>CM060976.1:266361417-267607251 GCA_030765065.1 Deroplatys truncata
CGTTATACATTTTTTGTCTTGGATATGCAAAGAGTATTAATCTGTGGCAAAGAGAATGGTGCTGCACCTAGCAACCAGCTATTAAGAGATATGTCGATGCTTAAAGGCTACTGCATTTCTATATTGCGCTTGCAAATACAAAACAAGGGGAACATAGTACGCCTTAAGCGATAGTCAAATGTTTTTAGAACTGGTCGCTATGTCAAAAGATCGTTTCTGCAAATGTTATCTCGATTAATATGAAACAGATTGAGAATATGATTTTGTAAAAATAGTTTGTACAAGGGTAGAGAAAGTCATATGAGTGTAACACGTCACGTTTGTTTATTCAGTGAACCATTTCGGAGATATTCCTTGGTATTTGTTTGCATTTTCCAATACTTATACTTTTCCTCAAATGTCCTGGACAAGCAAAGTGTATAGAATGCGCCACATAGCAACCAGCTCTTAAAACATTTGAATGTCGCTTAAAAACTACCAATTCCCCTTGCATCCACAAGAAAATAAGCTATACGTTTATCTCAATTAACATGAAGTAGACGAAGTATAAGCGTTTTAAAAATAGTCGTATAAAAGTAGAGAAAGTCATGTGAGTGCAACATATCAGCTTTTTCAGTTAAAATTAACACTCAAGTCCAGGCATAAGGAAACGAGAAGGTATTTTGAAAGTGAACAATTTAATTATGATAAATGCCTTGTGAGGTAAATTTACTGAACACTTTACTTGATGTATATGCTACAATGATAATGTACGCGATTATTCCGTCTAGACGGCATGAAAAATATCGTTACATGAAGCTAATGGAACCACCAGAGTGAGAATTATTCATGCATTACCGCTGTAACAGTTGGGAACCAATTTGCAGGCCACAGAAATACATTTCATAAAAAAGCATGTTCGATTGAAACCGCATGAAAAAAATAAGAAACTAAAACGTTGGGCGCTATGAATAATGCAGCAATAAATTTGTCGGGGACTGTACGAACCTTCTGTGTGTGTCAACTAATTCGTGTATTCGGCGCAAGATCGCGGTACAAGCAAATGTATTGGTCAATAGAGCAAGGGTAAAACACGCACAAGAGCCATTAATGGTTTCAAGTAGTGGTTAAGTGAGTATAATACCCTAGCAACCATCCCTTCCTAATGTACCAGACCACTTCTAAATCCTTTTTCTTGTTTTTTGATCACTTAATTTAACTAATGGCTCCAGTGATATATTTTGAGAAGGATGGTCCATAAGTATTGTCCCAGACTTTACATCGGTTATCAAATAGACTTAAAAATCAAACTAATATTTACTCTGTAGTATTCGTTTTATATTGTTTGGTTACCCAGACTGCTGGGACGCCATCTTAGCGGCTCCAAGCGGTGAATGAAGATAATACTCTCTGAAATTTGGCCAAATATTGTGAACATTTGAGAAATTAAGCTGCGTCGTAATAAAATAATAAGAATTCTATACTTTAAGAAAATATACAGTTTATTCTCCACTTGTTGCATTTAAATTATGTGGCAGTAATTTGTATCACAATAATGTAAATTCCAGAGTGATTGTAGTGTAAATAAGCATTCTTGTATGACAATGCTTTGGGATGTTTGTTAATTATATGCATTGTTAGGAAATAAGTTTACACGGCCTCACTGAAACTGACAATAGGAGCGGATAACAATGTGCGAGGGGTGAGTTGAATATTAATTAGAAGAGACAAACAAATGACGTCAGATTGGCGCGCTTTTCTTAGAAATAGCGGGAATATTTTCCGTAGAGCATATGTTTTTTGTAATTTTTGATTGGATATAAAAATAGACGCTAATGTTGGCGCGCTTTATTAACCAATAGCAGCTCGGTTATAATCTTTAGGCATATCGGGGTGTGGGAGTATAAAAAGCTAAAGTCAGAGGCAGATTTCGTCAGTCCAACAGAAGCATTCGGGTGTAATACGTCAATCAGTTCAACATGAGTATTTGTGAGTTATACGTCGCGTAGTTCAACGGAAGCATACATAAAGTACGCGTTACGCAATTCTACAGAATCTCTCGCGTCTTAAAGTTCTTTATAAATGTGAAACTCGCGAATTAATAATGTGCAGTAAATAAGTGATTATAGTGATATTAGAAAATATAACAGTTTCCGTCTGGCGTGTATCAAGAGTCAATATGTGAACTTAATTAATTGTGACGGTAATAAAAGTGTAAAAGAAATTCTTTTAGCAGTTTTATCTGTGAGTAACAAATCCTTTCCGTTTACACACCCTGTTCAAGAGATTTGATTGACCGAGAAATAATAGCTAGCCGGAGGACAATGAACCCAACATTCAAAGTAGTAATGCAATAACAGGCGCCCAGAAATAAGATAACACGAAGTGACCGCGTCAAATTGGCTTCCAAACGTTGTGCAGATAAACATGAAGCATCTACCAACTACAAACACAAATATTCTACTTCAGTTACCAATTACTTTAGCCATAAATGGACAGGTGCATGTTTTTTAATAGGTACTACCAACTTTAAATTGTTTTGTGGTAAACATTGAGGCAGTATTTTTAACACTTAAATGAATTCAGTCTATTATATATAATATGTAAATCCAATAACAACCCGCCTTCAAGCAAAATGTCTATTTAACAATATATAAAAGTGTATATTACAGTTGTTGTATATGTTTATATTATTGGAAACATGTTCAATATTGTTATGTGAATGCATTACTTAATTTAATAATGTAGGAGCTGTGAGAATAATAGGTCAAAAGTTGCTAACAATGAGGTAACAATGAAATAACCTTGAGGCAATAAAGAGTTTGAGAGTTTAATAATGTTACTAGTCATTATTGGAGCAACAATAACGTAATTTTTGTGACAGTTTATAAAATAGCCAATCAAAAACCAGAAAAAGCTTTAGTTAAATGAAAGTATTCTATTGGTGTAGGATTAGCCAAGCATAAACTGAAAAGGAGAAAATTTAAAAAATTTAGAGTTCAGTTGCCTGCAGACAGTGTTTCTAACCGGATGCGAGACACGTCCTCGAAAAGTATAATACGTATTCATGTGAGACAAAAATAGTTTACGTGTTAAAAAGTGTAATTAATTAATTAAAGAATCGCCTAGTTCTCTCTATATCAATGAAGTGTTATTTAAATCGTGTCAATCATTAATAAAAGGAGTGAAGTAAAATTATAATCTTTGTAAGGCTACATTCTTGTCGCACCACAACCCTGCTTAGAGAAACGTGTCTCTAAAGATAATACTGACGCAGCCGAGGCAAACATAAATATATATTATTTAAAGAACTAGTCAAATTACAAAGTTAATATTTTTTTCTAAACTTGGGGCAAAGGTCACCTGAAAGTACATTTGAGGCAAATACTACAAGTTCGGCTCCCCAACAGTTGAACTACAATACAACTCCTACTTCTTAAATTGGCGTCCATACCTGGGGCTGAAACTATCAACTTTCTCTACCTTTTTGAGCATTTTCTATACCCAAAATGATCTATTAGATGCAGCTTTTTTTAATTTCTCGACTAAGTATACTAAGTAGGGGAACTGTTGTTTTCCACCTAAAAATTCTATACCGAGATTTCAACGGAAATGCATGTTTTGAGGTGCCTAAATAAAGTTAAAGCATTTTTTAAACATGTCCATGTATGTGTCTGAACTCAAGAAGAAAAGTCAGTTGTATACCAAACTTGGTAGTTGAGTTTACAAGGATGCGACACGAAGATTTTCAAGAAAAAACCTGCACCGCAATACCATTTACATGGAACATTTTTCGAAAATTGATTTTCCAAAAAAATAGTTCTAACGATTTTGATTAAAATACCATATATGAAAGATATAACATAACAAATAAAATGTATATCTTGAATTTTTAGGGAATAGCCTAGGAAGTCCTCTTCATCTGGAAATAATTGTATAATCTTGTAAACGTTAAGCGATAGACAAAAATGTACCACAAAAAATTATAGGTCTCCTTAAAACACACAATTTACGTAAAATGAGTTTTTTGTGGCATAAACCGTTTCTAAGACATCCGTTATTGAAAGTTCAAATTGTTCAATGCTTGTTATTCTTTTAAAGTCCCATCGATTTTCAGTTGTTTCTGCCGATGTCATGGAAACAGTATGGAATTTTAAGGCCAGCACATAGCGTCCAGTTGTTAAACATTTGACTATCGCTGTTCTCTTTGTATCTATAACGAAATTGAGGCAGTATTTTTAACACTTAAATAATATAGTCTAATTATATAATATAATAACATCCCGCCTTAAAGCAATATGTTTGTGTAGTAATATATAAAGTGTATGTAACAATCATTGTATTATGTTTATATTATTATGTACACGTATAATAATGTTATGTAAATGTATTACGCAATTTGACAGTGTAGGAGCTGTGAGAATAAAGCTGAAAGTTGCTAACAATGAGGTAACAGTGAGATAACCTTGAGGCAACAATAAATTAGAAAATTGAATAAAGGATATTACTAATTCTTGGAACAATAATGTACTATTTAAAACAGTTTATAAATAGCCAATCAAAAACTAGAAAAGCTTTAAGTTAAATAAAAGTATTCTCTTGGAGTAGAATTAGCCAACCAGAGACTTCAAATATAGTAAATGTATAAATTTAAGCGGTAGACGCCAGATGCTAGAGGGCAGCGTTCCCGAGCAGTTCGATACGTGTTCAGTGTGAGACATAAAATATCGTTGCGGAAAGAATAATATAAACTTTACGTACTAAAAAGTGCAATTAAACAATAATCTCACAGCTGTATAGTAGAATAAATCAGTGAAGTGTTATTTAATCGTGTGAAGGATTAATAAAAGGAGTGAAGTAAAACTTATCATTTGTGTAAGCCTTCATTTTTTAGCCGTACTACCCCTGCTAAGAGATACGTGTTTCTGCAGACTATTACTGAGGCTCCGAGGCAGACATATATAATATTCAAATAAACATTAACAAATACAAAGTTGATTTTTTTTTAAATCTTGGGTGCGAAGGCCACCGGAAACTTTGTATGTACGTGGGGCGAACACTCCAAGAAACACATCTTCCGCAAAACGTGGTGTAACTGCTACAAGAAACATCTTTCATACGTGGGGCAGCAATTGCCCCCTCAAATTGGCGCCCAAAGCGTGGTGCTAATAACGTAAAGATAATCTATCTCAAAATATGTAATGCAGCCATTTAGTTTTATCTCGACCAAAATGAAGTAAATAGAAAAATATTTCGTAAGCATATAACTTGTAAGAAATGCACTGATAAACGACAGAGGGAAGGGAAGGTTATGGGCATGTAACATATCAGATTATTTTTTTCTCGAATGCAATATTTCATGTACGTTAAATAATTTCTGAATGCAGATGGAATCGGATGGTGAATGAATGAAACGGCAGAGGTACAGAAATTATCCCGGAGTCCAGAGAGCTTAGTTACCGGACATTCATCTTCCTGAGGGGGAGCGATATTTGCCAGAAGGAACAGCCTGTGTTCAACATTACTGTCCCGGTTTTTATACGGATTGTTGGTTTCTTACGCGAGCATAACCGGCATTTGGTTTACCACTTGATGAGACCAGCATGTTTATTTGTGTACGAGTTTCCGGGAACGGCGGCGCTGCAGAGTGTTCATGCCTCATTAGCAGGGCCGCAGCCCAGTCCGAATTTCCTAAACACACTTCTGAATGTCCTGCGGGGTTTTCTGAAACAGTGACGAGCGTTCCACTGCATAAGACATGTCCAGTGTTTTATTCACCCAGTATTGTTAGAATAAGGTCCGTGTATGTATCTGTCGGATGAATACCAAAATTCTTATTTAAATTCAGCATCTTACAAAAATACAATACGAAGATTTTCAAGCAAATCCATCCACCACAAAATGCACTTTACGTCGAAAAAACAGCTTCTGTTCAATAGAATAGAATATTTAAATAATAGGAATAACTAATAATGTAAAACAATATTGAGAAATACTTTTACTGTAAAATAATTTGTATCTCAGAATGTAATTAATGTGAAAACAAGCATGTAACTACCAGGCGAGCGAGCAACAGGACTAAAGTACACATGTGCATACACGCTAATGCACACAGGCTTTAGGCAAAGCCACAGAAAATAGAGAGAGAGGTCCGAGATTAGATTGGGACAGAGATAGTGGTGCAATTCCTGGAAGACAAGGGAGTTGCAGAAAACAGAAAGAGTAACGAGAGTTGTAAAGTGAGACGGAGATAGTGGGTTTTACCAAAGATGTCAGAGGGAAGCCGGACTCCTAAAATTGGAATATTTTATTTTTATAGCACGATAAGTAGATAACCAATGAGAATAGTTATTACACATAAAGGCGCAAATACTAGCGTCATAGTAGGAAGTGGGGAGGAGGCCCCAAGTTACACTCTCTGATTTTACTCTCACAGTGTAACACATGTGACTCAGGCGAAGGATTGTTTATGTGTATGTGGGTGGAGAATATCGTGTGAAACAGTTAGATAGGTCCACGTAAAGAATTAACAGTAGTGGAAAGATTACAAGTACAGCTTTTATATAATTTTGTGTTATGCAAGGTAAAGTTGCAGACCGCCTCAATGGGCATTATATTGTCAATAACGTAAGCTCTTTAAGGGAAAGTCAGTTTATTATTTGCCTTCACCTATATAGAATCCTGAGAAATATCAAGGATAGGAACTTCTCATCAGCCTTATGACAAGTAGCCCGGCAGAGAACTTCAAGGAACATCTACGTGAGGTAGCATGTCGTACTCACGTGCGAGTACATCCCCGCTACAAGCTTTAACGACTTTGATTAAAATACCGCATATTTAAGATACCATGTCAAATAAAATGTATACTATAAATTTTCTACGTATAGCCTGCGAGTTCTCTTCATTCTGAACCACCTTTGAATAATCGGTAAACTGCAGGAGATTGACATAAAAACATCTGATGTGTTACACTCACATGATTTTCTCTACTCTTGTAAAACTATTTTTACAAACGCTTATTCTCCATATGCTTCATGTTAATCGAGATGTTAATCTTATTGCTAATTTTCATGTAGATGCAAGGGGAATATGGTAGACTTTAAGCGATAGTCAAATGTTTTAAGAGCTGGTTGCTATGTGCAGTATTCCCTTCTCTTTACATTACCAGGACAAAAAAACGAATAACGAATTCCCATTTAAGAAAAAGTATAATTATTGAAAAATTTAAGGGAATAACAAGCAATATCTCGAAAACGGTTCACTCAACAAAAAAACTGTATACGACATAAATTGTGTATTTTAACGCGATCTACATTTTTTGTGTAGTAAAATTGTGTCTATCTCTTATGGTTTACCAGTTACGCAAAAGTCGTTGACAATGAAGAATACTTTTGCAGACATTCCCGGAAAATTCGAGATATATATTTCATTTGTCATGAAAATATCATAAACATATGATATTTTAATCAAAATCGCTGGCACCGTTTTTGAGAAAATTAAAATTTTCGAAAAATGTTCCATGTAAAGGGTAATCTGGGGTGGGGGGATTGTCTGGAAAACCTTCATGTCGCATCTCTGGAAGATACTGAACCTAAACACCAATACTGTTCGTTTCTGAGTAATGCTGTTCACAGACACACACAGGGATATGCTTCCAAAAATGCTGTTTTTGGATTTAGGGGGTCTCAAAACATTTATTTCCGGTGAAATCTCGGTATCAAAATTTTGGGTGGAATACAATACTTCCCCTACTTACTATACGTATAAGAGAAAGTAAAAATAGATGCACGTAATTTATAACAAATGAAATTTTTTATCATTAACCATTTCCGAAATATTCTTTTGTAATTAGTTTTAATTTTTAAATACTTTATACTCGTATTCTTTCTTCTCGTGGTCCTGCTAAGAGCATCGAATTTAAAATCCATCACACAGCGATACGCTTTTAAAAATCTGATTATCTCTTTAGCCTACTGTATTCTTGGTATCCCTACAATGAAATATGTAATCGAAGTTTATCTGGTTAAGAGGAATAAGATTTTGTAAGGAAGGTTTTTGCAGGAGTGAGCAGAGAAGGTCATATGAGTGCAACACATTAGATTTTTACTTTCTCTACTACGTAAACTAGGGGAAGCATTGCATTCCATTAAAAAATTCGATACCGAGATTTCACCGGAAATACATGTTTTAAGGCGCCCTGAATCCAAATAAAGCGTTTTTGGAAACATGTCCGTGTGCGCGTGCCTGTGAACAGCATAACTCAAAAACGAAAAGTCAGATAAGTACTAAACTTGGTATTTGAGTTTAAAGAAAATCTCCGCATCCCAAGTAGCCTTTGCATGGAACTTTTTTTGAATATTTTTATTTTCTAAAACAATTGCTAATGAATAAGTACGAAGGCTTTCACGGCCGGAGTTAATCGATAAAACATTAAAATCTTCCGGGCTGGAAGGCCGTGGTCTAAGGGTAAAACTACTATAACCCGACGTTTCGGTCAACTCTGTGGTTGCCATCTTCAGGAGTGTAACACCCAGGACAGCTTGATAACGACTGCTATAACGTGAACTATAAATTGCGGAACATCTCTTGCCTAGTCGTTAGTCGTTATCAAGCTGTCCTGGGTGTTACACTCCTGAAGATGGCAACCACAGAGTTGACCGAAACGTCGGGTTATAGTAGTTTTACCTTTAGACCACGGCCTTCCAGCCCGGAAGATTTTAATGTTATATCAGTTGCTAATGAGTTTGATTAAAATACCATATATGAAAGATATTCATATGATAAATAAAATGTATATCTCGAATTTTATAGGAATAGTCTTTGAAGAAGTCTTCATTTGGAAGAAATGTTGTATAGTCTTTTATAACTATTAGGCGTTAAGCGATAGACAAAAATGCACCATATAAAAATTTAGATCTCTGTAAAACACACAACCTACTTCAAATAACCTTTGTGGCATGAGCCATTTCTGAGGTATCCGATATTAAAGGTTCGAATTGTTCATTTCTTGGTCATTCGGCCAACATTCAGGTTTTTCTCGCGACGTCATGGAAACAGTATGGAATCTTAAGGCAGCATACAGCGTCCAGTTCTAAAACATTTGACTATCGCTGTTCTCTTTGTATCTATAACGAAAAGTGTAATGTAGCTGTTTCTGCAAAGTTTATTTGGATTAAATGTAGTAGAATAGTTTGTATACCCAATATCAACGGTAGAGAAAGTCATGTGAATATGTGTATTTTTTTAATTTCTCTACCGTGCAACTAGTAGGTAGAAAAATAATTTCAATCCAGCCAGAAATTCGATACCTAAGATTTTACCGGAAATAAATAAATACAACACATTTTTAGGAAAAGATGTGTGTGTGCGCGCGCGTCTGTGTTACAAGAGTCCCATAAATAGAAAATAGTAATAAATATTTATGTGGTACTAAAGTTTAGTGTTCCCCAAAGATACAACACGAGAATTTGTAATCTTTACATGGCAAAATGTTCGATATGTTTTACTTTCTCTAAAATAGCTGTAATGATTTTATTAGAATACCATATACTAATAATATTTACATCACAAGTTAAATGTATATTTTGAATTTTCTGAAAATGTCCCCAAAGGTCCTCTTCCTTCTGAATGACTTTTGCATAACTGGTAAACTGTAAGAGACAGACACAATTTTACTACATAGAAAATGTAGTTCCCTTTAAAAACACAACTTAATTAAAATAGCTTTTCTGTAGCATCAGACATGTCCGAGATATCTTTTACTAATGTTTCGAATTGATGAATACTTTGTCATTCTTTTCAAGTCCTTTCGACATTCAATTCGCTATTGTCTTGAAAGAGTAATGAATTTTAAGGCCAGCATATAGTGTCCAGCTCTTAAACATTTGCGGGTACAAAAATCACGTGAGTGTAACATATTAGAATAGTTGTAATAAGATTTTGTCTATCTGTGACGACTTACACGTTATACAAAAGTCATTCCGAATGAAGAGGACCTCACAGACTATTCTCAGAAAATTCAGGACACACATTTTATTTGTCATGCAAATATTTTAATGGTACTGTAGTTTAATCAACATCGTGATTATTGTCGGAAGATATAAAGCATTAAATAAAGAAATGAGATTAAGTAAAAAAAATTATTGCAATATATAATTTCCGTGTATTAAATCCACGTATAAATATCACCCCACGAAGAAAACCAATGGTCAGATTGGGCGGTCACTGGGAATCGAAAGCTGAATCTCCCGAATGCGAGTCACAGACGTTGCCGCCTGAACTATCCCGCTAGTAATTATTAAGGCATTCTTTGATCACTTACAGCAAAGCCTTAAGCATTTCGGTTGCATAAATGTTCTTCGAAATTATGAAATTCTAAATAACCTTTAAGAACAGAAAGCTATTTTACGTACTTTATTATTAATAAGTTTGGAGGAGATCAAAATAGGCGCGAGATCTAAAAATAATTCTTCTATTTAATCAGTGTAAATTAAATTTGGAATTCGTTCTGTTTGAGTTCAAATCGCAGAAGTTTCAACAAACAAAGACGTTTCTCTCTGAAGCCCCAGTTTCATTGAGGGCAGAAAAAACACAAGCACATTTTTCTAAGCTCACACATAGCGAGGAACAATATATTGGCAGGACTGTAATGTAAACCAAACAAATACAGATGCGGTATATTAAACATTAAAAGGTTCACGCTGGAAGTCTCCCGTCATCTGTTTGTTTCTCTTTCGCTCTGCCGCCACAAATCCATTAGTGCTCACACGAAAATCAATAAGGGATCAATCACGACCTCTACCGAAAATGTGAGGAAATAGAGCAAGTCTTTTCTACCAATGTGAACGAACATTCACCTTCTCTACCTCTTGACTATAGTAAGTAGAGGAAATATTGCATTCCACCCAAAAATTTTACATAGAGATTTCAACAGAAACATATTTCTGAGACGCCTGAATAAAAACAGCATTATTAAATGCTCAAAGAGCCTGTTAAATACCAAACTTGGTATTTAAGTTCAAGGAAGATTTTCTAGAAAATACTCAACCCCAAACTACAATTTTACTAAAGTATAACAACTTAGTAAAATCCCTCGGTTTACGGACTGCACAAGTGTTCAGGAGGGATACATCTTCCTCACTCTACTTGTCTTGCCTTTAGCTACTGAGTTATTCCATGAGGTGTCTTAAAGAGGAAGTGGACTGATACACGGGAAACAAGTGTCACATCACTATTATGAACACAGAAACTTTATAGTGCAGAAACATTTAATAGGATCTTGTTTACATTGTGATAACAAAATAAAATGTTAAAGATTGTTCTCCCTGTAAAAAAAAATGATGTGTTACACTCACATGACTTTCCCTACTGTTGTACAAACTATTTTACAAACGCTTATTCTCCATATGCTTCATGTTAATCGAGATGTTAATCTTATTGCTAATTTTGTTGTAGGTGCAAGGGGAATTAGTAGGCTTTAAGCGATAGTCAAATATTTTAAGAGCTGGTTGCTATGTGGAGTATTCCATTCTCTTTGCATTACCAGGACAAAAAAAAATAAATAACGAATTCCCATTTGAGTAAAAGTATAAGTATTGGAAAATTTAAGGGAATAACAAGCAATACCTTGAAAATGGTTCACTTAACCAAAAATATTTATATGACATAAATTGTGTATTTTAACGCGATCTACATTATTTGTGTAGTAAAACCTTGTCTATCTCTTACGGTTTACCAGTTATGCAAAAGCGTTTACAATGAACAATACTTTTGGTGACATTCCCAGAAAATTCAAGATATACATTTTATTTGTCCTGAAAGTATCTTAAATATACGATATTTTAATTAAAATCGTCAGAGTCATTTTTGAGAAAATAAAATTTTCGAAAAATATTCCATGTAAAGGGTAATCTGGGGTGGGGGAATTTTCTTGAAAACCTTTGTGTCGCATCTATGGAAGATACTGAACCTAAATAGCAAGTTTGGTGTTAATCCGACTGTTCGTTTCTGAGTTATGCTGTTCACAGTCACACACACGGACATGTTTGCAAATATACCTTTTTTTGGATTCAGGAGGCCTCAAAATATGTATTTCCGGTAAAATCCCAGTACCGAATTTTTGGGTGCAATACAATACTTCCCCTACTTACTATACGTAGTAGAGAAAGTAAAAAGACGTATAACGAATTCTTCAAAATTCAAACATTATTTTGGGCCGCACAATTTTCTTTAATGACGACTTGGGCAGGTTGACGGGGACTGAGCCACTGTTTTGAGGCGTCAGGTTTGCTGTAATAGACCCATTTTCCATCACCTGATGACAGATATCCAATCTACGTTGAGCCTGTTGACGTGTCAATTCATGAGGTTTCTGTTTGATTTTTCAAGTTTCTTAATCTGGTGATTTATGGTATCTTTTGATGGACCAAGTTCTTCTGACAGCATACGACTACTTTTTCTTCCAAAACTCTGCGTGTATTCTCAATATTCCATAATTTAGGTTTTCCAGAACTTGGTAAATCTTTAGTGTTTTCTTCTCCAGTGTTGGAACCATCGTTGTGCCACACGCTCACTAACGACACCTTCTCCTTCCACTTCACATATTTCTCGAATACCATCCGTAAATAGCATTGGCGAACCAAAAAAAAACCAATTCTATTATTTACGAGACTACCTAAGACAAAAAACGGTGGATAGAGAAAGTTATGCGAATGTAAGACATGATATGTTTTCCAAGTTTTGTCAAGCACATAAGCGGGACATAGGTTTAGAAGCTACTGTACAGTGAATCTGAAGCAATGGCCAAGTATTAAGGTATAAGAGGCGGAGTTAGACCTGTTGCTGGCGGAGAGGAAACTGTTACTTGATTTCCTAAGTAAACGATAATGATTACTGACAAAACACGGCGGCAGTGTTTGTATTGCAGGTGGAGCCCTCGTCAGGCGGAAAACACAACTTATGCTAAGGCGTCTTCTTCACTCGACAAACAACCGATCCAGAATTAAGGCAGAAGCCAGAGAAAACAGGCTCGCTGGGCTTCAGCACAGAGACTCGCTTCTTTCACTTGTCCCTGATTTGTCATTGTCTTCTGCCTAATGCTTCCACTCTTTTGTTGAATCTAAGATTTTCAAACTGAAGTGGTATACTTGTAATATTATTTAATTTGTTGAGCCCCACATTTGGGAGCCAATTTGCGGCGGTATACTTGTAAGGTTATTTATTTGTATTTACTCCACGTGGTGAAGCCATTTTGTGACGTGATTCACTTGTTAGGTTTGTTAGCTCCATCTGGTGTTAGCAATTTGCGGCAGTATTAGTGTTTGTTTGAAAGAATGCTACTGTTATTTTATTTAATTTTTTCTCACTGTCCTCCGGCTAGCTATGATCTTTTTGGTCGAACACTTCTCTTTATACAGGTTGTGTAAACGGAAAGGAGTCTTTTATCCAAATATAACACTGATGAAGGAATTTGTTTTACACTTTTATTGTCGAACACATTCACTATCATATTTACACATTGATCTTGACACTCGCCAAACTGAAACTGTTATAATAACTTCATTACTGATCATTCTTAATTCAAGTACTTCAACTTTCTGTGTAATTAACTTTACAACACTTGATATTTTTCATAACTCTGCTGGACTGAAGGCGACGTGTAACGTACAAATATTTTCGATGAACTGACGGACTGAAGGCGACGTGTAGCATACAAATATTTTCGGTGAACTGACGGACTGAAGGACTTTACCTCTAACCTAGCCCTTTTTATACTCCTACACCCCGATATGCCTAAAGATTATAACTGAGCTGCAATTGGCTAATAAAACGCGCCAACATTAGCGTCTATTTTTATATGCAATGAAAATTATGAATACATATGCTCTAGGGAAAATATTCCAGAAAATTCTAAAAAAATTCGCGCCAACATTACGTAACTTTCTCGTCTCTAATAGTGATAAACAGCTCACCCCCTCGCTGCATTATTGCACGCTATTATTGTCAGTTTCAGTAAGGCAGTATAAACTTACTTCTCGACAATAATTACAATCAACAAACATCTTAAATTAATGTCACACAAAAATGCATATTCATACTATAATCATTCTTTACATTTAAAGGCAGAAGCCAGAGAAAACAGGCTCGCTGGGCTTCAGCACAGAGACTCGCTTCTTTCACTTGTCCCTGATTTGTCATTGTCTTCTGCCTAATGCTTCCACTCTTTTGTTGAATCTAAGATTTTCAAACAAATTTAGCTTCCTTCTCATTAACTGCCTTGGGCTAACATGGTCAAAAAGTGAGGTAACCGTTACTTTGCAACAGATACTAAGAGTTAGTACTGGTACAAAAATAACAGTGACAAAACTAGTGTAACGGGGACACAAAATAACCAGTTATTTCATAAAGTTAAAAAAGCAATAGTCCACATAAAACTGTTCCTAGTAACCGTTACAAAACCCAGAGATGCAGCTCCGCGATAACGTGAGAGGATCGAATTCGACAGCTCCCGTGTTCGATTCCCGTCGATCGCCCAACTTGAGAAAGTTATATTGTTGTAGGAGCTGTTTGCAACACGCTTTGTGCGTAGTTTGCATTGAAGGTGTTGTATTTTATTTCAACTGTTGGGGAGCCGAACTTGTAGTAGTTGCAACCGCACGTATAGCAAACAGTTTTCGGTAGCATTCGCCCCAAATGTACTTTCAGGTGGCCTTTGCCCAAAGTTTAAAAAAAAATATTAACTTTATAATTAAACTGTTTCTTTAAATATTTATTATTTATGTTTGCCTCGGCTGCGTCAGTATTATTTTAGAGACATGGATATCTTGGCGGGGCGTGATGCGACAAGAATGTAAACTTACACGGATTATAATTTTTACTTCACTCCTTTTATTAATACTTGATACGATTTAAATAACACTTCACTGATATAGAGAGTTGTGAGATTCTTTAGTTAATTAATTACACTTTTTAACACGTAAACTTATTTTTCGTCCCACACAAATATATATTAAATCTCTCGAGGAGACACAACCAACGCATCCAGTTATGGGCACTGCCTGCAGGCAACTGAATTGATTTCAACCGTCTAAACTGTAAATTTTTGTATTTCAAGTCTCTGATTGGCTAATCCTACTCCAATAGAATACCTGCATTTAACTAAAGCTCTTTCTGGTTGTTGCTCCAATAATGATTAGTAGCCTTTAAACTTTAAAATTCATTATTGCTTCAAGGTTACCTCACTGTTAGCAACGTTTGACTTTTTCTCACAGCTCCTACATTATTAAATTACGTAATACATTCATATAACATTATTGAATATGTATACAACAATATAAGCATATGTAGTAACTGTTACATACATTTTACAAGTTATTACATACACATATTGCTTTAAGGCGGGCTATTATGTAATTTACATATTATATAATTAGACTAAAATTATTTAAGTGGTAAGAATACTGCCTCAAACTCCAGCTGATTTTTCGTGGTTTTTCCTGGTCGGTAGGCGAATAGTGGGGTGCTCTCTCCTCTATCACGATTTCCTTTCTATCATTTCTGTTCATTTCATTTCCTTCTCAACTTTCAGACGTGCTTCTAGGTCTCGTGGGTATAGCGGTGTTGGAAAGAAGGCGCGATGATTACTCAAAGGAAAGAGCACTCCCCGTGGAGTGCTGCTTGGAGGACATGGAACTGATAGGGAGCTCCGCGCGTATCTGTGAAATATCTGCCTGCGGCTTTTGCCTTCTGTGGTTCCTTCAATTTATTCCTTCCTCCTGGAAAGTAGCCACAATAGATCTGTGTAGGTTGCAGTTTACGAGGTGTTTCCCCTCTGTTGTATAATCAGTAACCGTTATAAAACAACGAATAGTGACTTATCGGTTGAAAGAAGTATAAGCATTTGTTCAAACGAGTAATAATAAATCCGATGTGGTAAATTCATATAATTTTATCTATCTTTATTAGTGGGTAGACAAAGTATTCTTACCAAACTTGTTTTGTATCTACTACATTTTAAGCAAGATAAATCTTTGCAGAAATAGCTACACCACATATTTCGTTATAGATACAAAGAGAACAGTGACAGTCAAATGTTTAACTGGACGCTATTTGCTGGCCTGAAATTTCCATACTGTTTCCATGACATTGTGAGAAACAACTGAAAGTTGTGGGGACTTTAAAAGAATGGCTAAGTATGTGCCGTATTAGTAGGTATTGTCATGCCAGACACATTATTGCGTCGCATTGGCAACAGTATTGTTGGGGTAATTCAGTATTTTTTTCCGCTTGTGTTTGAATTTCCGTCTGGTATGACACTCTCCACGTCTGGCCGGCGAGCGTAGCGAGTTGGAGAGAGGGGGATAGATGTGTGCGTTACTTTTTTGTGTGTGAAACATCTCCCTTCAATCCTTTGTTTCTTGTGTATTTAATGTAGAGCCACAAATTACTTTATTAATAAACAACAGCTAATGTGTATGATGTGAAATTTGTGTAATTTGTTATAAAACCCCACGCCTGCGTCGGAATGTGAACATCGAGGTCCTGGTCCTCCGCTGTGTCAGTGCCACGTTCCCCCATGTGCATGTTGGGGTGATTAAAATTTCATAATTTGCTGGAAAGCTTTTGGCCCTCACTCCAGGATGTATTGAACAATTCCAACCATTAATAACGGATATATAGGAAATCACAAACAAGTTATTTCGAAGAATTTTCTATTTTAAGCAGATCTACACCATCTACTCGTTTTCGTATGTCGCTTAACGTTTACCAGTTATACAACATTATACAAAATTCCTTCCGAATGAAGCGGACTTCACAAGTTATTGTCAGAAAATTCAAGATATGCGTTTTATTTGTTGGGTAAATATATTTAATACGTAAAACTGAAGAAAACTTATATAAACGGACGTATTACATTGTAATACACCTATATAACACCAAGAAATCGAGTTATGGGGAAGTCATGAAATTGGCATTTCGAGCCCCCAAGGAGAGCAAAATCCTGATTTCGCCTCTTCGTACTAAACTTTTTGATTAAAATGTGGTATTTTAAACAAAATCGTTTCATATGTAGGGTAGTTTGGATTGGGAGATTTTCTTGCAAATCTTGTGTGGCATCTTTGGGAGGTTTTGCACATAAATATGGAGTTTGGTGTTTGTGCGTTATTTCCTTTTTGAGTTATGCTGTTCACAGGCATACACACATAAAACTGTCTGTTAAAAATGTATTTTTACTTTCTCTACTATGTATAGTAAGTAGGGGAAATATTGTATTCCACCCAAAAATTCGATATCGAGATTTCACCGGAAATATATGTTTTGAGACCCCCTGAATCCAAAAGCAGCATTTTTGGAAACATGTCCGTGTGTGCCTGTAAACAGCTTAACTCAGAAACGAACAGTCGGATAAACACCAAACTTGGTATTTAGGTTCAGTATTTTCTAGAGATACGACACGAAGATTTTCAAGAAAATCCCCCCACCCCAGACTACCCTTTACATGAAACATTTTAGAACATTTTAATTATCTCAAAAATGGCTGTAACGATTTTGATTAAAATATCATATGTTTAAGATATTTTCATGACAAATGAAATGAATATCTCGAATTTTATGGGAATGTCTCCAAAAGTATTCTTCATTGTGAACGACTTTTGCATAACTGGTAAACCATAAGAAATAGATATAATTTTACTACACAAAAAATGTAGATCGCGTTAAAATACACAATTTATGTCATATACATTTTTTTTGTTGAGTGATTCATTTTGGAGATATTGCTTGTTATTCCCTTAAATTTTCCAATACTTATTCTTTTTCTCAAATGGGAATTCGTTATTCATTTTTTGTCTGGTAATGCTAAGAGAATGGAATACTCCAAATAGCAACCAGCTCTTAATATATTTGACTATCGCTTCATGCCTACCATATTCCCCTTGCATCTACAAGAAAATTAGCAATAAGATTAACATCTCGATTAACATGAAGCATATGGAGAATAAGCGTTTGTAAAAATAGTTTGTACAAGGGTAGAGAAAGTCATATGGGTGTAACACATCAGATTTTTTTATTCTGCGAGCCTTTAAATATGTATTTCTAGTGAAATATTTTTAGAGAATTTTGGGTTGAACGCTACAATTCGTATATGCATCACGGATAAGTAGGAGAGAAGGTGAGAATTCTACGTTACTGTACAAGCAAATTAAATTAAATTGAATAATCATTCGAGGTTTCTAACGCACCTATGCAGCGTAAGGTAATAATATAATTAAATTTCTTGTTTTCTACAGCATAATACTAAAAACATTTTCTAAATTAATTGCAACAGTAGTAAAATGTATTTCAAATGCTAACACATAAAATAAAGGCCTTAGCGACTAATTCCGAAGCGATCTTCAAAGAAGGATGAACTCAGTAATGGAACGATGCTCTGGACCACACACAGAATCCATTAACATCTAATCCATATGCATCTGTAACGATTTTTTTTCTCGCAGATATGCGTATTGAATTTGCTAATCCAACAGAAAGGTACGCACGAAACTGTTCATTACTCGCCAATGCATTACATCCATTAATATAATTATTCTATTATAATTCCATTAGCAACGTTTCCGAATCCAGACCAGAATCACTGGGCCGCCTGTTTTCACTTTCAAGGTTTCAATGTTAGCGTAAGATATGATGTAAAAGCGAATGAATTTATACTAAACAAGTTAACACTTTCCTTTTCTATTGCATTTCTATAATAGGTACAGGAAGTTAGTATTCTATTCCAACCAAAAATTCGACCTTGAGATTTCAAGAAACTCTATGTTTTAAGGACTTCTAAACCTAAAAAGCATTTATAGAAAAATGTTTTTGTGTATACCTACGTGCATATATACTGCACGTTTCAAAAGTCCCACATATTTCTCTAAACGATAATGTTTTTCAAACATTGACTTGAACCCGTCAAAACGTTTATTTTAAGAAACACTTTTTCACAGAAACAAATCATTCCTAAATCATTGTTTTGGAAGTTTTAACGTCATCGAAAAACTTTATAAATGAAGGTTTATTTATTTATTTTTTTGTACACCATCTCGAAGGGTTTTTATTGTGTATGATTTGTGCCAAATTGACCCTCCCCGGCGAAAATTACTTTAGGCGACTGGGCTGTACTAAAGGAAAGCTGACATGTACGGGAACAGAAGTGAAACGACTATGGTACTGGTTCTCAAGCAGATGACAACAAGAAGAAGAAAGGGTACAGTGATTTTGAGTCACTCAGTATGTCAGGCGATTGTCGTCGTCGACTGCACAGGCGCCGGATCAGTTCCAGCTTTCTTCAGTGTGCTGTCCACAAGGCTGATGAGTGTTTCTTCGACGGCGAGCTAGGTTACGAGGAAAACAGTACAACGTTTAGAGAGAAGGCATTCTGGACGAAATTTCTAAATTTATTTTTGGCTTATCGTATTCAAAATTCTCTTTAGTAATTCTTCACTGGGAAAATATTGATCGTCTGCTGTTAGTTTATAAATATATCGGTAAATGTGAGAACAGGAAGCAATTCTGTAATTATTGTAATTTAATTTAAAGCATTGAAGCCGCAAAGAATGGTGAACGATTAAGGGTTTTGTAAATTGTAATTATCTATGTTATTGAAGTGTGAGATATTAAAGGGAAGAAAATCGGCTTGTTAATTAATTTATGGAATATACTTTCAAGTAGGAATCTGCCATTATTCCTAATTTAATCAACTTCCTCTTGGGTCAAAAGACCACGTTTCAGATTGTACAAGTTTCAATTATTTTAAACAAGAATTTATATAGTGAACAAATAAATAGTTGAATTCTTTGTGTTATTTATGCAGTTTATTTGCAGAAATTAATACAAAATAACAATGTTTTTAGACAGCATGGTCTAACGAGCTTCAGTTTGACCAACTTTGGTTTCAATTCCAATCACAAAATTACCCTTTAATTTGCACATGTTTAATTACTCAATTAGGCTTCACTTTTCACTATCTCCTTTTACATGCTTAATTTCACATGACGGTCGCATTATCTGTTTACAGTACAAATCGTCATACATCTATTTATCATTATTCGTTGTATAGTTAACCCATACGCTATATTGTCAGCTTTCTTTGATCAAAACGATTCTCTTCTATTTAACCTACATAAAGATTAAATGGCGGAAGCTACGAATTCAGAAGAAACTGAAATGGAAGTGAAATTACACAAGCAGTAGAAACAATACTAGAAGTAGTTACTCAAAAAATCCAGAAAGCAATATGATATAGCATTTAATTGCTTCATTGTGGGATAGATGGTTTGTTACGTTATTCGTACCACGCTTTGGGCGTCAATTTGAGATAGTTTGTATTGAAGGAGTTGTATTATATTTCAACTTTTGGGGAGCCGAACTTGTAGTAGTTGCAACCGCACGTATAGTAAACAGTTTCCGGTAGCCTTCGCCCCAAAATGTACTTTCAGGTGGCCCTTCCTCCAAGTTTAAAAAAATATTAACTTTGTAATTTGACTGTTTCTTTAAATATTATATTTATGTTTGCCTCGGCTGCGTCAGTACTTATTTTAGAGACACGTTTCTCTTAGCAAGGTTGTGATGTGACTAAGAATGTAGGCTTACACAGATTATAACTTTACTTCACTCCTTTTATTAATGCTTGATACGATTTAAATAACACTTCACTGATATAGGGAGAGTTGTGAGATGTTTTTGTTAAATACTTGCACTTTTTAATACGTAAACTATTTTTGTCCCACACAAAATACGTATAAAATTTCTAGGACACATCACGCATCCGGTTAGGAACACTGTTTTCAGGGAACTGAACTCTAAATTTGTAAAATTTTCTCCTTTTCAGTTTCTGATTGGCTAATCCTACTCCAATAGAATACCCTCATTTAACTAAAGCTTTTTCTGGTTGTTGATTGGCTATTTTATAAACTATCACTAAAATTACATTATGGCTTCCAAGAATCACAAACAACATATAAACTCTCAAACTCATTATTGCCTCAAGGTTACCTTATTGTTACCTCATTGTTAACTACGTTTAGCTTATTATTCTCACAGCTCCTAAATTATTAAATTACGTAATATATTCACACAACATTATTACACATGTATACAATAATATAAGCATATGCAATGACTGTTACATACATTTTAAAATTATTGCATACACATACTCCTTCAAGGCGGGCTGTTATTGAATTTACATATTATATAATTTGACTGAAACCATTAAAGTGTTAAAAATACTGCTCCAAAACAGAACTGTGGTGCTATACGTCATGGGAGGTGCTATGCGTCAACTCGCACCACGGGATTTGAAGAAATGATCTCGGGTTTGATGCCAGCTCAGTTCTCGCATAGATCTTGGACCTAGGGTTGGTGGTTAATATGAGTGGTACGTTTTCCGGCACGTCACATTTTTAAAATCTGACTCATGATAGAACCTCATCACACACACACACGTTTACTGCTGCACTTCACACTACCGCGCCTACCCGCCGACACTCACATTTGTTTATTTAGAACAGCCTCTAAGTAAATACCACCGACAAGTGTTTTTCAAAAACTGTGTTTCTTTATTTCGAATTTCCCTATCCCCGATTTCGCTATCACGTGATTTATACCTTCTTTCTTATTGGTTCCTTACTTTAAGTTTCCGCATGAACACGTATGCCTGCAGCTATCAGAGCACTGACCTTACTCTCTACGCACCTGCTTTGCAGGTGACCTAACGGTACACGAACAAAGCGTATTCTGCCCTCGCTTGGCTACAATGGGGGAAAAACCAACCCCGCTTCAACCCGCTTTAACACGTAAACTATTTTTGTCCTACACAAAATACGCGTAAAATTTCTTGAGTACGCATCACGCATCCGGTTAGGAACATGTTTTCAGGCAACTGAACTCTAAATTTGTGAAATGTTCTCCTTTTCAGTTTTTGGTTGGCTAATCCTACTCCAATAGAATACCTTCATTTAGCTAAAGCTTTTTCTGGTTGTTGATTGGCTATTTTATAAACTGTCACTAAAATTACATTATTGCTTCCAAGCATCAGAAGCAGTATTGTTAAACTCTCAAACTCATTATTGCCTCAAGGTTACCTCATTGTCACCTCATTGTTAGCAACGTTTAACCTATTATTCTCAGAGCTCCTACATTATTAAATTACGTAATGCATTCACATAGCATTATTGAACATGTATACTATAATATACAATAATATAAACATATACAATGACTAATGTACACTTTTTATATATATTGTTACATACACATATTGCTTTAAGGCGGGCTGTTATTTAATTTGTATATTATAAATTTGACTGAAATCATTTAAGTGTTAAAAATACGGCCGCAATTGCCTGGTGTAAGTCAATACATCTAACAACTACCTTCACTGAAAATTATTGCTAGCGAATCCACAAAACATCACGACATCTCGCTTTTTAACGCCATTTCTCTTGTTTCAAGAACCGTTCTCTGTTGATTTCAATATAATATTATTGATATTTTACAAATTCGAGCGCTGTCTAAAATAGTATATATCACACGTGTTAAAAGCATTTTTATCCCCTGCAGCATAATCTACTATTTTAAGTGAAAGTGAGAGAATTGAGATTTTAATGTTTATCATATGTAACGACACTAGACATAGCAAAATAAAGGACAATCAGATATACCTTTAAGGTTATGATTTGCATTTGTAATCTATGTATTTCAATGTTAGCGATGCTATTGTTCATTTGACATACATAAATATTATTTTTCAACTGTTTATTTGGTTATGATAGCAATGTTTGCTTAAAAAACAATGATTCATTGTTGATAGTTTATCATACACAATAATAAAATCTTTGAGATCGTGTATAAAAATTAAGGGTGTTATTTAAAAATCCTTCCGCTGACATTACATGTGCACAACAGTGACATTAAAAATGGTTTGTTTCTGTGAAAAAGTTTCTTTTAAAATATACTGTAGGACGCTCTTTAACTGCTGTACTCCTTAGCGTCCCATTCTACACTGCCGTTTGTGAAAATTGCAACACCAAGAAAGAATTTCCCGAATTAACTCCAAATTTGGTGGAGGTGTAGAAGAGTGTGCAAGCAATAAGTGATTAGGTTTGCAGAGAGATGGGGTACACGTAAGCCGAGCAGATCCCCTAGTGTCGGTCTGACAAGGTTAGTGATGCGCCCGGTGTAGCCATTGCAGAGCTGTCAAACAAGATGAAAACAATAAAGAGAGTGTCAGTATGCCTCGTCGACATCAAAGGGAACCATATCGGCATGTGAGTGAGTTCGAACGGGGCAGAATGATTGGTCTCCGGGAAGCGGGTTTGTCATACCGTGATATTTCGGCTCGTACAGGCATACTACTACGGCAGTGATGCGTGTGTGGAAGTAGTGGGTAGATGAAGGTCGTACGCATCGAAGAGCGGGTATATGATCACAGTATGGGATGACCGTCATCTTCCCCGCATGGCCATAAGCTTCATCCACATTGTTGGCTCGACGCTGGAGCACTGCAACAGGTGTGAACTTGTCTGCATCAACGTTTCGTCGCCGTCTGCTGCAGGTTGGACTGGTTGTATGCATGCCACTACGTCGGCTTCCATTGTACAGAAACCACAAACTCCTCCGACTGCAATGGGCAGGGCACGTGAACACCGTCACTGGGTTGCTGAGTGGCAAAATGTAATCTTTTCAGACGAACCCCACTTCAACGTGTCCTACGGTGATGACCGCATATATATCCGGCTGTACCATTGTGAACGCAACCTGGAGGGCTGCATTGTTGAGCGGTATAGCGGACAAACACCAGATGTGATGGTTTGGGGCGCCATTGGTTGCAACACCTCTCGCCTCCTACGAATTGAGGCACTTTGAACAGCAATCGGTACCTAACGGTGGTTATAGAGCCTGAGGTACTCTCCCTGCTTCAGCCATCTCCACATGACACATTTCAACAGGACAATGCCCGGCCGCATATTGCGAGGAATGTACAAGCCTTCTTCGAAGTGCGACGGGTACCATTGTTTCCCTGGCCTGCACGTTCGCCTAACATGTCACCCATCGAATATGTCTGGGAAATGGTTGGTTGGCATCACGGTCCTCCAGTAACCAGTGTCACGGATTTGTGGGCTCGACTACAAACTGCATAGAGGGAAATCCCTCAGGAACTTATTCAGAACCTTTTTGATTCAATGCCATACCGTATAGCAGCTCAGATTGCAGCGCATGGAGGCCGCACCAAATACTGAATATTAGGGCTCAAAGGTCATGTATAGATTTGAAAAGTTTATCATTTGTTACTTGTCATGTACCTGTGCTATGCGTTTCCTTCTTGGTGCTGCAATTTTCACAAACGGCAGTGTATGTTGGGCGTGAATGACCGGAAATTTTTCTCAGAGGCCCCTTTATCAAGCTTGACGTTCATTTACGTGGGACTACCGGTTTGACTTCGTTTCCGAAGAAGGCTATGCTAAGGAATTTTACGCCAGCAAAAAAATCCATCAACCTTCGCCGGATTTGAACCCACGACCTCGGCAACTAAGGGCTTGCATGGTAACCACTACACCGCGAAGAACGACCTACTATATGGTACATCCAACCGTTTTTTGAGACAAAATTTCCCTTTAGCTGTAGCATAAAACATGCGGGATTTTTGAAACGGACTGTATACTATTTTTTGATTGGAACCAATATTTAATATCTATATATGTACAACACATAAAATCTAATCCTTAACTTTTCTGACAGTAGCGTGTGAAGTATTCTTCATTCCGAATGACTTTTGTATAACCGGTAAACTGTGAGGGATTGACATAATATTGCTAAACTTGAAACGTAGATCATGTTAAAGGGCACAGTTTGTGTTAAATAGATTTTTGTGGCATTAACCATTTCTGAGATATTCTTTGTTGTAGGCTTGATTCAGATACTTATTTTTTTCAAGTGATAAGACACTACTTGTTTTTTGTCGTTACCATGCAAAGGGCACGGAATTTAAACCATGACAGAGCGATCCGGTTTTAAAAACCTGACTTTAGCCTACTGTATTCTTCTAATATCTACAACAAAATGTGCGCCGATTTTGCGGAGCCCCTCTTTTCGTTCGTTGCTTTACCTTTCAACGGTATGACGGACTACTAAATAAACCACATAGAGGTGGAAGGAATATTGCTGCATCATTTCGTCACTTGACTAGCAACCACTATTGCATACAAAAGAGAAACGAAGAAGGAAGCGTTAGTACACCTAGATTTGTGTTCCCCATTATAACTACTACAAGAATATACGCAGTCTTATGAACAAAGTCTGGCTGTCCCAAGACGCCGGCCAGTTGTGAGGTGTAATGTTGACCGATATTTCCTAAACCCTTAGATACACTTACAATCAACATAACACTAAACGCCACATCCCCTTTAACAATGAAAGTGATCGTTGTAAGGGGTCTTGTGTGGCAATGGAATGTCAACTTGTAACTTTTCTTCTTCTCCTGCGGAGCAATTGCCGAATAAAGTAGCAATTACTGGCTCCAACTCCGAACCGAAAGACGCCGTTAATTGGCTTGTTAGCGGAACAAGCTCTTTGAAGCGTGTGTCTCTATATTTATACGAGAAGGAACATCCTTTGTTCTAACATCGTTATGTTTACTTTTAGATATCTTATTTCCCAAATTGGTACTTCATTAGCTTTATCCCTGCTGTCCTGTATCAGTTCCAAGGGAAACCAAGAACTGGTAGGTAACAGTATTTACTTCTTCTATCTGGATTTGTCACTTATGCTATACATGACAGTGCTTTAATAAAAGAAAACGCCAGCACTCAGCATAGTACCAACGTTACACAAGTCACTTTTGGCACACACTCGGAACTCAACTAATCCCTCAAATCACGAGTCACAACTGAACTGCTGAGTCATAACTCATAAGTAATCTGCACTGTGCACTTTCCACATCATCACTTCTTGGCTGACAGAACTGCCTATCCGGGCAAGAGCATAAAATTTTATAGCTCTCGCAAATAAACCGGAAGGTTCTAGAAAGCGAGACTACTAGAACAAGCCGAAAAGAACATTCTCGAAAAGGTAAGCGTTCCCGACGCCCGGTCCCCAGGTGCCGGGCCGAAGGGCACTAATCGGCGGCCCGCAAGTAGGCTCACGTACGAAGTCAAAGTGTTGAACGTAGATGTCATGGTCATTGTGGTAAAGGGTTCAGAGTATACAACGTAGTTGGAAAACTCACGCACTGATTATAACTATTGCGGCACCATTCCCATGAGGAAGGGTTGGAGTGAATGAACCACAGGAGGCTACAGCCGCAAGTAGACAGGCCACAGAGACTCGCTGAAGTCCATAACAGCTCCTAGCATAAATAACTGCCCAGAGAGGGCGATGAACGAC
The DNA here is from genome assembly GCA_030765065.1 of Deroplatys truncata. Classification (NCBI taxonomy): domain Eukaryota; kingdom Metazoa; phylum Arthropoda; class Insecta; order Mantodea; family Mantidae; genus Deroplatys; species Deroplatys truncata. The sequence goes on from CM060976.1 coordinate 266,387,821, forward strand.
CCTTGTGAATATTTTCTTTGTCTCCAAAGTTTCGGCCTCTTAACGATACTGGCTGAGAAAGCGATCAATCGTTCAATCAAGCAGCAGTCTAGTGCCCACTGGGAATACTCTTTCCATGGAGCACACTCCACGTCAACTGTCCTGCACCGCCATACACCACGAAACCTAAAAACACACTAGAAAGATGAGAGGATAACGGAATGTGAAGGAAATAATGGAAAGGAAATGCGGTAGATGTGAAAACACAACAGCATGCGCTTGCCGACCAGGAAATATACGAAAAACGTAAGGTCAGAGTGCGTGGTCGACAGGAAATGCACCCAGGGACTCAAACGTTACCACAACTCACTCAGTATCAATGCCATAAACCACATATGCCATAAACGTGAATATCACAACTACTAACCAAACAGTGCATTATTATCATCTTCTACCGGACCATAGCGCCCACTATTCCCGACTGAACACAACCTTGACTGGTGTTGTAGAAAGAACAAACACCCTTGTAGGAGCTTTCAGGTAGCCTGCAGCAATAGTCAAATATATTAAGTGCTTCGCTTTTAACCACCTTCAAATTCTATACTCTTTCCATAACATCGCATGAAATAAAGAATGCAGACCATAGCACTTAAAAGGTCTGATGTGATACATTCACATACTTTTTCTATCCTCTATAGTTTATTAATGGGTATACAAGCTATACTTACTAAAGCTTATTACTTTCTCTACTACGTATAGTAAGTAGGGGATGTATTGTACTCCATCCAAAAATTCTACACCGAGATTTCACCGGGAATACATGTTTTGAGGCCCCTGAATAAAAAAAAGCATTTTTGGAAACATGTCCGTGTGTGTATCTGTGTTTCTGCCTGTGAACAACATACCTCAGAAACGAACAGTCCGATAAACATCAAACTTGGTATTTAGGTTCAGTATCTTCTAGAGATGCGACACGAAGGTTTTTAAGAAAATACCACACCCCAGATTACCCTTTACATGGAACATTTTTCGAAAATTTTAATTTTCTCAAAAATGGTTCTAAGGATTTTTTATTAAAATATCATATGTTTAAGATATTTTCATGACAAATGAAACGTATGTCTTGAATTTTCTGGGTATGTCTCCAAAAGTATTCTTCATTGTGAACGACTTTTGCGTAACTGGTAAACCATAAGAGATAGACAAAATTTTACTACACAAAAATGTTTATATCATATACAGTTTTTTGTTGAGTGAACCATTTTCGAGATATTGCTTGTTATTCCCTTAAATTTTCCAATACTTTTTCGCAAATGGGAATTCGTTATTCATTTTTCTTTTATCCTGGTAATGCAAAGAGAATGGAATACTCCACATAGCAACCAGCTCTTAAAACATTTGACTATCGCTTAAAGCCTACCAATTCCCCTTGCATCTACAAGAAAATTAGCAATAAGATTAACATGAAGCATATGGAGAATAAGCGTTTGTAAAAATAGTTTGTACAAGAGTAGAGCAGATTTTTTTTCTATCCACTACATTTTAATCGTAATGAAGTTTTCTAGAAATAGCTACATTACACATTTCGTTATAGATACAAAGAGAACAGCGATAGTCAAATGTTTAACAACTGGACGCTATATGCTGCCTTAAAATTCATACTGTTTCCATGACATCGCGAGAAACAACTGAATGTTCAAAGGGCTTTAAAAGAATGATTAAGTACTCAATAGTTTGAACTATTAATAACGGATACCTCGGAAATGACTGATGCCAACAAAAAGTTATTTGTAAAAATTGTGTGTTTTAAAGAGATCTGCATTGCTTGTGTAGTACGTTTTCGTTTATCGTTTAAGGTTTACCTGTTATACAGGATTATATTTTTTGGTTCAGGAGGGATATTTATCGTTTTTAATTTCATTTGTATTTCTTACTGCTAAGTTACATTGTTTTGTTTCTCGTGATGTCATGCATGAAGCAACTAGCTTTTAACAAACAATTTCCGAAAAGTGACGACGTACCCCTTTGCTACACTTTGAATCTGCTGCCAGTTGCAGAATTCTTTCTCTTAGAGTATGCGTAGTAGGTGGCGTGAGGATAGACAACAACAGTTAAACTGACTGAGAAATTTAATGTAATCGAATACTTTAAATGGGTAGCCTACTGTTTGAGATAAAGAATTAAACTAAGTTTTATTCTTAGCACCAAAACTGTAGTAATTTGTCATGAACTGCTGAAATGCTATACGGCGATTACCCCTTCGGCTACCACTAAAATGTGAGAACCGTTTGCGGTCTTAAGGTGCTACAAACTGCCGATCACCGTAAAAGATTAAGTCCCTAAGGGTGTACACGAAAGAAGGATGACCATTTTAGAAATACACGCTCGTTTATTAACATAATTCCCGCCTACTTTACAACTTCCCCACCAAAGTTCCTACATTATACTTTGCCAAATCTTCCGTATGTGAAACAACGTTTACTCATTGACTAGCTAAATTATAGCAATTGTTTTCCTTTGTAATTTCGGAACTAGTCCACACAGCTCTTTGATTTACTGAGTTCTAGTTACGTGAACCTTGAGCTAATAGTTTATTGTTGGCTGAGTTCTCCGGCACTACTTCCTTAGCCACTTTGACTTCTAGCTAATTGCTTATGCATTGATTTAACATATAGAAATCATTTACTGGAATTATTTATTTATCTCGCGATCATGCCTTGATCAAATTACCAATTATATCAACCGGCATAAGAAAGTGATTTATGGTGGGTACATAAAATCATGTGTTTTACCTTTCTTTTGAGAATGTTTAATAGTCTCTGACTTTTATAAAGCTTCCGATAGCGACAAATCTCATTTTGGATTGTTTTTTTACTTTTAATTACTATAATAATTCTTAATTTTTGTTCAATGGACGTGGTAAAAATTTGGAAGAAAAAGTTCACTGAAGCACTTTATATTACAAGATTCGTCCCTTTGACCTTGTGATTTGCATTCATAGATTTTGTATGTTAAAGAACAGTAGAGGAAGGTTTCTTAGCCTGTAGATAACCGGACTTAGCTAAATATCCAGTACTGCCCCGCTTTACCTTATTCAATTTTTCTTCTGCTGTGACAGTCTACATAAATGCTGCCTGGAAGGAATGATATAACCAGATATATCCACTGACATTTCGCTTTTCTTTTATTGTTGCATATCTCCTTAACATTTATTTGAAATCTTAGTGCATCTGACATCTTAAGTAAATCTGTCATTCTCGTCAGCAACATTACATTTGAGAAATAAGATTCCCAAGGGTTGACGATTTCCCTCATCTCAGCAACTAAAGCGCTTAGAAATCCAGGACAGAATTTATATTCCAGGTTTTTATATGCGGTAATGGTATTTCATTATAAATCAATAGTGAAGTTCAATATATCATAATGCTGTTGTTTAAACATTGCTACCAGCTGATGTTGAGGCAGTATTTTTATCACATAAATGATATCAGTCTAATTATATAATATAAAGTAATAACAGCCCGCCTTAAAGCAATATGTGTATAATATAATATATAAAATGTATATTACAGTCATTGTATTAGGTTTATTTTTATTATGTACATGTATAATAATGTTATGTAAATGTATTACGTAGTTTAACAAGATAGGAGCTGTGAGAATAGAAGCAGCTGCTTTTCATAGCAAACAAAATTACAAAGTAAAAGCCGAAATTTGCTGACAATGTGGTAACCTTAAGACAACAATAAATTAGAAAGTGTAATAAGGCTACTAGTAGCTCTTTGAGCAATAATAATGCAATATTTAAAACAGTTTATAAACAGGCAATCAAAAACTAGAATAGCTGAGAGTTAAATAAATGTATTCTATTGGAGAGGGATTAGCCAATCAGAGATTACAAATAGAGGAAATGAACAAATTCAAATGATAGACGCTACAAGATAGCGTACCCAAGCAGTTAGGTTCGGTACGGGTTCAGTATGAGACATGAAAATTCATTTTGGTGAGAATAATATATAAAGTTTAACTGTTAAAAGTGTAATTAAAAATAATCTCGCAACTCTATAGTAGGATACATCAGTGAATTGTTATTCAATCGTGTGAAGGATTAATAAAGGGAGTGGAATAAAATTATAATTTGTGTAAGCCTTGTGCTTTAGCCGTACCAGCTCTGTTAAGAGATACGTGCTCTACAAAATGTACGGATATCTCAGAAATGATTTTTGCCACAAAAAAGATTTTCGGAAATAAATTGAGTATTTTAAAGGGATGTAAATTTCTTGTGTAGTACATTTTCTTCTATCCCATAACGTTTACCAGTTATACAAGATTATACAACATTCCTTCCGAATGAAGAGGACTTCAGGGACTACTGCCAGAGAATTCAAGATATACAATTTGTCATGTAAATATCTTTAATATATGGTATTCTAATAAGAATCATTAGTCAGTTTTTATAAAATCAAAAATTTCGAAAAATGTTCCATGTAAAAGGGTAGTTGGGGTGTGGGGATTTTCTTGAAAATTTCGTGTCACATTCTTGGAAGATACTGTGCTTTAAAATTAACTTTGGTATTCATCCGACTTTTTGTTCACAGTTCTTCCTCTACATATGAGTTATATGACGTGAATAAAATGAGGTCTATAATGGAACGCAGCTGTATGTTGGTACTGACAAATCTAGCCCCACCCTCTGCCAGCGTGACTATCCATATCCTGGAGTGCAATACTACCCACTAGCTGACACAATACCTACTTCACTTCCCCCAGTATATGACTGACGAAGAGTAACATTACAAGCTACTTTTCCGTGTTCTCGCTAGCGGGGCACCGTAAAGACAACGTTTCCTCACACTGTGGTCTCTTGAGCGCCAGACGCCCCTCGTGGACTCACATAATCACCATCATCGACAAATATCAAGAAGCAAAAGGAGCCGATAAAAAAACTAAGAATATCCAAGGACATTAGTGTAAGTCTCACCGCAAACTACTACACCAAAAAATCAGAACACAACACAACAAACCAATAATGTAACATTTACGCAAACCAAAAGAACACAATATAAACTGTAACCGATGCATGTAAAATCTCCAATGTAACCACTATAAATGTATTTATGTACCAACTGTATAAAATAAAAAAATCTAATATGTTTCACTCACATGACTTTCTCTACTCTTGTACAAACTATTTCTACAAACTCTTATTCTCCATATGCTTTATGTTAATCGAGATAAACATTTGCAGAAACGATCTTGGACATGCAAAGAGAACCACATTTTACACATAGCGACCCGTTTCAAAAAATATTTGACTATCACTTAAGCCGTACTATGTTCACCTTGTTTTGTATTTACAAGGGCAATATAAAAATACAGTAGCCTTTAAGCATAGACATATCTCTTAATAGCTGGTTGCTAGGTGCAGCACCATTCCCTTTGCCACAGATTAATACTCTTTGCATATCCAAGACAAAAAATGAATAACGAATTCCCATTTGAGAAAATAAGTATTGAAAGATTTAAGGGAATAACAAGAAATATCTCGAAAATGGTTCACTCATCAAAAAAATGTATATGACATAAATTGTGTATTTTAACGCGATCTACATTTTTGTGTAGTAAAATGTTGTCTAACTCTTATGGTTTACCGGTTATGCAAAAGTCGTTCACAATGTAGAATACTTTTGGAAACATTTCCAGAAAATTCGAGATATACATTTCATTTGTCATGAAAATATCTTAAACATATGATATTTTAATCAAAATCTGTAGAGCCATTTTTGAGAAAATTAAAATTTTCGAAAAATGTTCCATGTAAAGGATAATCTGGGGTGGGGGATTTTCTTGAAAACCTTCGTGTCGCATCTCTGGAAGATACTGAACCTAAATACCAAGTTTGGTGTTTATCCGACTGTTCGTTTCTGACTTATGCTGTTCAAAGACACACACAGGGAAATGTTTCCAAAAATGCTATTTTTGGATTCAGGGGGTCTCAAAACATATATTTCCGGTGAAATCTCGGTATCGAATTTTTGGGTGGAATACAATACCTCCCGTACTTACTATACGTAGTAGATGATGCAGTAATTTGTATCATAAATTACTTAAATGTAAATAATGATTGTAATATGAATATGCATTTTTATGTGACATTGATTTGAGATGTTTATTGATTGTAATTATTGTTGAAAGTAAGTTTATACTGCCTTACTGAAACTGACAATAATAGCGTGCAATAATGCAGCGAGGGGGTGAGCTGTTTATCATTATTGGAAACGAGGAAGTTACGTAATGTTGGCGCGTTTTATTAGCCAATTGCAGTTCAGTTATAATCTTTAGGCATATCTGGGTGAAAGTGTATAAAAGGTAGGTTAGAAGTAAAGACCCCGTCAGTTCCTCGAAAATATTTTGTATGATACACGTCGCCTTCAGTCCAGCAGAAATATTACACGTCGACTATAGATTCACAAGTTACGCGTAGCAGAATTATGAAAAATCTAAAGTGTTGTAAAGTTAATTATACAAAAAGTTGAAGTACGCGAATTAAGAATTATCAGTAATGAAGTTATTATAACAGTTTCAGTTTGGCGAGTGTCAAGATCAATGTGTAAATGTGATAGTTAACGTGTTCGACAATAAAAGTGTAAAACAAAATTTCTTTCATCAGTGTTATCTTTGGATAAAAGATTCCTTTCCGTTTACACAACCTGTATATAGAGAAGTGCTTGACCCAAAAGGATAATAGCTAGCCGGAGGACAAAGAACCAAAATTAAATTAAATAACAGTAGCATTTTTTTAAACAAAAAAAACTAATACTGCCGCAAATTGCTAACACCAGATGGAGCTAGCAAACCTAACAAATGAATGACGTCACAAGATGGCTTCCACGCGTGAAGTAAACACAAATACACAAACATTATAAGTAATACCGTCGCATAGAGAAAGTAAAAAGTTGATATTTAAACGTGGGCGAAGGCCACCGGAAAAGTTAATGTGTGGCGAGGGCCACCGGGAACTTTGTACCATATGTTGGCAAACAACTCTCGCAATACATCCACACATACCCTGAGTGAAAACGCTCCTAGCCCAACCACTGGGGCAGTCGGCAGCAGAATCAACAACACAGAGTAGAGACAACCAGAAAAGTTGGAAACTATGTTCGTGTACCTAACTTCGCGGCAGCTTGATAGAGCTTCATGTGAAACAATATCATAGAGGAGGTATCCGAACTATCCCTTCATTTAACTTGATGTAGATAAGTTCCACGTATGGGAGCCAACTTGAAGAAGTGATATTGTTTACGTAATTTATTAGTCACACGCTTGGGAAGCAAACTTGAAGTAGTTATTGTCTTGGAGTTTGTTTATTTATTTATCTCCAGGTATGGATTAATTTTGTAGATGTATTTTACGTAATATGCTGCTACGTATGAAAAGCTGATTTGAAGATGTATTTTTGTTGTTACGCTCCAAGTTTAAAATATTATATTAACTTTTGTTATTAAACTGGTTCTATAGATAAGATTTATGTTTATATTTGCCTCTGCTGCGTCAGTCTTACTTTAGAGACACGTTTCTCTTAATCAGGGCGTGATGCGACAAGAATGTAGGCTTACACAGATTTTAAGTTTTGAATTCACTTTTTTTTATTAATCCTTGACACAAATTAAATAGCACTACACTCGTATATCAAGAGCTGTGAGATTCTTTAATACTTGCACTTTGTTAAAGCGTTTACTTAATTTTCGTTTCACACGAATATGTAATATTTCTTTAGAGAACACATCTTCCATCCGGTTACTACCAATGTTTGCCAGCAACTGAACATATTTCAACCGTCAAAACCCGTAAGCTTCTGTATTTCAAGTCAGTTATTGGCTAATCCCAGTCCAATAGAATACCTGCATTTAATTAAATCTTTTCCTGGTTGTTGATTGGGTATTTTAAAAACTGTCACAAAGTTTACATTATCGTTGCTCTAATCATGACTAGTAACATTTAAACTCTCAAACTCATTATTGCCTCAAGGTTACCTCATTGTTAGCAACTTTAAACTTATTATTCTCACATCTCCTACATTATTAAATTACCTAATGCATTCACATATAATTATTGAACATGTTTACAATAATATAAGCATTTGCAGTGACTGTTACATACAGTTTACAAATTATTACATACATATTGCTTCAAGGCGGGCTGTTATTGAATTTACCTATTATATAATTTGACTGAAATAATTCAAGTGTTATAAATACTGCCTCAACTCGAATATAACATCGTTCTTTCGTTCGATTTTGTGTGTCTGAATTGTTTTTCAGAGCAATCACATAACGAACTGATGCCGGCTGGGTGCAATCAAAGATTGGTTACCTAGGGTGGAAGCGTTACGCAGGGAAAGAGCCGGTTTCTGTTTACGTCAATGTACGCAAAAAAGCGTTTCATGAAATCCTATACGAGCGATACTGTCTGTAGTTCTCGTTGGTAGCATAGACCACAGACTTGAGACGTATTATGGTCGAGTTCTCAGCGGAAATATCGCATTGTAAGAAGACAGAAGATAAATACGCGTTACCAACTTTCTTTAATAGGATTCTTCCGGTCTCCATATTCGACAAGTGGGGCAGCGGGGGGAGGGGGTTGCATCTTCACTCACATTATTTTCTCGAAACGGTCCTCCAAGGAAAGGAAAGACTAATGTCACTGTCTACTACCAAATTACATCATAATTTTCTCCTCAGAACCTTTTAGCAATCTGTTTGTACCAATGTGAGTTTTATAGAGCTGCTAAAAAAAATTGGCTCTGCTGCAAACCCGAGTGGAAACGCGCCAAAAAAAAACAAAAGAAAGGGAAAATACCCCATCGTTCCACCCTTTCGCTGCATTGGAACTGCACAGGGTATGAAAATCCCTTCCTGCTGCACTAATGCGATGCAAACACAGCTAAAGACAACTCCATTGGCCCCCCTCAGAGCAAAGAAAATGGTGCAATTAGGATCACCTAATTAGAATAATAAAGAAATTTGGTTCGTTTCCAAACTTTTTCTGTTAGCTTGTTCTCAGCTATTGTAGGCTTAGGATAATTTATTTTATCGTTTCGCGTTCAGATACTCAATAAAATTCAGCTAGCATAGAAAATAAAATGTTTTGTGTTCTCGTATACACATGACTTTCTCTACCCACTCCGTTACAAATGCTTATTATTATATTTACTTCTTATTAATCGAGATAAACATTTACAGTATTAGTTTTACCACACCTTTCGTTGTACATGCAAGACTAATACAGGAGACAGAGGGAAATTTTTTTAATTTGCATTCCCACAAGAGAGAAAAAAATTGTCATATTAGGGCAGTATTATTAACATTATTAACATTATTGATTTCAGTCAAATTATAATATGTAAATTCAATAACAGCCTACCTTGAAGCAATATGTGTATGTAATAATTTGTAAAATATATATAACAGTTATTGCATATGCTTATATTATTGTAAACATGTTCAATAATGCTATATGAATGCATTACGTAATTTAATAATGTAGGAGCTGCGAGAAAAATAGGTTTAAAGTTGCTAACAATGAGGTAACCTTGAGTCAATAATGAGTAAGAAAGTTTAACAGTACTACTTGTGATTCATGGAGTAACAATAATGTAATTTTAGTGACAGTTTATAAAATAGCCAATCAACAACCAGAAAAAGCTTTAGTTGAATGAAGGTATTCTATTGGAGTAGGATTAGCCATTCAGAGACTTGAAATACAGAAATTTACAAGTTTAGACGGTTGAAATCAATTCAGTTACCTCCAAATAGTACTCATAACCAGACGTGTTGCTTGTAGACGGTGATCATAACCAGACTCGTGATGTGTCCCCGAGAAATTAAGTACATATTCGTGTGAGAGGAAAAATAAAAAGGAGTGAATTAAAACTTAAAATCTGTGTAAGGCTAAATTTTTAGTCGTATCACAACCCTGCCAAGATTTCCATGTCTCTAAAAATAATACTGACGCAGCCGAGACAAACATAAATATTTAATACTTATAGAAACAAACAAATTACAAAGTTAATATTTTTTTAATCTTGGGGCAAAGGCCATCTGAAAGTACATTTGGGGCGAACGCTACCGGAAAGCGGGTACTATACGTGTGGTTACAACTACTGCAAGTTCGGTTCCCCAACAGTTGAACTACAATACAACTCCTACTTCAAATCGGCTTTTCCATACGTGAAACAACAACTTTCTCAATGTATTACAATCACATGAGGTTCTCTACCCTCCATCACTTATTAGAGGGTATAAAAACTATTCCTACCAAGCTTTATTTTCGTATCTATATCCTTTTAATAGATACAAAGAGAACAGCGATAGTCAAATGTTCAAGAATTGGACGCTGTATGCTGGCTTTAAAATTCCATACTGTTTCCATGGCATCGCGAGAAACAACTGAACGTTGAAAGGACTTTAAAAGAAAGGCTAAGTATTGAACAATTCCAACGTTTAGTAACGGGTATGTCGGAAATGGCTAATGCCACAGAAAGGCATTTATGAAGTAAACCATTTTAGAGAGGTCTACATTTTTGTGTAGTACGTTTTCGTCTATAGCGTAACGTTTACAGTTATACAAGATTACACAGGGTTATTCAAAAAGAAGTAACAGACTTTACATATTTATTTCTAGTGAACGATAATAGATGGTGACACATGCGATACATCAATCAATAGAGAAAGCTTCATAGTTTTGTTTTGTGTGTTCAAAATGAGCACTATTTGTTATGCGAGAACGACCGTGTTTTTCCGTTTGCATACGTAAACATCTTCTACGAATTTATTGTATCAATTGTCTCGTTGTTGAACTTAGATCTAAATGTTCGCTGCTCTTTGTATAATGCAGCACACAAAACGACTTTTCCTGTGGCTTTGCCATTTTCCCGTAAACAAACCTAGCGCCGCTGTAGGCACTGAATGGAACTAATAGGTGGGGCTTAAAACTCTGAACTTTCCTCTGTTCAATGATGTTTTGTATGTGTCACTATCTATTGTCGTTCATTAGAAATAAATATGTATATTCTGTTCCTTCTTTTTGAGTAACCCTGTAAAAATTCCATCTGAACGAAGAGGACTTCAAAGATTAACATTTTATTTGTTTAATCAACTTCGTTAGCTCTATGGACCCCGGGTTAATTTGAACATCATTCATTCATCGTCCGATATAACCTACGTTAAACTTAAAATTACGTAATCTCTTAGTAATAAATCAATATACTTGTTCATAATTTAAGTAACAATGTTTTAGTGTGTTGGAAGAAGAGGTGAATTGAACACTGAATTATGTGAGAAAAAGAGGTGGTAGTGGTTGCAATGGGGTGCGGAGGCAAAACAAAACACTCTTACATGTCCTAGAGGAGCGAACTGGGGGAGTGAAGAGTTAAGTTTGGCTTTGCAGTTAATGAGATTAGAATTCCTCCGGGCCAGAAAAACACAAAGGAAAGAGAACTTGCAGTCGAATCAGAATCGGAAGGGGAAAACACCAGATTTCTTTAAAACGGACTTTCCTGAACCGCAACACAATTGGGACAGTGTGATAGAAAAACTAAAGAATTTCAGTGGATGATGTTCAAGTATTTCTTTTTGCCTCTCAATTCTAAGTTCTATGCCATATTAATGTAATATTTTTTACGTTTTCAGAAATATATCTATGTGTTACATTTACATTACTTTCTCTACCCTGTATCATTTATTAATGCCTATAAAAACTATTCTTACGAAAGCTTTTTCTACACTACTTCATTTTAATGGGGTGAATGTTTGCAGGAATAGCTACATTAGACATTTCGTTACAGACCAAACTTAATGTTGACAGGACTTAAGAATGACAAAGGTTCAATAATTCGAATCATTATCTCGAAAGTGGCTGAAGACGCAAATAAATTAGTTGTAATAAACCGTGTGTTTTAAAGAGATCCACATTTTTTGTGCATCACGTTTTGGTTTATCTCAAGAAGGTATTTCCAGAAATATCAAGATTACCTTTTAATTTTTACTGGTGGTGGTGGATTTATTGTTCCTAAGCATTTCACACGTTCAACCCCATACATAGCACGAGTCAAGTAGACCGTCCGTGCGCATATAATACATTGGAGTTTTATATTTTTCAGACTATATTCATCACACTGAACTTCTAAAGTTAATTATATTTACAAGAAGAATACAGGTAAACTAACAACAAAAATCAAACAAACAAACCAGAAGAAGAAAACTTGTTCACAAGCACACGCTATTTTTTACAAAACAAACAAATACCCACACCTAAGCCACTAATCCTCCTCCTCCTACCCTTGACCCTCTTTCTTTACTTCGACCTGAGCTGCATAACCTTTTGTAAAAATATACCAACCGCTTCCTCCTTCCCTCTCCCAGCCAGTTATGTCTAACAAGCTTATAACACTCCCCTTCAGTTAACAAAGGAACCTGGCTGATACTTTCTCCTCAACTGTTCTCTTTTAGTACAATGCGCCAAAATATGAATCCTAGTTTCTTCCTCTCTATACCAGGGACAAATTCTTATGCCCGCTTCATTAATGAATTTGATCGTTCTGCCAGTCTGAGCCAAGCAAGTCCTTTATTTCCGGACAAAATATATTGTTGTAAACCCCATTGTTCTTTACTTTCGACTGTAAGCTTAATCATACTTTCTCCTTACATTGTGACAGCGTCTGCTATTGATCTGTATCTTTCAGTCTCCTCTGCACTTTTCTTCACATATTCGCTCTATTTCCAGGTCCTTCAAACCAAATATTACCCTTGTCTATTCTCTCCAGCCCTCTCTTGATTTTCGCTGCCCAAATCTTGTCCCCTCCCATTCTAAGCTGTTCCTTATAGCTTACTGTTCTCATAAGTGATTTCTAAGTTAAATGAATGTTATATAAATATGTTCCATGTAAAGGGCAGTTGGGATTGAAGGATTTTCTTAAAAATCTTGGCGTCGCATCTTTGGAAGATAGCGAATTAAATAGCAAGTTTGGTATTTATCCGACATTGGAGGCGTTACATAGCAGATAGATGAACCACTCATATTTTCTAAAAGTTCCAGTAACGATGCCATTATACGCTTTATCGTAACCAAAGTTAGTAAATTTGTCAAAAATACCATATTCCCTTTATTCATATACTTAAAACCAAATAATTCTGAATGTGCTCTACTTATTTAATATGTAATTGTTTATAACAAATTCTGATGCTATTTAGACGTACCTTTCCTTGGAAAACCACTTAATGGTTGCTTATTAATTTGTTTATGTTTACCTGAAACACAAAGGACAACTTTGAATTAATTACCTCATTTAGTGTGTCTAAATATACATATATATATTTTTTTTTCTAAAAAATTTCAGAAAAATGTTAACAAAATGGGAAATTACTTAATGGTTTACAATAATTTAGGACAAATATGAATAGTGTAATTCATTCAAATTGTTTCTAAAGCAGTACATTGAGAAGAAAAAAATCACAGCATTTGGACCAATAGATTGAGAGAAAACGTACATTGTGTTAACAAAATTTAAACTACTGAGAAATAGCGAAAAAAATAACATTGTAACTGTAAAATAAAAATGTAATTTCTAACCTTCTAATGTTATAATAAAGACAACAAAACATTAGAATGTTTTTTCTTGCAATTTTTCTATCATTAAACTCTTCAAGGAGGTGAGGTTTTAGAAGTAGTAAATATTGTGTTACTTAAGGCAAGAACCTCTGATCATATCATATACAATGTCTTAAACCGCTCCCATCCGAACACTTGATAGTTGAAGCATTGTCGCATCTCATTAACTGTGTAATATTGTGAGTGAATTCTTTTAACATAATAAGAGCGTAACATGTATATATTTCCATTCAATTGAAACCTGTCAGCATCCAACCACGTAGTCACACCATTTATGTTAGTTGGGCCCTCCCCATCCTTTACCACGGTTTCTATTGAATGCAGAACATGCTTTTAGCTGCACACTACCCTGCCTTAGACCGCATGACCATAAATCCCGATGTCGGCACTAACGGCTATTTAAGCATTAAATGCCCAAAACAAACGATTAGATTTATGTTTAGTGAGAAAACAATGACTGGATGCTACTTAGCAGTCTTCTGAATAATAATCCAATAAAGCAAGTTTCAAAATTTTCTGATGTAATGCTCCCTTAAATAACAGGCTTGGTATTTGTCGACATTTCGTTTTTGGTTTACACACAATACTAAAAATGAATATCTCTTCAAAACATACAATTTATTTGAAGTAATTTCTTTAGGAAATTAGCCATTCCCAAAATATGCTTATTATTGGTTAGAATTCTGAATTTTTCAATTATGTTATCAGTTTTAGAAGTGCGGCCGCCATTCAGTTGTTTCTCGCGATGCCATACAAATAGTATGGGCTGGCCTCTTAGATCAGTTGGTAGAGCACCTGCCTGCTGTGCAAGGAGTCTCGGGTTAAGATTCCGGTTAGGGGGTGAGAATTTTTCTCTAACCAAGATTATTCCCCAAGCTGCTAAGAGTCTGGAAGTATGAATGAGAAAGGTGTGTGGTGTAATTGACTATAAAACCCAAACTTAACCCAAATACGAATACGAGTTAACAACATTGAGTATAGGCAATACTATATTCCAAAGGAGAGACGCCGATAAGATCATTGTAGTTAAAGAGAGGGTATAAATGGAACTAAAAACAAATATCTGATGTTGCACTCATATGACTTTCTCTTCACTTGTACAAAATATTTTTACAAACGCTTATTCTCCATATACTTCATGTTAATGTGATAAACATTTAAAAACACTTATTGCTAATTTTCTTGTAGATTCAAATGGAATATACTAGGCTTTGAGCGATAGTCAAATGTTTTAAGAGCTGGTTGATATGTGGAGTATACCATTCTCTTTGTATTACCAGGACAAAAAAATCAAATAGCGAATTCTTATTTGAGAAAAGTATAAGTACTGGAAAATTCCAACAAATAACAAGGAATATTTCGGAAATGGTTCACTCGGCAAAGAATGTAGTATATGGCATAAATTGCGTGCTTTAACGCAATCTAAATTTTTTGTGTGGTAAAATTTTGTCTGTCTCTTACGGTTTACCAGTTATGCAAAAGCCAGTCACAATTAAGGGAACTTTTGGGGACATTCCCAGTTTATTTGTCATGAAAATATCTTAAAAAAAATCTGATGTATTACACTCACATGAGTTTCTCTACTCTTTTACTAACTATTCTTACAAACGCTTATTCTCCATATGCTTCACGCTAATCGAGATGTTAATCTTATTGCTAATTTTCTTGTAGATGCAAGGGGAATATGGTAGGCTTTAAGCGATAGTCAAATGTTTTAACGCTGGTTGCTATGTGGCGCATTCCATTCTCTTTGTATGTCCAGGACATAAACAAAAATGAATAACGAATTTCCATTTGAGAAATAGTATAAGTATTGGAAAATTTAAGGGAATAACAAGTAATCTCTCGAAAATGGTTCACTCAACAACAAAAAAATGTATATGACATAAATTGTGTATTTTAACACGATCTACATTTTTGTGTTGTAAAATTTTGTCTATCTCTTATGGTTTACCAGTTATGCAAAAGTCGTTCACAATGAAGAATACTTTTGGAGACATTTCCAGAAAATTTTCGAGATATACATTTTATTTTCCATAAAAAATGTCTTAAACCTATGGTATTTTATTCAAAATCGCTAGAGCCATTTTTGAGAAAACTAAAATTCTCAAAAATGTTCCATGTAAAGGGTTATTTGGGTGGGGGAGTTTCTTGAAAATCGTCGTGTCGCATCTCTGGAAGATACTGAACCTAAATATAAAGTTTGGTGTATATCCGACTGTTCGTTTCTGAATTATGCTGTTTACAGACACGGACATGTTTCCAAAAATGCTTTATATGAATTCAGTGCACCTCAAAACATGTATTTCCTGTGAAATCTCTGTATCGAATTTTTGAGTAGAATGGAATTCTTCCCCTACTTACTATAGTAGTAGAGAAAATAAAAATTGGCGGAGTTCTGATTTTTACTTTAAGAGAAAAATGTACCTACATATAAAGGAAAGTAAATTGGTTTTAGAAATTATTTTACGATATTTAAGTACTTTTATAATTAAACGATTTAAAGCTAGCTAAAAATTTTGAAACTGGTATACTCAGAAAGCCTTCTTTTATAAGCAGTAAAAGGTTCATTATCCTAATGTTGTTTTTTGAATTGTGACAATGTGTAAAGGCATCCTGTGATCTCTATCAAGTGTCCGTAGAATGAGATTATCACTTCAGCTTCTGCTATCCCTACAAGTGTGTACATAAAAATAAGCTTTTGCAAGAGATGCTCATGTGAATGTCACTCAGATTATTTTTTTGTTTCCAGAGATCTCAAAACGCAAAGCTCAGAGAGCGACTGAATGATTAAGTGGGTAGTGTTGAAATTATCGCGACTTTTAAACACGCTGCAAGCCGATATGTTTACTTTCAGCGGCCCGGCCCTTTAATTGGCTGGAAGCGCCATCTTGCTGCTGTGTTAATCTCTTAGTTTCGAGGTCCCCAGCTCCCCGGCTAATCTCGACAGTTGGCAGTAATGGCTACTCCTGTCACCCTTATCGGTTTCACTGCGGGGGAATATCGACGCCCGGGTGACATCGTCGTTTTGACGTCTGAATATAAATGTGTGTGCAGCCAGCGGCGTATGTGTGTGTGTGTAAAAGAAAGGTGGCGCAGAGGCTGTCAAACCGCACTCTAATTTCAAATGGAAACTACCCCTTAGAGGGCTGTTCACCCCCTACGTTGTTTTCATCCCTTCCTCATCTCGAACTGGCTATACAGTCAGATTTATTCTCTGACGGGGAATAAAAAAAAAAAAAAAAAAAAAGGTGCACGCGATGCGTGAAAATGCTACAGAAACTGTCCTCAGGTTGGAGTTTTCCGTGTTAGTGTTTTTCTGCTTCGTGTGTGTTTTCTCTGGCGTGGAATTCACTGAATTTAAGAGCTACAGAGAACAGGAGATTACGAAATAGTGTTTCACAGTAGGAAGAAATTAACATTTATTACCCCAAAAGCCTGGTGTGTTACATTCACACGACTTTCTCTACCTACTCGTCTATAAAATAATCTTACAAGAGCTTATTACTTTCTCCTACTTATTGTGTGCGCACATCTGCCTATGTGTATGTGCGCATGTGAACAGCATAACTCAAAAACGAAAATATTTAACTTCCTTATCCTCCAAACATGCAACACCAAGATTTTCAAGTAAATCCCACAGCTTAAGCTACCCTTTACATGAATTTATTATTTATTTTTTTTAAAAGAGGCTCTAATGATTTTAATAGCACATATAGTATAGCACATATTAAAGATACTTAAATGCCAAATAAAATGTATATCTTGAATTTTTTGGGAACGGCCTGTGTAGTTCTCTTCATTTGAAAGGAATTTTGTATAATCTTGTATAACTGGTAAACGCTAAGCGATATACAAAAACGTACTACATAAATACACAATCTCTTTAAATCACACAATTTAATTCATATGACCTTTTTATGCCACAAGCAGTTTCCGTTATATCCGTTATTAATATTTGGATTTCTTCAATACTTCGGTCATTCCTTGTGATTTCAGTGAACTGACCCCGTAGCCTAGTGAGTAGAGCATCTGCCTGCTGTGTGATAAGTCACGGGATTGATTTCCAGCTGGGGGTGTGAATGTATGAATGTGGGTTTGTGATCTAATGTACAAAATCCATCGATAAGTGCCTACGAGTTAACACTATTACTGATAAGTGAAGTTGGTAGCTTCTTTACGTTATTTGCAACACGCTTTGGGCGTCAATTTGAAGTAGGTTGTATTGGAGGAGTTGTAATATATTTCAACTGTTGGGGAGCCGAACTTAAAGTAGTTGCAACCGCAGGTATGGTACCCGGTAGCCTTCGTCCCAAAACATTTAAAAATATTAACTTTGTAATTCGACTGTTTCTTTAAATATTATATACTTATGTTTGCCTCGGCAGCGTCAGTATTATTGTTAGAGACATGTTTCTCTTAGCAGGGAGTGGTGCGACTGAAGAATGTGGGCTTACACAGATTATAATTTACTTCACTCCTTTTATTAATCCTTGACACAATTTAAATAACACTTCACTGATATAGAGAGAGCTGTGAGATTTTTTTTATGTTTTTCTTACTTGCACTTTTTAACACGTAAAGCTATTTTCGTCTCACACGAATACGTATTAAATTTCTCGCGGACGTGTCTCGCGTACGGTTAGGAACAATGTCTGCAAAAAACACGTCCAGTTATGAGCACTATCAACAAGCAACTGACTTGATTACTATCGCCACATTTGTAAATTTCTGTATTTCAAGTCTCTGATTGGGTATTCCTAATCCAATAGAATACATTTATTTAACTAAAGATTTTTCTGGTTGTTGATTGGCTATTTTGTTAAACTGTCTCAAAATGTACATCATTGTTGCTCCAATAATGACTAGTAGCATTATTAAACATTCTTAAAGTGTATAAACGGAAACAATTAGAAATATCCTGTCGATTTTCAGCTATTTCTCGCATGTCATGGAAGGAGTGTTGAATTTTAAGGGCAGTATACAGGTTTAGCATTTAAGTTGAGACTGTACAATATCTCCAAAACTAAGCGTTGTAGAAAGAAATGTCTTTGATAAAAGTTGCTTGATATTATGTTGGAAAGTAAATGCTATTAGACGCGGAACATAGATTTTGTATTTTGTTTTCTGGTTAGAAAATGGTTTCTGACGAGGAATACGGAAACAAAATATAAAATTTTGGTTCCCAATTAGGAAACCTAACTTGACCCTCAAATGACCATCCCTGGATGGTCCAACAATTCATTGCGCTCTTCGTACACAGTGATTCAGAATTTTAGTTGTTATTTACGTTGGTGTAAGAACAATAGCAAAGTGCTTTATACAAATGTTGCTTAATTTTTTATGAGGAGTGAGAAAACAACATAAAAATAGTAGGTTCCCATTTAAAAAAGTCTGATGTGTTACACTCACACTTTCTCTACTCTTGTATAAACTATTTTTACAAACTCTTATTCTCCATCTATTTCATATTAATCGAGATAAACATTTGCAGAAACGATCTTTTGACATGCAAAGAGAATTACATTTTACACATAGTTCTAAAAATATTTGACTATCGCTTAAGGCTTACCATGTTCACCTTGTTTTGTATTTGCAAGGGCAATATAGAAATACAGTAGCCTTTAAGCATAGACATATCTCTTAATAGCGGGTTGCTAGGTGCAGCACCATTCACATTGCCACAGATTAATGCTCTTTGTATATCTACGACAAAAAAAAATGAATAACGAATTCCCATTTGAGAAAATAAGTATTGAAAAATTTAAGGGAATAACAAGCAATATCTCGAAAATGGTTCACTCAACAAAAAAAATGTATATGACATAAATTGTGTATTTTAACGCGATCTATATTTCTTGTGCAGTAAAATTTTGTATATTTCTTACGGTTTACCAGTTATGCAAAAGACGTTCACAATGAAGAATACTTTTGGAGACATTCCCATAAAATTAGAGATATACATTTCGTTTGTCATGAAAATAACTTAAACATGTGATATTTTAATCAAAATCGTTAGAGCCATTTTTAAGATAATTAAAATGTTCGAAAAATGTTCTATGTAAAGGGTAGTCTGGGGTGGGGGATTTTCTTGTAAACCTTCGTGTCACATCTCTGGAAGATACTGAACCTAAATACGAAGTTTGGTGTTTATCCGACTGTTCGTTTCTGAGTTATGCTGTTCACATACAGACAGACACACACTCAGAAACAAACACACACACACAGACACACACACGGACATGTTTATAAAAATGCTTTTTTTGGATTCAGGGGGTCTCAAAACATGTATTTCCGGTGAAATCTCGGTATCGAATTTTTGGGTGGAATACAATACTTCCCCTACTTCCTATACGTAGAAGAGAAAGTAAAAATTAAATTGAGCCTAAAATGACCATCACAACGTTCTCCAAACAAAACATGACTAACGTCATTTACTTTAACATCAAACAACTTTTATTACCGACATTTTTTTCTGCAACGCTTAGTTTTGGGGATACTGTGCAGTCTCCACTTAATCGGTCCACCCTGACTAGCACAGTACTGTTTGTATCTATAATGAAATGTGTAATGTAGATATTTCTGCAAAACTTCATCTGGATTAAAAAGTACTAGAAAGAAAAATAGGCTTTTGAAGAGATTTTTATACCTATTAATAACTTTATCTGCGCGTTTAATCGGAATAAATGTTTGCAGAAATAGTTTAATTGCAATTTCGTTATACGTACAAGAGGGACATACGAGGCTCATGTGATAGGCAACTCCTTAAAAAGTATTTCAAAGGACGCAACGTATCTAAAAATTCAATAATACAGCAAGTATATTGGTAGTGTAAATAACCTTTCCCCCAAGAATGCGTGACAAATTGTATTTTTTAATTTGAGGCAGTATTTTGGTAGCTTAAATGATATCAATCTAATTATATAATATAAAATATAATAACAGCCCGCCTTAAAGCAATATATGTATGTAACAATATACTCATATAAAGTGTATATTGCAGTCATTGAATTATGTATATGTTATTATGTACATGTATAAAACGTTATATGAATGTATTACCTAGTTTAACAATGTAGGAGCTGTGAGAATAGAAGAAAGCTACTTTTCGTAGCAAACAGAATTACAAAATAAAAGCCGAAAGCTGCCAACAATGAGGTAACCTTGAGACAACAATAAATTAGAAATTTAAAAAGAGTTAGCTATTAGTTCTTGGAACAATAATAATGTAATATGTAAAACAGTTTATAAATAGCCAATCAAAAACCAGAAAAGCTAAAAAATTAAATAAAGGTATTTTATTGCAGTAGGATTAGCCAATCAGAGACTAGAAATAGAGAAAATACACAAATTCAAACAAGACGCTACAAGAAAACGTACCAAAGCAGTTCGGTTCGGTACGGGTTCAGAGTGGGACATGAGAATTCATTCCGTTGAGAATAATAAATGTGTATTTATTAATAATCTCACAGCAATATAGTAGGATATATCATTGAAGTGTTATTTAATCGTGTGAAGGATTAATAAAAAAATCTGATATGTTACACTCACATGACTTTCTCTACTCTTGTGCAAACTATTTTTACAAAATCTTGTTCTCCATTTATTTTATATTAATGAAGATAAACATTTGCATCTCTGGAAGATACTGAACCCAAATACCAAGTTTGGTGTTTATCCAACTGTTCGTTTTTGAGTTATGCTGTTCACAGACACACAGACAGTCACGCAGACACACACACACACAGACACACACGGATATGTTTCCAAAACTGCTTTTTTTGGGATTCTGCGGGTCTCAAAGCATATATTTCCGGTGAAATCTCGGTATCGAACTTTTGGGTGGAAAACAATACTTCCGCTACTTACTATACGTAGTACAGAAAGTAAAAATGAATAACTAATTTGAGAAAAAGTATAAGTATTGGAAAATTTAAGGAAATAACAAGCAATATCTCGAAAATCGTTCACTCAACAAAGAAAAATGTATATGACATAAATTGTGTATTTTAACGCGATTTACATTTTTTGTGTAGTAACACATTGTCTATCTCTTATGGGTTACCAGTTATGCAAAAGTCGTTCACAATGAAGAAAACTTTTGGAGACATTCCTATAAAATTCGAGATATACATTTCATTTGCTATAAAAACATCTTAAACATATGATATTTTAATTAAAATCGTTAGAGCCATTTTTGAGAAAATTAAAATTTTCGAAAAATGTTCAATGTAAAGGGTAATCTGGGCTGGGGGCATTTTCATTGAAACCTTCGTGTCGCATCTCTGGAAGATACTAAACCCAAAGACCAAGTTTGGTGTTTATCCGACTGTTCGTTTCTGAGTTATGTTGTTCACAGACACATAGACACACACACGAACATGTTTCAAATAATGTTTTTTTTCGGATTCAGGTGGTCTCAAAACATGTATTTCCGGTGACATCTCGGTATCGAATTTTTGGGTGGAATACAATACTTCCCCTACTTACTATACGTAGTAGAGAAAGTAAATAGTACAATACAATTATAATTTGTGTAAGCCTTCATTATTTAGCCGTACCAGCCCTGTTAATAGATACGTGCTCTACAAAATACCACTAACGAAGCCGAGGCATATACATAAATAGATAAACATTAAAATAAAAGGTTGATTCTTAAACGTGGGGCGAAGGCCACCGGAAAGTTTGTACCTAAACGTGATGCAACCGATGCAACAACAATATAACCCCCGCAAATGCCACTGCAATTAAACACCAAACATTTTTAGATTCAGGGTGCCACAAAACATGTATTTCCGGTGAAACCTTCCTCTACTTAATATGCTTAGAAATAAAGAAAGGTTTATATCTTGCATGTAACATACCAAAGAGAGGTATTGGCTACCCGTTGAGCCCGGCCACAAAAGATGCAGAGCACTAGTTTGATGGTGTGGTTAAGCACATTTCCACGCGAGATGTGCTAGTGCCATGTATGGGATTTATTTATGACTCTTAATTTGACGGGAGAAAGACAATACTGACCTTTCCTTTGTGTCTTGCGTCTTCTAAAATATGAATCAGGTTCGACAGTGTTCAAAGTCGAACCGCTATCCCAAATGGCGTTATATTCGTTCACGGAACTGCAGCTGAGAGATACCTACATCGTTTTGTATCAAAGGGAAAATATATACATAGTTTTACGTGGAAAGCTTTTGTTATTTTTTTATTTATCAAATCGCGAATACATGTTTTGAGACCGCTGAATAAAAAAAGGCAT
Organism: Deroplatys truncata; assembly: GCA_030765065.1. Taxonomy (NCBI): domain Eukaryota; kingdom Metazoa; phylum Arthropoda; class Insecta; order Mantodea; family Mantidae; genus Deroplatys; species Deroplatys truncata. The sequence continues at coordinate 266,410,727 of CM060976.1, forward strand.
TTAAGAAGCTTTAAAAAAATGTCGGTGATAGTGTGTGTGTGTGAACAGTATAATTCAGGACGAAATATACTACATTTGGTTTTTAAAAGTACCTTCCAAAATTCGAGGCGAAGATCTCCTCACCCCAAACTGCCCTTATATGGAATATTTTTGGCAAGTTTTGATTTTATAAAAAATTGCTGTAACAATTTTGATTAAAATACCATTTATTTAAGATATTAGGCGGCGCCGTGGCCCAGTGGTTAGACCGCTCGCCTCTCACCGAGGCGGCCCGGGTTCAATCCCAGGGACCCGCATGTGGGATTTGTGGCTGACAAGCGGCGTCTTGGCGGGTTTCTCCGGTTTCCCCCGCCATTCATTCCACCAACAGCTCCACCTTACCTTTCATCCATTTCACCATAATTTCGTTTCATCTACTTCCTTCCTCCCATACCAAGCATCGGGCTGATCACCCATCCTGGATTTTCTGTCTGATCCATGAGTGTCTGCTCCTCGAAGGGGCCTCTGACCCCAGGCACCCGCCTGTAAGTCCTGGGGGTATAAGTCCTACCTAAGAGGAGGTTAAACGGAGAAAGAAGAAGTATTTAAGATATTAAATTGGCAAATAAAGGTATATCTTGAACTTTCTGGGAATGGCCTATTAAGTACTGTACTTTGGAAGGGATTTTGTATAAACTTGTACAACTGGTAAACTTAAGCGATAGACGAAAACGTACAACATAAAAAATGTAGATCTCTTTAAAACACACAATATATTTAAAATAACTATTTTTTGAGGCATAAATTATTTCCGAGATATCAAATGGTTCGATTTCTTCAATAATTGGTCATTCTTTTTAAAGTCCTCTCGACATTCAATTGTTTCTCGCTATTGCATAGAGCGAGTGGAATTTTAAGGCCGGCATATAGCGTCCAGTTGTTAAACATTTGACTATTGCTGTATTTTTGCATAATTTTCGTATACATAATTTGTGTACACGCTAATAAGTGATAGAGGGTAGAGAAACTCATGTGAATATAACGCGTAAGATATTTTTACGCATTTTTTCAGAAATTCTTTTAAACTTATAGATAAAACACAATATGCACCCTTGCCTCATGCAGATTTGCTGTCAGGGCTTCCAACCCATCCCCCCTCTTGTTTAAGGAGGGCGAGTATTGAACTATTTCCTGTAGAGTGCTTATATTGAAAGTCAAACAAGCGGTTTTGAGGACTTAAATCGCCTATACAATATACACGCAGCTTATGGTTCCCGACGACGTCGTTAATGCCGATAAATTAAGGATGGCGGTGAATCGGAGTAGCGGAATAACGAAGTAAGGTTTGTGCTGCCGGGGGAACTCGCCCCATTACTGGAACATCTCGTTATTTTCCTGGTCACGTGACTTCTGGGGAATCGAGAGGCAAATAAAAAGAATCTTTTCCTCTTGGCATCTTCTGCATCTACTTGCTATTGGCTAGTCTGTTTGCTCCTACTCCAAGGTAATTAGGGTTTTGATGCTACGAATTATAACGACCCTATGAACTCCGCAAGAACAGGAAACGGTAATCTAATAAACTGTAACAAAAGCTTTCTGGGTTATTTAATACTTACATATAATATCTAGATCAAGTATTGCATTCTACCCAAAAAACAGTGCAGTAAAACTCCGCTTCATCGAATTGCACTTAACCGAAAAACGGCGCAGAAAAAAATCTGATGTACTGCATTCACATGACCTTCTCCACTCATGCACAAGTCAATTTTACAAACGCTTACTCTCCATCTACTTCATGTTAATCAAGATAAACACTTATTGCTAATTTTCTTGTAGGTGCAAGGTGCATTGGTAGGTTTGTGGGCACAAGGTACTCTGAAATGGTTTGTTTTAGGCACTAATAAAATCGCTATTATTTCCGGTTTCGGAAAATATATATGTTTGGGAGTTAAGAGGGTTTTAAGACATACAAATTCCATTTAAATATTAGTCTGCATTCCTTTAAAGCGAGCAGTTCAGCAATTAACAAAAGAGGCCAGGACCAAGAGAAGGCAATCAGAAAAGCTGAAGCAATCCAGGAATGAAGTTGCAGATGGCTACGGCCCTGGACTGTACTGAAGTGAGTCAGAATTTTAACGTTAATGCTTTAAATTCAGTTTTCTCAAAACAACGGTTTTAGTTACTTATGTATCTTTTTCTCATAAAGTATGAGAGATAGAGACCTGAAATTTTCAGCACACGTATACAACGCATACGTAAACGTTCTGAACCAGAATCATAATTTTATAATGTATATTAGTGATATTAAGAAAGCAAAAACGTTGCAAATTTTCCATATTTTCGCGTTGCAAATAATTTTTTTCAATTTCTAGTGAACTGATATACATAACTAAATAATTGAGGTTCAGAAGATAGCTGACTATACTAAGACCAAGCATGCAAAACTATAATTCTGTATTGCAAGTAGTATCAGAGAAAAAGGTATATGAATTTAATGTTCTAAGAGTAAGTTTTATTATTTTACTGCTACATAAAATAATTTGAAGGGACTCAACTACATAAGCTAACAATGCAAATAACCACTTTAAATAATTGTCATGATTTATAACATAACTCATAAAAATTTGACGAAAAACGATTTATAACTTTAAGAACAGTGCTAATTTAACATGCTTTAGGTGTAATTTCCATGTGTTCAGACTACCTTGTCCCCTTAAGCGATAGTCAAATGTTTTAAGAGCTGGTTGTTCTGTTGAGCATTCCATTCTCTTTGTATGTACAGGACAAAAAACCGAATAACGAATTCCCATTTAACAAAAGGTATGTATTGGAAAATTCAGACAAATAACAAGGAATATCTAGAAAATGTTTCACTGGAGAAATGTACATAACATAAATTGTGTGTTTTAACGAAATCCACATCCTTTGTCTATCTTACGGTTTACCAGTTATGCGAAAGTCATTCAGAATTTAGAGGACTTTTGGGAACATTCCCAGAAAATTTAATATATACATTTCAATTGCCATGAAAATATCTCTGACATACGTTTTAATCAAAATGGTAAGAGTCTTTTATGACAAAATCAAAATTTAAGTAATGCAGCATGTAAAGTGTATTCTGGTGTAGGGTGATTTTCTTTAAAATCTTCGTGTCGCATCCTTGGAAGATACTAAACTCAAATATTCAACTTTGGCATTTATCAGACATTGCGTTTTTGAGTTATGCTGTTCACATACACACACATGTATTAAAATGCTTTATTTGAATTCAGGGCACTTAAAAACATGTATTTCCGGTTAAATCTTGGTATCGAGGTTTTGGGTGGAATGCAAAACTTCCCCCTCTTACTACAAGGAGTAGTAGAAAGAGTAAACGAAAAATACTATAAGCCAAAGCGATAGTCAAATCTTTTCAAAATTGGTCACTATGTGATGGGTTTGAAATTCTGTTCTCTTTGCATGGACACGAGAAGAATGAACAACGTTTTGCAGTCGAGAACAGTATAAGGAATTTGAAAAATCAAACCAAAGAAGGATATCTGCGAAATGGTCAACGGCAGAAAAGATTGGAAATAAAATGTGTGATTTAACGGGATCCATTTTTTGTGTAGTAAGGATTTGTCTGTCTCTTACGGTATAGTACTTAATACAAGAGTCATTCAGAATGAAGAGGACTTTGTAATGCAATTAACTTACACGTGCACATACTTGCCAACTTCATGAAATTAAAACACGTAAAATATTCCCTTGTCCAAAAAGCGTAATAATTTAGTTTGGAATGCATGTAACATTCAATGCTGAGGCAGTATTTTTAACACTTAAATATTTTCAGTCTAATTATATAATATGTAAATTCAATAACAGCCCGCCTTAAAGCAATATGTGTATGTAACAATATATAAAAAGTGTATATTACAGTCATTATATATGTTTATATTATTGTATACATGTCTAATAATGTTATGTGAATGTATTACGTAATTTAAAAATGTAGGAGCTATGAGAAATAGGTCAAAATTTGCTAACAATGAGGTAACCTTGAGGCAATAATGAGTTTGAGAGTTTAATAATGTTACTTGTGATTATTGGAAGCAATTATGTAAATTTTGTGACAGTTTACAAAATAGCCAATCACAACCAGAAAAAGTATAGTAAAACGAAGGTATTATATTGGATTAGGAATAGCCAATCATAGACTTGAAATACAGAAATTTACAAGTATGGGCGGTTGAAATCAATTCAGTTGGTTGCAGACAGCGTTACTAACCAGACGAAAAAAGTGTCCTGAAGAAATTTAATACGTATTCGTGTGAGACGAAAATAGTTTACGTGTTAAAAAGTGCAAGCAATTAATTAAAGAATCTCACAGCTCTTTATATCAGCGAAGTGTTTTTAAAATCGCATCAAGTATTAATAAAAGGAGTGAAGTAGGCCTACATTCTTCAGCCGCATTACGGCCTGTAAACAGAAACATGTCTCTAACAATAATACTGACGCAGTCGAGGCAAAAATAAAATATAATATTTAAAGAAACAGTCAAATTACAAAGTTAATATTTTTTTTAAACTTGGGGCCAAGGCCACCTGAAAGTACATTTGGGGCGAAGGCTACCGGGTACTGTACGTGCAATTGCAACTACTTCAAGTTCGGCTCCACAACAGATGAAATATAATACAACAAAGTACTACTCCAATGCTACAAATGTACAAATATTACATGTAAAATATTGCGTATTATAAGAATTCTTGAAGACCTGGCAGTACTGTATCTTTCTGTCACATATGCTGAGATTCTTCTTGCTGCCACCATAAATACGTATTAAAACAAAGAACACTACTTACTATGCTATACACAGATTTGTAGCCCAAATTTTACACTTCATAATATTAACTATGGTCATCGCAGCCTTCGGATCCCCAAGCGGCGACCTTTGTGCAGTAGCCAAACACTTGTTCCCTACCCTCCCTAACCGCAAGCACCATAAAATCTTAGTGACATCCATGTGCATATGCGCGTTGTTGCCAAAATTAAAAATAGTATTTAAAAGCAAAACTTTGCAGGTGATTTCCACATGTACAGAATACAATCATGCAGTTTGTCTGCTTGCTTTACACACAAAATAACTATGTAAATAACTATGAATCGCATAGTAATTACATTTAAGTTGCAAACGCTTTAAAATATAACTGAACTAATGAATGATCTGAACTAATATACTGCGCTACAAGAATAGAAATGCATGTTAACATATCCGAGAGAAACTTAGAAACGTGTCCCGAATAAACTATACATTGTTGGACTATCATTATAAATAATTAAAATACATAAATATTAATTTATTTTGAAAGCAACTCTTACTCCCAAATCAAAGCATCATTTTTGATTATGCTGTGCGTGGAGCTATGGTAAAAAGTTTTTTATCACTTGTATCACAACAATGTTTTATTAATATAAAGCTAATACAAGAAGCTGTGTATTGTTTAAGGTGTAAGATTTATAAGCATGACATCTTCTGTTTACTTAAATGAATAGCTTTATTATAAAATGCAGGATAAGTAAAAATACGAAGGCAAAAGAAAGAAAATAAAAAAAAAATCTTATGTATTATATTCACAAGATTATCTCTACTCACTCTTCTACAAACTACTTTTACAAAAGCTTATTCTATCTACTTCTTAAATAATAAGATAAAATTTCATTGCACATATCGTTGTAAATATAAGGATACATAGGCTAAAGCGATAGTCAGATTTTTAAAATACAGATGACTATATGATGACTTTGAAATTCCATGGTCTTAGCATGCCCACGAGGAAAATACAAACAGAGACTTCCAACTTGTATTTCAAAATTCAAACCAACAACAAAAAATTTCTCGGAAATGGTTAACACAATTTGACCTAAAATTTGTCCTTTACCGAGATTGCATTTTACGCAAAGTAAGATTTTGTCTCTCTCTTAGAATTTACCAGTAATACAACAAGTTGAGAACGAGGAAAATTTTACAAGTTATTCCCAAAATATAAAATTCATGATACAAATTTTATTTTTCCTGCAAATATCTTAAACTTGCGGTATTTTACTAAAAATAGTTAAGCTGTTTTTGAGAAATTCAAAACAATAACAAACATTTTTCCACATAAAAGGTTCTTTTCTACATGTTCATGAACATTACACATAAAAATCTGGCTTTGCTTATTCAGTTTTTGTAGCCCTTTTCTTCGTGGTCTTGGCATTACTGATATTCGGCAGAGGGTCACTTGCTGGTGCGACCGGAGGGGCATCAACTTGGTTCGTTTCCCAAGGTCTCCACATCTTAATTAAACTATTAAACGCTAATAACTATTAAACACTGCTAAACTTACAAAACTGCACTAAGTAAAACACTATATAACTTCTCTGAAGAAGTAATATAGAAGCTTAGCTGAACATGGAAGAAAAGCACGAGCGAACAGTCACAGCTGCTAAAATAAAACCGAAGAAACAGCAGAAATGACATTGCAACAACGCTTTGCTTTGGTGGAGCTCGAGAAAGGACCACGTGTTGTGTTTAAGGGATGGGAAGACCCTACTAATCGTTTACTGATGGGTTTATGGTCAGGCTTCAAAGCTTTCCGTTCGCTTTGAAGCCGGTTGGGGAAAGGATGCCCGGGACTAGTATATAAACTATAACTGTTACAAAAATGGGAAATTTATTTGTAGTCATAACGTGAATAGAGTAAACAAATTACGTGAGAGTAAAGGTCAAGGCACGGACGAACGAAGGGGCTCCCTCACCACAATTAGGCTTCAACGGCTCTTTTACCCTCTACCATGACCCTTGAGAAGGAGAGACACAAAGGAAGATCATATCCGGATGACAACGGGAGCAAGAAAGGACGGGGTTCCAAAGTTTTGCAGATCGAACACAACCGACAAGCCCCACCTACAAGCCACTGAACCCCGGGCGATCCCCCCCACATGACCCTCTAGGACGAAAAACTAGAAGCAGTCCCGCAACGACGCCAGGGATGAAATCTCTACAGAGGGTACTACAGCCACCGACCAGCCACAATACGCCAACCGTCGAAGCCTGGTCCTGAAACAGATGACAAACAAGGTGAGGAGTACACAAATGTCGTGATAGATCAACCACCCAGCATTCTAGTAAACCACGAAAAACCTGGGTCAGAGTGATCGGTTTCTGGTAATACAAACCGGGACCTCCCGTATGCGGCGCCACGTCGTTACTTATATACGTGAATTTACAATTCACGTCGCCCTGGTTATTAGAGGTCACTTTAGTGGTGCAATCAAATTTTAAATTCACAGGCTGTGCATTTTCTTATAGCCCTGCTAAGGGGGGCCATGACCGTGAAGAAGGATGGACACATACCAGAGATAAGTTCTGGTCTATCATAGCACTGTATATCATTTAATAGAGGTCACTAGCGGTGCTATACATTTTGTTGCAGCCCAGTAAAGGTGGACCATGATCATGATGAAGAATAGACACATAGATAAACTCTGGCCTATCATAGCACTGTATATCATTAATTAGTAGAGGTCACTAGTGGTGCTGTACACTTTGTTGCAGCCCAGTGAAGGCGAACCATGATTTTGTTGAAGGTTAGACACACAGATATGCTCTGGTCTATCATAGCACTGCATACAATTTACTAGAGGTCACTAGTGGTGCTAAACATTTTGTTGCAGCCCAGTAAAGGTGGACCATGATCATGATGAAGAATAGACACACAGATAAGCTCTGGTCTATCATAGCACTGTATACCATTTACTAGAGGTCACTAATGGTGCTGTACATTTTGTTGCAGCCCAGTGAAGGGGGACCATAAGCTGATGAAGGATAGACACACAGATATGCTCTGGTCTATCATAGCACTGCATACAATTTACTAGAGGTCACTAGTGGTGCTAAACATTTTGTTGCAGCCAGTGAAGGCGGACCATGATGAAGGGTAGACACACAGATAAGCTCTGGTCTATCATAGCACTGCATACAATTTACTAGAGGTCACTAATGGTGCTGTACATTTTGTTGCAGCCCAGTGAAGGGGGACCATAAGCTGATGAAGGATAGACACACAGATACGCTCTGGTCTATCATAGCACTGCATACAATTTACTAGAGGTCACTAGTGGTGCTAAACATTTTGTTGCAGCCAGTGAAGGCGGACCATGATGAAGGGTAGACACACAGATAAGTTCTGGTCTGTGATAACACTGTATACCGTTTATTAGTGGTAACTAATGGTGTTATATAGTTTGCTGTAGCCCAGTGAAGGGGGACCATGATCGTAATGAACGACAGAATCATAGGTAAACTCTGGTCTAGCATAGGACTGTATACCATTCAGTCTCTAATCTAAAATTACAATATAATGCAATTTACTGCTTTGTAATGTCTGCGGTGAAAATCTGCATAATTTTGAATTTGCTCACAAGAAACGTTAGTTATTTTTTAGAAAATCATAAATAAGGAAAAAGCGTCTAAGAGCAGTATGATTGATAAAGAGGGAAAGAAGAGAAACCTCAGCAGATAGGACTGAAACAATGGGTACACAAGACGCCCACTTGCACATTTGCTGCCCGTTTTCTTACGCTGTACATTTGATCGGAGACCGTGTTGCAGATTCCAGCCAAGACAAATAAAAAGCGACAAAGGAATCTATTGCCGCGAACAAAAAGTCCCGCCTTTCAGACATCTATTGCTTTCTTCTCGCTGTTCATATATACACAGTTTAATCACATTCCTGATGCGTCGCATGCTGGGCATTCCTCTAGCACAAGGAATCTTCTTGATTCACCCGCTAAAGAAACACGATTACATACCTCGCCTCTCTCCAATTGTTGTTGTCTTCTTAGGCCTCGAGGTTTTGCTCTTAATTGTGCGACAGAGAAGGAGAGCTCGGCAACAGAGTTCGCAGTCTTCACCCGAAAAAAAGTCCAACGGAAAGCTTACAGGACGAGGATATACGCCCAGGATTTTTACACTTCTTTTTAACTGTTGTCTTCATTATTTTACAAGAAAAGTGTTCAGTGGGTACAGGGGCGGGTCTGACAATGCAAAACGGCTGCCTTCATCTTACAGTAAATCTTATTCATCATTCCGTAATCTTAAAATCATGATTTTATATTCTAACGCAACAGCTAAAGTCCAAGATTATCGGGAGATTGGTGCCCAGGGGTCGGATTAAATAATGATAAGCCCACTCGCCAGCGTAAACCCCGGAAGCGGTATTGGAAGATAAACAGAACCTTCTGAAAGCTTTATCTCCCCCCTCCTCCAAGAAGTGTGTTGAAATAGTTCTGGAGCGTTTGAGAACCTTGTGCAAAGATTTGACTGCCTATATAAGCGAGCATTCTCGCAAAGTCGAGAGTGCGAGTCGAGTGGCGTCGGTCAGTCAATGATAGAGCGAGTTGTTAACGGCTGTTGTAATGTGCAGCGAGTGCTACTGCGGAGCGATGGGTTGTAGACATCTTGTGTTCGACTCCTGAGTGAAATGAACCGTCCGACGTGAACAGGCTACGTCACGAAAAAATTGAAGTAATGAATGAACTACTCACGTTAGTGAAGTTGTAGTGTGAACGAAGTGAACTGCCAGTAAAACTGAACTAGAGAAAAAATTACATAGTGACAGAACTGAGAGAAGTGACGGTTGAAAAGCTGGAAACAAACAGCTGTTATGGTCCAAGGTTATCGGGAGGTCACCGCGGGGGTCGGAGATAAACAAAGGTAAGTAGAGAGAAAGTTTCCTTCCCCCGCCTCCAGAACGTATATCTAGACGGTTCTAGAATGTTCTTCGGAAGATTCCATTGTCTATATATGGTGCAACGAAAAGTGCCATTCTCCGAGCGAGTTTGTGAAAACTGGTGTGACGTGCAGCGAGATCTGCTTCCACGTTATATCGAGAACTCTTGTGTTCGACTTACCAGTGAGTGAACCGTCGGTAGCTACATCGTGCTATTTCGTTATGCCGCTACGTCACGAAGAAAGCGAAGTGATTAGTGAAAACCAGGATAAAGTCACAATATTTTAGAAACTGTTAATTTTAACGACACTGAAGTTACTAATATCAACAGATTTCAATAAATTTAGTTCAAGTTTTTACCACAGATTCGTAAGCATAGTGAATAAAAGTTTAATATCTATATACCTAACCTATCAAAAAATAATTTTCGAAATACTGATGTGTTGCATACGTATTACCTTCTCAATTCTCTCTTCTATAAACTATTCTTACAAAATCTGTCTGTTTCATATTAACCTTCATTACCAGTTATGCATTCGTTGTAGGCTAAGGCGATAATGAGAATTCTAAAAACCGGATTGGTAAGTGACGGCTTTGAAATTCCATGCTCTTTGTGTTCACCGAAGGGGAAACTTCGCCACTGTGAACAACTTGATCTATTGTGGCTATACCCCCGAGAGGCAGGGAAGAGGTGAAGGAGCCATAGAAGGTCGCAGGTAGACAGGCCCACAAAGAAGCGCAGAAGTACCTAACATTTCAGTTTGAGTATTCGCGCAACATAGAGCCGAAGAATCCCAAGAGGCCGATAAAGCGACCCAACGGGGCGGAACAGCACACCCTAGCATTCAAGGGAAAAATCTTGGCACTGCGCAAGCAACTATGCCATCTGCCCAACATCGCCAGCGCCGCAGGACCGAAAGACACGCCTGAAACGTGAAAGGGAGAGAGGGCTGAGAGAAAATGGAGGAAAGGAGAAATCGTGGTAGAATACACGACCCCGGCATTTGCCTAGGCGACCAGAGGAAAACGAGCAAACCCCCAAGGGCCAGAGTGGATGGTCACCGGGACTGAATCCAGGAGCTCCTGAATGCGGGTCACAGGTGTTGTCGCTTTAGCTATCCTGTTCTTTGTATGAGCATTAGATAAAATCAATATCGACTTACCACCTGAAAAAACCTGATGTGATACATCTACATGATATTCTTTAACCTCTGTCGTTTATTAGTGAGTATATAAACTCTTTTTACTAAAGCTTATTTTCATATCTACTATGCTTAAATAAAATAAAGCTTTTTGTTATAGATACAAAGAGAACAGCGATAGTCAAATGTTTAACAACCGCACGCTATATGCTGGCCTTAAAATTCCATACTGTTTCTATGACATCGCGAGAAACAACCAACAGTTAAAAGAGAATGATTAAGAAATGAACAATTCAAACCTTTAGTATCGGATATCTCAGAAACGGATTCAGCCATGAAAAAACGTATTTGAAATAAATTGTGTGTTTTAAAGAGATCCACATTTTTTGTGTAGTAGAATTTGTGTATCAGTTACAGTTATGCAAAAGTCATTCACAAAGAAGACGACTTTTGGGGACATTCCCAGAATATTAATGATATACATTTCATTTGCCATAAACACATCTTAAACACATGATATTTTAATCAAATTTTGAGAAAATAAAACTTTTCGAAGAATGTTCCATGTAAACGGTAGTTTTCTTGAGAAACTTTATGTTGCATCCTTGGAAGATACTAAACTCTGATACCAACTTTGGTATATATCCGATTTTTAGTTTCTGTGTTATGCTGTTCGCAGACTGACATGCAGACAGACACACACATACACACGGCATGTTTCCAAAATGCTTTATTTGAACTCAGGGCACCTCAAAACATGTTGTGGCAACTCTGTAATAATATATGCGGTTATGGCAACATTTGTTTGGTGATTCTTTGTGTTGGTAGTACGGACCGGTAATGGTGCAATAAGAGTGGGGTAAAACAGGTTGTATCTTGAGTTAGCGTCTAGGACGCTCTCTCTTGTAATGCAACCAGCGACCAGTGTAGACGTGTAGGAGTAGACGCTCCGTCAAGCAGAAGGTAAAATGTATCAGTGTTAATTTGTAATATATATTGTACATTCAAAATCATACCATGCAATTATTTGATGTAGATTGTTCCTTCCTTCTCCACAATGATTTTGGAATATTTTAGTAATTTTCAGGTGTTTTAGGAACTTTGTTTAGCTCGCCCCGTCGGACCTCGTGTTAATTTGATATGATTTAAACTCCGGTACCATGCTCTACCCACCGTGATATGTGAGAATATAAGAGGTTACGATAATGTATTTCCAGTAAAATCGTGGTGTTTTTTGGGTGGAATACAATACTTCCCCTACTTACTATACGTAGTAAAGAAAGTAAAAAATATATCTGTTTAAAACACACAATTTATTTATAATTACTTTTTGTACCATCATTCTGCGATATCTGTTATTAATGGTTCACATTTTTCAATATTTAGTCATTCCTTTAACGTCCTGTCGATTTTCAGTTGTTTCTCGCGATGTCATGGAAACAGTATGAAATTTTAAGACCAGCATATAGCGTCCAGTTGTTAAACATTTGACTATCGCTGTTCTCTTTATATCTATAACGAAATGTTTTAATGTAACTATTTCTGAAAATGTTTATTTGGATTAAAATGAAGTCGATAGAGAACAAGAATAGTTTATAATCCCGTTAATAAAGAATATAAGGCAGACAAAGTGATGTGAATGTATCACATGTTATCTTTTTCTCTCTGTTTTCAATTCAACTGGTTTTAAATCTATTGGGGTCAGAAGGTGAAAACACTGGCGCAAATATAAACCTGATGACTAATTTAATATATCAACAGAAGAATTACAACGCAGCTACATTGTACAGATAGCACAGACAAAAAAGACGAACTTAAACATAAAATACATTATGTATTTTTTACTACATCCATTTAGTGTTTCCCCGAAGGGCTTCTATTTTATGTTAGCTTATTTATAGAAGCTTTTTAAACAAGCCTATAAATGAGGCAACAACGGGTTTCACAAGCTAAATTTTTAAACGTTTTTAAAGCGTTTTATCGCTCGTTTTCCCAGAGGAAATTACGAATCAAAGTTGGCAAGCACTTGGATGTTAGTGTTAGGAATAGTGAATCCCTGTTTCATGAAAATCGTGCACACAATTGTACAAAAAGAATTAGGGTTTGTTATCTAAATTGTTTTCTTATATTCAATCTGACCATAGATCTTAAAGTGAAAATGAAAGCAATTTAATATTAGTTTAACTTTGAAACCCCCCCCAAAAATACCTTTTTACTTTTTTACGTTTTATTAACTGAAATTTCTTCTTTTATTTGATACTGTCGCGGTATCGTCGTGTTATCGTATTTGCTGAGCGCCTGTTATTGTATTACCAGTTTGAATTTTGGTTTCTTTGTCCTCCGGCTAGCTATTATTACCCAGTCGAGCAAATCTCTTAAACAGAGTGTGTAAACGGAAAGGAGTTGTTAATAAAAGATAACACTGATAAAAGAATTTGTTTTTACACTTTTATTGCCGTCACAATTAATTAATTTCACATAGTTACTCTTGATACACACCCGACTGAAACTGTTATATTTTCGAATGTAACTATAATCACTTATTTGCCGCACATTATTAATTCGCGTATTTCACATTCTTTTAACTAACTTTACGACGCGAGAGAATCTGTAGAATTGCGCGACGTGTAACCCGTGGATGATTCTATTAAACTGCGCGACGTATAACCCGCGAATGATTCTGTTGGACTGTGCGTTACCCGTCTCTGGCTTCATAATTTATACTCCCTCACCCCGATATGCCTAAACATTATAACAGAGCTGCTATTGGTTAATAAAGCGCGCCAACATTAGCGTCTATTTTTATATCCAATCAAAATTACGAACACATATGCTCTAGGGAAAATATTCCCTCCATTTCTACAGAAAAGCGCGCTACTCTGACGTCATTTGCTTGTCTCTTCTAATTAATAAACAACTCACCCTCTCGTTTCATTGTTATCCGCTCCTATTGTCAGTTTCAGTGAGGCCGTGTAAACTTATTTCCTAACAATGCTTATAAATAACAAACATCTCAAATCATTGTCCTACTATAATGTGCTGCCAACTACTGCGTAGTACTCATTATCCTCGACCTCAGTAGTCATTAGACATCTTGAAACAGCAGAATGGGACGCTCTGTGGAACTCACGGACTTCGAACGTGGTCAGGTGATTGGGTGTCACTTGTGACAGAAGTCTGTACGCGAGATTTCAACACTCCTAAACATCCCTAGGTCCACTCTTTCTGATGTGATAGTGAAGTGGAAACATGAAGAGACATGCACACCACAAAAGCATACAGACAGACCTCGTCTGCTGACTGACAGAGACCGCCGACATTTGAAGAGGGTCGTAAAGAGTAATACGCAGACATTTATCCAGACCATCACACAGCAATTCCAGGATCCACTCCAAGTACTATGACAGTCGTGAGGTGAGGAACCTTAGATTGCATGGTCGAGCGGCTGCTCATAAGCCACACATCACGCAGGAAAATGCCAAACGACGCTTCGCTTGGTGTAAGGAGCATCAACATTACACGATTGAACAGTGGCAAAACGTTGTGTGGAGTGACGAATCACGGTACACAGTGTGGCGATCCGATGGCAGGACGTGGGTACGGCGAATGCCTTGTGAACATCATCTCCTAGCATGTGTAGTGCCAACAGTGAAATTTGGAGGTGGCGGGGTTATGGTGTGGTTGGTGTTTTTCCTGGAGGGGGCTTGCACCCCTTGTTTTGCGTGGCACGATCACAGCGCAGACCTACATTGATATTTTAAGCACCTTCTTGCTTCTCACTGTTGAAGAGCAATTCCGGGATGGCGATTGCATCTTTCAACACGATCGAGCACCTGCTCATACTGCACGGGGTGTGGCGGAGTGGTTACACGAAAATAACATCCCTGTAATGGAGTGGCCTGCACGAGTCCTGACTTAAATTCTATAGAACACCTTTGGGATGTTTTGGAACACCGACTTCGTGCCAGGCCTCACCGACCTACATCGATACCTCTCCTCAGTTCCGCACTGCCATTCCCCAAGAAACCTGATTGAAAGTGTGCCTGCGAGAGTGAACGCTGTCATCAAGGCTAAGAGTGGGCCAGCACCATATTGACTTCCAGCATTACCGAACTTGTGCGTCGTTTTCAGCCAGGTGTCCGGATACTTTTGATCACGTAGTGTACATGTATTTAAAATGTTATAACATTATTGCCATAATGTTAATATATACATTGCGGTGTTATTGTTCCCGTTACAAGGTGAGAGATATTTTTAGATTCGCCTAGTAACAGTATCAAATACGCATGCTTAGAGTTTTGAGATTGGGCCAAAAGAGAAGTAGCGTTGGTGGGGATAGCGATAGGTAAGCAAAGCTTAAGTTAATAAATGAGCGTCTTTCCTTTCATTTCTTAGTGTACAGCGTTAGAGGCTTACAGTGTTTTATGGTAATCGATAGCTTGTAGCGTCTAAGGCCGTGAGAGGTTTTGCCAGTAAGCATTTTGCGACTCATGGCAACATACGCTTCTAGTTTCTTTTATTGTGGAAAGATTCTTTCAAACCGTAAAACTGATACTGTTGAAGTTAGCAGGTATAATAATTCAATTATTATGGTTTCGAATGGTACGGTTCATAATCTGTTTCATTCTTTATCTTTAAAGAGCCTGAAACTCCTTCAATAGCATTACACCACATTAAGTTTCTCATTTAATTTAAACTGGTATTATCCTTTCAACATACGCCCACGCATACCCTAAGAGAAAGATTTCATAGGAAACCACTGTAGCAGCCGGCAGCAGAATTAATAGCAGATATTGAAGTAAAGGGTACGGAACTCAAACTTATATTCTTAATATATATTTTTAAATGCTACTGCATTTTTTACTGGAATTCTGCACCAATTTACATAAAACAATCCTTGGAGAAGCACGGTAATCTTCGTTTGCGGGAAGTTTTGCTCTACAAATTGCTACTGTTATGAAATATGACAGCTTCTGTGTGATTTATAATTGTTAATTGTGTATTGCTATCTGCCCCAAATGTTTAAAAGAATATTAACTTTGTAATTTGACTGTTTCTTTAAACATTATATATTTATGTTTGCCTCGGCTGCACCAGTATTATTGTTAGAGACATGTTTCTCTTAACAGGGAATGGTGCGACAAGAATTCAGGCTTACACAGATTATAATTTTACTTCACTCCTTTTATTAATACTTGATACGATTTAAATAACACTTCACTGGTATAGAGAGATGTGAGATTCTTTTTAATTAATTACTTGAACTTTTTAACACTTAAACTACTTTTGTCTCACACAAAATACACATTGTACTTCTCGAGTACATGTCTCGCGTCCGTTTAGGAACACTGTCTTCAAGCAACGCGTCCAGTTATGAACGCTGTCTACAAGCAACTGACTTGTACTTTTGTAATTTCTGAACTTCACGTCTCTGATTGGCTATTCCTAACGCAATAGAATACTTTTATTTAACTTAAGCTTTTTCTGGTTGTTGATTGGCTATTTTATAAACTATCACAAAAATTACATTATTGTTACTCCAAGAATTACAAGTAGTATTGTTAAACTTTCTTACTCATTATTGACTAAAGGTTACCTCATTGTTAGCAACTTTTAACCTATTATTCTCACAACTCACATTATTAAATTGCAAAATACATTCACTTAACATTATTACACATGTATACAATAATATAAACATTTACAATGATTGTAGTATACACTTTTTATATATTGTTTCATATACATATTGCTTTAAGACGGGCTGTTATGCATTTTATATTATTTTATTTGAGTGAAATCATTTAAATGTTAAAAATACTGCCTCAGCTTCAAGCCATGTGGTTTCTCTTTGTGATATAGTTTTCCTCAACTTTAGTCTCAATTTTTATTTTATTTAATTTTTTTTGTGATTGACATTTTCCGATATAAATGATTGGTTTTCTCAGAAACTATAGAAGATAATTAAATTTTAGGATTATAAAGACAACCTCTACTAACATTGCTGCATACTTTTTATAAATATTTGTTGATAAATATTAACTGAATGGTGTTTTAATTACGACAATAATCCTATCTTCCGTAATAAACAAGATTACTGTATAAGTTGATCAGTGAACTTAGAAGACAGACATTTACATCCTGTAAAAGGTTCAATCCGATATATTAATTAATTAAGGATCGAGGTGGTGCCGCGTTAAGGCATTCGGGAGGTCCTAGCGACCGTCCACTCTGATGTGCGTATTTTTCGTGGTTTCTCCCGGTCGGCAGGCGAATGCTAGCGTGGTTCACCTTCTACCACGACTTTCCTGCACCCATCACAACCTTTACTGGCATTTGTTCCAGGGTTGTAAGACTAGGCGGGGAAGTTCGCGGCGGGTCTCCACCAGTTGGGAGCGCCGGGGTCTGGATATTTGTAGGTGGGACCGGACCGCGTCGTATGCGTTCGATCTGGAAACGTTAGGAACCCCGTCAGTGCTTGAGTCCGTCGGCATCTGGATCCGGTGGACATTAAGGTTCCTCCCCACTCTCTCTCCCTCCAAACGGTCTCGGTAGAAGCAAAAGGAGTCGTTGCGGCGTATACTTGTGCTGTTCTGTCCCTGTTGCGGCGCTTGAGTCATGAAATTAGTCGATTTAACATTGCCGTATAGGACCTTTAATCTCCCTTAACTGAAAATGTAACAAAATGACAAATTCTATGAGTGAAAACAGTTTAGTGTGGCATATATGAATAACATGCAAATGCTACTAGAGAGTTAAAGGCACACTGACTAGGCTTTTGTTAGGGTAATTTTCCGACGCGCAAATGGCGGCGTATAATTCCTTCAAGGTCATCTTTATCAGTGTGCTTCAGTCGCTGCTTTGTGTTCGTGCTGTAAGGAGAGTTGTACGTCTCAAAGATGAAAGTTTATTAAGACATCAGTGCTGTGTGTGATTTACTTAAGAGTGTTAATGTCTTGTTATTAGTTCACTGCAATGCCTGTCGACAAATTCACGCTTCAACAGGAATGTTATGTACGATACAGGAAAAACCGAATCATGCATACTTCTTCCGTAAACGTCTTGTTCTAACGGAAAAACACTGACGAAACTGGTGTATCCATTTTTGGGTAACCAAGTTTATAAGAACAATCCCCACCATAGACGAACGAACTACGAACATTACGCAAGAAGAAATTATGCGTTTGAATGGAAATTTCACACGAACATGCCAGGAATGTCTTCACAAGATGGACACCACTTATAACAAGTTTAGTACTCATTATAGTGCATGTTACTATCACTAGTGAGTAAGTAACACAGGAGATATGTAACAAAGATATCAGGGATGTCTTCACACAGATGCACATCACTTATAACAAGTTTAGTACTTATTACAGTACATGTTACTATCACTAGTGAGTAAGTAACACAGGAGTTATGTAACAAAGATACCAGGAATGTCTTCACACAGATGGACACCACTTATAACAAGTTTAGTACTCATTACAGTACATGTTACTATCACTAGTGAGTAAGTAACACAGGAGTTATGTAACAAAGATATCAGGGATGTCTTCACACAGATGCACATCACATATAACAAGGTTAGTACTCATTATAGTGCATGTTACTATCACTAGTGAGTAAGTAACACAGGAGTTATGTAACAAAGATATCAGGGATGTCTTCACACAGATGCACATCACTTATAACAAGGTTAGTACTCATTATAGTGCATGTTACTATCACTAGTGAGTAAGTAACACAGGAGTTATGTAACAAAGATATCAGGGATGTCTTCACACAGATGGACAACAATTACAACAAGGTTAGTACTCATTATAGTATATGTTACTATCACTAGTGAGTAAGTAACACAGGAGTTATGTAACAAAGATATCAGGGATGTCTTCACACAGACGGACACCACTTACAACAAGGTTAGTACTCATTATAGTATATGTTACTATCACTAGTGAGTAAGTAACACAGGAGTTATGTAACAAAGATATCAGGGATGTCTTCACACAGATGCACATCACTTATAACAAGGTTAGTACTCATTATAGTGCATGTTACTATCACTAGTGAGTAAGTAACACAGGAGTTATGTAACAAAGATATCAGGGATGTCTTCACACAGATGCACATCACTTATAACAAGGTTAGTACTCATTATAGTGCATGTTACTATCACTAGTGAGTAAGTAACACAGGAGTTATGTAACAAAGATATCAGGGATGTCTTCACACAGATGGACAACAATTACAACAAGGTTAGTACTCATTATAGTATATGTTACTATCACTAGTGAGTAAGTAACACAGGAGTTATGTAACAAAGATATCAGGGATGTCTTCACACAGACGGACACCACTTACAACAAGGTTAGTACTCATTATAGTATATGTTACTATCACTAGTGAGTAAGTAACACAGGAGTTATGTAACAAAGATATCAGGGATGTCTTCACACAGACGGACACCACTTACAACAAGGTTAGTACTCATTATAGTATATGTTACTATCACTAGTGAGTAAGTAACACAGGAGTTATGTAACAAAGATATCAGGGATGTCTTCACACAGATGCACATCACTTATAACAAGGTTAGTACTCATTATAGTGCATGTTACTATCACTAGTGAGTAAGTAACACAGGAGTTATGTAACAAAGATATCAGGGATGTCTTCACACAGATGGACAACAATTACAACAAGGTTAGTACTCATTATAGTATATGTTACTATCACTAGTGAGTAAGTAACACAGGAGTTATGTAACAAAGATATCAGGGATGTCTTCACACAGACGGACACCACTTACAACAAGGTTAGTACTCATTATAGTATATGTTACTATCACTAGTGAGTAAGTAACACAGGAGTTATGTAACAAAGATATCAGGGATGTCTTCACACAGACGGACACCACTTACAACAAGGTTAGTACTCATTATAGTATATGTTACTATCACTAGTGAGTAAGTAACACAGGAGTTATGTAACAAAGATATCAGGGATGTCTTCACACAGATGCACATCACTTATAACAAGGTTAGTACTCATTATAGTGCATGTTACTATCACTAGTGAGTAAGTAACACAGGAGTTATGTAACAAAGATACCAGGAATGTCTTCACACAGATGCACATCACTTATAACAAGGTTAGTACTCATTATAGTGCATGTTACTATCACTAGTGAGTAAGTAACACAGGAGTTATGTAACAAAGATACCAGGAATGTCTTCACACAGATGGACACCACTTATAACAAAGTTAGTACTCATTATAGTGTATGTTACTATCACTAGTGAGTAAGTAACACAGGAGTTATGTAACAAAGATACCAGGAATGTCTTCACACAGATGGACATCACTTATAACAAGGTTAGTACTCATTATAGTGCATGTTACTATCACTAGTGAGTAAGTAACACAGGAGTTATGTAATAAAGATACCAGGAATGTCTTCACACAGATGGACACCACTTATAACAAGTTTAGTACTCATTATAGTGCATTTTACTATCACTAGTGAGTAATTAGCGCGCGGGAGTTACGGAACGAAATACTCCCAGGGCCAGTTTAACTAACAGATGCTACATTTTATCACAAGTTAAACTGATTTAACACCGAAGTTTACACAAATTCTGTTTCATCAAACAATGTGTTAACGTCCGTGTTAAGTTAACATCCGCATACTCCTGTCTTAAGCCGTTTAACAAATGTTAGAAATCGGAAATGGTTGCCGCAAACCAAACTGTTAATGCGAGTATTCTAGTATTGGTATTTTTAATGTCATTCCTAATAGATGAGTAGTTATACGTGATAACAAATTTGAAATCCTGCAAAAAGAGGAATTTTTAAAGCAATACATAGGTGTCATGAGCATGGTTGTATGACAAAAGTGAGAGGATAGAATACTACCAACTGAAACATACCTCTTTCTCCTATGCTAAGTGTTAATTGTGTACTTAGATTTTATGCTCCTAGCATTTTTCATTTACTTATGATAACGTTGGAATTTCCAAAGCTACCATTTGTGGGTTTATCCGGAACCTTTTCAAAACAATTGCTTAAAGAAGCAAACAGCATTTTTTATGGGTCTGCTTGATTAATCGTGAAGATGTTGTATTGTTGTAGGAGTTGTATTATATTGCAACTGTTAAAGAACCGAACCTCTAGTAGTTGCAACCGCACGTATAGTAAACAGTTTCCGGTAGCCTTTGCCCCAAATGTATTTTTACTCTTTCTTTAAATATTATATATTTAAGTTTGCCTCGGTTGTGTCAGTATTATTGTTAGAGACACGGATTTCTTGGCAAGGTTTTAGTGCGGCTAAGAATGTAGGCTTACGCAGATTATGATTTTACTTCACTCCTTTTATTAATGCTTGACACGATTTTAATAATGCTTCACTGATATAGAGAGCTGTGAGATTGTTTTATGAATTACTTGCACTTTTAACACGTAAACTATTTTTCGTCTCACAAGAATACGTATTAAATCTCTCAAGGACGTGTCTCGCGTGTGGTTAGGAACATTGTCTGCAGGACACTGAGTTTATTTCAACCGTCTAAACCTGTAAATTTGTGTATTTCATGTCTCTGATTAACTATTCCTAATCCAATAGAATACCTTCATTTAACTGAAGCTTTTTCTGGTTGTTGATTGACTATTTTTATAAACTGTCACTAAAATTACATTATTGCTTCCAAGAATCACAAATAACATTAAACTTTCTAAGTCATTATTGCCTCAAGGTTACCTCATTGTTAGCAAATTTTGACCTATTTTTCACAGCTCCTACGTTATTAAATTACGTAATACATTCCTATAACATTATTGAACATGTATATAATAATATAAACATATATAATGACTGCAATATACTCTTTTCATATATTGTTACATATTCATATTGATTTAAGGCGGGCTGTAATTGAATTTATATTTTATATAATTAGACTGAAATCATTTATGTGTTAGAAATACTGCATCAACTGTCCACTACCAGTTTTAAACCGTCTTAAACGCTCTTCGCACCCATCATTTCTGATGCTGCACTTTATGTTAGCATAAAGTTGTAGTTATTTACTGGACCTAAGAGAAACACGTTCGTTCCAATTAAATTACTCGTGAATTTTGTCCCAAACTGCAATCTTATCCTTTAATAAGACAGTCAGCTTTTTCACACGTCTATACTTATTAACCAGATGTTAATTAACGCGTTTCAAACGGTGAAACATTTATTTTGGTTAACATCATGATTCTAACCTCAAACAATCTTGACCATCACATGGTCATTGCCATGAATGTAAATAGTTGTCGGCTACTGACACAGAGAGCGCGGCGTAGACAAAGGTGCGTCGGAACACGTTCAGAAGCAGTGTAGTTCGGCCACCGCCTTCTCGAAAACCAGCGCTCGCTGTTGTCTTTGACGTTAACAAAATGTTAGCTAACAATTTGCTGTAAAAGCTTGATCAAACGCAAAAGGTTTAACCTTATGTTAAACTTTGAACACCTTGTTAACAAACCAGATGTTAAGAGTATTTTTAACATCGGTTGGTGCAACCGGCCCCCAGTATAATAAAAAGTGTGCGGAGCACGCATACGTACTAACCGTGGCCTCATCATTAAACGACCGCACTTTATAATCTTTGCTTTCAATGTTTAATTTTCAACACGATTTTACGTTTTTTATTCCTAGTGACCTTCAGCAAATTTTTTACACTGTTTACCTGTTGCATCGTAAAGGGAGACTTTTAGCTTTCCTTAAATTAAGTATAAGAATGCAAAAGCAAAATGCTTCCGTGAAGAAGCACTCTTAAAATGTATGCGTGGAATTTAATATGAGTGCAAAATTGGCTTCTACTGCTTCTCAGAACGGCTGTAGGCAGTTTGAGTGATTCCCGCACGCTTGTGAATATTATGTGTTATTGATCTGAAGGTGCTGGCTGAGATATGTTCACATTTCCGTTTCTACAAATGCAATAAAAGTTATAGTTCCTAGAAGTAGTTCACTTTTATCGATGACAAGGTGACCAAATTTTAATAACGGTATTGCATGAGCTATCATAATCACAAGACTTGATCTGCTCACATTAAATAATTACTTTCTCTACGAAGTACCTATCATACAGGCATAGTAAGTATTTATTACACCCAAAACTCAATATCGAGATTTCATCAGATATACACGTTTTGAGATGCCCTGGGACTTTTGTTACATAAGTTTAGCAAAGATTTAAAGAAAATCTGTCCACATCAAACTACTTCTTTAGACAGCCTAAAAGGGGAACTTCTAACACATGTACGCGAGCTAAAATTCTTAGATTATCGCACTAGTATCGATTTCGTTTAATTCGGTTTTACTTTACATTATGTCTCACAATACAAATCAGCATACTTCAATTCGTTGTACAGTTAAACTATAACTTATATTGGCAGATTTCTTTGACTAAAAACGTTGCTCTTTTATCTAATCTACATAAAAAATCTGATCTACACTCACATGACTTTCTCTACTCTTGTGCAAACTATTTTACAAACGCTTATTCTCCATATGCTTCATGTTAATTGAGATGTTAATCTTATTGTTGACTTTCTTGTAGATACAAGGGGAATATGGTAGGCTTTAAGCGATAGTCAAATGTTTTAAGAGCTGGTTGCTATGTGGAGTATTCCATTCTCTTTGCATTACCAGGACGAAAAAATGAATAGCGAATTTGAGAAAAAGTATAAGTATTGGAAAATTTAAGGGAATAACAAGCAATATGTCGAAAATGGTTCACTCAACAACAAAAAATATATGACATTTCATTTGTCATAAAAATATCTTAAACATATGATATTTCAATCAAAGTCGTTAGAGCCGTTTTTGAGAAAATTAAAATTTTCGAAAAATGTTCCATGTAAAGGGTAATCTAGGGTGGGGGGGATTTTCTTGAATACCTTCGTGTCGCATCTCCGGAAGATACTGAACCTAAATACCAAGTTTGGTGTTTATCCGACTGTTCGTTTCTGAGTTATGCTGTTCAAAGACACACACACGGACATGTTTCCAAAAATGCCTTTTTTGAATTCAGGGGGTTTCAAAATATGTATTTCTGGTGAAATTTCAGTATCGAATTTTTGGATGGAATACAATACTTCCCCTACTTACTATACGTAGTAGAGAAACTAAAAATCCAAAAGCAATATGGTATAGCATTTAATCGCTTCATTGGCTGGAGTAATGAAAAACGTTTTGAAAATAATTTACTGAAAATGACTGCTAGCAAATTAACAAAACATCATAGCACCCGACATCCCGCTTTTGTTTTAACGTAGGTATCTTTTTCAAGAACGTGTCCTTAAGCACTCAAAAAAACAAATCTGCTGTGATAAATTCACCTGACTTTCTCTACCCTCTATCGTTTGTTATTGAGTACACAAATAATTTTTACTCAAGCATATTTTTCTGTCTACTTCATTTTAATCCAAATAAACCTTTACAGAAATAGCTACATTACACATTTGGTTATAGATACAAAGAGAACAGCGATAGTCAAATGTTTAACAACTGGACGCTATATGCTGGCCTTAAAATTCCATACTGTTTCCATGACATCGCGTGAAACAACTGAATGTTGAAATAGCTACCTTTCCTTATAGATACAAAGGGAACAGCGATAGTCAAATGTTTAACAACTGGACGCTATATGCTGGCCTTAAAATTCCATACTGTTTCCATGACATCGCGTGAAACAACTGAATGTTGAAATAGCTACCTTTCCTTATAGATACAAAGGGAACAGCGATAGTCAAATGTTTAACAACTGGACGCTATATGCTGGCCTTAAAATTCCATACTGTTTCCATGACATCGCAAGAAACAACTGAATGTTGAAAGGACTTTAAGGAAAGAGCAAGAAATGAACAAATCAAAACTTTAATAATGGATATCTCAGAGACGACGTATACCAGAAAAAAGTTTATTTGAACTAAATTTGTGTTTTAAAGATATCTACATTTTTTGTGTAGTACGTTTTCGTCTATCGCTTAACGTTTACTAATTATACAAGGTTATACAAAATTCCCTCCGGATGAAGAGGACTTCATAGGCTATGTCCAGAGAATTCAAGAGACACACTTTATTTGTAATGTAAATCGTTAGAGCCAATTTTTATAAAATAAAAAATTTCGAAAAATCATCCACATAAAGCTTAGTCTGGGGTGCGGGGATTATCTTGAAAATTCTCGTGTCGCAGCTCTGGAAGATATTGAGTTTTCTTTTTTGAGTTATGCTGTGTACAGTCACGGACATGTTTCCAAAATTGCTTTATTTGTATTCAGGATGCCTCAAAACATGTATTTCCGGTGAAATTTTGGTATAGAATATTTGGGTGGACTACAATACTTCCCCTACTTACTATACGTATTAGAGAAAGTAAAAATAGTATATGCCACACGTGTTAAAAGTGGTTTTATTGCTTGTACTAGCCAAGTAAAATCCTACTTTTATCCCTAGTATCGTAATCTACTATTACATGAAAAAATTGTCTATATCTTTAGTTTTCTAAAACATGACTAACAACTATGATTAAAATACCATAACTCTAAGATATTTGCATTAAAAGTAAGATGTAATATTTGAATTTTTTGGGAATAGTCTGTAAAGTCCTCTCCATTCTAAATGACATTCTGTAATGTAGTGGCTTTGTTTTCGACTCTTGTACTAGCGTCCCCGGTTCGATTCTCACGCCTTCACCAATGACTTAGTGCAATGAGGTAACTCCCGAGGTCATAGGCCGTATGAGGAGCGTTAGAAACAACATCTTTTTGCGGCGCTAACCTTTTCCGAAATATACTTTTTTGTTGGTTTGAATTATTAAACACTTTTCTCAAAGTATCCATCAGCGACACTCTTTTTAAAAATCTTAATATAGTTTGTAGAAGAGTGAGTAGAGAAAGTTACGTGAAAGTAAACATGACAAATTTTGTTATAAGCACAAGAGAAATAGGTACAAAAGCCTCAAGCAACGGTCAAATATTGTGTTTGTGTCATGTTTTAAACGTAGGCCGAAACATACGCACACAATATCGTGAACTTAGCCAGGAATAACTTATTTAAGATTTAAAACAAACGTGCTGGGCATAACCCTCGCAATAAATAACAGGTAAGATTCTCACTAGTGGCTTTTTCTTCTTTCAACACAACCCTTCCTTTTGTGTGTAATGGGAAGGGAAGGGAGGTTGTTAACGACTTCTCCACCCTCTATTGGAGTAGTTAAACAAGCAACCCCCTTCCGCATATCTACAAGAAAAAAAATATATTATACCTGAGTTGCCTGTTCCTTTATAGATGTTTTCGGTCCCCAATTTATATTTATATGCTCTCTCAGGACCAATATCCTATGCCTCTCAGCTTGGTTAATCATTGTGTTCCCCAGGGAAACTTAAGAGAGATACAGCAGAAATCTTGAGAAGGGAAACTTTCATATAATCATTGAGAGTTAAATATAATTCAGTTCTATTGTGTTCCGTACAAATATTCGGTATCAAAGTCTATAACGATAGGTGCGCGCAAGTGTGTGTATGTATGTGTACGTGAACATCATGAGTCAAAAAGAAATATATCTTAGGCTGTAGTAATATGTGCGACTTGCATTTGGGAGGTCACGGGTTGGATTCCTGGCGATCGCTCTGACTGATGGATTTCTGGTGGTTTCCCCGGGTCAGCAGGCGAATGTGCGGGTAATCTCTCATCTACAATGGTTTCACTCCTTCATTATGTTTCCTTCTCATTTTCAGGAGTGCTTCTAGGTTTCATAGCGTATGGCGGTGTCGGACACATGGCGCGGAAGCATGGTCAATGTAAAGAGTATTCTCCATCGGCAGCTTGATTGGTGGGTCGTTCATCGCCCTTTCTTGGCGGCTCCGGACGAGTCTAGTGTCCAAGTGCACCATTCTCGTTAAACCAAGCCTTCAGGGACCTTCAGCTTACGGCGGTAAGAACTTAACGGGGGTAATCATCACATAGCGGTGCACCAATCTTCACCGCAGTTCAGGTGACCGTGGCTACCTGGCAGGCGCTCACCTTGGTTGCGCGCACCGTTCATTGCAAGTAAACTCTACTGAACCCACCCTGGTATCGTCTGCTATTCACTTGTTCTACCTCTTTGCTGAAGCGCATGCGTGTAATTCAGCGTGCAATGGCGGAAAGCAAACGCAGTTTCTCTATTAAGTTATTAAATTTAACGTGCAATTCTTAAGAAAGTAGGGGAAGTATTGTATTCCACCCAAAAATTCGATACCGAGATTTCAACGGAAATACAAGTTTTGAGACCCCTGAACCCAAAAAAGCATTTTTGGAAACATGTCCGTGTGTGTGTCCGTGTGGGTATGTGTCTGTGTGTGTGTGTGTGTGTGTGTGTGTGTGTGTGTGTGTGTGTGTGTGTGTGTCTGTCTGCCTGTGAACAGCATAACTCAGAAACGAACAGTCGGATAAACACCAAACTTGGTATTTAGGTTCAGTATCTTCCAGAGATGCGACGCGAAGGTTTTCCAGAAAATTCCCCCACCCCAGATTACCCTTTACATGGAACATTTTTAGAAAATTTTAAATTTCTCAAAAATGGCTCCAACAATTTTGATTAAAGTATCATGTTTAAGATATTTTCGTGACAAATGAAATGTATATCTCGAATTTTCTAGGAATGTATCCAAAAGTATTCTTCGTTGTGAACGACTTTTGCATAACTGGTAAGCCATAAGAGATAAACAAAATTTTACTACACAAAAAATGTAGATCGCGTTAAAATACACAATTTATGTCGTATACATTTTTTTGTTGAGTGAATTATTTTCGAGATATTGCTTGTTATTCCCTTAAATGTTCCAAAACTTATACTTTTTAAAATTTTTATTCATTTTCTTTGTCCTGGTAATGCAAAGAGTATGGAATACTCCACATAGCAACCAGCTCTTAAAATATTTCACTATCGCTTAAAGCCTACCATATTCCCCTTGCATCTACAAGAAAATTAGCAATAAGATTGATATCTCGATTAACATGAAGTTTATGGGGAATAGGCGTTTGTAAAAATATTTTTTACAAAAGCAGAGAAAGTCATGTGAGTGTAACACATAAGATTTTTTTGGATTTAAGGGGCCCCAAAGCATGTATTTCCGGTGAAATCTCGGTATCGATTCTTTTTGTTGAAAGCAATACCTTATGTATGTGGTAAAAAAAGTAAAAATGGTTTGCAGAAGATATACACAAATCTACGATGGTCTTTAGAGAAAGACATATGAAAGTTGTTCCGGGTGTCTGTACCTACCATAGAAAAGCTCTTACGTCATTAGGAATGAAAACGCAATGCCGGCAACAGAACGTATTCATGCTGTAAAGTTGTTTTTTTTAAATATGTTATTTACTGGTGGAAATTGGCATGAATAGCGAGGCAGTCTTCCATAGATCAATGCATATGTCCCATGATTCAGGAAACGGTTACTCAGCGCAAACAATGAGGAATAAATTATTCGAGCGTGACCCGGCTCGTAATGAATACACAATGGCATATGTTAAATATTTCCATAACCAGGGCTTCAGAATGCCACTTGCTTTTGAATTGCGTTTCAAAATGTCACTGCTGTTTGGGGGGGGGAGACTGGTCGCTGTGTGCGACCTGGAAAAAGTTTGACGTGTTGGAAATCGAGATGACTCTGCCTAATGGCGCATTTTTTGTTCCTGATGCATTAAAATATTGTTACGTCTCATTAAAAATTATAAAATGGTCATGTGTTAATAGCTTTACTGCATATTTCTGTGTGCAGTTGTTAAGTTGCTTGTTCGCGAGCAGCAAGGTGCCGGACGAGCAGGTACATGTCGTGCATGAAAAGTGGCCCATTCCCCTAGATCGCCATAGTGTTTTTCCCTCCGTTAGGTTTCCACCTGCAGGTAACCAGGTTTCGACTCCGCCATATCCGGAATTGTTTTATCATACAATACAGATTTCATCATTGCTCCGGACGCACGTCAGCCTTGGGCTTATTCTGCTACCTGTATCGTTTTACTAAGCAATACAGCCTCACAACACATATAGTTTCAAACTCTTCTAAAAACATTTCCCCAAAAGCAATATATCTTCTGTGAGCCAAGGCCTGTTGCAGGCTGTTTCAATTACTTTCTTGCACAATCTGCAATCTATGTTACCCTAAAACACCCCCACTTGTTAAGATGCTTTTTCACAGGAGCATTTGCTGTAAGGAATGCAATAATTGTTTTCACCTGAAGCCTGTTACAATTAAGTAAGCTTTCAGCTCTTTTCTTACAAGTTTTTCTAATAAATAGTTAACCGTGTTTGCTTCTTGGAGTTTTAAGCCAGGTTTTGTAATGTTCTACCTTGGAACAGTTATTAATAGCCCCTCTTACTAAACATCCAGATGTTCTCCGGCCCAATAAATTGTGAAACTGCTCCTTGTCTTGCAACTTCATCAGCTATTTAATTTTCCTCTATGCCGCTATGACCCGTCACCCACATGCGTTGAAATTCATTCTGTTCAGCCAAGCTTGTGAGTATTGAGGCAGTATTTTTAACACTTAAATAATTTCAGTCTAATTATATAATATGTAAATTCAATAACAGCCCACCTTAAAGCAATATGTGTATGTAATAATTTGTAAAATATATGTAACAGCCATTGCATATTCTTATATTATTATATCCATGTGTAATAAACCTATGTGAATATATTACGTAATTCAAGAATGTAGGAGCTGCGAGAATAATAAGTTAAAATGTTGCTAACAATGAGGTAACCTTGAGTCAATAATGATTAAGAAATTTTAACAGTACTATTTGTGGTTCTTGGAATAACAATAATGTAATTTTAGTGACAGTTTATAAAATAGCCAACCAACAACCAGAAAAACCTTTAGTTAAATGAAGGTATTCTATTAGAGAAGGATTAGCCAATCAGAGACTTGAAATACATAAATTTACAAGTTTAGGCGGTTGAAATCAATTCAGTTGCCTGCAGACAGCGTTACTAACCAGACGCAAAATGTGTCCTCAAGAAATATAATGTGTATTCGTGCAAGACGAAAAATAGTTTTACGTGTTAAAAAGTGTAATTAATTTATAGAAAGGATCTCACATCTCTCTATATCAGTGAAGTGTTATTTAAATCGTGTCAAGCATTAATAAAAGGACTGAAGTAAAATTATAATCTGTGTAAGCCTACATTCTTAGTTGCATCACAACCCTGCTAAGAGAAACGTGTCTATAACAAATACTGACGCAGCCGAGGCGAACATAAATATAATATTTAAAGAAACAGTTTAATTATAAAGTTAATAGTTTTTTTAAATTTGGAGCAAAGGCCACTTAAAAGTACATTTGGGGCGAAGGCTACCGGAAACTGTTTACTATACGTGCGGTTGCAACTACTACAATTTCGGTACCCCAACAGTTGAAATATAATACATCATATTCAAACTAACTTTTCATACGTAGCAGCAACAAACCTTTCTCAATGTATTCAATAATAGCATAAATTTGTGTTTCATAAACAGTAGCATATTCTTAAAAAGAAAAAAAATACTTTTTACACCTTATGCCGTATACTCCGGATCCTGCTCTTAAACCATCCTTTGAGCTGTCCGTAAACCACATCAAAGTTTTCCGAGGAGTTTGCAGAGTTGTATTCAGCGTCAGTAATACCCCTGAAGTTGCTTATAAAATATTTAATTGGAATTATATAGTCTGATGGCATTTCAAAAGGCAGACCTGACTCTATTTCAGGAATACTCAGTTGCTTAGCATGTTGTAGTCTATAAAAACCTATCTTTTTCGTCATTTTTCATTTCTCATAAAAAACTAAACATTTGTATAAAGCACTTTGTAATGTTTCTTACACCAACGTAAATAACAACGAAAATTCTGAAGAGCTGTATACGAAGAGCGCAATGCATGGTTGCACCATCCGTGGTTGGTCATTTGAGAATCAAGTTATGTTTCGTAATTGGGAACCAGAACTTTTACTTTCTCTACTACTTACAGTAAGTAGAGGAAGTATTGTAATCCACCCAAAAAATTCGATACCGAGATTTCACCAGAAAGATATATTTTGAAGCCCCCTGAATCCAAAAAACTTTTTGGAAACATAATTAAATGCCCAATTCAATTCGATTTAAAGTTTTTTTTTAAACATTGGTCTACTAAAGTACTTTTCATGTCCGTGTGTGTGACTGTCTTTGTGTCAGTCTGTGAACAGCATAACTCAGAAACGAACAGTCGGATAAACACCAAACTTGGTATTTAGGTTCAGTATGTTCCAGAGATGCGACATGACGGTTTTCAAGAAAATCCCCCCACCACAGATTATCCTTTACATGGAACATTTTTCGAAAATTTTAATTTTCTCAAAAATGGCTCCAACAATTTTAAATAAAATATCATATATTTAAGATACTTTCATGACAAATAAAAGGTATATCTCGAATTTTCTGGGAATGTCTCCAAAAGTATTCTTCATTGTGAACGACTTTTGCATAACTGGTAAACCATAAGAGATGGACAAAGTTTTACTACACAAAAAATGTAGATCGCGTTAGAATACACAATTTATGCCATATACATTTTTTGTTGAGTGAACTATTTTCGAGATATTGCTTGTTATTCCTTTAAATTTTCCAATAATTATACTTTTTCTCAAATGGGAATTAGTTATTCATTTTTTTATGTCCTGGACATGCAAAGAGAATGGAACACTCCACATAGCAACCAGCTCTTAAAACATTTGACTATCGCTTAAAGCCTACCATATTCCCCTTGCATCTACAAGAAAATTAGCTATAAGATTAACATGAAGCATATGGAGAATAAGCGTTTGTAAAAATAGTTTTGCAAGAGTAGAGAAAGTCATGTGAGTGCAACACATCAGATTTGTTTTTAATATTGTGGGTT
The DNA here is from genome assembly GCA_030765065.1 of Deroplatys truncata. Lineage (NCBI taxonomy): Eukaryota > Metazoa > Arthropoda > Insecta > Mantodea > Mantidae > Deroplatys > Deroplatys truncata. Next base: position 266,442,545 of record CM060976.1, read on the forward strand.
TTACTATGTTTGGTCAGGAGATTGCATTCAAATTTTTATTTCAGGGCGTACGCATGTACATTTTCTTAACTTTGAGCAGTTTAAATTTTGTTTGCGGGAGGTTGAAAGAAATAACTCTTTCATACATTTGCTGTTTAATATTTTGCACGTGTTTGAGCGGGTTTACGAATTAATAAGCGCCAGAATAAGATGAAAGTGGAAATGTAAAAAAGGGATTTTACCTAAACTTAAAGCTTATTAAAATGATACATATGTATCTGAGCACAAACCTTGTTGTGGTTCTCCGTGGTGTGCTAGCCACTAGTTTGCGAAGTCGCGGGAACAAACCCGGCGGAGGGGGGTGGAATTTTTCGGCTTCCATAGGAAGGGAAGTAAAGCCGGTGGTCCCGTGTCGTAGATTTACGTCACGTAGAAGAACCTCAAGCCTGATAAAGAGGCCTCTGAGCAAAATTACCAGTCTTTCACGCCCAATATAGAATGGGACGCTAAGTACCGCAGCAGTTAAAGAGTCCATAAAGTAAACTCAATTCAATTCACGTATCTTGTAAATGTTAGCTTCTTAACAAAGTTATTCGCATTGTGATATACAAGCAGTAAAATTCCGTTCAGGTGTATTTTGCACAGTCATTTCTAAATCACGTGGTTTCCTTGTTCGTATCTCATCGTTCCATTTCATTGGTTTTAAGCCTGTAATCTTTCCTGGTTGGTAAAATGATCCACGCCTGGTATTTGGTGTTATAAATTTCCTTGTTCGTATCGAATCGTTCCATTTTCTTTGCTTTAAGCCTATAGGTTTTCCTGGTTCGTAAAGTTTTCCGGGTAAAAGTTTGGTAAATACCACGCTCGGTATTTGGTGTTGTGAATTTCATGGCTAAAGTCAAAGGAGTCACGCTAATAAACTACCAGGTAGATAAATTTGTTAACACAAAAGAAATAACAACTTAAAAGGATATATAATCTCTGGCATTATCAAGATAAAAAATCTTATGTGTTACACTCACTTGACTTTCTCTACTCTTGTATAAACTATTTTTACAAACCTTATTCTCCATATGCTTCATGTTAATCGAGATGTTAATCTTATTGCTAATTTTCTTGTAGATGTAAGGGAAATTACTAGGCTTTAAGCGATATTCAAATGTTTTAAGAGCTGGTTGCTATGTGGAAAATTCCATTCTCTTTCCATTACCAGGACAAAAACCAATGAATAACGAATTTGAGAAAAAGTATAAGTATTGGAAAATTTAAGGGAATAACAAGCAATATCTCAAAAATGGTTCACTCAACAAAACAAATGTATATGAAATGAATTGTGTATTTTAACGCGATCTATATTTTTTGTGTAGCAAAATTTTGTCTATTTTTTATGGTTTACCAGATATGCAAAAGTCGTTCACAATGAAGAATACCTTTGGAGACATTCCCAGAAAATTCGGGATATACGTTTCATTTGTTATGAAAATACTTTAAACATATGATATTTTAATCAAAATCGTTAGAGCCATTTTTGAGAAAATTTAAATTTTCGAAAACTCTTCCATGTAAACGGTAATCTGGGGTGGGTGGATTTTCTTGAAAACCTTAGTGTCGATACTGAATCAAAATACCAAGTTTGGTGTTTATCCGACTGTTCGTTTCTAAATTATGCTGTTCACAGGAACACGCATACACACACAGACAGACACAAATACGGACGTGTTTCTAATTATGTCTTTTTTGGATTCAGGGGGTCTCAAAACATGTATTTCCGGTGAAATCTCGGTATCGAATTTTTGGGTGGAATACAATACTTCCCCTACTTACTATACGTAATAGAGAAAGTAAAAAAACTTAACAGGATATATAATCTCTGGCATTATCAAGATAAAAAGTTCTCCCAATTGGAGAATGTCAAACAGGAACAATATTGGAATTAGCATACAGTACAAAAGTGGTTTAAGCGTTTATACACTAAAACTACTAATAACAAGCTAACATCTCTACAGTATTTTATAAAGTGGGTATCGAGTATCGATAAAAATCGATAAATAGTGGTATCACCCCATTCACTACTATATAGTATCAGAGGTAGAAGGAAATATATGTTCGCTGGAGGAAAACAAACCTGTTAGAAATACAGGGTGATTTAAGAAGAACCGGCACATTTCTTTCTTTAATTATTCTGCTCGAATTTCACTCAATGCTCCAATTGTACCTCCAAATTAAGCGGAATATTCTGGAGTTTTGATTGCCTGTCACTATAAGCGCAGATGATGATGTTTTATTCGTAATTTTTAGTTTTATTGTCGGCAACTGTTTTTGAGATTTTATTCTAGTCAACGTGAAAATGGGATACACCTTAAATAAAATAGTCTTCCTTTGAAAAGTAATACTGGATTACGAATTCAATTAGAGGCCACTTAAAGGGCATACTAGAGAGTATTTCGTGTTCGGAATCCTCCCCAAAGAAACACAATACTGGGACTGGTAAACAAACTGGAAACTACTGGATTTCTGGTGAGTGAAAAAGGCAAAACTCGTTCATCTAGGCTTCCCGGTTATTCATGACCTAAGAGCACGACTGGATCAGTCACCCAAAAAATCATTAAGATGTTTGTCGCAGCTACTCAATGTGTCAGAGAGATGTGAAAAGTGCAGGCCTAAATCCGTATAGGATTACGGTTGTCCATCAGTTACAGGAACCAGATAAGGATAGACGACTGAATTAATGTCATTGGCTTCAGGCGTTCATTATGCAAAATCCTGCCATATTCTCCATCACATGGTTCACAGATGAAGAATGGTTCCAGGTATCGGTTATTGGGCCAGGAATCTCCACATGTTATTCATGAAATACCTATGCACTAAAATCGTAGTTTGGTGCGCAATATCCGCACAGAGAATAGTCGGACAAGTTTTTTTAAGACAATGTGAACACTTCAGAGTACCGACGGTTTTTCATGGAATTTTCTGAGCAACTAAAAGATGTAGAGCTGAATCAAGGATATTTTCAGCAGGACGGCGCTATATGTGATACATCAAATGAATCCATGGCACTAATTGCAAGTTTCTTTGACGACCGGATAATTTCCAAGAACCTGTGGCCACCGACATCTCCGGATTTGACATCGCCGGACTTCTTTCTATGGGGTTGCTTAAAAGACAGGGTTTATGCCACACGTCCCCAGACATTGGACGATCTGAAGCACAACATTACACAGGAGATTCTAGCTATTGACAACAGAGTCCTTCAACGAGTGGCCAGTAACGTGGAACGACGTGTTGAGTTGTGCCTTATGCAGGATGGAGGACATTTTCAACTTTTGCTATAGAGGTAAATAATCTTCCAAAATTCCTCTGCATTTCAGGTGTAATAAGTTGTCGCTAGCATAACTCGTTTGAAATAATTAAAGCAATAAATGTGTCAGTTTTTCATGAATCATCGTGTACAATAAACAAGGTTTCCCCAGGGCGCCAACATGCCGGCGGTAGAGTTGTTTGTAGGTACCCCGGACTTGTCCAGAACAATGGAACCTAGGATTATATGTTTAAAGTAAAAGTTTTTTGCAAAGCGTGCTCTATCTTGAGATTGCATCAGTTCCCTTTACTACGTTTAGTATGTTTATGCTTCAAACTCATATAAGAAAGCTAAGTGTAGGGGTTACAGTAATATTTCTCCACCAATATGAAAACCGTGGTAGGAGAAACTCGAGAATTACATGGCGAGGTCTGAAGTACACGAGTAATTTCAGTTGCAATTTCCAAGTACGCAGGGAAGGACATGTAAAGTATTTATAATTTGCAAGCGGACACAAACTTATAGACACTGGAAGTGCACAAAAGAGGGAAAAGTAATTCATAAAGTGGAACTATGCTGGTGAATGTGAGAAGCTTTGAGTGACGGCACATCGCGTATGGCATCGTGAAATAGCCCGATGTCGCGACTCGTATGGCAAGGAAGGAAACTCAGGAGTGAAGCTAAAGGGAAAGCTTGATCTGAGATAAGAGATCCATCACACTTACGCACCTCCTGTGCCTCTCCCTCTCCTTCCCTCCCCGTAGATGATTCCGGCCGCAAAGGCCATCTGATCTTCCTTTCCAAACATTAATTTCAATTTTATTTCGTAATATTTCTCAGTATTAATAACACTTTTATCTGCACTTTCAGTGTTCCAATGTGCTATCTCTTAGTGTGCTTTTCTCCTTAAAACAGTATGAATTAATAAAAAACTAAACTTTCTTTTTACTTTCTCTACTGCGTATAGTAAGTAGGGGAGTATTGTATTCCACCCAAAAATTCGATACCGAGATTTTTCGGAAATATATGTTTTGAGACCAAGTGAAGCATTTTTGGAAACATGTCCGTGTGTGTGTGTGTGTGTGTGTGTGTGTGTGTGTGTGTGTGTGTGTGTGTGTGTGTGTGTGTGTGTGTGTCTGTCTGTGAACAGCATAACTCAGAAACGAACAGTCGGATAAACACCAAACTTGGTATTTAGGTTCAGTATCTTCCAGGGATGCGACACGAGGAGAATCTCCCCACCCTAGATTACCCTTTACATGGAACATTTTTCGAAAAACTTAATTTTCTCAAAAATGACTAACAATTTTGATTAAAATATCATATGTTTAAGATATTTTTATGACAAATGAAATGTATATCTAGAATTTTTTGGGAATGTCTCCAAAAGTATTCTTCAAGGTGAACGACTTTTGCATAACTGATAAACCATAAGAGATAGACAAAATTTTACTACACAAAAAATGTAGATCGCGTTAAAATACGCAATTTATGTCATATACATTTTTTTGTTGAGTGAATCATTTTCGAGATATTGCTTGTTATTCTCTTAAATTTTTCAATACTTATTTTCTCAAATGGGAATTCGTTATTCATTTTTGTCTTGGATATGCAAAGAGTATTAATCCGTGGCAAAGGGAATGGTGCTGCACCTAGCAACTAGCTATTAAGAGATATGTATGTGCTTAAAGGCTACTGTATTTCCAAATTGCCCTTGTAATTATATACTCCCCTTAAATCTAAAAGAAAATTAGCAATAAGATAGAGTCTGCAAATGTTTATCTCGATTAACATGAAGTAGATGGAGAATAAGCGTTTGTAAAAATAGTTTGTACAAGAGTAGAGAAAGTCATGTGAGTGTAACATATCAGATTTTTTTTTTTTTTGAGTGAACCATTTTCAAGATATTGCTTGTTATTCTCTTAAATTGTCCAATACGTATACTTTTTCTCAAATGGGAATTCGTTATTCATTTGTTTTATGTCCTAGTAATGCAAAGAGAATGGAATGCGCCATATAGCAACCAGCTCTTAAAACATTTGACTATCGCTTAAAGCCTACCAATTCCCCTTGCATCTACAAGAAAATTAGCAATAAGATTAACATCTCGATTAACATGAAGCATATGGAGAATAAGCGTTTGTAAAAATAGTTTGTACAAGAGTAGAGAAGGTCATGTGAGTGTAACACATCAGAATTTTTTTTTAAGTTCTCTCTTTAATGGACCGTATCTGACCCCACTTCCGGTTATGGCTCACTGATGAAATTAGGCACAAGTGAAAGATAACATGTCTTTAGTTACAAATATTTTGACTCTAAACTGTTGATGCCGTATTTTTCAAAATAATGACTGTTACAATTGGTCTGGTTCACTCCGTCAATGGTCCACTTTTTAAACAGTTGATTGTCGCTTCAATTTACCGTGTTCCTCTTCTACATACAAAGAAATGTATAAAAACTGTTTTCCAGCCATTTATTCTTCATTAAAAAGATGAAAAAAGTTTATGTGATATATTCACATGAGTTTCTCTACCCTCAATCGTTTATTATGAGCGTACTCATAGTTATTACTAAGAGACAGCGATAGTCAAATGTTTAACAACTGGACGCTATATGCTGCCTTAAAATTCCACACTGTTTCCATGACATCGCGAGAAACAACTGAATGCTGGCAGGACTTTAAGGAATAACTAAGAAATGAACCATTCGAGTTTTTAATAACGGATATCTCAGAAATGGCTTACCCACCAAAAGTTCTTGGAAATAAATTGTGTGTTTTAATGAGATCTACGTTTTTTGTGCAGTACGTTTTCGTCTATCGCTTAACGTTTACAAGTTATACCTACAAGATTATACAAAATTGAATCCCAATCAGAGGACTTCAAAGGCTATTCCCAGAAAATTCAGGGTATGTACTTTATTTGGCATGTAAATATCTTTAATATATGGTATTTTAATCAAAATCGATGGAGCCGTTTTTTATAAAGTAAAACTTTTGAGAAATGTTCCATTTAAAGCATAGTTGGGTTGGGGGAATTTTTTTTTAAACTTTCGTGTCGCATCCCTGCAAAATAAGAAACTTGAATACCTAGTTTAGTACGTATCCGAATTCTCGTTTTAGATCTATGATGTTTATAGACAGACAGACAGACACACACACACACACACGGGCATGCTTTATTTGTATTAGGGACCTCAAAAAATGTATTAACATTTTTGAGTAGTGTCATGTGAGTTATTGCTGAAAAGGACTGAAGCATTTATATGACTTTCTCTACTCCTTATCGTTGATTAGTGGGTATACAAAAGCCATGTTAAGATATCGGGAGCATGTTGGCTTCGGTGCTAAATTTTAGCGGTTTCCAAGTAGTTTAGAACGTAACTAGAAATCCTATTTTGTGGTGAAGTAAAATGGGCGGTAATATGAAAACTTTAAAGTGATCACTAACTCTCAAATCAGAACATATTTGTTGATTAGAATACGCAAAACAACATATATCCTAATTTTAATTCCTATTGTATAATCTGTGAATCTAAAATCAATTTATGTTTCAACTCAGAAATAATTCATATATGCCATTTGAATTCGAAGGCGCTTTTTAAACTAGAGAGAATCTCTAAGTTCCATAACAGCTTTGCTAGTATTACTGGAGTATTTATATAAAGTTTAAAATATTTTCTTAAGAACCAAGAAAAATTCCTGTGTTACTTTCACATGACTTTCCCTACCCTCTATTTCTTATTAGTTGGTATAGAAATTATTCTTACTTGGTTATTTATTTACTAAGTTCGGCTTACTCTCCTCGTATGTAGCTTTTACACCCCCTAGGGCATAAACATATCAGAGGCGTGTCGAGGGTCAGACGAACATTAAAACAGGGAATGATGAACCCCGAACGGGAGATCGACCCGTAGCCAGGTGATATGAAATTGAGTAATGGATGGAAGAAAAAGTGATAGTGGAGCAATTAGTGTAATGAATGGCGGGGAAAACGGAGAACCCGGAGAAAACCTTCTCAGACACCGCTTTGTTCACCACAAATCCCGCATTCGGGCTCCTGGGATAGAACCCAGGGCTCCTTAAATTACTCTTACAAAAATTATTTTCGTATTTCATTTTAATCTAGATAAACCTTGCAGAAACAGCTACTTTACACATTTCGTTATAGATACAAAGAGAACAGCGATAGTCAAATGTTTAACAACTGGACGCTATATGCTGGCCTTAAAATTCCACACTGTTTCCATGACATCGCCCGAAACAACTGAAAATTCACAGAACTTTAAAGTAATGACAATGTATTGAACAATGCGAACCATTAATATCGGATATCTCGGAAATAGCTTATGCCACAAAAATTAATTGAAATAAGTTGCGTGTTTTAAAGAGAGCTGCGTTCTTTTCATCTATTGCACAATTTTTGTCACTTATGAAAGATTAGGTATATAAATTTCCTTCCGAATAGATTAGGACTTTACATGGTTTTCCCAGAAAGTTTGTAAATATCTTTAATACTTTAATCCAATCGCTAGAGCCATTTTTGAGAAAATAAAAAGGTTTCAAATAATCTCCATATAAGTGTTGTTTGGGGAGGGAGATTTTCTTAAAAACATTCGTACGCACCTTTGGAAGATACGGAAATGCCAAGGTTGGTACTTATCCAAATTATTATTTTACAGTTGTGCTGTTCACACGCGCCCGAACCTTTTTCTAGAAATAGATTTTTATTATACTTGTGGTCTAATGTCGATATCGAATTTTTGAGTAAATACAACACCTCTCTACCCGTTCTGAATGTGGTGAGGAAACTGATAAGTGTTGAAAAAGTGCAATAGAGTAAAATCAATTAAAAGAAATCTGATGTGTAACACTCACATGACTTTCTCTACCCTTGTACAAACTATTTTTACAAACGCTTATTCACCATCTACTTCATGTTAATCGAAATAAACATTTGCAGAGTCTATCTTATTGCTAATTTTCTTTTAGATTTAAGGGGAGTATATAATTACAAGGGCAATTTGGAAATACAGTAGCCTTTAAGCACATACATATCTCTTAATAGCTGGTTGCTAGGTGCAGCACCATTCCCTTTCCCACAGATTAATACTCTTTGCATATCCAAGACAAAAAAATGAATAACGAATTCCCATTTGAGAAAATATTGAAAAATTTAAGGGAATAACAAGTAATATCTCGAAAATGGTTCACTCAACAAAAAAAATGTATATGACATAAATTGTGTATTTTAACGCGATCTACATTTTTGTGTAGTAAAATTTTGCCTATGTCTTATGGTTTACCAGTTATGCAAAAGTCGTTCACAATGAAGAATACTTTTGGAGACATTCCTAGAAACTTCTAGATATACATTTTATTTGTCATGAAAATATCTTAAACATATGATATTTTAATCAAAATCGTTAGAGCCATTTTTGAGAAAATTAAACTATTCAAAAAATCTTCCATGTAAAGGGTAATCTGGGGTGGGGGGATTTTCTTGGAAACCTTCGTGTCGCATCTCTGAAAGATACGGAACCTAAATACCAAGTTTGGTGTTTATCCGACTGCTCGTTTCTGAGTTATGCTGTTCACAGACAGACACACACACGGACATGTTTCCAAAAATGCTTTTTTTGGATTCAGGTGGTCTCAAAACATGTATTTCCTGTGAAATCTTGGTGTAGAATTTTTCCCCTACTTACTATACGTAGTAGAGAAAGTAAAAAAGGATATAATTGTGCTTATTAAATTTTGAAATTGCAGATATACCGCACTGATATCTGATTCATTAGCCAAGTAGTTGAGGAGAATCACGAGGCAGGTAAATGCCGTTTTTAACCACTTCCATTAAGTCATCATCGTACTTTAAACATCACCTTTAATGATCCTGTAGGAAAATTGCTTTAGGGATGAATATCCTAATCCCTACTCGGTTACCCCGGAGTCAATAGGAGTGCTATCTGTTTCGCCAGAGACAAGGGATTACGACCCTAAACACACGGCAGAAGAGATTCAATCCGAGCAAGGAGAAGAGGAAAAGCCGGGATTTAGCAGGGAGTCTTTCTTCACTTAATTAGGATCATTGCAAACATTACTGTGTATGAACTAAAGATTACATTCAGGGATTACAAAAAAACTCTTCGTCTTTATTTCACAACGATGTCTAATCTCTCTTTGAACAGCTATAATCTTCCCTACCTCAAAGAGCTGTTTCTACCTTATGCTCTACTCTATTCTTACAAGAGGTCATTCGTCTATCTACTTCATGTAAATGAAGGTATTCAATTAAATGTTAAATAGCAAAATTTTATCGAAAATACATGTTTTGAGATCCCTGAGTCCAAGTAAAATAATTTTAGGAAAAGGTTCGTATGTATGCGTCTGAAAACTGTGGTGTTTGGGGCAGAATTTTTAACTCTTAAATAATTTCAGTCTAATTATATAATATGTAAATTCAATAACAGCCCGCCTTAAAGCAGTATGTGTATGTAACAATATATAACAGTCATTGTATATGTTTATACTATTTTATACATGTGTAATAATGTTATGTGAATGTATTACGTAATTTAATAATGTAGGAGCTGTGAGAATAATAGGTTAAATGTTGCTAACAATGAGGTAACCTTGAGACAATAATGAATTTGAAAGTTTAATGCAACTTGTGATTCTTGGAAGCAATAATGTCACTTTTGTGACAGTTTATAAAATAGCCAAAATAGGTTAAATAAAAGTATTCTATTGGATTAAAAATAGCCAATCAGGGACTTGAAATACAGAAATTTACAAATTTAGGCGGTAGAAATCAAGTCAGTTGCTTGTAGACAGCGCTCATAACCGGACGTTAGATGCGTCCTCCAGAAATTTAATGCGTATTTTGTGTGAGACGAAAATAGTTTACGTGTTAAAAATTGAAAGTAATTATTAAAAGAATCTCTCCGCTCTCTATATCAGTGAAGTGTTATTTAAATCGTGTCAAGCATTAATAGAAGAAGTGAAGTAAAATTATAATCTGTGTAAACCTACATTCTTAGCCGCACTACTCCCTGCAAAGAAATCCATGTTTCTAAAAATAAATACTGAGGCAAACATAAAATATAAAATTTAAAGAAACAGTCAAAATTAAAAATTTGATATTTTTTAAACATTTGGTGCAAAGGCCACCGGAAAGTACATTAGGGGCGAAGGCTACCGGAAACTTTTTACCATAAGTGTGGTTGCAACTACTTCAAGTTCGGCTCCCTAATAGTCAAAATATAATACATCCTCTTCAAACGGGCTTTCCAAACGCAGCAGCAACAAACCTTCTTCTCATGGTATACGGCATGGGAAGTGTTATGCGTCAATTCGTGCCACGATCACGGGTTCGATGCCAGCTCAGGTTCTCGCATGGATCTTGGACCTAGAGTTGGTGGTTAATATGAGTGGTACGTTTTCCGTCACGTCACATTTTTAAAGTCTGACTCATGATAGAACCTCGCCACACACACGTTTACTGCTGAACTTCATACTACCGCGCCCAACCGCCGACACTTACATTTGTTGTTTTTTTTAGTACAGCCTCTAAGAAAATACCACCGACAAGTGTTTTTCAAAAACTGTGTTTCTTTATTTCGAATTTTCCTATCCCCTATTTCGCTTTCACGTGATTCCTACCTTGTTTCTTATTGGCTCCCTACTTTAGGTTTCCGCATGAACACGTATGCCTGCAGCTATCAGAGCAGTGACCTTACTCTCTATGCACCTGTTTTTCAGGTGCCCTAACGGTACACGAACAAAGCGTATTTTGCCCTCGCTTGGCTACAATGGGGGAAAACCAACCCCGCTTCAACCCATATTTATCCTTACAATATTGCATTCGCAGCCTATTAAACAATACCATTCCTACTGTTACTAATATTTACCTTCACTATGGTTATCAATTTATATTTAGCTACGCGGAACGTAGTGTCTCAAACTCAAAAGCCAAAAGAGGGCCCCCCAAACTACACCTTACATGGAACATTTTTCGAAAATGTTCATTTTCTAAAAAACGGCAAACGGTTTTGATTAAAGTACCATATATTAAAGATATTCACATAAAAAACAAAGTGCATACCTTGAATTTTCTGGGAATAGCCTGTGAAGACCTTTTCATTCGAAAAGAATGTTTACAACCTTGTAAACGTTAAGCGATAGACGAAAACGTACTGTACAAAAATTGTAGATCTGTTAAAACCACACAATTTGTTTCAAATAACTTTTTTGTGGCATCATCCACTTACGAGATATGGGTAAATAATGGTCGTTCAATACTTCTTTTAAAGTCTGGTCAATATTCAGTTGTTTCTCGCGATGTCATGGAAACAGTATGGAATTTTAAGGCAGCATATAGCGTCCAGTTGTTAAACACTTGACTATCGCTGTTCTCTTTGTATCTATAACGAAATGTGTAATGTAGCTATTTCTGTAAAGGTTTACATCGATTAAGATGAAGTAGATAGGAAAATAAACATTCGTAAAAGTAATCTAAGGCGGCCGAATTCGATCCCGGGGCCTCTGAGTGAGTTCCCCGGTTTCCCTCGCCATTCATACCGCCAATTGCTCCATCATAACGTTTTCTTTCATCCATTTCGCCTTCGTTTCATATCATCCAGTTCCTCGCTTTCATACTACGGCTAGTACCCGTGCAGGGTTGTTCAGCATCCGAATCGATGTTCGTCTGCTCCTTGATAAGCCGACTCGAGGGGAGTATACAGACTTAGAATTAGTAAGTAATCGTGCGGGATGGTCCAGGCGGAAACGTCCATTCCATCTGACCGTTCCACTCTGACCCATGTTTTTTAATTTCTCTACTACGTATAGTTAAGTAGGGGAAGTATTGCATTCCGCCCAAAAATTCGACAGCGAGATATCACCGGAAATACATGTTTTGGGACCCCCTGAATCCAAAAAAAGTATTTTTGGAAATAGGTCCGTGTGTGCGTGTCTGTGTGTCTGTGTGTGTGTGTGTGTGTGTGTGTGTGTGTGTAAACAGCATAACTCAGAAACGAACAGTCGGATAAACACCAAACTTGGTATTTAGGTTCAGTATCTACCAGAGATACCACTCGAAGGTTTTCAAGAAAATCCCCCCACCCCAGATTACCCTTTACATGGAACATTTTTCGAAAATTTTAATTTTCTCAAAAATGGCTCTAACGATTTTGATCAAAATATTATATGTTTAAGATATTTTTATGACAAATAAAGTGTATATCTTGAATTTTCTGGGAATGTCTCCAAAAGTATTCTTCATTGTGAACGACTTTTGCATAACTGGTAAACCATTAGAGATAGACAAAATTTTTCTACACAAAAATGTAGGTCGCGTTAAAATACACAATTTATATCATATACATTTTTGTTTTTGGATGAACCATTTTCGAGATATTGCTTGTTATTCCCTTAAATTTTTCAATACATTTTCTCAAATGGGAATTCGTTATTCATTTTTTTGTCTTTGATAAGCAAAGAGTATTAATCTGTGGGAAAGGAAATGGTGCTGCACCTAGCAACCAGCTATTAAGAGATATGTATGTGCTTAAAGGCTACTGTATTTCTATATTGCCCTTGTAAATATATTTTCCCCTTACATCTACAAGAAAATTAGCAATAAGTTAAACTCTGCAAATGTTTATCTCGATTAACATGAAGTAGATGGAGAATAAGGTTTGTAAAAATATTTTGTACAAGAGTAGAGAAAGTAATGTGAGTGTAACACATCAGATTTTTTTTAATGTTTTCCCGGATCGTCAGGTGAATTTTGGAGTGGTTTATTGCAGTCCCTGAATTTTCTATCCCTCCATTTCATTTCATTCATCATTCATCCCGTTTGTCTCTTTCAGGCAGGGCCCTCTGTGTGGGGCAGGGTCCACGACTGTTTGCTGGAGTGTCTATATTTGGAAACTTAGGGTCTCAGTCATTGCTGTACCGTCGCTCCAGGACTCCAAGACTCGCCTCATACTTCCTCGCGAGTCGTAGGTGCAATATCCTCTCTGGATCGTTGCCGAGTTTCCTTCGTAACAGCAAACAAGTGCGTAAGAATAATTTAATATCTAATATACGATAGAGAGTAGAGAAAGTTATGTGAAATTAACACTAAAGCTTTTTTTCTTACTAGTTAAGGAAATCCTTTAAACTGCATATAAATACTCCAGCAATAATAGAAAAGCTGTTACGGAACTTGGAGATTCTCTCTAGTTTAAAAGACTTACTCAATAAAAGCGCCTTCCAAGTTCCTTCCAGAATTTAATCTGTCACCACTTTTGTTCCCCGAGCCGAAGCTTCTTTTCAGGTGAAATATCTCGCCCACCTCAAGTTGGGAAGTAGGAGTTCTCATCCAGGTACTGGCGGCTTTCCAAACAGGGTCTCCCCACTCTTCACAAGGAAAATTCCCCAAAACAGTCAAAAGAAATAGTGGAAAGTGAAAGGCAGGAAAAATAATAAGGCATTAGCCCTTTAAGCCACGGGAGTCTTTTCTTGGCCAGAAAGAAGGTGAGTGATATCTTCAGGATGTACCTTCTCATGCAGTGGATCATATCTTTACTACGTACCTATAGTAGGTAGGGGAAGTATTGTATTCGACCCGAAAAGTCGACATCAAGATTTTATCGAAAACCTATTCAGTTTTATACAAACTATTGTTACAAATACGTATTTACAGAGGAAACCTTTATTACACATTTATATATTATAATTTAAAAAAACTGATGTGTTACACTCACATTACTTTCTCTACACTTGTACAAACTGTTTTAACAAACGTTTATTCTCCATATGCTTCATGTTAATCGAGATGTTAATCTTATTGCAAATTTTCTTGTAGATGCAAGGGGAATTGGTAGGCTTTAAGTGATAGTCAAATATTTTAAAAGCTGGTTGCTATGTGAAGCATTCCATTCTTATTGTATTACCAGGACTAAAAAAAAAAAGAATAACGAATTGGAGAAAAACTATAAGTATTGGAAAATTTCAGAGAATAACAAGCAATATCTCGAAAATGGTTCACTCAACAGCAAAAAAAAAAAAATGTATATGACATAAATTGTGTATTTTACGCGATCTACATTTTTTGGTGTAGTAAAATTTTGTTTATCTCTTATGGTTTACCTTTATGTAAAAGTCGTTCACAAAGAAGAATGCTTTTGGAGACATTCCCAGAAAATTCGAGATATACAATTCATTTGCCATAAAAATGTCTTAAACTTATAGTACTTTATTCAAAATCGTTAGAGCCATTTTTGAGAAAATTAAAATTTTCGAAAAATATTCCATGTAAAACGTAATCTGGGGTGGGGGGATTTTCTTGAAAACCTTCGTGTCGCATCTCTGGAAGATACTGATCCTAAATAGCAAGTTTGGTGTTTATCCGAATGTTCGTTTCTGAGTTATGCTGTTAACAGACACACACACGGACATGTTTCCAAAGATACTTTTTTGGATTCAGAAGGCCTCAAAACATGTATTTCCTGTGAAATCTCGGTTTCGAATTTTTTGGTGGAATGCAATACTTCCTCTACTTACTTATTTTCTAAATACTGTAGCGTATGTGCGTGTATTGTCGCGTCCGACACATTATTGCTGTGTATAATGATATTGTTGAACGAATTATTTCGTTTGTGAGTTGAATTCTTGTCCAGCGCGACATATTTCCTTCCAATTCCTAGTCAGGGGAGGTGAAGGCAAGTTAAGGGAAGAGACTCTTTGTCTGAGAGCGTGGCGTCACTAGTAGTCAGTCGAGTGTATATCTTCAGAGTGTGTGTATGTATGTAGCGTGTGTGGTCCGTGTGAGTGTGGGACCTCTCCCCCAGTGTTTGTCTAACCTTTTGCAAATTATGTAGCAGCACTGAGGTAACTTTATAATAAACCAGAGTTAAATGTGAATTTATGTGTGTTATGTTATAAATATCCCACGCCTACTTTAGCTTTGTGCAGCAAGTTCATCTCTCGTTTGCCTCTGCTATTGGGTCCCCCAATGTTTATGCTGGGGTAACTAAATTTAATATTTTGGCTACAAAATCTTTTGGCATCACCGCGGTGTATAACAACACTTTATCATTCATTACCTTACACTACTTCTCCGCATAGTCACCGCCGTTATTCAGCCCCTTGTGGTAACGGGAAACCTCGGAGAAGACCTGTCATCTGGCGGAACCTGGGGAAACTAGACCCTGAGGCTGCTCAGGGAAGGCTTCTGTGACGAAACCTGGGAGAACGGGACCACCAGAGGCAGCTCAGAGAAAGCTTCCCTCTGGCGGAACCTGGAAGAACTAGACCACCTGAGGCAGCATGGAGAAGGCTCTCCTCTGGCGGAACCTGGGAGAACTCAACCGACCCGAGGCAGCAGAGAGAAGGTTGGCATCTGCAAACAACACTCCGAAAGCGATCGCCATTGCAGAGCTCCTAAGCCAAACTAAAATATGAAAGGGGGAACGGAATGATACGAAATGACGCAAAGAAAATTCGTGGTAGAAGAGAAACACCACAGCATTCGCCTGCCAACCAAGGAAAACCACGAAATACCCAAGACGAGAGTGGGCGGTCGACAGGAATTCAAATGAGAGCCTTGTACGTTACCGCAGAGCCGGTTAGCCGAGTTTCTTTATCTTGACTACCCTTGGTTTCCTTCAAATCCCGTACTTGCTGTAGTGTACGCAACTAAAAACACCGACAATAACGCGATGATAAAACGATGTGCAGGTTTTGCGTATGAAGCTCAACACCAGCTCCAAGGAAAAAGAGCGCTGCGCTACAAAAAAGGGAAGAGCCCTCCCTTAATTGCAACCCCTTTTCTTCTTACCCCGGATTGTATGGTAATGGCCATTTAAGGGATGATGATGACGCCTATTTTAATGTTAATAATTTCACAGCGAGGTGCGTATGTATGCGGCAAGATAGCCAGGAAATTTGTTCCAGCCAATTAGTGACGTATTTACAAGCCCACCAACGAGAGGCGGATGTAATGATAAAGAGGGTTAATTTTATATCCTTTTGTGTAGCCTTGGTCAGTTTCGTGGCGTTACTGTTTTCACCCAAATTGATTAAAATGGTCGCCCCAGAGGAAATTTTTCATCCATCACATGCTCATTATACTGTGAGTTTCTGAAACAAAAAGCGGTCACCAGCGCGTGTTGTTAAATGCTCTAAGCCTCGTTTTAACAGCCCTGTTTGGCTTTCGGTTTCTCGTCCTTACGACCACTTTTATACCCGAGGCGTTCTTAAGAAAAGCGTTCTAAAATATCCCAAGGTTTCAACACATTTTAACTTTCTCCACCACGTACCTAGTAGATACAGAAGGTAGTTTTTGTGTGTCTGTGACGTCAGTTTAATATAAAACTTTAGTTTCTACATTTTCCAATGGTGTGACATCAGGATTTTCAAGAAAATCTCCCCTCGCAAACAAATTGCTTTGAAAAAAGAAATCTAATCTGTTGCACTCGTATGACTTTCTCTACTCTTGTGCAAACTATTTTTACAAACGCTTATTCACCATCTACTTCATGTTAATCGAGGTGTTATCTTCTTGCTTATTTTCTTGTAGATACAAGGGGAATTGGTAGGTTTTAAGCGACAGTCAAATGTTTTAAGAGCTGGTAGCTATGTGGAGTATTCCAGTATCTTTGACTGTCTAGAACATAAAAAAGCGAATAACAAATTTCCATTTGAGAAAAAGTCTAAGTGTTGGAAAATTGAAACAAATACCAAGGAATATCCCGGAAATGGTTCGGTCTGCAAGCAAAGAGTATGTGACATAAATTGTGTGTTTTAACGAGATCTATATTTCTGAGGAATAAAATTTTGTCTATCTCTTACTAATTAACAGTTATGCTAAAGTCATTCATAATTAAAAGGAATTTTGGGGACATTCCCAGAAAATTCAAGATATACATTTCATTTACCATGAAAATACTGAAAGGGAATTTATCCCACACACACACACACCAACACATAGACGTATAAACCAATATCAAACAAGAATTGTGAGAAAGTATATTGTTTACGTAGTTTATTTATTTAATCAGCTCCATGTATGAACGTCAATTTTGAAGTGGATTGCTTATTATGTAATATGCTACTACGTATGAGAAGCTGATCCTTGAAGATGTATTTTTTGTTGTTACGCTCCAAAGTTTAAAATATTATATTAACGTTGTTATTAAACTGCTTCTATATATATTATTTATGTTTATGTTTGCCTCGGCTGCTTCACTATTGTTTTAGAGTCACGTATCTCTTAGACAGGGTGTGGTGCGACAAGAATGTAGGCTTATACAGATTTTAAGTTTAAATTCACTTGACACAAATTATATAGCACTACACTGATATCAAGAGCTGTGAGATTCTTTAATTGAAAACTTGCACTTTGTTATCACGTATACTTAATTTTCGTTACATCCGAATACGTAATATTTCTTTAGAGATAACAGCTTCCGGTCACTACCAAGTCTACAGGCAACTGAACATTTTTCAACCGTCTAAACCCGTAAGCTTCTGTATTTCCTAGTCCAATAGAATACATGCATTTAATTAAAGCTTTTTCTGGCTGTTGACTATTTTAAACTGCCACAAAATTTACATTATCGTTGCTATAATCATGACTAGTAGTATTCAAATTCTCAAACTTATTATTGCTTCAAGGTTAACTCATAGTTACCTCATTGTTAGCAACTTTAAACTTATTATTCTCACAGCTTTTACATTATTAAATTACACAATGCATTCACATAGCATTATTAAACATGTTGACAATAAAAATAAGCATTTCCCATGACTGTTATATACATTTTTACAAATTACTACATACATATTGCTTCAAGGCGGGCTATTATTGAATTTACATATTATATAATTCAAGTGTTAAGAATACTGCCTCAAATGTATATAATAATTTAGCAAGAAAGATGTTAGAATACTTAACAACCAAGAATTATACGAAAGCAGATTGTAACTTAGATAAGTAAGGGACGGGCCAGCTAGCTAATTCCAGGTAAAAGATAAATCGAGGTAGAGCCCACCTTTCAACAAGCTAATGAGCAAGGAACTGGAAGCAATAAGGATAAATAGAAAGACACTGATATAAAAATAAAAGAGAGAGAGATATTAAATCTACTTCCGGACGCGTCACTGGACAAGCATGCGAAAAGTTTTGGAGCAGAATAAGATAATATATAATAAGGTAACGCGGTCTAAGGACTAATTAGAAATGTCGTTATTTTTGAAGCGTGAAGGTGAGCGTCACTTAGTTTGGGTATAAAAGGGGAAAGAAAGCCCTAGATTTTCACTCTGTTATACAATTTCGTCGACACAAAGTTATACTCTCAGGCTGACGGATGCACATGTGTGCATATAGGTGGGAAGTTGTGCAGTTAGATTAGGTTCTTAATTTACTATTATGGTGGAAATTGTTACGATTGGAAAAGCTAGCCGCCCATAAGTATTTATTTGATAATCAACCACATTTTTAAGAGAACTGCAGTGTATTTTAATTTGCTTCATCTACGAAAACCCTGAGACCCGTGAAATTGGTTATATAGGTAATTTATAAGAAATGGAGAAATCATCAGTCACTGGGCAGAGGTAGACCAGGACACTGCAGCAGATGGCATCAAATGAGAGGAGCAACAGTTTCCGTTACAATATCTTAAACATATACTTTTAATCAAAATCGTTACAACCAGTTTTGAGAAAATCAAGACATTTGAAAAGTTTTCAAAGTAAATAATACTCTGGGTTGGGGTATTTTCTTGAAATGTTCGTATTGTAGCCTTGGAAGATACTAAACTCAAACACCAAATTTGGTATTAATCCGAATTTTCGTTTTTGAGTTATACGGACATTTTTCCAAAAATACTTTATTTGAATTAGGACACCTCAAAACATGTATTTACGTTTAAATCTCGATTTCGAAATTTTTGGGTGGAATACAATACCTTCAGTACCTAATGGTACGTGGTAGAGAAAATAAAAATGTGTATTTTGAATTTTCTATTAATAGGCTGTGAAATTCTTTTCGTTCTAAATAACTTTTGTATAATTGAAAAACCTTAAGAGACAGATAAAAAGTTAGTAACAATTTATGTCAAATAAGTTTCTGTACTGTTAACGATTTCCGAGATATTCTTTGTTGTTATTGGTTAGAATTTTGAAATACCTATACTTTCTTTAAATAGGTAAGCAGCTATTGTTTTTTTTCTCGTGATCATATAAGGATCATCAAGCATCACATAGAGACACGCTTTTTAAAAATCTATCACTTTAGTCTACTGTATTCTTCTTATACGATACCAAGCAAAGTGACGCCGCAGTAATGGGTCATATGAAGAAGATGCAAGTACTGACTCAAAGCTTGAGGCAGTATTTTTAACACTTAAATGATTTCAGTCTAATTATATAATATATAAATTCAATAACAGCCCGCCTTAAAGCAATATGTGTATGTAACAAGATATAAAAAGTGTATATTACAGTCATTCTATATGTTTATATTATTGGATACATGTGTAATAATGTTATGTGAATGTATTACGTAATTTAATAATGTAGGAGCTGTGCGAATTATAGGTTAAAAGTTGCCAACAATAAGGTAACCTTGAGGCAATAATGAATTTGAAAATTTAATAATACTCCTTGTGATTGGAGTAACAATAATGTAATTTTTGTAACAGTTAATAAAATAGCCAATCAACAACCAGAAAAAGCTTTAGTTAAATGAATATTAGTCAATCAGAAACTAAAAAATAACAAAATTTACAAATTCAGAAGTTAGTTGCTTGTAGACAGTGTTCCTAACCGGACGCGAGATGCTTCTTCGAGAAACTTAATACGTATTCAGTGTGAGACAAAAAATAGTTTACGTGCTAAAAAGTGCAAGTAATTAATAAAAAAATCTCACAGCTCTCTATATCAGTAAAGTGTTATTTAAATCGTGTCAAGGATTAATAAAAGGAGTGAAGTAAAATTATAGTCTGTGTAAGTCTACATTCTTCAGTAGCACCACTCCCTGCTAAGACATCCATCTCTCTAAAAAAGTATAAATACTGATACAGCCGAGGCAAACATAAATATAATACTTAAAGAAACAGTCAAAGTACAAAGTTGATGTTTTAAAACTTGGGGCAAAGGCCACCAGAAAGTAAATTTGGGGCGAAGACTACCGGAAACTTTTTACCATACGTGCGGTTGCAACTACTTCAGGTTCTGCTCCCCAACAGTCGAAATATAGCACACCTTCTACAAACTAGCTTTCCATACGTAGCAGCAACAAACCTTCTTAAAATTTGCTCCCAAGGCTTAGTGCAAAATACAATACAACACTTCCTAACCTAACTTTACTTCATGTTTATACTCTAGAGTATGAACACGTTCTGTGATTATATACTCAGCTCAACGAGAACATACTCGTTTTCATAAGAATATAAGACTACTACCTCACACGAGTATATACTCATCTCCACAGCCATCTTGTTGACTTAAATGTAACTATATACTCATGTCATCTACACATGTTGACCATATACTAGCTTCGTTAAGTGTGTGGTATTCTGGATTAGAGGAGTAAATTTTGTTGTATTTGCTTCTGTCCCATCTAACCTGCTCAGGAATTATCCTGTGTTTTTTAACAAGTTTCAGCAGAAATGTTACGGAAATATTAAGTGCTTCAAGAAATAAAAAATTAACTAAGGCAACACAAACACGATTATAGCTGTAAATTAAATTAGCAACACAGCAAATGAAATGAAATAGGCAAAAGTGTATTATCAATAAATCAGGCAAACACAAAATATTCGCGAATTCAAAAGTCATAAATCGTGTCAAGGATTAATAAAAGGAGTGAAGTAAAATTATAGTCTGTGTAAGTCTACATTCTTCAGTCGCACCACTCCCTGCTAAGATATCCATGTCTCTAAAAAAGTATAAATACTGACGCAGCCGAGGCAAACATAAATATAATACTTAAAGAAACAGTCAAAGTACAAAGGTGCTAGATGCAAATTAAAATCAGACTGTTTCTAGAATTAT
Organism: Deroplatys truncata; assembly: GCA_030765065.1. NCBI lineage: Eukaryota > Metazoa > Arthropoda > Insecta > Mantodea > Mantidae > Deroplatys > Deroplatys truncata. The sequence continues at coordinate 266,463,865 of CM060976.1, forward strand.
GGGATATTTACTCTATTTTTCTACGAAACAGTTTTGTTACAAGTAACCTAACATCTTAAGCAACAGAATTTTGTGGTTAGGATTTTACATATTCAGCTAAATTAATAAATCGACTTTCAATGATACTTCTAGCTTATGTTTTCATACAGCAACACAGGATTTTGAAACTCCTTTAATGTTCATGGCAAAGTTACAAAATCTGATGTGTTATACTCACATGACTTTCTCTACTCTTGTGCAAACTATTTTTACAAACGCGTATTCTCCATCTACTTCGTGCTAATCTAGATGTTAAGCTTACTGCTAATTTTCTTGTAGATGCTTTAAGCGATAGTCAAATGTTTTAAGAGCTGGTTGCTATGTGGAGTATTCCATTTGCTTTGCATTACCAGGACAAAAAAATGAATAACAAATTCTCATTTGAGAAAAAGCAGGTTTTGGAAAATTTGAGGGAATAACATGCAATATCTTGAAAATGGTTCAATCAACAAAAAATGTATATGACATAAATTGTGTATTTTAACGCATTTTACATAATTTGTGTAGTAAACCTTTCTCTATTTCTTATAGTCTACCAGTTATGCAAAAGTCGTTCACAATGAAGAATACTTTTGGAGACATTCCAAGAAAATTCAAGATATACATTTTATTTGTCATGAAAGTATCTTAAATATATGCTATTTTAAGCAAAATCGTTAGAACCATTTATGAGAAAATTAAAATTTTCGAAAAATTTTCCATGTAAAGGGTAATCTGGGGTGGGGGTGTTTTCTTGAAAACCTTCGTGCCGCATCTCTGGAAGATACTGAACCAAAATACCAAGTTTGGTGTTTATCCGACTGTTCGCTTCTGAGTTATGCTGTTCACAGACACATACACACACACACAAAGACATGTTTACAAAAATACTTTTTTTGGATTCAGGGGGTTTCAAAACATGTATTTCCGGTGAAATCTCGGTATCGAATTTTTGGGTGGAATACAATACTTCCCCTACTTACTATACGTAGTAGAGAAAGCAAAAACCAATAAATAAAATAGTTATAAGCAAAATTAGCGGAATAATGGATTGAAAAGTTATATCTCATGAGGTGTTGGATTAACTCTTGCGACTGTTTTCAGAATCTCAGGATATTTACACTATTTATATATACTATGAAACAGTTTTCTTATAAAGCTATGAGTAGGTAACTGGATTTTGAAATTAACACTTTACATAGTAAGGTTAATTAATAAAGTTAACTTTCAATGTTATTTCTAGGTTATGTTTTTCTGAAATAATGCAGGTTTTTAAAACTTCATTAATACATATGGCTACGCTTTTAACTTTTCTATGAGTACTATACAGCTCATAAACTGTGGCATTCTCTTCACGTTTAGTTTTAAGTAAAAAAGAAATCCATATATGCTCAGAAGTGTGTGCATCTAACTATGCTCAGCATGAGAGGAGAATGAACTCATAAAACTGAGAATATACTACCTTTTGTTTATACCAAGTAAGAGTACATACTCTTGTAGCATGGATGCATGTGGATGTACTACTCTGTTTCCATTACTTCAGTATTTTCTCAATACCCTACTACGTATAGTCAGTAGGGGAAGTGTTGTATTCCACCCAAAAATTCGATACCGAGATTTCACAGGAAATACATGTTTTGAGACACCCTGAATCCAAAAAAAAGTATTTTTAGAAACATGTCCGTGTGTGTGTGTCTGTGAACAGCATAACTCAGAAAAGAACAGTCAGATAAACACCAAACTTGGTATTTAGGTTCAGTATCTTCCAGAGATGCGACACGAAGGTTTTCAAGAAAACACCCCCACCCCAGATTACCCTTTACATGGAACATTTTTCGAAAATTTTAATTTTCTCAAAACTGGCTCGAACGATTTGGATTAAATAGCATATGTTTAAGATATTTTATGACAAATGTAATGTATATCTTGAATTTTCTATGAATGACTCCAAAAGTATTCTTCATTGTGAACGACTTTTGCATAACTGATAAACCATAAGAGAGAGACAAAATTTTACTACACAAAAAATGTAGATCGCGTTAAAATACACAATTTATGTCATATACACCTTTTTGTTGAGTGAACAATTTTCGAGATATTGCTTGTTATTCCCTTAAATTTTACAATACTTATTTTCTCAAGTGGGAATTCGTTATTCATTTTTTTTATGTCCTGGACATACAAAGAGAATGGAATGCGCCACATAGCAACCAGCTCTTAAAACATTTGACTATCGCTTAAAACCTACCAATTCCCTTGCATCTGCAAGTATTAGCAGTAACATTAACAGCTCGATTAACATGAAGCATATGGAGAATAAATATATTTATAAAAATAGTTTTGTACTAGAGTAGAGAAAGTCATGTGAGTGTAACACATTAGATTTTCAAATATTCTATACCCTTCTCTCTCTCTCAACTTAGTTGCTTTTATTTCTTTCCTTCTTTCTACTGCATTTATCTAGGCAAATATTTTCGTAATAACCTTGGTGGAATTCTCACGTATGGATGTGACTGTTATCTTGAAGGTCTATCGGTGATATTGATCTCCAGAAAATGTGAAACTCCTAAAGGTGTAATTTCCACAAATTTATAAAACGTATATTCCATTCATTAGCCGACCAGAGCGTCACGCAATAGCAATTAATGCACTAGAAAATGATTAATACGGTACTCATAAATCCTGCACGGCTCCTAAATATGCTAATGAAATCATATGAAATTTTGTAGGCATTAGCCGTATTATGTGCCTAAAAACCGCATTCATTATACATGTCTTACTTTGAAAATAATGACTGTATGCGTGTGCTTGAATATCGCAACATCACACGCGTGCTGGAACACCGGCGCGCACAAAATATCACATACACACGCAATAGACTTCAAACGGCTTTTGAAAAACCTCGTAGAGTATATAGAAAATCAAGTTTAGTATGAAAACACTATTAACTCGGTTTCAAGACGTTTAAGTTTAATTTGACTCTACTGGGTTTGTTTTATGTGACGCAACCGACATCCCGCAGTTCCATATGCAATCCTGGCTTAATTTCCTGGTGGAGTAGCGGAGAACTGGCCCAGTGTTTCTCCCCTGATTAGCTTTTAGTCTAGAACATAGTAGAATTATTATATGTGAAGCAACCAATAGCCCACAACTCCAGCGGTAATCCTAGCTTAATCTTCCCTAGTAGCAGTGAAATGGCCCGTTTTTTTCCTTTGATTATGGGTCAAAATAAACAATATGTATATATCAGTTTTATTATTCATAATGCAACCGACAGCTCGCAACTCCCGCGGCACTCCTAGCTTGTGTAGTACTGGACAATTGGCCCGGTTTTTCTACACAGATTAATAATCAAAATAAGAAATAATATGCGTATATCAGCTTTATTATACCTTATGCAATCGATAGCCCGAACTCCCGCGGCACTCCTAGCCTAATCTATTCGTGTAGTGGCAGAGAATTGTCCCGGTTCTTCTTCTCCAATTAATGGCCAAAATAAGATACAATAGGAATATATCAGCTTACTACACGTGACGCAACCGACATCCCGCAACTCCCGTGGCACTCATAGTTTAATCTGGGTGGTATTTCTTCTCTGATTAAGGGCCAAAATAAGAATTAATATGAATATATCAACTTCATTATACAACACGCAGTCGACAGTTTGTAACTCCCGTGACCTTCATAGTTGTATCTAATGGAAGAATTGGGGCAGCGTTTCTCCCCTGATAAGTGCACAGAACCAGAAATTTTAATATGCCGTATTTATTAAATGTGACGCAACCGATAGCCCGCAACTCCTGTAGAACTCTAGAGTTTATCTACCTGCGCGCTTGTGGAGGACTGGCAAAGCGTTTCTTCCAAGGTATTGATTATTAATGAAAACCAGAGGAAAAAAAACTTCAGTCAGGGAGGTCGATCTTGGCGGGATTTGAACCGTAGAGTCCCGTTTACGAGTCCATGTCTTAAAGACCTCAGATATCTGCATCGTCATAGATCTAATGAAAGCACACAATTTGTGTCAAGTAAACTTTTTTGTGGCGCTATCTATTTCCGAGACATTCGTTATTATTGTTTCATTTTCAAATATTCTATACCTCTCTCAACTACGTTGCTTTTATTTCTTTCCTTCTTTCTTTATTCATACTCGTGCAAAGGGAACAGAAATTGAAGGCCATCACATAGCGACCGGCTTGGAAACATTTGACTATCACTTTAGCTTAAGAATAAACTCTTTGTGTAAAGTTTGTCGATGTTTGAGTAGAGAAAGCCATATGCATGCAACGCATCAGATTTTTACTAACTTTTATAATATATTATTTGCCACAAATAGTACGTTCTAATGATTTCTACATTTTTATGTAAATATTTTACGGTATTTTAATTAATCAAAATTATACAAAATTGAATCACAATGAACTCAAATTCACACGCCATTCAAATACAGATTTAATGTTTTATGTCAATTTGAAAAGCTGGCTGTAAGAGTCGGTTTGCGAAAGTAAAAAATAAAACTTCCAATTAAAGTGTAATTCGGGATAGAAGGTTCGTGAAAATTATCATTTCATCTTCATAGAAAACACTAACGAATGGGAGTACCAACTACGCTGTTCATTCACAAATACACGCACGCGTGTGCGTGCAAACGTCTGTCTAAAATAGTCTTGTCACAGTAAACTTGTCATAGTCTTTCAGGAGTCATAGTCTTGTCACAGTTAACTTGTCATAGTCTTTCAGTAGTCATAGTCTTGTCACAGTTAAATTGTCATAGTCTTTCAGTAGTCATAGACTTGTCACAGTTAAACTGACATTGTCTTTCAGTAGTCATAGACTTGTCACAGTTAAATTGTCATAGTCTTTCAGTAGTCATAGTCTTGTCAAAATTAACTTGTCACAGTCAACTAGTAGTCATAGTCTTGAGAATTAACTTGTCACAGTCATCTAGTAGTCATAATCTTGTCAAAGTTGACTTGTCATAGACATTCAGTAGTCATAGTCTTGTCAAAATTAACTTGTCACCGTCAACTAGTAGTCATAGTCTTGTCAAATTAACTTGTCACAGTCAACTAGTAGTCATAGTCTTGTCAAAATTAACTTGTCACAGTCAACTAGTAGTCATAATCTTGTCAAAGTTAACTTGTCATAGACTTTCAGTAGTCATAGTCTTGTCAAAGTTAACTCGTCACAGTCATCCAGTAGTCATAGTCTTGTAAAACCTAGCTTGTCACAGTCATCCAGTAGTCATAGTCTTGTCAAAGCTAGCTTGTCACAGTCATCCAGTAGTCATAGTCTTGTCAAAGTTAACTTGTCACAGTCATCCAGTACTCATAGTCTTGTGAAAGCTAGCTTGTCACAGTCATCCAGTAGTCATAGAGTTGTCAAAGCTAGCTTGTCACAGTCATCCAGTAGTCATAGTCTTGTCAAAGCTAGCTTGTCACAGTCATCCAGTAGTCATAGTCTTGTCAAAATTAACTTGTCACAGTCTTCCAGTAGTCATAGTCTTGTCAAAGCTAGCTTGTCACAGTCATCCAGTAGTCATAGTCTTGTCAAAGTTAACTTGTCTCAGTCATCCAGTAGTCATAGTCTTGTCAAAGCTAGCTTGTCACAGTCATCCAGTAGTCAAGTCTTGTCAAAGCTAGCTTGTCACAGTCATCCAGTAGTCATAGTCTTGTCAAAGCTAGCTTGTCACAGTCATCCAGTAGTCATAGTCTTGTCAAAATTAACTTGTCACAGTCATCCAGTAGTCATAGTCTTGTCAAAACTAGCTTGTCACAGTCATACAGTAGTCATAGAGTTGTCAAAGTTAACTTGTCACAGTCATCCAGTAGTCATAGTCTTGTCAAAGCTAGCTTGTCACAGTCATCCAGTAGTCATAGAGTTGTCAAAGCTAGCTTGTTACAGTCATCCAGTAGTCATAGTCTTGTCAAAGCTAGCTTGTCACAGTCATCCAGTAGTCATAGTCTTGTCAAAGCTAGCTTGTCACAGTCATTGAGTAGTCATAGTCTTGTCAAAGCTAGCTTGTCACAGTCATTGAGTAGTCATAGTCTTGTCAAAGCTAGCTTGTCACAGTCATCCAGTAGTCATAGTCTTATCAAAGCTAGCTTGTCACAGTCATCCAGTAGTCATAGTCTTGTCAAAGCTAGCTTGTCACAGTCATTGAGTAGTCATAGTCTTGTCAAAGTTAACTTGTCACAGTCATCCAGTAGTCATAGTCTTGTCAAAGCTAACTTGTCACAGTCATTGAGTAGTCATAGTCTTGTCAAAGCTAGCTTGTCACAGTCATCCAGTAGTCATAGTCTTGTCAAAGCTAGCTTGTCACAGTCATCCAGTAGTCATAGTCTTGTCAAAGCTAGCTTGTCACAGTCATTGAGTAGTCATAGTCTTGTCAAAGTTAACTTGTCACAGTCATCCAGTAGTCATAGTCTTGTCAAAGCTAGCTTGTCACAGTCATCCAGTAGTCATAGTCTTGTCAAAGTTAACTTGTCACAGTCATCTAGTAGTCATAGTCTTGTCAAAGTTAACTTGTCACAGTCATCTAGTAGTCATAGTCTTGTCAAAGTTAACTTGTCACAGTCATCTAGTAGTCATAGTCTTGTCAAAGCTAGCCTGTCACAGTCATCTAGTAGTCATACTCTTGTCAAAGTTAACTTGTCACAGTCATCTAGTAGTCATACTCTTGTCAAAGTTAACTTGTCACAGTCATCTAGTAGTCATAGTCTTGTCAAAGCTAGCTTGTCACAGTCATCCAGTAGTCATAGTGTTGTCAAATTTAACTCGTCACAGTCATCCAGTAGTCATAGTCTTGTCAAAGCTAGCTTGTCACAGTCAGCTAGTAGTCATAGTCTTGTCAAAGTTAACTTGTCACAGTCATCCAGTAGTCATAGTGTTGTCAAAGTTAACTTGTCACAGTCATCCAGTAGTCATAGTCTTGTCTAAGTTAACTTGTCACAGTCATCCAGTATTCATAGTCTTGTCAAAGTTAACTTGTCACAGTCATCTAGTAGTCATAGTCTTGTCAAAGTTAACTTGTCACAGTCATCCAGTAGTCATAGCCTTGTCAAAGCTAACTTGTCACAGTCATCCAGTAGTCATAGTCTTGTCAAATTAACTTGTCACAGTCATCTAGTAGTCATAGTCTTGTCAAATTTAACTTGTCACAGTCATCTAGTAGTCATAGTCTTGTCAAAGCTAGCTTGTCACAGTCATCCAGTAGTCATAGTCTTGTCAAAGTCAACTTGTCACAGTCATCCAGTAGTCATAGTCTTGTCAAAGCTAGCTTGTCACAGTCATCCAGTAGTCATAGTCTTGTCAAAGTCAACTTGTCACAGTCATCCAGTAGGCATAGTCTTGTCAAAGCTAGCTTGTCACAGTCATCCTGTAGTCATAGTGTTGTCAATGTCAACTTGTCACAGTCATCCTGTAGTCCTAGTCTTGTCAAAGCTAGCTTGTCACACTCATCCAGTAGTCATAGTCTTGTCAAAGTCAACTTGTCACAGTCATCCAGTAGTCATAGTGTTGTCAAAGCCAGCTTGTCACAGTCATCCAGTAGTCATAGTCTTGTCAAAGTCAACTTGTCACAGTCATCCAGTAGTCATAGTTTTGTCAAAGCTAGCTTGTCACAGTCATCCAGTAGTCATATTCTTCTGAAAGCTAGCTTGTCACACTCATCCAGTAGTCATAGTCTTGTCAAAGTTAACTTCTCACAGTCATCCAGTAGTCATAGTCTTGTCAAACCTAGCTTGTCACAGTCATTCAGTAATCATAGTCTTGTCAAAGTTAACTTGTCACAGTCATCCATTAGTCATAGTGTTGTCAAAGTTAACTTGTCACAGTTATTCAGTAGTCATAGTCTTGTCAAAGCTAGCTTGTCACAGTCATCCAGTAGTCATAGTCTTGTCAAAGTTAACTTGTCTCAGTCATCCAGTAGTCATAGTCTTGTCAAAGCTAGCTTGTCACAGTCATCCAGTAGTCAAGTCTTGTCAAAGCTAGCTTGTCACAGTCATCCAGTAGTCATAGTGTTGTCAATGTCAACTTGTCACAGTCATCCAGTAGTCATAGTCTTGTCAAAGCTAGCTTGTCACACTCATCCAGTAGTCATAGTCTTGTCAAAGTTAACTTCTCACAGTCATCCAGTAGTCATAGATTTGTCAAAGCTAGCTTGTCACAGTCATCCAGTAGTCATAGTCTTGTCAAAGCTACCTTGTCACAGTCATCCAGTAGTCATAGTCTTGTCAAAGTTAACTTCTCACAGTCATCCAGTAGTCATAGATTTGTCAAAGCTAGCTTGTCACAGTCATCCAGTAGTCATAGATTTGGCAAAGCTAGCCCTTCACAGTCATCCAGTAGTCATAGTCTTGTCAAAGCTAGCTTGTCACAGTCATCCAGTAGTCATAGTCTTGTCAAAGCTAGCTTGTCACAGACATCCAGTAATCATAGCCTTGTCAAAGCTAACTTGTCACTATCATCCAGTAGTCATAGTTTTGTCAAAGCTAGCTTGTCACAGACATCAAGTAACCATAGCCTTGTCAAAGTTAACTTGTCACAGTCATCCAGTAGTCATAGTTTTGTCAAAGCTAGCTTGTCACAGTCATCCAGTAGTCATAGTGTTGTCAAAGTTAACTTGTCACAGTCATCCAGTAGTCATAGTTTTGTCAAAGCTAGCTTGTCACAGTCATCCAGTAGTCATAGTGTTGTCAAAGTTAACTTGTCACAGTCATTCAGTAATCATAGTCTTGTCAAAGCTAGCTTGTCACAGTCATCCAGTAGTCATAGCCTTGTCAAAGCTAACTTGTCACAGTCATTCAGTAGTCATAGTCTTGTCAAAGTTAACTCGTCACAGTCATCCAGTAGTCATAGTCTTGTCAAAGCTAGCTTGTCACAGTCCCCAGTAATCATAGTCTTGTCAAAGTTAACTTGTCACAGTCATCCATTAGTCATACTCTTGTCAAAGTTAACTTGTCACAGTCATCTAGTAGTCATAGTCTTGTCAAAGCTAGCTTGTCACAGTCATCCAGTAGTCATAGTGTTGTCAAAGTTAACTCGTCACAGTCATCCAGTAGTCATAGTCTTGTCAAAGCTAGCTTGTCACAGTCATCTAGTGGTCATAGTCTTGTCAAAGTTAACTTGTCACAGTCATCCAGTAGTCATAGTGTTGTCAAAGTTAACTTGTCACAGTCCTTCAGTAGTCATAGTCTTGTCAATGCTAGCTTGTCACAGTCATCCAGTAGTCATAGTCTTGTCAAAGTTAACTTCTCAGTCATCCAGTAGTCATAGATTTGTCAAAGCTAGCTTGTCACAGTCATCCAGTAGTCATAGATTTGTCAAAGGTAGCTTGTCACAGTCATCCAGTAGTCATAGTCTTGTCAAAGTTAACTCGTCACAGTCATCCAGTAGTCATAGTGTTGTCAAAGTTAACTCGTCACAGTTTTCAGTAGTCATAGTCTTGTCAAAGTTAACTTGTCACAGTCATCCAGTAGTCATAGTCTTGTCAAAGCTAGCTAGTCACAGTCATTCAGTAATCATAGTGTTGTCAAAGGTAACTTGTCACAGTCATCCAGTAGTCATAGTCTTGTCAAAGTTAACTTGTCACAGTCATCCAGTAGTCATAGTCTTGTCAAAGCTAGCTTGTCACAGTCATCCAGTAGTCATAGTGTTGTCAAAGTTAACTTGTCACAGTCATCCAGTAGTCATAGTTTTGTCAAAGCTAGCTTGTCACAGTCATCCAGTAGTCATAGTGTTGTCAAAGTTAACTTGTCACAGTCATTCAGTAATCATAGTCTTGTCAAAGCTAGCTTGTCACAGTCATCCAGTAGTGATAGTGTTGTCAAAGTTAACTTGTCACAGTCATTCAGTAGTCATAGTCTTGTCAAAGTTAACTCGTCGCAGTCATCCAGTAGTCATAGCCTTGTCAAAGTTAACTTGTCACAGTCATTCAGTAGTCATAGTCTTGTCAAAGTTAACTCCTCACAGTCATCCAGTAGTCATAGTCTTGTCAAACCTAGCTTGTCACAGTCATTCAGTAATCATAGTCTTGTCAAAGTTAACTTGTCACAGTCATCCATTAGTCATAGTGTTGTCAAAGTTAACTTGTCACAGTTATTCAGTAGTCATAGTCTTGTCAAAGTTAACTTGTCACTGTCATCCAGTAGTCATAGTCTTGTCAAAGTTAACTTGTCACAGTCATCTAGTAGTCATAGTCTTGTCAAAGTTAACTTGTCACAGTCATCTAGTAATCATAGTGTTGTCAAAGGTAACTTGTCACAGTCATCCAGTAGTCATAGTCTTGTCAAAGTTAACTTGTCACAGTCATTCAGTAGTCATAGTCTTGTCAAGGCTAGCTTGTCACAGTCATCCAGTAGTCATAGTCTTGTCAAAGTTAACTTCTCACAGTCATCCAGTAGTCATAGATTTGTCAAAGCTAGCTTGTCACAGTCATCCAGTAGTCATAGATTTGTCAAAGCTAGCTTGTCACAGTCATCCAGTAGTCTTAGTCTTGTCAAAGTTAACTCGTCACAGTCATCCAGTAGTCATAGTCTTGTCAAAGCTAGCTAGTCACAGTCATTCAGTAATCATAGTGTTGTCAAAGTTAACTTGTCACAGTCATCTAGTAGTCATAGTCTTGTCAAAGTTAACTTGTCACAGTCATCTAGTAGTCATAGTCTTGTCAAAGTTAACTTGTCACAGTCATCAAGTAGTCATAGTCTTGTCAAAGCTAGCCTGTCACAGTCATCTAGTAGTCATACTCTTGTCAAAGTTAACTTGTCACAGTCATCTAGTAGTCATACTCTTGTCAAAGTTAACTTGTCACAGTCATCTAGTAGTCATAGTCTTGTCAAAGCTAGCTTGTCACAGTCATCCAGTAGTCATAGATTTGTCAAAGTTAACTTGTCACAGTCATCCAGTAGTCATAGTCTTGTCTAAGTTAACTTGTCACAGTCATCCAGTAGTCATAGTCTTGTCAAAGTTAACTTGTCACAGTCATCTAGTAGTCATAGTCTTGTCAAAGTTAGCTTGTCACAGTCATCCAGTAGTCATAGCCTTGTCAAAGCTAACTTGTCACAGTCATCCAGTAGTCATAGTCTTGTCAAATTAACTTGTCACAGTCATCTAGTAGTCATAGTCTTGTCAAATTTAACTTGTCACAGTCATCTAGTAGTCATAGTCTTGTCAAAGTTAACTTGTCACAGTCATCTAGTAGTCATAGTCTTGTCAAAGTTAACTTGTCACAGTCATCTAGTAGTCATAGTCTTGTCAAAGTTAACTTGTCACAGTCATCTAGTAGTCATAGTCTTGTCAAAGTTAACTTGTCACAGTCATCTAGTAGTCATAGTCTTGTCAAAGCTAGCCTGTCACAGTCATCTAGTAGTCATACTCTTGTCAAAGTTAACTTGTCACAGTCATCTAGTAGTCATACTCTTGTCAAAGTTAACTTGTCACAGTCATCTAGTAGTCATAGTCTTGTCAAAGCTAGCTTGTCACAGTCATCCAGTAGTCATAGTGTTGTCAAATTTAACTCGTCACAGTCATCCAGTAGTCATAGTCTTGTCAAAGCTAGCTTGTCACAGTCAGCTAGTAGTCATAGTCTTGTCAAAGTTAACTTGTCACAGTCATCCAGTAGTCATAGTGTTGTCAAAGTTAACTTGTCACAGTCATCCAGTAGTCATAGTCTTGTCTAAGTTAACTTGTCACAGTCATCCAGTATTCATAGTCTTGTCAAAGTTAACTTGTCACAGTCATCTAGTAGTCATAGTCTTGTCAAAGTTAACTTGTCACAGTCATCCAGTAGTCATAGCCTTGTCAAAGCTAACTTGTCACAGTCATCCAGTAGTCATAGTCTTGTCAAATTAACTTGTCACAGTCATCTAGTAGTCATAGTCTTGTCAAATTTAACTTGTCACAGTCATCTAGTAGTCATAGTCTTGTCAAAGCTAGCTTGTCACAGTCATCCAGTAGTCATAGTCTTGTCAAAGTCAACTTGTCACAGTCATCCAGTAGTCATAGTCTTGTCAAAGCTAGCTTGTCACAGTCATCCAGTAGTCATAGTCTTGTCAAAGTCAACTTGTCACAGTCATCCAGTAGGCATAGTCTTGTCAAAGCTAGCTTGTCACAGTCATCCTGTAGTCATAGTGTTGTCAATGTCAACTTGTCACAGTCATCCAGTAGTCCTAGTCTTGTCAAAGCTAGCTTGTCACACTCATCCAGTAGTCATAGTCTTGTCAAAGTCAACTTGTCACAGTCATCCAGTAGTCATAGTGTTGTCAAAGCCAGCTTGTCACAGTCATCCAGTAGTCATAGTCTTGTCAAAGTCAACTTGTCACAGTCATCCAGTAGTCATAGTTTTGTCAAAGCTAGCTTGTCACAGTCATCCAGTAGTCATATTCTTCTGAAAGCTAGCTTGTCACACTCATCCAGTAGTCATAGTCTTGTCAAAGTTAACTTCTCACAGTCATCCAGTAGTCATAGTCTTGTCAAACCTAGCTTGTCACAGTCATTCAGTAATCATAGTCTTGTCAAAGTTAACTTGTCACAGTCATCCATTAGTCATAGTGTTGTCAAAGTTAACTTGTCACAGTTATTCAGTAGTCATAGTCTTGTCAAAGCTAGCTTGTCACAGTCATCCAGTAGTCATAGTCTTGTCAAAGTTAACTTGTCTCAGTCATCCAGTAGTCATAGTCTTGTCAAAGCTAGCTTGTCACAGTCATCCAGTAGTCAAGTCTTGTCAAAGCTAGCTTGTCACAGTCATCCAGTAGTCATAGTGTTGTCAATGTCAACTTGTCACAGTCATCCAGTAGTCATAGTCTTGTCAAAGCTAGCTTGTCACACTCATCCAGTAGTCATAGTCTTGTCAAAGTTAACTTCTCACAGTCATCCAGTAGTCATAGATTTGTCAAAGCTAGCTTGTCACAGTCATCCAGTAGTCATAGTCTTGTCAAAGCTACCTTGTCACAGTCATCCAGTAGTCATAGTCTTGTCAAAGTTAACTTCTCACAGTCATCCAGTAGTCATAGATTTGTCAAAGCTAGCTTGTCACAGTCATCCAGTAGTCATAGATTTGGCAAAGCTAGCCCTTCACAGTCATCCAGTAGTCATAGTCTTGTCAAAGCTAGCTTGTCACAGTCATCCAGTAGTCATAGTCTTGTCAAAGCTAGCTTGTCACAGACATCCAGTAATCATAGCCTTGTCAAAGCTAACTTGTCACAATCATCCAGTAGTCATAGTTTTGTCAAAGCTAGCTTGTCACAGACATCAAGTAACCATAGCCTTGTCAAAGTTAACTTGTCACAGTCATCCAGTAGTCATAGTTTTGTCAAAGCTAGCTTGTCACAGTCATCCAGTAGTCATAGTGTTGTCAAAGTTAACTTGTCACAGTCATCCAGTAGTCATAGTTTTGTCAAAGCTAGCTTGTCACAGTCATCCAGTAGTCATAGTGTTGTCAAAGTTAACTTGTCACAGTCATTCAGTAATCATAGTCTTGTCAAAGCTAGCTTGTCACAGTCATCCAGTAGTCATAGTGTTGTCAAAGTTAACTTGTCACAGTCATTCAGTACTCATAGTCATGTCAAAGTTAACTCGTCACAGTCATCCAGTAGTCATAGCCTTGTCAAAGCTAACTTGTCACAGTCATTCAGTAGTCATAGTCTTGTCAAAGTTAACTCGTCACAGTCATCCAGTAGTCATAGTCTTGTCAAAGCTAGCTTGTCACAGTCCCCAGTAATCATAGTCTTGTCAAAGTTAACTTGTCACAGTCATCCATTAGTCATACTCTTGTCAAAGTTAACTTGTCACAGTCATCTAGTAGTCATAGTCTTGTCAAAGCTAGCTTGTCACAGTCATCCAGTAGTCATAGTGTTGTCAAAGTTAACTCGTCACAGTCATCCAGTAGTCATAGTCTTGTCAAAGCTAGCTTGTCACAGTCATCTAGTGGTCATAGTCTTGTCAAAGTTAACTTGTCACAGTCATCCAGTAGTCATAGTGTTGTCAAAGTTAACTTGTCACAGTCCTTCAGTAGTCATAGTCTTGTCAATGCTAGCTTGTCACAGTCATCCAGTAGTCATAGTCTTGTCAAAGTTAACTCGTCACAGTTTTCAGTAGTCATAGTCTTGTCAAAGTTAACTTGTCACAGTCATCCAGTAGTCATAGTCTTGTCAAAGCTAGCTAGTCACAGTCATTCAGTAATCATAGTGTTGTCAAAGGTAACTTGTCACAGTCATCCAGTAGTCATAGTCTTGTCAAAGTTAACTTGTCACAGTCATCCAGTAGTCATAGTCTTGTCAAAGCTAGCTTGTCACAGTCATCCAGTAGTCATAGTGTTGTCAAAGTTAACTTGTCACAGTCATCCAGTAGTCATAGTTTTGTCAAAGCTAGCTTGTCACAGTCATCCAGTAGTCATAGTGTTGTCAAAGTTAACTTGTCACAGTCATTCAGTAATCATAGTCTTGTCAAAGCTAGCTTGTCACAGTCATCCAGTAGTGATAGTGTTGTCAAAGTTAACTTGTCACAGTCATTCAGTAGTCATAGTCTTGTCAAAGTTAACTCGTCGCAGTCATCCAGTAGTCATAGCCTTGTCAAAGTTAACTTGTCACAGTCATTCAGTAGTCATAGTCTTGTCAAAGTTAACTCCTCACAGTCATCCAGTAGTCATAGTCTTGTCAAACCTAGCTTGTCACAGTCATTCAGTAATCATAGTCTTGTCAAAGTTAACTTGTCACAGTCATCCATTAGTCATAGTGTTGTCAAAGTTAACTTGTCACAGTTATTCAGTAGTCATAGTCTTGTCAAAGTTAACTTGTCACTGTCATCCAGTAGTCATAGTCTTGTCAAAGTTAACTTGTCACAGTCATCTAGTAGTCATAGTCTTGTCAAAGTTAACTTGTCACAGTCATCTAGTAATCATAGTGTTGTCAAAGGTAACTTGTCACAGTCATCCAGTAGTCATAGTCTTGTCAAAGTTAACTTGTCACAGTCATTCAGTAGTCATAGTCTTGTCAAGGCTAGCTTGTCACAGTCATCCAGTAGTCATAGTCTTGTCAAAGTTAACTTCTCACAGTCATCCAGTAGTCATAGATTTGTCAAAGCTAGCTTGTCACAGTCATCCAGTAGTCATAGATTTGTCAAAGCTAGCTTGTCACAGTCATCCAGTAGTCTTAGTCTTGTCAAAGTTAACTCGTCACAGTCATCCAGTAGTCATAGTCTTGTCAAAGCTAGCTAGTCACAGTCATTCAGTAATCATAGTGTTGTCAAAGTTAACTTGTCACAGTCATCTAGTAGTCATAGTCTTGTCAAAGTTAACTTGTCACAGTCATCTAGTAGTCATAGTCTTGTCAAAGTTAACTTGTCTCAGTCATCAAGTAGTCATAGTCTTGTCAAAGCTAGCCTGTCACAGTCATCTAGTAGTCATACTCTTGTCAAAGTTAACTTGTCACAGTCATCTAGTAGTCATACTCTTGTCAAAGTTAACTTGTCACAGTCATCTAGTAGTCATAGTCTTGTCAAAGCTAGCTTGTCACAGTCATCCAGTAGTCATAGATTTGTCAAAGTTAACTTGTCACAGTCATCCAGTAGTCATAGTCTTGTCTAAGTTAACTTGTCACAGTCATCCAGTAGTCATAGTCTTGTCAAAGTTAACTTGTCACAGTCATCTAGTAGTCATAGTCTTGTCAAAGTTAGCTTGTCACAGTCATCCAGTAGTCATAGCCTTGTCAAAGCTAACTTGTCACAGTCATCCAGTAGTCATAGTCTTGTCAAATTAACTTGTCACAGTCATCTAGTAGTCATAGTCTTGTCAAATTTAACTTGTCACAGTCATCTAGTAGTCATAGTCTTGTCAAAGTTAACTTGTTACAGTCATCTAGTAGTCATAGTCTTGTCAAAGTTAACTTGTCACAGTCATCTAGTAGTCATAGTCTTGTCAAAGTTAACTTGTCACAGTCATCTAGTAGTCATAGTCTTGTCAAAGCTAGCCTGTCACAGTCATCTAGTAGTCATACTCTTGTCAAAGTTAACTTGTCACAGTCATCTAGTAGTCATACTCTTGTCAAAGTTAACTTGTCACAGTCATCTAGTAGTCATAGTCTTGTCAAAGTTAACTTGTCACAGTCATCTAGTAGTCATAGTCTTGTCAAAGCTAGCTTGTCACAGTCATCTAGTAGTCATAGTGTTGTCAATGTTAACTTGTCACAGTCATCTAGTAGTCATAGTCTTGTCAATGTTAACTTGTCACGGTCATCCAGTAGTCATAGTCTTGTCAAAGCTAGCTTGTCACAGTCATCTAGTAGTCATAGTCTTGTCAAAGTTAACTTGTCACAGTCATCCAGTAGTCATAGTGTTGTCAAAGTTAACTTGTCACAGTCATCCAGTAGTCATAGTCTTGTCAAAGTTAACTTGTCACAGTCATCTAGTAGTCATAGTCTTGTCAAAGTTAACTTGTCACAGTCATCCAGTAGTCATAGTCTCGTCAAAGCTAGCTTGTCACAGTCATCTAGTAGTCATAGTCTTGTCAAATTTAACTTGTCACAGTCATCTAGAAGTCGTAGTTTTGTCAAATCTAACTTGTCACAGTCATGCATTTGTCATAGTCTTGTCAACGCTAGTTTGCCATGCTCACCCACTAAACAGATCAGAACAGTTTAGATAAATTGCTGATGAGTTTGTTGCCTCTACAAATAATAAGCTCTCTCAAGAAAATCGAAGGAATAAACAGGACTATAAAACCTTAAATTGCTCCACTGACATCTTCTAGAGGCCATTGTGGGTCGGTTATTTCCATTTTGAACGTTGTATTCAAGAAGCTTTTTTCGGTGGTATATCGATCTGGAATTCCAAAGAAGCAGCCAAACGAATCTAAGAACGTTTACTACAAGTCTTTTCAAGCGTGCTTTTGAATGTGGAGTTTACCCACAAGGCCCTGCAGCCCTTCCGAGAAATCCATTAATTTGTTCCGAGGGTAAAAAATCGCTGACAGCTCCCTCAGGGAACTAAAGAGTCAAATAATTGGAGAACTGCTTATTATTTCCAATGAAATGTATTCCTTCGCTTTTCCCCCCTCATTTAGAGTTTTTGTTGGCAGCTCTAAGTCGGTGGTAATTCTATCCAATTGGAAAATAACGTGTTGAGTACTACAGCAGATTTATTGCGTTTTTTACAACTTAGTGTTTATTGATGGTGTCAGATTTCTGTACCGGAAGATCTTTTTATGTATCAGTGTATTTATAGCCTATATAAAGTAGTTATTATTATGTATATATAGGCTGTAAATACACTAATACCTGATAAGCTCTTACGTAAAGTAATCTAACACCATTGACAAATACTTCGTTGGAGCAGGAAGCCGAATATCAACCACTCTTTTTAATCTATAGTTTGACGACATGATTAGATCATGGAAGCAAAAAACAATAGGAGGGATTAATTTTGAAGTAGTTTATTTTTTACGCTAATTTTTAGCACCACACTTTGGGAGCCAATTTCAAGTAGATAGTTGCTTCACGTATAGATAGCCAATTTGAAGTAGGAGTTGTATTGTAGTTCAACTGTTGGGGAGCCGAACTTGAAGTAGTTGCAACCGCACGTATGGTAAAAAGTTTTCGGTAGCCTTCGCCTCAAATGCACTTTCCGGTGGCCTTTACCCCAAGTTTAAAAATATTAACTTTGTAATTTTGACTGTTTCTTTAAATATTATATATTTTTGTTTGCGTCAGTATTTATTTTTAGAGACATGAATGTCTTAGCAGGGAGGTGGTGCGACTGAAGAATGTAGACTTACACAGATTATAATTCTTACTTCACTCCTTTTTATTAATCGTTGACACAATTGAAATAACACTTCACTAATATAGAGAGCGGTGAGATGCTTTTATTAGTTACTTACACTTTTTAACACGTAAACTATTTTCGTCTCACACGCATATGTATTAAATTTCTCGAGGACACATCTCGCGTCCGGTTAGAAACACTGTCTATAACCAACGCGTCCAGTTATGAACACTGTCTACAAGCAACTGACTTGATTTCTTACACCTAAATTTGTAAATTTCTGTATTTCAAGTCTCTGATTGGCTATTCCTAATCCAATAGAATACTTTTATTTAACCTACGCTTTTTTCTGGTTGTTGATTGGCTAGTTTATAAACTGTCACAAAAATTACATCGTTGTTGCTCCAAGAATGACTAGTAGCATTATTATACATTCTTACTCATTATTGCCTCAAGTTTACCTCATTGTTACCTCATTGTTAGCAACTTATAACCTATTTTTCTCAGTTTCTACATTATTAAATTAAGTAATACATTCACATAACATTATTGAACATGTACACAATAATATAAACATATACAATGACTGTAATATACACTTTTTATATATTCTTACATACACATATTACTTTAAGGCGGGCTGTTATTATATTTTTTATTAATAATTTGACTAAAATCGTTTAAGTGTTAAAAATACAGCCTCAGTCTAAAATAATTATAGAAAATAAAAGTATAGAACAACTGTCAATATTTAATTTTCAAGGATGTGAAATAACATATGGGTCTGAATTAGACATTCATAAAAAAATAAATAAATTCAATTACACAACGTAAACCATAGAGATTACTAAAAAATAAAATTAGAAAACATTCAATAATAAAATTGTATAAAGCAATGGCTATCCCCACAGCAACTTACGGGTCTGAAACATGGATAGTGACAGCAGAAAATAAAAGAAGGGTACAGACCGCTGAAATGCAATTTCTCAGACCTATAGCAGGATACACAAGACTGAATAAAAAGCTAAACAACGAAATAAGGCAAAATTTAAAATAGAAGAGTTAAATAAAGTAATAATAGAATATAGACTAACTGGAAACAACACTTAGAAACAATGTCATTAAATAGGATACCCCGAGCAACATACAACTACAGACCACAAGGATACAGAAACGACCAAAAAAGAGATGGACACAACAAGATTTTGGGGCCGGAACAGGCTAAACGGTCTAAAACCGTGAAATACAAGACGAATATAACGTATTTTTCTGTTACCTTGTGTAATACGTTGCGGACGCATTAAATTCTATCCAAAACTTCAATAAGGACCAAGATTTCACCGAAAATACAAGTTTTAAGTCTCCCAGTAACTTACCAGAAAAAAAATGACTTTCACGAACCTCTATCGCTAATTAGTGGTATAGAAACTAT
Source organism: Deroplatys truncata (assembly GCA_030765065.1). Lineage (NCBI taxonomy): Eukaryota > Metazoa > Arthropoda > Insecta > Mantodea > Mantidae > Deroplatys > Deroplatys truncata. The sequence continues at coordinate 266,483,066 of CM060976.1, forward strand.
TCTTACAAAAACTTATATTTCTATCTACTACATTTTAATCCAAATAAACCGTTACAGAAACAGCTACATTACACATTTCGTTATAAATACAAAGAAAACAGCGATAGTCAAATTTTTAACAACTGGACGCTATATGCTGGCCTTAAAATTCCATACTGTTTCCATGACATCGCGAGAAACAACTGAATGTTGAAACGACTAAGAATGATCAAGTAATGAACAACTCGAATATTTAATATCGGATATCTCGGAAACAGCTTATGTCACAAAAATTATTTTAAACAAATTGTGTGTTTTAAACAGATCTACATTTCTTGTGAAGTAAGTTTGGGCCTATCAGTTATACAAGATTATAGAAAATTCCTTCCAAATGAAGAGAATTTCAAGGAAATTAAATAGGTTCCTTTTATTTGTCATGTAAATATCATTCAAATATAGTATTTTAATAAAGATAGGCAGAAAATTTAAAAAAAGATTAATATACGCTTTCTAAAACAGCCACTTGTCGGACTGTTAACACACAACTCAGGCCACGTAAATTGTCATGGAAACATTTAGCGTCATATCAACTTTAACAGGGTTTTAAACAAATCTTTCATCATAAAGCAAGAAATATAAATTAAACTTGTTTTCACCTTCTCATAGTAGATAGGTACAGAAGGTATGGCATTCCACTCAAAGATTCTGTACCAAAATTATGAATCCAAATAAAACATTTTTGGAAATATGTCCGTGAGTATATCTGTCTGTAAACAGCTTAACCCCAAAACGAGACTCGTGCCTGAACAAGGACGGTGACCAGAAAATTCACAATATACATTTTGTTTGTCATGCAAATATTTTAAATATCTATTATGTGTATCAAAATCGTTACTGCAATTTTTAAGAAAATAAAAATATTAGGACAATTTCTCCATCTAAAAGGCAGTTTAAGGTGCAAGATTTTCAAGATTATCTTGAAAGATGCTGAACCTGAGCACGAAGTTTGGTTATCACATACCCACGAACCTTTTCTAACTCAGGGTATTGAAAAACCTGCATTTTCGGTGAAATATTGATAGCTAACTTTTGGGTGGAGCGCAATAATTCCTCTGAGTAATGTAATAGTGATACAGAAGGTAAAAGCATCCCTAGAGCTTGTAAAGTTAATAAATCTCGATCCCTCTTGTGAGGTAAATTATGATATATCCGTTGGTAATAGTCCACAGTCTTCGTGATGTAAGGTTTCCCAGGCTATTAATGTAACGTAACCTGTTCGGGTTGGTTCGCATTTCCGTCGCTCCTTCAATGATAACGTCACATATAATCCTATCCCTGCGGCTGTTACTGAACATCCAAAAAGAATATGAAATATGCAAAGGAAATAAGGTAGATAATTTTCCTTCAATGAGGATTAATGTATGGCTTTGTAGTAGCTCTGATTTCATGGTTTTATCTGCGTGAAGAGCGCCCAGCCCGGGGCATGGGCGGTATCCACTGACAGTCGCCCTCGGGTTCAGAGATAGCTTATTATTCTACTGCGAAAATCACCTCTCAACGCCGAAGTGAGATAATAACGGGGTTGTAGCCCCGGTTAAGTAGGGACGGGAACCCCCACGCGTGCCTGCTATAATAAGATCGTTCTTTTGATCGACACGTCGCCTTGCCTTTTCAACAGGCTGGCCAACGTCTGCCAATCAACTGAGCAATTCTTCTTTCGTGGGGGCAAACAACGATCTGAAAGTCGATGTTATTTCCTCGCTATAGTCGATGTTCACGTGTGGCGAATACTTATCTGCGTGCTAGCCTCCTGGGTTCAATCCCAATTGGAGAGGGAGATACCTATAATAAAGAGAAGGCAGTGCATTCCAACCAAAAACTCGATACCGAGATTTCACCGAAAATATACTATATTTGACACCCTGAATTATAAAAAAAACACTATTAAATGTTACATTTCGTGGTTTTCTGTACAGACTATCGCTATTCTTACACCGTTTCTACAAAATAAGCCTATTGCTTCCTCTACTACGTATAGGAAGTGGAGAAACTATTGTATTTCACCCAAAATTTCGATATCGAGAATTCATTGAGGCTCTAAACCCCCTCCCCCCAAAAAGTTTGAAAAATGTGCGTGTGTGTATTTTTGTGTATATGAACAGCTTAACTGAACAACGTAAAGTCGGTATTTAGATTCAGTAACACCAAAGATGCAAGATTTTTAAAAAAAAATCTCCCCGCACTGCAATTATACTTTACATGGAACCCTATAAACTTTTTTTTATTTTCCAAAGAATGACTAACTACTTTGGATTAGTGCATAATATATTAAAGATATTTGCATGACAAATAAAATGTGTACCTTGAATTTTCTGCGAAAAAGCCATTGAAGTCCTCTTCACACAAGAAATTTTGTATAATCTTGTGCAACTAGTAAACATTAAGTGATAGATGAAAACATACTACAAATAAATATATACCTCTTTAAAGCATACAATTTATTACAAGTAGCTTTTCGTGACATACCATTTCTGAGATATCCGTTATTTATGGTCGGAATTGTTAATTAATTGCTCATTCTTTTAAATGCTTTCAACATTCAGTTGTTTCTCGCGATGTCATGGAAACAGTATGGAATTTTAAGGCAGCATATAGCGTCCAGTTGTTAAACATTTGACTATCGCTGTTCTCTTTGTATCTTAACGAAAGATAACATTTTGCGGAAACATTTATCTCGGTTATAATAAAATAGACAGAAAAATACGCTTAATAACCACTAAAACGATAGAAGGTAGAGAAAGTCATGTGAATATGTCACATCAAAGTTTTTTTTGGTATTTAATTCATTATCTTCGAGATAATCTTTTCCGGAAATAGCTACATACACATATTGTTATATACAAAGTGGACCATTTAAGTTGAGACTGTAAGATATAACCAAAACTAAACGTTGTAGAAATGTCTTTTGTAAAAGTTGCTTGATATTATGGGGGAAAGTAAATGCTATTAATGTGGTTTTGTTTGGAGGACTTTGTCATGGTCATTTTAGGGTCAATTTAATTCTTGCTTTCTCTACTACGTATAGTAGGTAGGGGAAGTATTGTATTCCACCCAAAAATTCGATACCGAGATTTCACCGGAAATATATGTTTTGAGACCCCCTGAATAAAAAAAAGCATTTTTGGAAACATGTCCGTGTGTGTGACTGTGAACAGCATAACTCAGAAACGAACAGTCGGATAAACACCAAACTTGGTATTTAGGTCCAGTATCTTCCAGAGATGCGATACGAAGGTTTTCAAGAAAATCCCCCACCCCAGACTACCCTTTACATGGAACATTTCTCGAAAATTATAAATTTCTCAAAAATAGCTATAACGATTTTTATTAAAATATCATATGTTTAAGATATTTTTATGACAAATAAAATGTATATCTTGAATTTTTTGGGAATGTCTCCAAAAGTATTCTTCATTGTGAACGACTTTTGTATAACTGGTAAACCATAAGAGATAGACAAAAATTTACTACACAAAAAATGTAGATTGCGTTAAAGTACACAATTTATATCATATTCCTGTTTTCTTGAGTGAACCATTTTCGAGATATTGCTTGTTATTCCCTTAAATTTTTCAATACTTGGTAGGTATCCATAGTTTTCTATGAAATACATTTATTTCTATAACGTTTAATTATAGAGATATAGTATAGTCTCATCTTAAATGATCCATCCTGTATGTATAGAGAACAGCGATAGTCAAATGTTTAACAACTGGACGCTATATGCTGGCCTTAAAATTCCATACTGTTTCCATGACATCGCGAGAAACAAGTGAATTTCAACCGAACTACTAACAGATATTTCAAGTAAAGCTTGTGTTTTAAATACTTGTATAATTTTTGGGGAGCACATTAATGAACAGTGAATTAACATCAACAGATACAATGTTTATCAAACAGTGGCGTAATATACCTGCTCGCAAACGCTGTAAATACAGTAATGTATATTTTAACATTATATGCAAAACTGGTTTTTATTAAACAATATTATAGGCATTTGGAATACAATTATTTTCTTCGTTTGCAGCTTTAAATCTGCAAAACAAAAAAAAATTATCCGTAACGGCTCTGAACACGTTAGTTCGGTTAAACGCCGTTCTACTGTACTTACTGTGAAATCTCAATATCAAACTTTTTGTTACAAATCAATATTTCTAGATCTATTAAAGGAAGGCATAAGAGAAATATTTTAATTTAATTTTAAAACTTGTACAACAGATTTGAATGACTGCTATATAACCATTGTACATAAATTATGGATATATATATACTCACAAAATTCCATCTCTCTAGAAGTTAATATTTCTCCTACCTAGAAAAAAGAAAGAAAAACTATATTAATATGAGCTTCAAATATGTTGATAAAGATACTATACAAAGTTAGGACAAAATCAGCTGACAATAATTTTATTACATTTAAGCAATTCACAATTTCTGTTCACTGTGTACAAATTCATATGCTGAGTGAACAATTCTCCTATACAATATAGTACACTGACGCGCATAAAAAGCGGCCCTTAATAAGACGCTGTTTGTACTGATAAGTTCTATCGCACCCTCTGCGAGCGCGGCTTCCTTTGCTTCTAGAGCATAATTCTAGTTACTGGATTGGCAGAGTACTTTACCTCCCACAAAGTATGAGGGAAGTGAAACAATACAAGTTATTCTTATGCAATTTTATTTTCGTATCTATTACATTTTAATCCAAATAAAACTTTGAGGAAATTGTTACATTACACATTTCGTTATAGATACAAAGAGAACAGCGATAGTCAAATGTTTAACAACTGGACGCTATATGCTGGTCATAAAATTCCATACTTGAAGTCGTTGCAGCCCCACGTATGGGCGGAAATTGTTTCTAGGAGTGTTCGCCCCACGTACGGTACAACGTTTCCGGTGACCTTCGCCCCACGTTTACTTTTCCGTGGCGTTCGCCCCACGTTTAAGAATAAACTTTTTATTTTTAATGTTTATTTATGTACTATATATGCATGTATACCTCGGCTGCGTCAGTAGTAATTTGTAAACCACGTATCTCTTAGCAGGGCTGGTGTGGCTAAGGAATGAAGGCTTACACAAATTATAATGGTATTTAACTTTGTTTTATTAATCTTTCACACGCTGAAATAACACTTCACTGATGTATCCTAATATAGATCCATGAGATTATTGTTATTTACACTTTTAACCCGTAAACTTTATATTATTCTCGCCGTAAATAACTTTCATGTCTCACACTGAACCCGTACCGTACCGAATCTAAACTGAACTGCATGGTTACGCTTCATTGTAGCATCTCCCGCCCGAATTTGTACATTTACTCTAATTCAAGTCTGATTGGCTAAGCTTACTCCAATAGAATACTTGTATTTAACTTAAACTTTTTCTAGTTCTTGATTGGCTATTTATAAACTGTTTTAAATATTACATTATTATTGTTCCAAGAATTATTAGTAGCATTATCAAACTTTCTAATTTATTGTTGTCTCAAGGTCACCTCATTGTTAGCAACTTTCAGCTTCTCCTTTATAATTATGTTTTCTACAAAAGATATTTTGCTTCTATTCTCACAGCTCCTACATTGTTAGAACTACGTAATAAATTCACATAAAATTATTATATATGTACTTAATAATATAAACTTATACAACGACTGTTACATACACTTTATATATTATATTATACACATGTTGCTTTAAGGCGGGCTGTTATTACTTTAATATTATATAATTAGACTGATATCATTTAAGCTATAAAAATACTGCCTCATACTGTTTCCATGACATCGCGAGAAACAGCTCAAAATCTACAGGACAGTATTTAGCAATTTGGCCTATTAATAATGGGTATCCTGAAAATGGCTGATACCACAATATAAGTTATTTGAAATAAATTATGTGTTTTAAAGAGATCTATATTTTTTGGTAGTACGTTTTTGTCAAACGCTTAACGTTTACCATTATACGAGATTAAACAAAATCCCTTCCGAACGTAGGGGGCTGCAGGGTACAATTTTCCCAGAGAATTCAAGATGCATATTTTATTTGTATGTAAATTACTTTAACTTTACTTTGATTACTTTATTGTAATCAAAATGTTGGAACCATATTTAGAAGATCAAAAATTCCGAAGAAGTTTTGGATGGGGGGATTTTCTTGAAAATTTTTGTCGCATCTTTGAAAGGTTCTGAACTTAAATACTCCAAGTTTGGTGTTTATCCAACTTTTCGTTTTTGAGTTATGCTGATTCAGAGGGTCTCAAAACATATTTCCGGTGAAATCTAGATATCAAATTTTTGTGTGGAATACAATACCTTCTCTACTACGTATGTAGTGGAGAAGTAAAAAAAATATAAGATAATAAAAACCTAGGAGTAAAGACCTAAGTTAAGACCCTCATTTGTTACAATAATACACTTGAACTATTGTATTTTCATGCTACACTACTCTTTTCTTAACCGAATGGCAACGTCTGTGGTCCTCGTTCGATCAATCGTAGCGACCGACCACACTAGCCCACGGGTTTTTCGTGGTTTCCCCGGGTCGGTAGGCAAATGCTGGGATGATTGATCTTCTACGACTCTCCTTCCGCTCATTTCCTGTACTATCCATCTGTTTCAGGATTATAGCACCAGGCGGCGGTGTGAGGCGGGTTGCAGCCGCACAGTGACTATGCGCTCTCTAGAGGTTTGTTCCCTGGCATCGATGCGGTGAATATTCAGGTCTCTCTTTCGAGAAAGCTCTGCCCTGGGAGGACTGCTGGATCTTGTGGGCAATGTAGGGCGGCGTCAGATGCATTCAATCACGAAAACATTAGGCACCCATCCGTGTCTGCGCCCATCGTCGCATCTGGCCACCTTTCAGGTCTCTCATGTCATCCCTCTCTCCCAGGAGTCACGGTAGCACAAGCGGCCGGTTTCAGGGCACCTCCGTTCGTCAGTAACTTTATTGCATTTTACCCGAAAATTCGATAATAGATATTTCACGATAAATACATGATTTGTTGCCCCCTGAGACTCAGGTACGAGTTTGCGTGACCCTGTGAAAATCAAAAAAGAAAAGTCGGTTAAATACCAAACATGAAATTCATGTTCAGCGTCTGCCTAAAATTACATACCCTCACCAAACTTATTTTTAGCTGCAAAAATATATGTGCTATTTTTTATTTTCTAAAAAAATTCGCTCTACGATTTAGAATAAAATACCGTATGATTAAGGCATTTGCTTAAAAATAGCATTTTATCCTGCATTTTCTGGAAACAGTCTGTGAATTACTTTTCATTCGGCAGGAATTATGTATGATCTTGTATAACTGGTATACATTAAGAGATAGACGAAAACATAATACACAAAAACAAATATCTGATGTGTTACACTCACATGACTTTCTCTACTCTTGTACAAGATATTTTTACAAACGCTTATTCTCCTCTACTTCATGTTAATCGAGACCTTCTTATTGCTAATTTTCTTGTAGATGTAAGGGGAAAATAGAAATACAGTAGCGTTTAAACCTAGATATTACTCATAATAGCTGGTTGCTATGTGCAGCACCATTCTCTTTACCACAGATTAATACTCTTTGCATATCCAAAACAAACAAAAAATTAATAACGAATTCCCATTTGAGAAAAGTATTGAAAAATGTAAGGGAATAACAGCCAATATCTCTAAAATGGTTCACTCAACAACAAAAATGTATATGACATAAATTGTGTATTTTAACGCGATCTACATTTTTTTGTGTAGTAAAATTTTGTCTAACTCTTATGGTTTACCAGTTATGCAAAAGTCGTTCACAATGAAGATTACTTTTAGAGATATTCCCAGAAAATTCAAGATATACATTTTATTTGTCATAATAATATCTTAAACATATGATATTTTAATCAAAATCGTTAGAGCCATTTTTTAGCAAATTAAAATTTTCGAAAAATGTCCCATGTAAAGCGTAATCTGGGGTGGGGGAAGTTTCTTGGAAACATTCGTGTCGCATCTCTGGTAGATACTAAACCTAAATACCAAGTTTGGTGTTTATCCGACTGTTCGTCTCTGAGTTATGCTGTTCACAGACATGGACCTGTTTCCAAGAATGCTTTTTTTGATTCAGGGGGCCTCAAAACATATATTTTCAGTGAAATCTCGGTATGGAACTTTAGGTTGGAATACAATACTTCCCCTACTTACTATACGTAGTAGAGAAAGTATAACTGTAGATATTTTTAGAGCACATAATTTATTTCAAACACGTAGCATGCGTCGTTTCAAGATATCCGTTATTCTGGTTGAAATTGGTGAATACTTAGTCGTTCTTTATACTCCCGTTGATATGCAGTTGTTTCTTGCAATGTCATGGAAACAGTATGGAATTTTAAGACAGCATATAGGGTCCAGTTGTTAAACATTTGACTATCGCTGTTTTCTTTGTATCTATAACGAAATGTGTAATGTAGCTGTTTCTGTAAAGGTGTATTAGGATTAAAATAAAGTATATAGAAAATTCAATTTCGTCAGAATAATTTGTATACCCTCTAATAAGCGACAGAGGGTAGAGGTTTCATGTGAATGTAATACACAAGGTGTTTCTCTCTCTCTCCTGCTCATTCGAAGAGCATGGAATTTCAAAGCAATCACACAGCGACCCGCTTTTTAAACATCTGACCATCGCTTTAGCCTGCTGTATTCTTCCTATACAACAACGAAATGTGTAATGAAAGTCACGTGAGTGTAACATAGGAGATTTTTAAGCCCCTGGAGGAATGGTTCTTTACCACAAATCCCAGGAGATACGAGATGACCAGCACAGGATGCTGTATAGCAAACAAGGCTTAACCAGCACAGCTCCACGTTAACAGGGGATTTTGCAAATGTCAACTTTCCCCGTCCAGAGCCGTGACATTTCCTTTGGAGTGGCACAGATTCCCGCACTAGATAGTGTTGTATACGACCATCAAGAACTGCCATGTTATTTATCACATTGGGTCAAACAGATAAACGTTCTGCAATTATTTTATATTCATCCCAAAGGTTTCTTCATCATCCTGGACGATTTCATACTCTTTAATTCCATAATAGTTTATCATACACTAAGTCAATTTTGTTCTCTTTCTCGTGGTGTCATGTAAAAAATATCTGATGTGTTACACTCACATGACCTTCTCTACTCTTGTACAAACTATTTTTACACACGCTTATTCTCCATCTACTTCATGTTAATCGAGATAAACATTTACAGGGTCTATCTTATTACTAATTTTCTTCTAGATGTAAGGGGAATATATATTTACAAGGGCAATATAGAAATACAGTAGCCGTTAAGCACATACATATCTCTTAATAGTTGGTTGCTAGGTGCAGCACCATTCCCTTTGCCACAAAATAATACTCTTTGCATATCCAAGACAAAAAAATGAATAACGAATTCCCATTTGAGAAAATAAGTATTGAAAAATTTAAGGGAATAACAAGCAATATCTCGAAAATCGTTCACTCAACAACAAAAATGTATGACATAAATTGTGTATTTTAACGCGATCTACATTTTTTGTGCAGTAAAATTTTGTCTCTCTCTTATGGTTTACCAGTTATGCAAAAGTCGTTCACAATGAAGAATGCTTTTGGGGACATTCCCAGAAAATTCAGGATATACATTTTATTTGTCATGGAAATATCTTAAACATATGATATTTTAATCAAAATCGTTAGAGCCATTTTTGAGAAAATTAAAATTTTCGAAAAATGTTCCATGTAAAGGGTAGTCTGGGGTGGGGGGAGTTTCTTGAAAACCTTCGTGTCGCATCTCTGGAAGATACTGAACCTAAATACCAAGTTTAGTGTTTATCCGACTGTTCGTTTCTGAGTTATGCTGTTCACAAAGACACACACACAGACACACACACGGAGATGTTTCCAAAAATGATTTTTTGGATTCAGGGGGTCTCAAAACATATATTTCCGGTGAAATCTCGGTATCGAATTTTTGGGTCGAGTAAAATACTTCCCTTACTCATTATACGTAGTAGAGAAACTAATAAACCTTTACAGAAACAGCTACATTACACATTTTGTTATAGATACAAAGAGAACAGCGATAGTCAAATGTTTAAGAACGGGACGCTATATGCTGCCTTAAAATTCCATACTGTTTCCATGACATCACGAGAAACAACTGAAATTTGATGGGATATAAAAGGAAAGAAACAATGAACCATTCTAAACTTTAATAATGGATATCTCAAAATACGTCTTATGCCACAAATAAATTGTGTGTGTTAAAGAGGTCAACATTTGTTGTAGTAAGTTTTCATTTATCGCTTAAGGTTACACAAGATTATACAAAATTCCTTTCGAATGAAGAGCACTTCACAGGCTATGCCCAGAAAATTCAAGATATACATTTTATTTACCATGTAAATATCTTCCATGTATGGTATTTTAATAAAAATCGTTAAGAGCCATTTTTTGAAAAAAAAGTTTTCGAAAAATTTTCCTTGTAAAGATAGTGAGAGGTGGGTGTATTTTCTTGAAAACCTTTGTGTAACTAAACTCAAATACCAAGTTTTTTGAGTTATGTTGTTCACACACACACCTACATGTTTTCAAAAATGCTTTATCTTTATTCATCTAGCTTCAAAAAATATATTTCCGGTGAAATCTCGGTATCGAATTTTCGGGTGAAATGTAAAAGAAAGTAATAAGCATGTTATATTTTGCATTCACATCACTTGCTCTACCCATAACTACAAACTATTCTCATAAAAGCTTACTGTTCTGTCTTTTTTTAATTAACATAAATGAAACTAATAAGAGAGAACAATAAGCTCTCGTAAGAATAGTTTGTTGAAGCTAGAAAAAATAAACAATAGTGTGTAAAGAAAGTCATGTAAAAGGTGAACGTAAAGGTACTGACGAACGGTGGGGCCCCCAAAACTGGGTCAGAGCACCCCACGCGGAGGACATCCGGCCCCTTGTGCATCTATCGTAAAACCTGAGAGGGACGGATGAGCGGAAATACCCGAAGGGCGGACGCAAGCCAGGACGGGGTCCCTAATGTTTTCAAATTGAACACTTCGGAGTCCACCCGTAGGCGGGTTCTAACTGAGGTGTCCCTGGAACGACGTCAAGAGGGACCCTCCACAGAGTGCACAGCTACCGCCTAGTCGCAACACCGTCGACTGCTCCTTTAACCCTGTTGACAAGGAAGAAAATGGGTACACGAAATGAGGGACAGAAAATCCGTGGTTAAAGATGAACCACCTCATAATTCTCCTGCCGCCCAGGGGAAATCACGAACATCCCATGGGTCAGATTGCGCGGTGGCCGGGGATCGAATTCGGGACCTCCGAATGCAAATAGCACACGTTACCACAGAGACACCCCGTACGGCGCGAGTCATGTAAATATGATACATTAGATATTTACTTTATCGCATACGTGGTAGGTAGAGAAGATATTGCATGCCACCCAAATATTCGCTACCTAAATTTCATTGGAACTATATGCTTTCAAGAACCAAATAAACCTTTCTACAAAAATATTCGTGTGTGTCTGTGAATTGTATAACTCAAAAACGAAAAGTGAAATGAATACCATACTTGGTATTTAGATTCAGTACCTTTCAAAGATGCGACACAAAGATTTTGATTTAAATATGAGGCAGTATTTTAATACCTGAGTAATTTCAACTGTATTTTATAATAAGTAAATTCAATAGCAGCCCGCCTTGAAATAATGTGTATGTAATAATTATTTAAATTGCATATAACAGTCATTGCAAATGCTTATTACTTTCCCTACTAGGTATAGCAAGTAGGGGAAGTATTCTATTCCACCCAAAAATTCGATACCGAGATTTCACCGCAAATACATGTTTTGATACCCCCTGAATCCAAAAAAAGCATTTTTGGAAACATGTCCGTGTGTGTGTCTGTGAACAGCATAACTCAGGAACAAACAGTCGGATAAATACCAAACTTGGTATTTAGGTTCAGTACCTTCCAGAAATGCGACAGGTAGGTTTTCAAGAAAATCCCCCCACACCAGACTACCCTTTACATGGAACATTTTTCGAAAATTTTAATTTTCTCAAAAATGGTTCTAACGATATTGATTAAAATAACATATGTTTAAGATATTGTTATGAGAAATGAAATGTATATATCGAATTTTCTGGGAATGGCTCCAAAAGTATTCTTCATTGTGAACGACTTTTGCATAACTGATAAACCATAAGAGATAGACAAAATTTTACCACACAAAAAATGTAGATCCGTTAAAATACACAATTTATGTCATATACATTTTTTTTGTTGAGTGAACCGTTTTCGAGATATTGCTAGTTATTCCCTTAAATTTTCGAATACTTATAGTTTTTCTCATATTCGTTATTCATTTTTTTATGTCCTGGACATGCAAAGAGAATGGAATGCGCCACATAGCAACCAGCTCTTAAAACATTTGACTATCGCTTAAACCTACAATATTCCCCTTGCATCTACAGGAAAATTAGCAATAAGATTAACATCTCGATTAACATGAAGCATATGGAGAATAAGCGTTTGTAAAAATAGTTTGTATAAGAGTAGAGAAAGTCATGTGAGTGTAACCCATCAGATTTTGTTTGTTGTAAACATGTTTTAATAATGTTATGCGAATACATTACATACTTTAATAATGCAAGAGCTGTGAGAATAATAAGTTTTAAGTTGATAACAATCAGGTAATGATGCAGAAATAATGAGTTTTAGAGTTTGAAAATTACTAATCATGATTAAAGCAACGATAATGTAATTTCTCTGACGGTTTAAAGTTAGCCAATCAACAGCAAAGGAAAGCTTTAAGTAAAATTTAGATATTCTATTGGACTAAAATTACCCAATCAGAGACTTGAAATACCGAAGCTTACGGGTTTTGACCGTTGAAAGTTGCTCAGTTGCTGGCAAACCTTGGTAGTGAGCAAATGGAAGATGTGTTCTCTACAGAAATATTACGTGTGAATCGTAAAATATGTCTACGCGTTAGCTAAGTGAAAGTATTAAAGATTCTCACAGTTCTTAAAAAGTGTAGTGCTTTATAAAAATGTGCAAGGATTAATAAAGAAGTGAATTTAAAAAAGTTAAATTCCGTGATGTCTACATTCTTGTTACACCACGCCTTGCCTTAGATACATGACTCTACAAACATTGCTGACGCAGCCGAGGCAAATTCAAACTTAAATAATATATAGAAGCAAAGTTAAATATTATAGTGAAAAACGTGGAGTATAATAACAAAAACACATCTTAAAATCAGCTTCTCGTACGTAGCAGGATATTGCGCAATAACAGTAACTATTACGTAACCAACAAATTCAAACCGACGCCCAAAGCGTGTTGCAAACTCCATAAAGCAACTAATAATTTAAGTAAACATATTTACGAGAAGCAAACATATTCCCATACGTGGGGCATTTAAAATTACGTAACTAAAGAAAACAAAAGCAGCACAACATAGCCATCTTCAAGTTTAAAAAAAAAATATTACGTGAAGAAAATACCTTTCTCAAATATTACATATTAAAGACACTTGTATGACTAATAAAATGTATATCATGAATTTTCGGGAAATAGTCTGTAAACTCCTATTAATTCGGAAGGAACTTTGTATAGTTTTGTTTGATAAACGATAGACGAAAACGTACTGCACAAAAAAGTAAATGTCTATAAAACACACAATTTATTTAAAATAACATTTTTATTGCATAAGCCATTTCCGAGATATTCGTTATTAATTGTTCGAATTGTTCATTACTTGGTCATTCTTTAAAATCCTTTCAACATTCAGTTGTTTGTCGCGATGTCATGGAAACAGTATGGTATTTTAAGGCCAGGATATAGCGTCCAGTTGTTAAACATTTGACTATCGCTGTTCTCTTTGTATCTATAACGAAATGTGTAATGTAGCTGTTTCTGTAAATGTTTATTTGGATTAAAATGTAGTAGGTAGAAAAATTAGCTTTAGTAAGAATAGTTTGTATAACTACTAAAAACGATAGAGTAAAAGTTATGTGAATGTAACACATCAGATATTTGTATGTGGGTCCTATGTCTTAGTTTCAGAGACTATGATTCCTATTGATCCTATATTTATTTCATCTCACTCTATAATTATTTATAAAACAAGGGTGTAATATTTAACCCTCAGTTTTGTTTTGAAAGGTTCTTGTTAATAACCCTCTAGTCCATTGTATGCTAATATTATTTTATCTGATTATGAACCTTTACAACTGAAATCGAAACACATTCATTTAAAACGCTTGATGCTTTGATGTTTATTTTGTCTACCACGTACATGAGAAGTTCTACCCAGCTTTAGAAAAACGTGAGAGCGCGCGCGAGTGTTGTGAACACCTTAACTCGAAAACACAAATTGGGATAAACACCGAACTTTGTATTTAAGTTCAGTATCATCCAAAAATACTATTCGAAGATTTTAAAGAAAATCCCTTACTACAAATTACCCTTTTATTAATGTTTTGTGTATCTCTTAAGTTTTAAGCCATAGAAAATTGTTTCTAAAAATTAGTTCTTCACAGTCGATTTCTAGAAAATTTAAGATACACATTTTTACTTTCTCTACTACGTATAGTAAGTAGTCTGTGTGTGTGTGTGTGTGTGTGTGTGTGTGTGTGTGTGTGTGTGTGTGTGTGTGGCTGTGAACACCATAACTCAGAAATGAACAGTCGGATAGACACCAAACTTGGTATTTAGGTTCAGTATCTTCCAGAGATGCGACACAAAGTTTTTCAAGAAAATACCCCCACCCCAGATTACCATTTACATGAAACATTTTTGAAAATTGTAATTTTCTCAAAAATGGCTCTAACGATTTTGATTAAAATATCATATGTTTAAGATATTTTCATGACAAATAAAATTATATCTTGAATTTTCTGGGAATGTTTCCAAAAGTATTCTTCATTGTGAACGACTTTGGCAAGATAGACAAAATTTTACTACACAAAAAACGTAGATCGCGTTAAAACACACAATTTATGTCATATTTTTTTGAGTGGCCCATTTTCGAGATATTGCTTAAATTTTTCAATACTTATTTTCTCAAATGGGAATTCGTTATTCATTTGTTTGTCTTGGATATGCAAAGAGTATTAATCTGTGGGAAAGAGAATGGTGCTGCACCTAGCAACCAGCTATTAAGAGTTATGTATATGCTTAAAGGCTACTGTATTTCTATATTGCCCTTGTAAATATATATTCCCCTTACATCTACAAGAAAATTAGCAATAAGATAGAGTCTCGATTAACATGAAGTAGATGGAGAATAAGAGTTTGTAAAAATAATTTGTAACAGTAGAGAAAGTCATGTGTGTGTAACACATCAGATTTTTTTGTCACGTAAATATTTTAAATATAGGTATTTTAATCAAATTTAGAGCCATTTTTGAGAAATGAAGAACTTCAAAACAATTCTATATCATAAACCATATGTCAGAAATGGCAGATGCCACAAAAAAAACATTTGAAATCAATTGCGTACTTTAACCAGACCTACAATTTTTTTTTTTTTTTTTTACCTTTCGACTACGTATACTAAGCGGGGCAAATATTGTATTCCACTAAAAAGTTCGATACCGAGATTTCAACAGAAATACGTTTGTGGCCTCCTGAATCTAAATAAACTCTCTTTGTAAACATGTCCTTGTGTATGTCTCCGAGGACCATAACTCAAAAACGAAAAGTTGAAGATTTTCATCAAAATCCCCAACCCAAACTATCCTTCACATGGAAAATTTTTCAAAATTTTATATTTTTTTTAAAAAAAATCCCTCTTAGCTATTTTTTCATTAAAATACAACATATGAAAGATGTTTACATTGCAAATAAAATTTTCTATCCTGAATTTTCTGGGAATAGGCTTTGAAGTCCTCTTCAATCGGAAGGAACTTTGCATAACCTTTAAGTGGTAAACGAATTACAGAAAACATGTAGAACTCTCTGAAATATACAATCTATTCAAATAACTCTTTTTGTAGCATCACCATTTCCGAGCCCGTTATTAATTGCTCGAATTGTTCAATGCTTAGCTATTCTTTTAAAATCAACATTCAGTTGTTTCTCGCGATTCCATTAAAACAGTATGAAGTTTCAAGGCCAGCGAACAGCATATAATTCTTAAGCATTTGACTATCGTTGTTCCTTTTGTATCTATATAGTTTGTATACCCAAGAATAAACAATAGAGGATAGAAAAAGTCATGCGAATGCATCACATCAGCTTTTTAGAAAAAGGTGTGTGTGTATGTGAACACCATAGCTCGAAAACGCAAAGTCGGATAAATACCGAAGAGTATAGGTTTAGTACCTTCCAAAAATGCGATTCGAAAATTTTCAAGAAAATTCCCCACCCCAATTTTCCCTTTACAGGCCCTTTTTATTTATTTACTCTTTGTATAGTGAGGCAGTATTTTTAACAATTAAATAATTTCAGTCTAATTCATTAATACATAAATTCAAAACAGCCCACCTTAAAGCAATATGTGTATGTACCAATATATAAAAAGTGTATATAACAGTCATTGTAAATGCCTATATTATTGTATACATGTTGAATAATGTTATGTGAATGCATTACGTAATTTATTAATGTAGAAGCTGTGAGAATAATAGGTTAAACGTTGCTAACAATGAGGTAACAATGAGGTAACCTGAGGCAATAATGAATTTTTAAGTTTAACAATGCTACTTGTGATTCTTAAAAGCAATAATGTAATTTTTTGTGACAGTTTATAAAAATAGCCAATCAGCAACCAGAAAATCTTTAGTTAAATAAAAGTGTTCTATTGGATTAGGAATAGCCAATCAGAGACTTGAAATACAGAAATTTCCAAATATAGGCGGTAGAAATCAATTCAGTTGCTTGTAGACAGCGCTCATAACTGGACTCGTTGCTTGTAGACAGTGCTCCTAACCGGACGCATGATGCGTCCTCGAGAAATTTAATCCGTATTCAGTGTGAGACAAAAATAGTTTACGTGTTAAAAAGTGCAAGTAATTAATTAATTAAAAAATCTCACAGTTCTCTCTATCAGTGAAGTGTTATTTAAATCGTGTCAAGCATTAATAAAAGGAGTGAAGTAAAATTATAATCTGTGTAAGCCTACATTCTTCAGTCGCACCACAACCCTGCTAAGATATTCATGTCTCTAACAATAAATACTGACGCAGCCGAGGCAAACATAAGTGTATAATATTTAAAGAAACAGTCAAAAATTACAAAGTTAATATTTTTTAAACATTTTTTGGGGCAAAGGCCACCGGAAAGTACATTTGGGGCGAAGGCTACTGGAAACTTTTTACCTTACGTGCGGTTGCAACTACTTCAATTTCGGTTTTCCAATAGTCGAAATATACTACAACTCCTACTTTAAATTGGCTTTCCATACGTGAAGCAGAAAAATACTACTTCAATAGTAGGTTTTTGTGTATCTCTTAACTTTTACCAGGTATATAAAATTATACAAAATTGTGCCTGAAACACTTCACAGGCTATTCAAGATACACATTTTATTTATCTCGTAAAAATCTTAACTATAGTGAGTTTTAATCAATATTAGAGCCAGTTTTGAGATACAAAGTATTTGAAATCAATTCTATGCCATATAATCTAAGAACGCATGTCTCACAAATGGCTCATGCCTCAAAAAGGTTATTTGAAATAAATTGTGTACCTTAACGAGACCCATATTTTCCCAAGTATACGTTTTTCTCCATATTGTAATGTCTACCAATTATACCAAAATCACTCAGTATGAAGAGGACTTCACAGGCTGTTACCAAAAGAATCAGGATGTACATATAGGAGTAGGGTTAAGGACGAAGGGAAACTTAGCGCTTTGACCTTCAAGATTTGAGCCTAAGCCCCTGACGGGGTGCTCCCGGGACGGAGGGTTCAGTTGAGACCGAGGACAGGGTCTCTACTTTTACAGATTGAAACTTCCCGTATGGTAGCTGTAGCAACCGGCTTCTTTCCCCCCTGCAGGTTTGCAATATCCCACTGAGTGGCCCGGGACTCGGTGACAACCCCCATTGCGGGGACGAAGCGTGACATAGAGCATCCTTTTCACCTATCATGCAACACCGAGCCTCCCGCCGACACTTGCAACCATGAAGCAGACAAGTAGATTAAAGGTGAAGTGAAATGAGAATGGAGGTGAAATGTAGGGACAGGAAATACGGGGATGTATTGAACCTTCTCTGTATTCGTCTAGTGACTCTGGAAACCCCAGAAAACATTCATGGGTCAGTAAGTTCGGCCGCGAGAATCAAACCCACGACCTCACGAAAGTATAGTAAAATGTTTTAGCTAAACGATAGTTTGGGTAAATTTTTGTGAAAATATTAGTTCCTTTTTTATAAATTCAGGGTAATTCAAAACAGTAAATTCGATATCTAATTTTTTAGAGTAATTTAGCTACTGCGTAAAGAAAGTAATGTAAGTTTAATGTTTAGTTATGGAGAAGCTGTGATTAGAGATAATTAAAATTATAATAAGGAAAACAACAGCTAAATACGGTCGGGTAATTTTTGTTGAGGACAAAGCAAGGAAAAGCTGTTCAAAACTGTAAAAAGAATTGACTAATGGGGGATCGTATACTTTATAGTGCCGTATTTAATTAAGATACAAGCGAAATATCCGAACGGCGCTACAAACGCGTGACGTGTGATAAAATTCCAGTAGGAGGGAAAAAAGCAGCAGTGTTTGTGCTGGTGGTGAATTGTGGGCAGTAAGTAAGAAATATAGCGACACGGTTACATGCGACCGGAATACGATTGCCATATAAACATAAATTATCAAGCGTAGGGCATTAGAAACTGCATTCCAAAAGAAATAATTTAAGCATTATAGATATAAATGGAGCAGCACATGGAGGAGGAGAGAGAGGGGCAACAATGTTTGATACTCCAGTAGGGAGAAAATCAACTCACTGCGTCGAAGAAGTGTTCAATTTTTCTGGCAAAATAAAAAGAAAACAATAGGTTATTTCTTAGCGAGTGTTAAATTACAATGTTTAAGAAGGTAAAGTTTGAAGTAATCAGAAGTTGCTGACCTTGAGGTTACCTGAATTATAAAACATACTGTTATGTTGCCTTCTCATGACATTTTCTATTCACTCTTCGAGAAGCTATCCTACAAAAACGCATTCTTCTAACTACAGATAATCCTTCATTACATATTTACACATTTCATTGTAGGTATAAGAAGAATACAGTAGAATAAAGCGATAGTCAATTATTTTCAAAGCCAATCGCTGTGTAATAGCTTTGAAATTCTGTTCTCTTTGTATGAACACGAAAAAAAGAGTTTGGAGTTGAGAAAATTATTAAGTGTTTGGAAATTCAAACCAATGACAAGGAATATCTCGGAATTGCCTAACGGTACAAACATTTTTATTTGGTCTAATAAGATTTTGTATATTTTTTTAAGGTTTACCAATTATACGAGGCGTGTTTTTAAGGTAAGTGCTAATAATGTTTTTAAAAAGTAACACAACATTATTTTCCTGATCGTTTTATCCTTACAGTCCTTCGTCACATAGTCACGGGAAATCAGCTTTTGTATGCTTTCGTCAAAGAATAATGCCACTGTGATGAAAGCCTGGTCTGCACTTTTGTTTTACAATATCGTCGTCGTTGAAATGCTTTCCACCAAGGAATTTCTTCAGATGAAAATCACTTGGTGCTAAATCCGGACTGTAGTGAGAGTGGTCGAATTGTTCCCAACCATACAATGCGTTCAGACCTTGAGTTTGTTTGGCTTCTGTTTGGCAAAGCATTGTCACTCATTATTACTTCCCCATAAAACTCTTAACAGTTGGGGATGAATGTTTGCTAGCGTAACATTTCTATTAAAGAATCATTGATCTGACTTCACAGATTCGAAACACTCTAACAACAGGAAAACACAAAATGACGATCGCTCACAGCTGCGTCTGGCTTCCTAATGAATGGGGAAAGTGATCGCGCATGCTCAAAATCGCGACTGCAGCGGCAAAATATTAAAACGGTACTGACTTTAAAAACACGCTTCGTACAAAATTAATTCAGAATGAAGAGGACTTCCAAGGCTATTCCCAGAAAATTCAATATACACCTTTTATTTATCATGAACATATCTTAAATATGTAGTATTTTAATCAAAATCGTTAAAGCCTTTTTTGAGAAAATCAAAATTTATTAAACGTGTTCCATCTAAATGGTAGTTTGGGTCAGGGATCGTATTTTCTTTCGGATAACCTTAGTGTCGCATCCTTGAAAAAAGATGAACTTTGAGGCAATATTTTATATCATAATGCTGTGAATGCCAAAGTGATTATAGTGTAAATTAATATTATTGTATGTACAGGATTTTAGATGTTTGTTAGCCATAAGTATTGTTAGGAAATAAGTTTACACGGCCTCACTGAAACTGACAATAGAAGTGAGTAACAATTAACCGAGGGGGTGAGTTGTTTATCACTAAGAAGAAACAAACAAATGACGTCAGGGTAGCGTGCCTTTCTTTAGAAATGGAGGGAATATCTTCCCTAGAGTACATATGTTAGTAGCAGTTATTGGCTGACAAAACAGACGCTAATGTTGGTGCCATTTAGTAAACAATAGCAGCTCTATTATAATGTTAGGCAATTCGGGGTGAAGGACTATATATTCTCGAGCCATAAGCATGTGTCGCGCAGTTCTAAGAAATCTCTCGCGAGGTACACGTCGTAAACTTAGTTACAAAATGTGAAGTACGCGTCAACTAATAAGACAGTAATTACATTTGGAAATATAACAGTTTCAGTCAGACGTGTATAAAAATTAAATATGTGAATTATTAATTAAGTGTGATGGCAATAAAAGTGTAGAAACAAATTATGTTATCATTGTTATCTGTTACCAACAACTCCTTTCCGTTTACACACCTTTCTCAGAGATACTTGCTCGACTGAGTAATAATAGCTAGCCGGAGGACAAAGAACCCAAATTTTAAAATAATAAAACAATAACAAACGCCCAATAAATAAGATAACACGAGCCAGATTACCGCGACAACTTAAATACAAGGTTTGGTATGCAATCGAGTTTTCCTTTTTCAGTTATGCTGTTCACAACACACACTAACGAACGCGCGCGGATTTTTTTTTTAAAAAACTGAATTTTGAGGGGGTTCACGGAGCTTCAAACATGTATTTGTAGTGAAATCTTGACATCGAAGTTTTTTACTGGAATAAAATACGTTCTCTATTTGTTGTATGTATATAGTAGAGGAACTAAAGAATTAATTCTTATAAAACGTTACGTCTTTGGAACTGTGGTCAACATAACTCGAGAAACCGGAGACAGATTGACACCAAACGTGCATTTTCCAAATATATGACAAGAAACGATTCAAGAACATACTCCCATCCAGAAAATTTAAGTAATTTCCGACGTATAAAAAAAATTCTGATGGTTTACCTTCAAATGAATTTCTCTATCCATTCTACTAACAACTATTCTTACGAAGCTTTATTGTTTTCTTTGCATTCCACTAAAAAATTCGATACCGAGATTTAACCGGAAATACGTGTTTTGAGGCCACCCGAATACAAAAAAGCATTTTTAGAAAAAGGTTCGTGTGTGTATCTATCTGTGTGTGTGTGTGTGTGTGTGTGTGTGTGTGTGTGTGTGTGAACAGCATAACTCAAAGGCGAAAAGTCGGGTCAACATCAAACTTGCTATTAAGATTTTTAAGACAATACCACCCTTAACTACGACACATTACACCGAACAGTTTTTGAAATTTTTTATTGTCTGAGGAATGATTCCAAAGATTTTGATTAAAATACCATATATTAAAGATATTTACAAGAAAAATAAAATATATATGTTTACTTTTTCTGGGGATATGCTTTGAAATCCTTTCTATTCGGAAGGAATTTTGTATAATGTTGTATAACTGGTAAACATTAAGCTATCGACAAATACGTACAACACAAGAAATGTAGATCACTTTAAAACACGCAATACATTCCAAAAGATTTTTTTGTGGCATTAATCATTTCCGAGATATCCGTCATTAATGCTTCCAATTCTTCAATACTTTATCTTTTAAAGTACTTTCAACATTCACTTGTTTCTCGCGATGTCATGGAAACAGTATGGAATTTTAAGGCCAGCATATAGCGTCCAGTTGTTAAACATTTGACTATCGCTGTTCTCTTTGTATCTAAAACGAAATGTGTAATGTAGCTATTTCTGTAAAGGATTATTTGGATTAAAATGTAGTGCATAGAAAAATAATCTCAGTAATAAACAACGATAGAGGGTAGAGAAAGTCATGTGAATGTATCTCATATTTTTGGCGGTTAATGGGGCTCAAAACCTATTTCCGGTGAAACCTTGACATCAAGGTAGTACAAAAAGTAAAATATCACCCAAAAACTATTAGGTCACTGAGGAAATATTTTATTCTTTTTCTTGGTTCGAGTTCTAGAACTGGCGTAGATGAAGATGGGGAAAACGGTAACCTCTCATCTTCCTGTAAATTGAACCTGGAGAAGACACTGCTATGTCAATTTGTTGGAACTAGCAGAAAGTTTCTGGTACTGAATTAAGCAAAAGTGGAAACTGATAGAGTTGTTCTATGGCAACTTTAGACGAATTCCTTGTGACGTGGTTCCTAAGCGTCTTGTCTTTTGACACGATGCTCTTCTGTCTCTCATAATGTCATTAACTTTAATTGGGCCCAAAGAAGCGCTGGCAGCTTTGTTTGTGTTGCACGGTTCCGTCGATATTCCTCCAACACACAACTCTGGCGTTTACAATATTAATGTGTCTTACAAACACCGAAACAAAACAAAACCCTTCAACTTTAGTACACAAACACACTGTGGTAAAGTTTTTCCTTTTCTTTTATGATTTACCAGTTAAACAAAGTTGCAGAAAATTAATTCAGAATGACTGCTTCCGGACTCTTGCTTCTCTTCTCGGGCAGACAACTGCTGCTTGCCCGCACGCTGCAAGATCTCGAATAGAGCTGAACTGAAACCAGAACCCGTGATCAGCCTACATTTTGTGTCGAAATTGCTCTTCTAGAAGTTGTATCGGGAAAGCGTTGTTTCTCTGGTTGATGCCCTCTGCTGCAGTGTCCTAGTCTCCGTCTACCTCTGCTCAGCAGCTGCTGAGTTCTCCATTCCTAATAAATTACCTATCTAACTAATTTCACGGATCTCAGGGTTTTTGTAGGTGAGGCAAATTAAAATACACTGTATATCCCTTGAAAATGTGGTTTATTATCAAATAAATACTTATGGGCGGCTAGCTTTTCCCATTGTAACAATTCCCACCATAATAATAAACTAGGAGCCTAATCTAACTGCACACGCTTCCCATTCCTGTCGTCCAGAGGTATCACTGTGTGTCGACGACATTCTATAACAGAATGAAAATCTGGGGCTTTCTTCCCCCTTTTATACCTAAGCGTAGTGACGCTCACTCTCCCGCCTTAAAATGTAACGGAATTTTTTACCTTATGCATGAAAATATTCTGCTCCAAAGTTTTTCGCATACGCGCCCTAGTGACGCGTCCGGAAGTAGATTCAATATCTCTCCTCTTTCCTTTCTATATTTATATCTTTCTATTTCTCCTTATTGCTTCAAGTTCCTTTCTCATTAGCTTGGTGAAAGGTGGGCTCTATCTAGAATTAGCTAGCTCGCCCGCCCCTAAGTTACAATCTGGTTTCTACGTTTCTTGGCTGCTAAATACTTTAGCATCTTTCTTGTTGAATTATATTATTATGTACAATTCTTCTTTAATATTGATTTATATGTATATATATATGTGTGTGTGTGTGGTATATCCTTTTAAAAGTTTCACAAGGTTTCACCCGCGAGCCGATAGAAGTTCTGGGTAGTTCGATAAACTAGGGGCACCTCTTTGTCCTTCTAATAACCACACGTCAAGTGGTGCCATAAACGCTCCCCGTCCAAAGTTTGGCAAGTGTTCAGAAGCACGGATATGTCGTAAATAGGTAATATTTTAATAAGATTGTACCGGAAATACATGTTTTGAGACCCCCTGAATAAATAAAGGATTTTAGAAAAAGGTCGGTGTGTTTCTGTGCGTCTATGAGAAGCATAACTCAAAAATAAAACCAGGATAAACCTCAAGCTTAGGCACGAAGCTTTTAAAGGAAAATTCCCCAACCGCCAACTATACTTAACATGGAAGGTTTTTCAAAATATTTGATTTAAACAATTTACAAGGAAAATAAAATCTAAATCTTGAAGTGTTTGTAAATAACCTGTGAAGTTCTTATTATTCTGAATGAATTTTGTATAATCTTGAATAACTGGTAAATTATGAGCGATAGACGGGAACGCACTACACAAAACATGTTAGATCTATTTAAAACATACAGTTCATTTCAAATCAAGCTTTTTAGGCATAAGCCGTTATTAATGCTTCGCATTGTTCAATACTTTATTCTTTAAAGTCCAGTCGCTTTTCGGTTGTTTCTCGCGATGTCATGGAAACACTATGGAATTTTAAGGCTAGCATATATCGTCCAGTTGTTAAACATTTGACTGTCTCTGTTCTCTTTGTATCTATAACGAAAGGTGTAATGTAGCTGTTTGTGTAAAGGTTCATTTTGGTTAAAATGTAGTAGATAGAAAAATACACCTTTGTAAGAATGATTTCTATAGCCAGTAATAAGCGATAAAGGTAGAGAAGGCCATGTGAATGTAACACATTAGATTCTTAAACATCCGATTATCGCTTACTGCATTCTTCGTATACCTAAGGAGGAGAGAGATGGAGAGATAAAGGGAGGAGTGAGAGAAACAGAAAAGAATATCTTATTTAAGGCAACAACGCGAGCTGCTCCATCTCACAGATGATAAAGGAATCAAACGCGTGTAACAACAGCTATACGAAGAGAGGTGTTAATTACTTTGCTCTCAGCATCGCAAGGTCCCAGACATGTGGAACTGTCAGCGGGCGTATGTTACAATTACACCTTCAGATTTCAGCCTTTATCCTAAAAGAGGCAGATGTAATTATGAGTAACGCTTCCGGCCTCCAGCGTTACGCATTCCTGCAGCTGTTCTCAAATCAAAATCTCACCGTGCTGTAATTGATGGTTGCTTCAACAAATGGAAATGAAAATGGTTATCCCTCGAGGTGATAGGTTTATTGTAGACCACACAGTGCTTGGTTTCTGATAGCTAGGCCTTTGTACACCACTCACAGGAAGGGTGTTCTACTTAGATATCCCACGTTACACGGTTGACTTTTGAAACTCCAATGACGAATTAATTAATTAATTTGATTTTCCTCTCCCTATTCTTTATGAAATTACAGAAGATGAATCTTCTCTTTAAACCTTGTAATTGTAATTTCGAAAAGCTCTGGTTACACCCATTAACGGATGAAAAGGAGAGATATTGAGAGATTGGCAGAGGTAAAGAAGAAAAAGGAGATACTGATAGACTGAGAGAAGGAAGGAGGAAAGGAGAGGTAAAAGAATGGAAGAAGGAAGAAAGGAGCAGTAGTGATATAGTGAGAGAAGCTAGAAAGAAAGGAGAGATTAGTGAGAGGATGTGAGTAGGAATAACGGTAGATTGAAAAGATAGTGAGAGAATATGAGAAGGAAGGAAGGAAGGAAGGAAGGAAGGAAGTAGGGAAAGTGAGAGAAGGAAGAAGGGAAGACGGAAAGAAAGAAGATATAGTAGAAGAGTGAGAAAAGGAAGGAAGAAAGAAATGAGAGATACTGGAAGTGTGCGAGAAGGATGAAAGAAGAGGTAGTGAGAGTGCGAGTGAAAAATGGAAGTAAGAAAGGAGAGGCAGAGAGAGCTTGGAGATGGAAGCAAGATAGGAGAGATAGTGAGCAGTACGATAAGTAACAGAGAAAGGAGATACAGTGAGAGGTAGGGGGCAATGACAGATCACAGAAGTAATGAAGAAAGAAGAGATAGTGTGAGGTAGGAGAAGCAAAGAAGGAGAAAGAGATATTGGAGGGAGAAGGAAGTAAGCAAGGAGGGTTAGTAAGAGGTGGGAGAAGAAAGGTATAAAGGAGAGCCAGTGAGAGGTGGGAGAAGAAAGGAGAGACAGTACGAAGTGGGAGAATAAAGGAAAGAAGAGTGAGAGATGTGAGAAGAAAGGAGGGGCGGTAAGAGGTGGTAGAAGAAAGGAAGAAAGGAGGAAAAGTGAGATGTCGGAGAAAAAAGGAAGAAAACAGAGACAGTGAGAGGTGAGAGAAGAAAGGAGAGCAGTAAGAGGTGTGAGAAGAAAGGAGAGACAGTGAGAGGTGGGAGAACACAGGAGAGTAGTGAGAGGTGTGACAAGAAAGGAGAGAGTGAGAGGTGTAAAAAGAAAGAAGGAGAGTAAGAAGTGGGAGAAGAAAGGAAGGATTGAGAAACAGTGAGAGGTGTGAGAAGAAAGGAGGGACAGTGAGAGGTGGGAGAACACACGAGAGCTGCGAGAGGTGGATGAAGAAAGGAGAGCAGTGAGAGGTGTGAGAACACACAAGAGCAGTAAGAGGTGGGTAAAGAAAGGAGAGCTGTGAGAGGTGGGAGAACACACGAGAGCTGCGAGAGGTGGATGAAGAAAGGAGAGCAGTGAGAGGTGTGAGAACACACGAGAGGTGTGAGAAGAAAGGAGAGACAGTGAGAGGTGGGGGAACACACGAGAGCAGTGAGAGGTGGGTGAAGAAAGGAGAGCAGTGAGAGGTGTGGGAAGAAAGGAGAGACAATGAGAGGTGTGAGAAGAAAGAAGAACAGTGAAAGGTGTAAGAAGAAAGAAGAGACAATGAGAGGTGTGAAAAGAAAGGAGGGAAAGTGAGAAGTGGGAGAAGAAAAGAAGGAAGGAGAGACAGTGAGAGGGGGGAGAACACATGAGAGCAGTGAGAGGTGTGAGAAGAATGAAGAGATAGTGAGAGGTGGGAGAACACATGAGAGCAGTGAGAGGTGTGAGAAGAATGAAGAGATAGTGAGAGGTGGGAGAACACATGAGAGCAGTGAGAGGTGTGAGAAGAATGAAGAGATAGTGAGAGGTGGGAGAACACATGAGAGCAGTGAGAGGTGTGAGAAGAATGAAGAGATAGTGAGAGGTGGGAGAACACATGAGAGCAGTGAGAGGTGTGGGAAGAAAGGAGAGTCAGTGAGATGTGTGAGAAGAAAGGAGGGAAAGTGAGAAGTGTGAGAAGAAAGGAAGGAAGGAGAGACAGTGAGATGTGGGGGAATAATGGAAGGAAGGAGAGACAGTGAGATGTGGGAGAACACATGAGAGCAGTGAGAGGTGTGGGAAGAAAGGAGTCAGTGAGATGTGTGAGAAGAAAGGAGGGAAAGTGAGAAGTGTGAGAAGAAAGGAAGGAAGGAGAGACAGTGAGATGTGGGGGAATAATGGAAGGAAGGAGAGACAGTGAGATGTGGGAGAACACATGAGAGCAGTGAGAGGTGTTGGAAGAAACGAGAGTCAGTGAGAGGTTTGAAAAGAAAGGAGGGAAAGTGAGAAGTGTGAGAAGAAAGGAAGGAAGGAGAGACAGTGAGATGTGGTAGAAGAAAGAAAAGTCTTGAGAGATGGGAAGCAAAAAGAAGGAAGGAGAGACAGTGAAATGTAGGAGAAATTTCTCGGCAATAATTTCAGTAACCGAGGAGTACTGTGGGTTCTGTTAGCAAATAAATTATCCTCTTAATTCGCATATATTTAATAAATTGCGAAAATACCGCAAGCAGATGTATGTTCGACTTTCGCTGTAACATCCCTACACAAAATCAACTGAAGATTTACAATAGAATAGCTTTGCTGTTGCAAAAAAGTTCTTGGAAACGGCACTATAGGAAATTTTTGTACTACTTTTTGTCCTGCTGAAAGGTTTAAACCCAAGACCACACGTCGACAGTTCTTCAGTTCCTTCGACTTTTGGTTTAAATTAATTCCTGTAACGTAGAAAACTTGAAGGCCTGCGGTTCTGGTGGCTGACGTCACTTTTTTATCCTTCTTTGTAAAGTGCGACGCTTTCTGACAGAAAAAAAGCGACGTCGAATAAACGTCACACCTTACGGTGACCGCGGCGGCGAGGGACATTAATTATTTTATAAAGTACATATTCGTGTTACCCTTGGTGATGTTTAGTGTAAAAACATTCTTGCACTGGGGGAAATTTTATTATAATGTTTGTTTAATTCTGCGGGTAGAAGATCTCCGACAGGTAGACAGGGGTGGCCATCGTACACCAAACAGTTTCTAGTTTTACTCAACATGCATTTCACCCAAAAATTCGATACCGGATATCGTCGAAAATACATGTTTTGGGACTCACTAAATTAAAAAAAGGTTTTTAAAAAATCTGATGTGTTACACTCACATGACTTTCTCTACTCTTGTACAAACTATTTTTACAAACGCTTGTTCTCCACCTGCTTAATGTTAATCGAGATAAACATTTACAGAAACTGTCTTATTGCTAATTTTCTTGTAGGTGCAGGGGAATATGGTAGGCTTTAAGCAATAGTCAAATGTTTTAAGAGTTGGTTGCTATGTGGAGCATTCCATTCTATTTGGATGTCCAGGACATAAAAAAAACGAATAACGAATTACCAGGAATGTATTGTATTTTTAACGAGTTCCACATTTTTACTTTCTCTACTACGTATAGTAAGTAGGGGAAGTATTGCATTCCACCCAAAAATTCGATACCGAGATTTCACCGGAAATACATGTTTTGAGAATCACTGAATCCAAAAAAAGCATTTTTGGAAACATGTCCGTGTGTGTGTCTGTGTGTGTGTCTGTGTGTGTGTGTGTCTGTGTGTGTGTCTGTGTGTGTGTCTGTGTGTCTGTGAACAGCATAACTCAAAAACGAACAGTCGGATAAACACCAAACTTGGTATTTAGGTTCAGTATCTTCCAGAGATGCGACACGAAGGTTTTCAAGAAAATCCCCCCACCCCAGACTACCCTTTACATGGAACATTTTTCGAAAATTTTAATTTTCTCAAAAACGGCTCTAACGATTTTGATTAAAATATCATATGTTTAAGATATTGTCATGACAAATAAAATGTATATCTCGAATTTTCTGGGAATGTCTCCAAAAATATTCTTCATTGTGAACGACTTTTGCATAACTGGTAAACCATAAGAGATAGACAAAATTTTACTACACAAAAAATGTAGATCGCGTTAAAATACACAACTTATGTCATATACGTTTCTTTTGTTGAGTGAACCGTTTTCGAGATATTGCTTGTTATTTCCTTAAATTTTCCAATACTTATACTTTTTCTCAAATTCGTTATTCATTTTTTTATGTCCTGAACATGCAAAGAGAATGGAATTCGCCACATAGCAACCAGCGTTAAAATATTTGACTATCGCTTAAAAGCTACCATATTTTCCTTGCATCTACAAGAAAATTACCAATAAGATTGACATCTCGATATCTCGATTAACATGAAGCATATGGAGAATAGGCGTTTGTAAAATTAGATTGTACAAGAGTAGAGAAAGTTATGTGAGTGTAACACATCAGATTTTTTCTGTAGAAAATATTTTGTCTGTCTCCTACGCTTTACCAGTTATGCAAAAGTCATTCAGAAAGAAGAGGGCTTTCGCGGACATTCCCAGAAAATACAACATATACGTTTTATTTGTCATGAAAATATCTTATATATATTATATTTTAATCAAAATCGTTAGAACAATTTTTGAGAAAATCAGAAGTTTCGAAAAATGTTCCATGTAAAGGGTATCTGAGTTGGAGGGATTTTCTTGAAAATCTTCTTGTCGCATCTTTGAAAGATACTGAACCTAAATACGAAGTTTGGTATTTAACCGACTCTTTGTTTTTGACTTATGTTGTTCACGTGCACACATACGAACCCTTTTCTAAAAGTACTTTTTTGGATTCAGGTGCCCTCAAAACATGTGTTTCCGATGAAATATCGATATCAAATTTTTGAGTGGAATGCAATACTTCCCTTACTTACTATACTGGGTGTTTCAGAAATACATTTACAATTCTGGTATGGGCTCATCACACCAAAAGAAGGAAAAAAGTTCATATGAACATATGTCCCATAATCCTTGGTTTTCTCGTTATTCCTGTCACAATGAAAGTGCGAGTTCAGCAGCCTTCGGGGTCTAACCTCAAAACTTCATTTCTCTATGCATTCATAGAAGGCGTTAACCCATTGTACTACATACGGTAGATGGCGAAGTGTTGCCATGGAGACTTGTTTACGTTTGTCATTTGTCATTAGTCTGTCTTCAACGTTTCAATTGTGTACATGTAGTGAGCTAACTGCACTTGTTTCGCTCCACCATGGCTGAATATTCATTTCGTGAACATGAATCTACCATGACCGATGGATAGGCAGAGGAGGACCAGTTCCATGGCCTGCACGTTCTCCCGACCTCAATCCTGTGGACTTTTACCTCTGGGGGCATCTTAAATCATTGGTTTATGGAACAGCCATCCCGGATGCAGAAACGCTTCATCGACGTGTCATGGAAGCCTGCGAAACCATTCGACACCATCCCGGAGTTTTGACAGGGTGCGACATTCCATGATTCGACGAGTACAGGCATGCATAGAAGCAAGAGGAGGACATTTCGAGCATTTATTATGAGTTTTGTGTACCGTTGTGTTGAACACCTCCTAACGAGAAAACAAAGGATTATGGAACATATGTTCATATGCACCTATTTCCTTCTTGTGGTGTAAGGAACCCATACCCGAAGTTTGTCAAAGTATTTCTGAAACATTCTGTATAGGTAGTAGATAAAGTAAAAAAAAAGTCCACGTGTGTTTGTAAAAGCATGACTCAAAAACGAATACTCGGTAAAGTAGAGATGAAAAGTCCTATCCCGCCATTATTTCAGCAACTACTTAATCTGCGATCTGCCAGTACATTTAATAGCAATCTCGGAATAGCCTTGCACTAATCGATCCTCCATTATCCGACCAATAAGCTTTCACGTCCAGAACTGGCACAATTCTTACCGCTAGCAAGAGCAATCATGTATTTATGAAACGACGATGAGGAAATAATGAAGTTTCTGCATAACTATAGAAAGCCAAGGTCACAAGAGGTGAAATTATTTCCAAAAATTGGACGAAGACGGAATTTATAAGCTTGCTTTTATAAAGCATCACCTGGATTACTTGACGTTTTACAGGTAGCTTTTTTAATCTCGAATGACGTTTTAATTAATTTCATACACCTCTTACCGTTCTTTATGAATTCATGGTACATCATCTAATTCCCCTTTGTCCCTTATAATTGAAATTTCTTGCAGCTCTGATGATTCTTCATAATGAATGAAAAATCCCAATATTCACTCAAGCGAAACAACCGACTTCCTTAACATCTCACCCGAGTCTTCGCAACCATGTTCTTTTATTGTTGTGCACGATTTGCACATGTGGTTTAAAGCTAACAAGCTGAGAACTATAGCCGTATCATTTCACACACATTTATTTCTTTAATTGTTTCAAAACGAGTTATGCTAGCGACAACTTATTGTACCTGAAATGCAGAGGAATTTTGGGACATTATTTACCTCTATAGTAAATTTTGAAAATGTCCTCCATTCTGCATAAGGCACAACTCAACACGTCGTTCCATGTTACTGGCCACTCGTTGGAGGACTCTGTTGTCAATAGGTTGAATCTCCTGTGTAATGTTGTGCTTCAGATCTTCCAATGTCTGGGGACGTGTGACATAAACCCTGTCTTTTAACTAACCCCATAGAAAGAAGTCCGGCGATGTCAAATCCGGAGATCTCGGTGGCCACAGGTTCTTGTAAATAATCCTGTCGTCAAAGAAACTTGCAACTAGTGCCATAGTTTCATTTGATGTATGGCATGTAGCGCCGTCCTGCTGAAAATATCCTTGACTCAGCTCTACTTCGTCTAGTTGCTCAGTAAACTCCATGAAAATCCGACAGTACTCTGCAGTGTTCATATTGCTTTAGAACAATTGGTCCCACTATTCTCTGTGCGGATATTGCGCACAAACCGTGTGCATAGGTGCTACATGAATAAATGGGATTTTCGCTGGCCCAATAGCATGAGTTATTTGAGTTCACATAGCCAGACAAATGGAACCATGCTTCAACTGTCAACCATGTGGTGGACAAAATGGCAGGATTTTGCACAATGAACGCCTGAAACCAACGACAATAATTCAGTCGTCCATCCTTATCTGGTTCTGTAACAGATGCACAACCGTAATCATATACGGCTTTAGGCCTACACTTTTCACAGCTCTCTGATACATTGAGTAGCTGTACCCTGTCTCCTGCGACAAACGTCTTAATGATTTTTGGGTGACTGATCCAGTCGTGCTCTTAGGTCAACAACCGTGGGAAGCCTAGATGAACGAGTTTTAACTTTTTCACTCACCAGAGATCTAGTTGTTTCCAATTTGTTTACCAGTCCCAATATTATGTTTATTTGGGGGAGGATTCCGAACACTAAATTCTCTCTGGTATTCCCTTTGAGTAGCTGTAATTGAATTAATAATCCAGTATTGCTTTACAAGGAAGACTCGTTCATTTAATGTGTACTCCAGAACAAAATCTCAAAAACAGTTGTCGAAAATAAAACTAACAATTACGAATGAAACTTGAACATCTGCGCATCTACTGAGAGGCAATCGAAACTCCAGAACATACTGCTTAATCTGGTGCTAATATTGGGGCATTGAGTGAAAATCGAACAGAATAATTAAAGAAAGCAATGTCTTAGTTCTTCATAAATCACCCTGTAGAAATGTAGACAAATCTATGATAGAATATAGTGACAAAACTATGAAGTATGGTAAAGAAACAAAACATTTGGGGGTGGGATGTACTAAATGAGAACGTCAAGTGTGATACCCATGTGAAGTTATTAGCTTCTAAGCTTAGTTCTGCCTATTATGTGTTAAAATGCTGGAAGAATAAAATTAATTTGCATGTTCTAAAAGGTGTGTACTTTGCATACTTTCAAAGCTTCCTAAGCTATGGTGTAATGTTTTTTTTGGGGCGGGGTCCATAAAACAAGGAAAGCTTTAAGATATAGAAAATGACTATACGATTACTGCATGGGGCATGCGGAGGAATATCATGCACAAATTTATTTAAAGAGTTAAAAATCCTCCCATTAGCATGCCTATTTATATTAGAAATAGCTTGTAGCTATCTCACCGATGCTTGGAAGTAAATTCGGATGTGTATCGATATAGCACACGACAAAAGAACAACCTACAGATGTCATTGTGTAGAACAAATATACTAAAACTAATGCTGTTCATAAGCGTATTAAAATATTCAACAAATTACCACCTGACATAAAACATGTGAAAAGTTTACCATTGTTTAAGAAAAACATTAAATCCGTTCTCCTAAGATATACCCATTACCCAGTAGCTGAGTACCTAGGCTAAAAAGCTTTGTATTGTAGTTTTAGGTAAAATATTATTGTGCATGTACGCTTTAATAATGTAGGAGCTGTGAGAATAATAGGTTAAAACTTGCTAACAATGAGGTAACCTTGAGGCATAATGAGTAAGAAAGTGTAATAATGCTACTAGTCATTCTTGGAGCAACAATAATATAAATTTTGAGACGGTTTGTAAATAATCAATCAATAACCAGAAAAAGCTTTAGTTAAATGAAAGTATTCTATTTGATTATGCATAGCCAATCAGAAACTTGAAATACAGAAATTTACAAATTTAGGTGGTAGAGATCAAGTCAGTTGTTTGTAGACAGCGCTCATAACCGGACGCTTTACTTGTAGACAGTGTTCCTAACCGGACGCGAGATGTGTCATAGAGAAATTTAATACGTATTCGTGTGAGACGGAAATAGTTTACGTGTTAAAAAGTGCAATTAATTAATAAAAGAATACCTACAGATCTCTATATCAGTGAAGTGTTATTTAAATTGTGTCAATGATTAATAAATGTAGTAAAGTAATAATTATAATCTGTGTAAGCCTACATTCTTAGCCGCACTACTCCCTGCAAAGAAATCCTGTCTCTATCAATAATACTGACGCAGCCGAGGTAAACATAAATATATAATATTTAAAGAAACAGTCAAATTACAAAGTTAATATTTTTTATACTTGGGGCAAAGGCCACCGGAAACTACATTTGGGGCGAAGGCTACTGGAAACTTTTTACCATACGTGTGGTTGCAACTACTTTACGTTCGACTCCCCAAGAGTTGAACTATAATACATCATCTTCAAACTGGCTTTGCATACGTGAAGCAACGACCTACTTCAAATTGGTGTGCGGGTGGGGTAAATAACAATACAACAAAAATAACTTCTTAACATTTGCTTTCGGGATTTTTGGGTAAGTAATTCTAGTGTTATTCTTTCTGCTGCTTCTGTAGTTTCATTTCCATTTCAGTTTCTTCATACTTTCCGCCATTTATTCTTTATGTAGATTAGATAAAAGAGTAACGCTTTGGTCAAAGAAAGCTGCAAGATAATAATATAGGTGAACTCTACAACGAATTGCGATAAATTGAAGTATGGCGATTTGTATTGTGAACAGATAATGCGAGCGCCATGAGAAATTAATCATGTAAACAGACACAATGAAAATTAAAACCTAATCAAATCAAGTCCAGTCATTAAACACGTGCAAATACAAAGGGTGATTGTCATGTGATTGGACTTGAAACCAAAGTTGTGTGATAATCTGAAGATTTTACCTCGTGTGCACTGTGTTAGATGTTCTACTTTTAGGTCATGCTGCCTAAAAAGTTATTTTGAAAACTAGGAAACTTATCGTCAGTCAATTTAAAGCCCTTCAATGTTTACACCAGTCCGAGTTAGGATTACATTTTCACCTTAACATACTGAAAGGCATAAATAAAGTGTCTTACATTGTAATTCCCATAAAACAAAAATTTGAACTAAATAAGCATACCCAACATGTGCTTGGTCCTTTAAATGTAATTCATAACGTCACATTTTAATAATTATTCAAGGCATTTCTGAGTGAATAGTTTTACTTTCTCTACTACGTATAGTAAGTAGGGGAAGTATTGTATTCCACCCAAAAATTCGATACCGAGATTTCACCGGAAATACATGTTTTGAGACCCCCTGAATCCAAAAAAAAGCATTTTTGGAAACATGTCCGTGTGTGTGTGTGTGTGTGTGTCTGTCTGTCTGTCTGTGAACAGCATGACTCAGAAACGAACAGTCGGTTAAACACAAAACTTGGTATTTAGGTTCAGTATCTTCCAAGGATGCGACACGAAGGTTTTCAAGAAAATACCCCCACCCCAGATTACCCTTTACATGCAACATTTTTCGAAAATTTTAATTTTCTCAAAAATGGCTCTAACGATTTTGATTAAAATATCATATGTTTAAGAAATTTTTATGACAAATAAAATGTATATCTTGAAGTTCTTGGGATTGTCTCCAAAACTATTCTTCATTGTGAACGACTTTTGCATAACTGGTAAACCATAAGAGATAGACAAAATTTGACTACACAAAAAATGTAGATCGCGTTAAAATACACAATTTATGTCATATACATTTTTTTTGTTGAGTGAACCATTTTCGAGATATTACTTTTTATTCCCTTAAATTTTTCAATATTTATTTTCTCAAATGAGAATTAGTTATTCATTTTTTTGTCTTGGATATGCAAAGAGTTATAATCTGTGGGAAAGAGAATGGCGCTGCACCTAGCAACCAGCTATTAAGAGATATGTATGTGCTTAAAGGCTACTGTATTTCTATATTGTCCTTGTAAATATATATTCCCCTTACATCTACAAGAAAATTAGCAATGAGATAGAGTTTGCAAATGTTTATCTCGATTAATATGAAGTAGATGGAGAATAAGCTTTTGAAAAATAGTTTGCCCAAGAGTAGAGAAGGTCATTCTCCATTCTGTAATCAATAAAAGAATCCGTATTCAACAGAACATAAATTTACACGAGTTAAAACTTTTGGTGGGATTATAAGAGTCCATTAACACGTCGTCATTATATTAATTGTTTGTGTTTGGACTCACTCCAAGCATGAAAACTAAGTAGTCCCAGCGGCTGTGGTTATGACCATTAATATCAAAGGCAAGGCGACATTTCATTCCCGCCGCTTCATTTAGACACTGAAAATTCCTTTCCTTTCCTCCTCCCAGATAAAACTTGATAGCTAATACCTGCATGTAAAACAAATTGACATCCCAAACATTTATCGAGAGTTACTTTTTGTGGAAAAAGTCCTTGGATTAGCTTCCGTTTTCACTTTCTCTACCACACAAAAGTTGTTATATTTCACCCAGAATTTCAAAATTGAAATTTTATGCCATCATAATACGAGAGATAATGACAAAGCGCAGAAAGTAATGCAAATATGGGTGTAAAAATGATTTATTAACCGAGTAGCAGGGATATCTGTGACCAGGATTTTGAAGGTACCGGGTTCGATTCCGGGTTACTGCCTACTCTGAGCATGGGGTTTTCATGGTTTTCCCCTTATCACCTAGGGTAATGCAGGGGTGGTGTATTTTATCAAGATTTTTCGTTTCCCCTATTTCCTTTCATTTCATATCTCCTTTTCACGTTTCAGGTAAGTTTTCATGTCCTGCGCTGCTGGCCGTGTCTGACAGATGGCGTGGATTCTTGCGCATTGGAAAGATTTCTCCCTGTGAACACCAGGGTGCGTCCTCCCGGCGTTAGTGTCGCTTCGTCGTTCTTTCTCTCTCTCGTCATTATTCGCCTCTACTGGTTCGCGGGTGTTCAAGCTGGAAATACATTATGTGATCAAAAGTGGACATACAAGTTCGTGGCGCCCTCCATCGGTAATGCTGGAAGTCAATGTTCGCCCACCCTTAGCCTTGATGACAGCGTTCACTCTCGCAGGCATACTCTCAATCAGGTGTTGGAAGTTTCTTGGGGAATGGCAGCCCATTCTTCACGGAGTGCGGAACTGAGGAGAGGTATCGATGAAGGTCAGTGTGGCCTGGCACGAAGTCGGCATTCCAAAACATTCCAAAGGTGTTCTATAGGATTCAAGTCAGGACTCTGTGCAGGCCAGTCCATTACAGGGATGTTATTGTCGTGTAACCACTCCGCCACAGCCCGTGCAGTGCTCGATCGTGTTGAAAGATGCAATCGCCATCCCCGAATCGCTCTTCAACAGTGGGAAGCAAGAAGGCGCTTAAAATATGAATGTAGGTCTGCGCTGTGATCGTGTGACGCAAATCAACAAGGGGTGCAAGCCCCCTCCAGGAAAAACACGACCGCACCATAACACCACCACCTCCGAATTTGACTGTTGACATTACACATGCTGGCAGATGACGTTCACCGGGCATTCGATATACCCACACACTGCTATTGAATCGCCACATTGTGTACCGTGATTCGTCAATCCACACAACGTTTTGCCACTGTTCAATCGTGTAATGTTGACGCACCTTACACTAAGCCAGGCGTCGTTTGCCATTTTCCTGCGTGATGTGTGGCTTATGAGCAGCCGCTCGACTATGGAATCCAAGGTTTCTCACCTCACGCCTAACCGTCATAGTACATGGAATGGATCCTGATGCAGTTTGGAATTCCTGTGTGATGGTCTGGATAGATGTCTGCCTTTTACACTCCACGACCCTCTTCAAATGTCGGCGGTCTCTGTCAGTCAACGAGGTCGGCCTGTACGCTTTTGTGCTGTACATGTCCATTCACGTTTCCACTTCACTATCACATCAGAAACAATGGACCTAGAGATGTTTAGGAGTGTGGAAATCTCGCATACAGGGTTCTGACACAAGTGACACCCAAACACCTGACCACGTTCGAAGTCCGTGAGTTCCACGGAGCGGCCCATTCTGCTGTTTCACGATGTCTAATGACTACTGAAGTCGCGGATGAGTACCAAGCAGTAGGTGGCAGCACAATGCACCTAAGCTGAAAAACGTATGTTTGTGGGGGTTTTCGGATACTTTTGATCACATAGTGTAATTTTAACATTCCAATGCATCATTCGACGAAATTTAATAGATCTCCTATGGTCTAGGGTTTGAAATTGTTTAATTCCTTGCCTGTTAATATTAAATCTATAACTAATTTTATGTATTTTAAAAGTAATCTTAAGAAAATGTTAATTAAAGTGTGCCCTTATGATTTGCATGAAACTAATTTTAAGTTGTAATTTTATGACTTGTCTTTTGGTTTACAGCTCTACAAGATAAAATAAATATCTATCTATTTAAAACTTTGACTATCCTCTTTATATCTACAACGAAATGTGTAAGTAGATAGAAGAACAAACTTTTATAACAATAGTTTGCAAAAGAGTGAGTAGAGAAACTTATGTGAAGGTATAACAGAAACTTTTTTACTTGCTGTATTATGTATAGTAAGTAGAGAAGGATTATACTCTACCCAGAGATTGAATGAGGAAATTTCTTCTCAGAAAGTTCGTCTGTGTATAACAGAGAGTTACATTCCAAAGATGCAACACGATTTTAAAAACATCTCCCCCATTCCAATTACCATGGAACATTTCTCGAAATTGTTGGCTCTAACGATTTTGATTAAAATGCCACATATTTACATGACAAATAAAATCCTTATCTCCATTTTTCTGGGAATGAAGTCCTCTTCATTCGGAAGGAATTTTGTATAACTGGTAGCACTCAGCTCCGAGATGGCGAAGAAGAAGGTTCGCTCAGTCGCCCCTCCTGCTAAGGAGAGCTCGCCGCAGTTGCCGCCACCTTCACCGGCACCCACGCCGCCAATTCTGGGAAGCACCGAGCTTGCGCAGATCCAGCCTGCACTTCTTGGGAGGTACAGCGCTGTTATTCGAGGAGTCCCGAGGGATTTATCATTCAGGTTGCTCACAAGCGCAGCTCACCAAAGGCCACTCGAATCTTCGGATCTCAGGGACCCACTTCGCTCGTTCGCGGACTCTTGCGACTACGAAGCTGCCTGCCCTTGTTATGGCCGTGCTTACGCATCGAGGTTAGCCGAGTAGAACGCTAGGTCCCCTGCAGGCGCTGCTGTGCCTACGGACACCAGGAGACGACATGCTCAGCACAACCCAGGTGCCAATGCTGTGTTTCCGCCTGCAGCACCTCATCGTGTACCCAGCACGACTGCGCCGCCGTCGCCGCTACTGAGCAACCATTGGAGGGTCAACGCACTTCATCGGCCAGGCGCTCTGCCACCTGCATCCCCGCAGGAAGGCATCGCCGATGCCGCCAGCACCTACGCCGCTGCCAGTGATAGCTCCACAGACGCCGACACCAGCACCATCACTAACGCCGATCATCGAGGAAGTTCAGGAGCTCCACACGGAGTTCCGACGAAGCTGACAGCCCTGGAGGAACTCATCAGGGATCTTCAAACATCAGCTGCTTAACAGGTTTTCCTGGCTGGGCAGTTTGACAGCACTTCATACAGACTCACAGCCATCACCGAAGCCATCCGGGTCTCATCTCTTGGTCCCAAACTGAAGACGAACCCAGAGAAGGTCGCCAACTTCTTGCAGCAATGTAAGGGTTTAACCAGTAACAACAGCAGCATCATCAGTACCATCCTCATTCCTAACATCCATTCACTTCTAAACCCTCGCCATTCCCACTAGTGTTGCGGTCAGGTTTCATGGCTGCAACCTAGTAACTACCTTTACCGGCTCTCGCATTTAGGGCAGCAGCCAACATCCTTCAATTACTAACGCGTGTGCTATGCGGGACCGCACAAAGACACGCCATTCCACTTTTTGTTATTCCTTTTTCCATCCGGTAAAAAAAAGACGTACTTCACAAGAAATATAAACCTATTTAAAACACGCAATTTATTTCAGATAGACTTTTTGTGGCATAGGCCATTTTCGAGATATCCTTTATTAATGGTTCGAATTGGACAGTGGTTGTTATTCAGTTGTTTCTCACGAATGCGTTGAAACAGTATGGAATTTTAAGATCAGCAAGTACTTAAACATTTGACTATCACTATTCCCGTCGTACTGTAACGAAATGTGTATTGCAGCTATTTCCGGAAAGGTTTATGCTAATTAAGATGAAGTAGATAGGAATATACCCTTTCGGAAATATAGTTTTTATACCACCAATAAGCGATAGAGGGTAGAGAAAGTTATGTGCGTGTAACACATCAGATATTTAATGCTAGGATTACTTAAGAATATAACACCTTGAACAATAAATGTGTTGACATCGTATACGTAGAGGTATACAGAGAACGATAAAAGAACGCCTGGTATAAGGGCTGCCAGAGGTCGACACAGCGTAGTTTACCAGCATCCATGTCTGTTCCGTTGCAATTCTGTTGCAGCCTTCACGCCTGCGCACAATGTCAAGGTTATACAGGGACGTAGTATCGCCCATCCTGTTACATCAGTTGACTGCTCGACTCTGTGACAGTACGTAGCGGTTCTGTTCGTGGAGAACTAAATGAAACACTGCTTGATTGTTCACCGGAAATACATGTTTTGACGCCTTGGAATAAAAGCAATACATTTTTAGAAAAAGTGTTTCTAAACAGCATCACCTAAAAACGAAAAGTAGAATAAACAAAAAAAAATCTGCTGTGTTACACTCACATGACTTTCTCTACTCTTGTACAAACTATTTTTACAAAGGCTTATTCTCCATATGCTTTATGTTAATCGAGATGTTAATCTTATTGCTAATTATCTTGTAGGTGCAAGGGGAACATCGTAGTATTTAGATGATAGTCAAATCCTTTAAGAGCTGGTTGCTATGTGGCGCATTCCATTCTCTTTGTATATTCAGGACATAAAGAAATGAATAACGAATTCCCATTTGAGAAAAAGTAGTAGTATTAGGGAATTTAAGAGAATAACAAGCAATATCTCGAAAATGGTTCACTCAAAAAAAAAATGTATATGACATAAATTGTGTATTTTCACGCAATCTACATTTTTTTTGTTTAGTAAAACTTTGCCTATCTCTTATGGTTTACCAGTTATGCAAAAGTCGTTCACAATGAAGAATACTTTTGGAGACATTCCCAGAAAATTCCAGATATACATTTCATTTGTCATAAAAATATCTAAACATATGATATTTTAATCAAAACCGTTTGAGCCGTTTTAGAGAAAAAAGTTGAAAAATGTTGCATGTAAAGGGTAATCTGGGGTGGGGGCATTTTCTTGAAAACCTTCGTGTCGCATCTCTGGAAGATACTGAACGTAAATACCAAGTTTGGTGTTTATCCGACTGTTCGTTTCTGAGTTATGCTGTTCACAGACACACACAGAGGCCCTTTTCTAAAAGTGCTTTTTTGGATTCAGAAGTCCACAAAAAATGTATTTCGGTGAAATCTCGATATCGAATTTTTGGGGGGAATTATATATATATATATATATATATATATACATATTCACATAGACATATACATCAATATCAAACAATAATTGTACATAATAATATAATTCACCAAGAAATAAGTTAGAATATTTAACAACCAAGAAATGCACAAAAGTAGATTGTAACGTAGATAATAAGGGACGGGCGAGCTAGCTAATTACAGGTGAAAGATAATTCTAGGTACAGCCCACCTTTCACCAAGCTAATGAGCAGGGAACTGGTAGCAATAAGGAGAAATAGAAAGAGACAGATATAGAAAGGATAGAGACAGAGATATTGACTCGCGTCACTCGAACGAGTATGTGACATCTTTTGGAGCAGAATATTCTCATACACGGTAACGTAACGCGGCCTGAGGACCAATTAGAAATGTCGTTACATTTTGAGGCGTGGAGGAGCGCCATTAGGCTTAGGTATAAAAAGGGGAAAGAAAGCCTGAAATTTTCACTCTCTTACTGAATCTCGTCGACACACAGTGATACTCTCTGGACGACAAATGCTCGTGTGTACATATGGGTGGGAAGCGTATGCTAATAGATTAGGATCCTAATTTATTATAATGGTGGGAATTGTTACAATGGGGAAAGCTAGCCGCCCATAAATATTTATTGGATAACAAACCACATTTTTAAAGGAAATGCAGTGTATCTTAATTTGACTCACCTACGAAAACCCTGAAACCCGTGAAATTTAGATAGGTAATTGATTATAAATGGAGAATACAGCAGCCGACGAGCAGCAATAGCCGGAGACAAGAACACTGAAGCAGAGGGCATCAACCACAGGAACAAGTTTTCACGCTACAAGTTGTTTCTCGCGATGTCATGGAAGCAGTATGGAATTTTAAGGCAGCATATAGCATCCAGTTGTTAAACATTTGACTATCGCTGTTCTCTTTGAGAAGATGGTTTGATACGTCATTTGCACCACGCTTTGTGCGTCGATTTGAAGTAGTTTGTGTTGAAGGAGTTGTATTACATTTCAACCGTTGGGGAGCCGAACTTGAAGTAGTTGCAACCGCACGTATGGTAAACAGTTTCCGGTAGCCTTCGCCCCAAATGTACTTTCATGTGGACTTTGCCCCAAGTTTAAAAAAATTATCTGTTTAATTTGACTGTTTCTTTAAATATTACATATATTTATGTTTGCCTCGGCTGCCTCAGTATTATTTTTAGAGACACGTT
The DNA here is from genome assembly GCA_030765065.1 of Deroplatys truncata. Classification (NCBI taxonomy): domain Eukaryota; kingdom Metazoa; phylum Arthropoda; class Insecta; order Mantodea; family Mantidae; genus Deroplatys; species Deroplatys truncata. Next base: position 266,525,695 of record CM060976.1, read on the forward strand.
TCTCTTACCAGGGTTGTGATGCGACAAGAATGTAGGTTTACAAAGATTATAATTTTACTTCACTCCTTTTATTAATGCTTGACACGATTTAAAGAACACTTCACTGATATAGAGAGCTGTGATATTATTTTTATTAATTAATTACACTTTTTAACACATAAACTTATTTTTCGTCTCTCACGAATGCGTATTAAATCTCTCGAGGACACTTTTTGCGTCTGGTTAGTAACGCTGTCTGCAGGCAACTGACTTCTAAATGTTTCTCCTTTCAGTTTCTGAATGGCTAATCCTACTCCAATTGAATATTCATTCATTCATTATCAGTTTACCATCCTCTTATGTAGGACTTACACCCCCAGGAGTTACAAACGGGTGCCTGGGGTCAGAGACCCGTCGAGGAGCAGACACTCATGGATCAGACAGAACATCCAGGATGGGTGATCAGCCCGATGCCTGGTATGGGATGAAGGAAGTAGATGAAACGAAATGTTGGTGAAATGGATGAAAGGAAAGGTGATGATGCAGCAGTGGGTGGAATGAATGGCGGGGGAAACCCGGAGAAAACCCGCCCAGACGCCGCTTCGTCCACCACAAATCCCACATGCAGGTCCCTGGGATTGAACCCGGGCCGCCGCCTCGGTGGGAGGCGAGCGGTCTAAACACTCGGCCACGGCGCCTCCTACTCCAATAGAATACCTTCATTTTACTAAATATTTTTCTGGTTGTTGCTTCACTATTTATTAAAATGTCTCAAAATTTACATTATTATTGCTCCAATAATGATTATTAGCATTTAAAGTTTCAAATTCATTATTGCCTCAAGGTTACCTCATTGTTACCTGATTGTTATCGACCTTTAACTTATTACTCTTACAGCTCCTACATTATTAAATTACATAATACATTCACATACATTATTACACATGTATACTACAATATGAGCATAAGCAATGACTGTTACATATATTTTAGAAATTTATTACATACACATATTGCTTCAAGGCGGCCTGTCATTGAATTTATATATTATATATTTTTACTGAAATCATTTAAGTGTTAAAATACTGCATCTTTGTATCTATAACGAAATTTGTAATGTAGCTATTTGTGTAAAGGTTTATTTAGACTGAAATGTAGTGGATAGAAAAATTAGCTTCTGCAAGTAAACTTAACTTGCTTGACATGATGACTTAACTTGCAGAAGCTAATTTTTCTATCTACTACATTTCAGTCTAAATAAACTTAATATATACATTAATAAATGATACAGGGAGGAGAAAGTCTCGTAAGATATTTGGTTAATTCATAATGTGTGGCAGTAATTTGTATCACAATAATGTAAATGCCAGAGTGATTGTAGTGTAAATAAGCATTATTGTATGACATTGATTTGAGATGTTTGTTAATTATAAGCATTGTTAGGAAATAAGTTTACACGACCTCACTGGAACTGACAATAAGAGCGGATAACAATGAGCAAGGGGGTGAGTTGTTTATCAATTATTAGAGGCAAGCAAATGACGTCAGATTGGCGCGCTTTTCTTAGAAATAGCGGGAATATTTTCCCTAGAGCATATGTTTTCGTAATTTTTGATTGGATATAAATATAGACGCTAATGTTGGCGCGTTTTATTAACCAATAGCAGCTCGGTTATAATGTTTAGGCATATCGGGTGTGGGAGTATAAAAAGCTAAAGTCAGAGGCAAGTATTGTCCAGTCCAACAGAAGCATTCACGTGTAATACGTCGATCAGTTCAACATAAGTATTCGTGAGTTATACGTCGCGTAGTTCAACGGAAGCATACATAAAGTACACGTTACGCAATTCTACAGAATATCTCGCGTCTTAAAGTTTGTTATAAATGTGAAACACGCGAATTAATAAGGTGCAGCAAATAAGTGATTATAGTGATATTAGAAAATATAACAGTTTCAGTCTGGCGTGCATCAAGAGTCAATATGTGAACTTAATTAATTGTGACGGTAATAAAAGTGTAAAAACAAATTCTTTTATCAGTGTTATCTTTGAGTAATAAATCCTTTCCGTTTACACACCTTGATCAAGAGATATGTTCGACTGAATAATAATAATAGCTAGCCGGGGGACAATGAACCCAACATTCAAAGTAGTAATACAATAACAGGCGCCCAGCAAAAGATAACACGAAGTGACCGCGACGAATTGGCTTCCATACGTGGTGCATATAAACATGAAGCATCTTGTAACTGCTAACAAATGATCCACTGCAAATGTTGTTATGCGAGAATGCCCTAAGTATGTGCTATGGGTAGCCAGAGACAAATAAAGCCCCTCTTGTTCGCGTTTTCTCTCCGATTCGCTTTTCCTCGATTGCGTGAAGAAGGACAGAAGGGTGGATAACGAAGAGAGTGCTGATCCGCTTAGTTGCAACACTTCGCATTATAAGTAATCAAAGGCAGAAACGCACTCGTTAATTAATGAGCATTCAAAGTTCCATCTTACTAGCGATTGCGGTGCTTCTGTTTAACACAGGATATAAACGTGCGCGCGCAACCTTTGATGCTCGCTTTTCAAAGGCTCTCATTATTTCCTAATTAAGTGGAATATTTCCACGACACAGACTTTAAAATGCTACATTTCCTCTGTCTTTATAACTCTCCCACACAGTCGATGTTTCTTTTAACAAACCTGCAAATGTTAAATGTTCATTTCAGTTTTTGTATTACCAATATTGTTCATATTTTCAAAGTATTTCGGAATTGGTAATGCCGTGTAAAAGTTTAAGTTTTATATTTTAATGAGCTCCCAATTAATTTTTCTTTCCCCTTGTATTCCACCGAAAAATTGTTACCAAAATATATGTTTTCAGGCACCTTGAACCCATAATGCTTAAATCAGAAATGAAACTTGGAATTTAGGCACAGTAGCTTCCAAATATGCGACACGAAGATGGTCACTAATACCCCTCACCCCAGCTAACCCTTTCAACGGAAAAGTTTTCAAATTATTGAATAAAATGTGTATCTTGTTTTTCTGGTAATAGCCTGGAAATAGTTCCAAATGCTCTTGTATAAAGAATAAAATCTTGTATAAATGGTAATTGGAAATGGCTGATGTCACACAATTTCTTTCGAAGAGATATGTATTTTTTCGTATGGTACGTTTTCGTCTATCTTTACCAGTTATACACGATTCCTTCCCAATGAAGAGAACTTTAGAGGCTATTTTCATTTTTTGCCGTGTAAATATCTTTAAAGGCGGCGCCGTGGCCGAGTGGTTAGACCGCTCGCCTCTCACCGAGGCGGCCCGAGTTCAATTCCAGAGACCCGCATGTGGGATTTGTGGTGGACAAAGCGGTGTCTGGGTGGGTTTTCTCCAGGTTCTCCGTTTCCTCTGCCATTCATTCCACGAATAGTTCCATCATCGCCTTTCCTTTCATCCATTTCACCATCGTTTCGTTTCAACTACTTCCTTCCTCCCATACCAAGCATTGGGCTGATCACCCATCCTGGATATTCTGTCTGATCTATAAGTGTCTGCTCCTCGACGGGTATCTGACCCCAGGCACCCGCCTGTAAGTCCTGGGGGGTGTAAGTCCTACATACGAGGAGGTTAAACAGAGAAAGAAGAAGAAATATTTTCAAGATTTCTGAAATTTTCTATGGAATGGGTAATTTAATTTTGGAAGATTTGTTGAAAATCATTATTTCGCAACCTTCAAAGCCAAGTTTTGTATTTATTTACTTTTCGTTTTTTGAGTTATGCTGTTCACAGACACACACAGTGACCTTTTACTAAAGAATCTTTTTCTTTTGGGGGGGGGTTAGATTCAAAGTGCCTCAAAACATTTCCAGTGAAATCTCGATATAGGATTTTTGGGTGGAATGCAATAACTTCGCTACCTTCTAGACACGTAGCAGGGAAGCTAAAAATGAAAAATTCGATAAACAGCAAATATTGGTGTTTAAGTTCTGTATCTTCCAAAGATAAGAGACGGAGATTTTAGATAAAATTCGCCAATCCAAACTACCCGTTGAATTTCTAAAAATGGCTCAATCGAGGTTTATTAAAATACGTCTGGTAATAGCCTGTGTAGTCCTGAAAAGAATTTCTCGTCTTCCGTGGTGTAGTGGTTACCATGCTAGTCTCTAGTTCCCGAAGTCGCGGGTTCAAAACGGCGGAGGGCTATGCATTTTTTTCGGAAGCGAAGTAAATTACCGGTCTTTCACGCCCAATATAGAATGGAACGCTAAGAACCATAGCAGTTAAAGAGCGTCCTTAAATGAAACTCAATTTTATTTTCTGGAATAATTTTATGTGATCTTGTATAACCAATAAATGGCCTCTATAAAGGATAAAATCTTGTATAAATGGTAATCGGAAATGGCTGATGTTTCAAAATATTATTTTTAATTAATTGTATGCTTTAAAGACATACATTCTTTGTGTGGTACTTTTTCGTCTATCTTTACCAGTTACACAACATTCCTTCTGAATGAAGAGGACTTCACAGGATTTTTTCCATTTCTTTTGTGTTAATATCTTCAATGTGTGGAATTTTGATCAAAATCGTTAGAGCAATTTGTTTAAAGAAAATGAAAAATTTCTGAAATCTTCCTTGGAAGGAGTCAAAAGGTATTGAACCTAAATACCAAGTTTGATATTTATTCAACTTTTCATTTTTGAGTTACCTATATGTTCACACACACAAATAGGGACGTTTTTGTAAAATATTGTAGGTGCTTTTTACTTTTTCTACTACGTATAGTAAGTAGGGGAAGTATTGTATTCCACCCAAAAATTCGATACCGAGATTTCACAGGAAATACATGTTTTGAGGCCCTCTGAATGCAAAAAAAGCATATTTGGAAACATGTCGGTGTGTCTGTGAACAGCATAACTCAGAAACGAACAGTCGGATAAACACCAAACTTGGTATTTAGGTTCAGTGTCTTCCAGAGATGCGACACAAAAGTTTTCAAGAAAATTCCCCACCCCAGATTACCCTTTACATAGAATATTTTTAGAAAATTTTAATATTCTCAAAAATGGCTCTAACGATTTTGATTAAGATATCATATGTTTAACATATTTTCATGACAAATGAAATGTATATCTCGAATTTTCTGGGAATATCTCCAAAAGTATTCTTCATTGTTAACGACTTTTGCATAACTGGTAAACCGTAAGAGATAGACAAACCTTTACTACACAAAAAATGTAGATCGCGTTAAAATACACAATTTATGTCATATACATTTTTTGTTGAGTGAACCATTTTCGAGATATTGCTTGTTATTCCCTTAAATTTTCCAATACTTATACTTTTTCTCAAATGGGAAATCGTTATTCATTTCTTTTTGTCCTGGATATACAAGGAGAATGTAATGCGCCACATAGCAACCAGCTCTTAAAACATTTGACTATCGCCTAAATACTACCATATTCCCCTTGTATCTACAATATAATTAGCAATAAGATTAACATCTCGATTAACATCTCGATTAACATGAAGCATATGGAGAATAAGCGTTTGTAAACCGTTTGTACAAGAGCAGAGAAAGTCATGTGAGTGTAACACATCAGATTTTTTAATTCAAGGGACCTCAAAATATATTTATCGTGGAATGTCGGTATAGAATTGTTTGGTGAAATGCAATAACTTTTCTATCTACTACATATGTAGTAGAGAAGGTAAAAACGAAAAATTCGAGAACGCTAAAATTTGATTTTCCGTGGAATATGTTCTAATCCAAACTGCCCTTTAAAGGGAGAATTTTTCGTTATTTTTTATTTTCTTAAAAATGGTGAATCCAGTATTATTAAAATACGATAGTTTAAGGCATTTCATAACAAATGAAATTTGTATCTTGAATATTTTGGGAATAACCATAACAAATAGACAAAAAATTGTATAATATTTAGCATAGTGCAAACATAGAGACAAACGTTTTCCTAAACATGCTTTTTCGGGTTTCAAGCAGCGTCAAAACGTGTATTTGGTTTGAAATTTCAACAAAGATGCTAATTCTTATCTACTATAGTTGGCAGAGAAAACAATAGGCTGTTAGTAGAATAGTTTGTAAATAGTGGGTAGAGAAAATCATGTGAATGTAGCACTCAGCTCATTTTGTGGGAAAGTTTCAAATAACAGGGACTTAAAGCGGATTACATGTCCATAGTTGGATAACGAAGAGCGCAGTAAAATCGTTTTCGACCGGTCCATTCTTCAATTCCAAAGGCTTAGAAATATTGGCTTTACTTTTAGGATTTGCGGGATGAATGCCAAAAGGCACTCAAAAAGTTGCAGCTAATTCCGCGAGAGGCACTGCGGGGGCTATACAAATACACGACAGTCGTCAGCTTTTTCTCAGGCTCGCCAACTGTCAAGACGCCATATTAATTTCCTTCAATAGTTACTTGGTGACGAAAAGCTGCAATATTGGAACCCCCCGCCCTCCTATTCGCTTTTCATCACCATGATGAATACAGCGAGGGGTTGAAATGAAGAGTTATGGGTTGGTTTATTTTTTTGTACTAAAGGCAAATGGCGGCGCGTGCTCGCTCCCTTCTATTTTGTCGTTATTCATCTGTTCAGCACTGGCGGATGCATTTGTTTAAATGGCATACCTGGGTGAGATGGTATCAAAAGCCAGGAATGCATTTCTAAACGACCTGGGAAAGCACTCAGGCTGTTGGAGCATTCTGACAGATGAAAATGTGATTTTTAGAGCCTTTTTCATACATTAGGGCGCGTACACAAATGGTTTATGGTGATGATAAATGAATATCTCCACAAAGTGTATTGCCCTCTGTGTTATAACCCATCTGGTGGCAAAATTTCGCATAATGTTTATTCTATAAACCATTATTTACCCAAAAATCATTGTCATTAAGCGATATATTTTTAATTTCTCTACAACGTACATTCCAACCAAACATTCGATAACGAGATTTCACGGAAATACATGCTTTGAGGCCCTTTGAATACAACTAAAGCATTTTTAGAAAAATGTCCATATGTGTGCATAAATACTGAAGCAGAATATTTGTTGGTAGTTGTAAGATGCTTCATGTTTATATGCACCACGAATGGGAGCCAATTTGTCGCGGTCACTTCGTGTTATCTATTGCTGGGCGCCTGTTATTGTATTACTACTTTTAATGTTGGTTTCATTGTCCCCCGCTAGGTATTATTATTATTATTATTATTATTATTATTATTATTCAGTAGAGCACATCTCTTGAACAAGGTGTGTAAACGGAAAGGATTTGTTATTCAAATTTGTTTTTACACTTTTATTACCGTCACAATTTATTAAGTTCACACATATTGACCCTTGATACACGCCAGACTGAAACTGTTATATTTTCTAATATCACTATAATCACTTATTTACTGCACATTATTAATTCGCGTGTTTCACATTTATAACTAACTTTAAGATGCGAGAGATTCTGTAGAATTGCGACGTGTAACTCGCGAACGATTCTGATGAACTAAGCGACGTTTAACTTCTGAATGGTTCTGTTGGACTCAGCGACGTGTAACGCGTGGATGATTTTGTTGAACTGGGCGATACTTGCCTCTGGCTTTAGCTTTTTATACTCCCACACCCCGATATGCCTAAAGATTATAACCGAGCTGCTATTGGTTAATAAAACGCGCCAACATTAGCGTCTATTTTTATATCCAATCTAAATTATGAACACATATGCTCTAGGGAAGAAATTCCCGCCATTTCTAAGAAAAGCGCGCCAATCTGACGTCATTTGTTTGTCTCTTCTAATTAATATTCAACTTACCCCCTCGCTCATTGTTATCCGCTCTTATTGTCAGTTTCAGTGAGGCCGTGTAAACTTATTTCCTAACAATGCTTATAATTAACAAACATCTCAAATCAATGTCATACAATAATGCTTATTTACACTACAATCACTATGGCATTTACATTGCTGTGATACAAATTACTGCCACAATACCAAATCTGGTATTTAAATTCAATAACCTCCAAAGTTACAGCATGAAGATTTTAAAGAAAATACCCAATACCCTTAACATAGAACATTTATCGAAATTTATTATTTTCTAAAAAAATGGGCCTACCAAGTTTGATTAAAATGACATTAAAGATCTTTACATGACAAATAAAGTGTATATCTTGAATTTTGTCCTCTTTGTTCCGAAGGAATTTTGTATAATTTTGTATATCTGGTAAACGTGAAACGATAAACGAAAACTTACTAGGTCTGATCAATAAAGACTGAGACTAATTTTTTTTCACAGATACTTATTACTCCATTTCAATGTTGACATGGTCTTTTTCAAAGTGGTCCTCTGGTACTTGAATGCACTTTTTATACCGTCTCTGCCAGTCCTCAAACACATGGTACAGGCCATTCTTTGTCAGGTCTTTGAGAATCACCTGACTTTTCTTCAGCACTGCTTCAGTGCTCTCAAATCGAGTTCCCCGGAGCTTTGCCTTTAGTGATGGGAATAAAAATAAATAACAGGTGACAAGATTGGGGCTATAAGGCAGATGCGGCACCCAGGTAATGTTGCATTTAGCCAAAAGTTCCTGGACTTGATTTGCAACGTGAGGCCGCACGTTGTTGTGATAAGTTCTGGATGTTTCCTTGCAATGTGCTTCCTCGGTGTAGCCAATAACTGACGTGTAGTACGCTGCTGTAACAGTGGTGTGAGTGGGAACAACAATCACAGCAGCTGTGTTGATGTTGACTTCAGTCATTGCAGAAGCCAAAGCACCAGGCCCACTTTGCTTAGCACAGAGGACTCGCCCTTCTTTGAACCACTGTTGCACGAGGTAGTGCATTTTCACCGTATGCTTGCTTCAGCTTTTCCAAAGTTTCAGAGGCTGTATGATTTAAACGAGAACAAAATTTTATTGCTCCTCTTGTGTCACCTTCATTTTGTGGTATTTGAAATTCAACCAGGGTCAACAATATACCAAATTACTACCAACCTACCGATACGAGAGTGCTGCCACCTATGAACATTATACATGAAACCCCGCTCTTTTCAAATATTCATGGTAGAGACAGGAAACTCTCAAGAAGCTACAGGAAAAAATCAATCTCAGTCTTTATTGATCAGCTCTCGTACTACACAAAAAATGTGGATCTGTTTAAACACACAATTTATTTGAAATCAGTTTTTTGTGACATCCGCTATTTCCGAAATATCGTTATTAATGGTTCAAATTGTTGAATATTTTAGCCATTATTTTAAAGTCTAAAGCAGTATTTTATCACTTAAATATTTCAGTCTAATTATATAATATAAAATATAACAGCCCGCCTTAAGGTAATATGCGTATAAAATATAAAGTGTATGTAACAGTCATTTCATTAAGTTTATATTATTATGTACATGTATAATAATGATATGTGAATGTATTAAGCAATTTGAGAATGTAGGAGCTGTGAGAATAGAAATCGAAAATTGCTAACAATGAGGTATACTTGAGACAACAATAAATTAGAAAATCTAATAATTCTACTAATAATTCTTGGAACACTAATGTAATATTTAAAACAGCTTATAAATAGCCAATCAACAACTGGAAAAAGCTTAAGTTAAATAAAAGTATTCTATTGAGTAAGATTAGCCAATCAGAGACTTGAAATAGAGCAAAATGTGCAAATTTAAGCGGCAGACGCTACTAAGCAGCGTTCCCGAGCAGCTCGATACGTATTCAGTGTGTTACATGAAAATTCATTACGGCTTGAATAATATAAAGTTTACGTGTTAAAAAGTGCAATTAATAAATAATCTCACAGCTCTACAGTAGAATACATCTGTGAAGTGTTATTTAATGGTGTGAAAGATTAATAAACAAAGTACAATACAATTATAATGTGTGTAACCTTCATTCTTTAGCCGCACCAACCCCTGCTAAGAGATACGTGTTTATGCAAATTAATGCTGACGCAGCCGAGGCAAACATAAATATATAATATTTAAAGAAACATTAAAATACAAAGTTAATTCTTTAAACGTGGGGCAAAGGCCATACGTGGGGCGAACACTCCAAGAAGCATATCTCCCACAATACGCGGTGCAAACAGCAGTACAAACAACTTCAAGTTTGGTGCCCAAAGCGTGCTGCAAATAACGTAAAGATATTCTACTTCAAGACCTGCGAACATTCAGTTGTTTCCTGCGATGTCATGGAAACAGTATGGAATTTTAAGACCAGCATATAGCGTCCAGTTGTTAAACATTTGACTATCGCTGTTCTCTGTTTTCTAAAACGAAATGTATAATGTAGCTATTTATGGAAATTTTAGTTAGATTAAAATGAAGTAGATATAAAAATAAGCTTTAGTAACTATAGTTTCTATACACAATAGAAGATAAGGTGTAGAGAAAGTTATGCAAATGTATTATATCAGATCTTACCTACTGTGACGTAGCGACATAGCCCAAGGTTATATGGAGATGGGCGTCGGTAAGCCAGAGGCAAACGCAGATAAGCGGCGCTGTCACGCCGGCGTAAATAGCATAACAGCTATGGGCCGATAACCTGAATTTTCTGGGAGTTTCTTTCCTATTACCTCCAGAACGCGTGTCCAGATAGTTCTAGAATGTGCTGTGGAAGATTTCATTAGCTATATAACTCAGTGTTCAGTGAGTGTGCAAGTAGGGTGAACGCGTTTCTTCTGCGACATTAAGTGCGGTTCTCCGAGCGAGTTAAAGACGGCTGCTAGTGCTACTGCAGAGTGAGAGATTGTAGACATCTTGTGTTCGTCTCCCAAGCGAGTAAATAGTCCGGAACATTTGGCTACGTCGTGTGTATTGCTTTACGGCTCTACGTCAAGAAGGAAAGGATTATTGAACCGTTTGACATAATTGAAGTGACAGTGAGGGCTAAGTGAAGTCTCCATGAAGTTGAACTAGATAAAAACAGTGAAGTGAGATTCATAACTTAAAAATCTGATGTGTTACACTCACACGACTTTCTCTATTCTTGTACAAACTATTTTTACAAAGGCTTATTCTTCATACGGTTCATGTTAATCGAGATGTTAATCTTATTGATAATTTTCTTGTAGATGCAAGGGGAATATGGTAGGCTTTAAGCGACAGTCAAATATTTTAAGAGCTGGTTGCTATGTGGAGTATTCCATTCTCTTTGCATTACCAGGACAAAAAAATATGATTAACGAATTTGAGAAAGGTATAAGTATTGGAACATTTAAGGGAATAACAAGCAATATCTCGAAAATGTTTCACCCAACAAAAAAATGTATATGACATAAATTGTGTATTTTAACACCATCTACATTTTTTGTGTAGTAACATTTTGTCTATCTCTTATGGTTTAGCAATTATTGCAAAAGTCGTTCACAAGGAAGAATACTTTTGGAGACATTCCCAGAAAATTCGAGATATACATTTCATTTATCGTGGAAGTATCTTAAACATATGATATTTTAATCGTAATCGTTAGAGCCATTTGAGAAAATTAAATTTTTTGTAAAGTATTCCATGTAAAGGGTAGTCTGGGGTGGGGGGATTTCCGTGAAAACCTTCGTGTCGCATCTCTGGAAGATACTGAACCTAAATACCAAGTTTGCTGTTTATCCGACTGTTCGTTTCTGAGTTATGCTGTTCACAGACACACACGGACATGTTTCCAAAAATGTTTTTTTTTATTTAGGTGGTCTCAAAACATGTATTTCCGGTGAAATCTCGGTATCGAATTTTTGGGTGGATTACAATACTTCCCCTACTTACCTTACGTAGTAGAGAAAGTAAAAACTAAATCTTTTAGCATCATCAACACTACTTAAAGCGGAAGAGAAACGTGTTGTTTTAAATACAAATATATACACGTCTTTAGTCTACCCATTCCAAACAGGTAGTATTAAAATGTTGTCGAAAATTCCTTAGTGACTGAAACAACTTATCAAAGTACTCTCAAACAAATGCTGCAACTCCCAACAGACACACCAGGTAATATGCTTTACTCTCCCAGGAAATACAGGGAACTAGAACTGTTCAGAGCAGGACGGGAAGCTTTCCTGCAGCACATTAACTCGTGCAAAATCATTTTACAAACATCCAATCCATATGTTCTGACAGCACAAAATCTTCAAACCGAATGTATAAAACATCTCAATCTAGCTGAAACTACACCGGGAATAAAGAGCCCCAGACAGCGCTCTACCACGCGCGTCGCATAAGAAAACTGAAGCCGGAATTATAAAGGCAATAAGTATCATCATATTCTGAGAAGGATAGCGATATAAAATAAGTAATAATATATTTAAAATCAGTGTATGTATAAAAAGGAGAAGCATTGTGAAAATTGTTGACTGTAAAAGCGACAGAAAGACAAGAGAGGCACAGTTTAGCTAATTAGGGACCAGCCCCAGGTAGAAAGTGTAAATACCATTGAAGCAAGTTTTTCCTGGTAACTAGCCGAGTACAGCTGCACTTAGCCTGGTGAAGGCCACTCTCTAGCTTCATGACGCTAAGTTTGAGGGGAGAGAGGGGAAGTTTAGGCTTTGGTTTTCCTTGTATTAGCGTGGGTAGATCAGTCTGCCTGAGTGTCTGGTGAGTGCAGGACGACTTTCTCGTCGAGTTGTGAACATTGGTGGCGAACATGCTAGAGAGTAGAACGCTTAGCTTCGGTCTAGGTAAAGACAAAGTATCATCGTATGCATTTAATAGTTATCGGCAAACCTAAAGTATTATTTTAAATAGTGAATAAAAGTGTTCCAAGACAGCGTCTGTGTGTTTCTCTGTACACACCCACGCATACCCTGAGGTTAAGATTTCATGCTGGAGCAGCCGTGGCAAAAGAAGAACCAACTGGGAGGAGACAAGCAGCAACCGTGAGGCAAAGGTATTGCTTCATTGTTGGAGGACGGAACGTGGCTGCGTCATATTGCGCCTAAACGAGGGGCACAAGGAGTTACCTGCATCAAAACATTAAGAGAAAAAGAAACAGAATCCTGGTCACATCTTCCACAAAAAGAATTTGTGTTTCTCTTTATCAGGAATATCCACAGTCCAACTCTTGTATACGAGATCGCGCAGGATTAACCCCCAGTGAATGACGGGAAGCACTTAAAATGACGGCTAATGTTTACTCGTCCGTGCCCTTCCTGGCGGAACCTAGACAACCCCTCTGACGGCGATGCCGCAGACAGACTGATATTCTTGCTTATGTTCTGGGCTCTTGTCCTTATGGAGAATTAGTTTGAAACTGCCGCCATCACAAGATCCGATCAATGATCGCAGAAGAACTAAGATCATCCGACTACCAAGTGCATTAGGTAGTTCATGGGATACATAATTGATCCAACTGTCAGATTCGGGATGTTTAAAGACCAACCTGAAGAAGAAAATGTAGAGAAGAAAATACAGGATGTTAAAAAAAAGTATTCCATGTTTTGAGAGGTAGTAGTATGGACCAAAACAGAAAAATATATCTAGTAAACATGGGCTCTAAAATGCATACCTTATGCGCTAAGAGCTCTTGTTCATCTTCGCTACTGTCAAATAGCTCTTCTACTGCAAACTTTTTATTATTATCTAACCGAACAGGATGGCTCAGGCGTTCATGTCTACTGTCCGCATTCGAGAGGTCCCGGATCGGTCCATGGGTTTTTCGTGGGTTCCCCGGGTCGCCAGGTGCTTCATCTTCAACCACGAGTCTTCTTTGTCATCAGTTTCAGGGTTGTAGGACCAGGCGGCTGTGTTCGGCAGGATGCGACTGTACGGTGGCTTGCGCTCTGTAAAGGTTGTCGGATGAGTTGTATCTGGAAACGTTAGGGACCCGTCCATACTTGCACCCATCGACATCCGGATCTGGTCTCCCTACTTAATCCCAGCATGCCTCTCTCCCAGGGGTCACGTTGGAAGCACAGTGGGCCCACTGGCCTGCGTGCGGTACTCTGCCCTGGTTTCGGAGGCCCCTCCGTGATACTTACATTTACCATTTACTATTACCTACTTACGTCCTACAGCAGACAGTACACAAATGAGGACACATTACTCTGTTACTGTGAAACAACATAGCTTCTAATATTATCTGCTTGCGATTACTTACGACCTGCACTTGTGAATCATCGTTAAATAAGGTGCTTAATATGGTCCCCATTCATAGTAAGGCATGCTTCTTTCTGTCCGACGTTTTAGGGAATAACGCACTCTCTCAAAGACTTCAGGTTGGTCACGGATGCTCTGGCAGACATAGATGACGGTTTCTGTAGTGTTTGTACATCATTAATAGGGGTTGCATACATCGAAGATTTCAAGTCAAAACTACAATGTTAAAGCAGACTTTTCAAAACACAAACTGATTCCATTAGAATTAATAAGAATATACTTTGCACTTACCCAGAACTGTGAATACGGTTTACACTAACAACACTAACAGATGTTTACTTCATGCTATATCCATAGACAATAACAGAGCAACGATAACAGTAAAAGAGCTAGCAAAGATGAACAAGTACTCATAGCGCATAAGGTATGCAGTTTAGAGCCAATGTTTATTCGACACTTTTTTATTTCCTCTACTACGTATAGTAAGTAGGGAAAGTATTGCATTCCTACCATAAATTCGATACCGTGATTTCACAGGAAATACATGTTTTGAGGTGCACTGAAAGCATTTTTGGAAACATGTCCGTGTGTATGTCTGTGTGCGCATGTGAACACCATAACTCAGAAACGAAAAGTCGGATAAACACCAAACTTGGTATGTAGGTTCAGTATCTTCCAGAGATGCGACACAAATGATTTCAAGAAAATATCCCCACCCCAGATTATCCTTTACATGAAACATTTTTCCAAAATTTTAATTTTGTCATAAATTTTGATTAAAATATCATATATTTAATATACCTACTGATTATATACAGCAAAATTTAGGTCTGAGGCAAGGTTGTAAACTCAGTCCAATATTATTTAACTTATTTATAGATGATATTTTAGATAGAATAATGAAAAGTAATAAACACTGTCCAGTCATAGGGAAAAAGGAAATACCAGGGTTATTATTTGCAGATGATCTAGTAGCTGGGGCAGTAACAGTGATAGGGTCTAGGGTCAGTGATATGTCTACTGTTTAATCGCTTATATCTCCTGAATGACAAGAGATAGAACAATGAGATAAAAACTAATCGATCGATTATTTGGAATGCGCCGCGTCATAAGGACCTTGCTGCAAGTTGACCGGGATGCCTGGGTTCGAATCCTAGGAGTGATTACAAATTCATCTTCTAATTACTTATAGACTAATTAAGATAAAGACGCCAAATAAACTTTATTACATTAATGTCATTAGGTAGTTTCTTGTGAATGTATATTTTGGTACCTGTTGTCCTGGGTTTGATCCTTAATTTTAAAATCTCTATTATCTCGGAAACTAAGAAAGCTAGAGGAATGGACCAAAGCATGTTTGATAGCTCCTATGATGGGTAATTAATACTGTATATAATTTTCAATCAGTTATCCCTAGTTCGAATCCTGATTTTTTAATGACTTCCTTAATTTTTCTCTATACTCTAGAATATATCACTTAGATTGATGCTGTAACTGCATACAGCACCTTTAAACATATCAAACTAATATTGTAAATAATTTTGTTTCTGGTGTTCTGGGTTCGAATGCTGATAAAATGTAATTTAATTATAAATTTAATAACTCCTAAACTAATTACAATAAAGACACCAAATAAACTTTATTGCATTTATGTTATTAGGTAGTATCTTGTGGATGTGTAACTAGATACATGACGTCCTGGGTTCGATCCTAATTCTAAAAGTTTCATTATCTCGGGAACTAAGTGAGGTAGAGGAGTGGACCAAAGCATGATTGATAGCTTCTATGATGGGTAATTAATGGTGTATATAATTGCCAATCAGTTGTGCTTGGTTCGATTCCCCATCTTTTAATGACTCTTAATTTTCCTGTGTACACTAGAATATATCACTTAGATCGATGATGTAACTGCATACAGCTTTGTTTAACATGTCAGACTACTATTATAAATTATCTTGTTCCTGGTGTTCTAGGTTCGAATACCGATTCAATGAAATTTACTTGCAAAAATTTAATAACTCGTAATTTAATTTAGATAGACATGTCAAGGTAAACGCATACAGAGTATATAGTCCTTAAATATCGTTATCGTGACAAATATTACTTTAAAGTACTCAGATCGAATCCCGAAGGGTGATTTCATATATCTTCAAGCTTATGGATCATATCAGGTTCGAGTAAAGATTAAATGGTACATGCTGATATTGGGGAGCTAAAATACATTTATTGAAAGAATTACCGGGTTCGATTTAGAAGCCTAGAATCTGTGTAACTCTGGAAAAATTGCTTTTCTCATGATTGTAGTGAAATGTAATGGTCTTTCTGTGAGAAGATGGAAAGGAAGAATTGAAAAGGGAATAAAAACATGAAATAATTAAGTAAATAAGGGGGAAAATCTTCTAGGTTTCCTTTTAAGCTTTTACTTTTAAGTATTGTGATAATACATCTTGAATTAACCTTGGTACAATAGGTGGTGATGGTGGTGGTAGGCTTGAATTTGAAATATATGTCTGAATGAGCGTGTGGGAATACTTCTCTTGCTGGTGTGATAGCATAAGCAGGTAGTTATGAGACGAGTTTAAACGTGTTTGATGCTGCCAGACATCCTGTCTCTGGGTGTGACGTCATAAACATCCTGTCTCTAAACTTGAGGTTATATGGCTGGGGGGTTAGTACACGTTGAGCGATCATATACAGGTGGTTATGGAACGAGTTTATGATTGATCTAAAAGGTTCGTGCTCCCTCTATAAATATGGTGATCTAGGGCATTGGACTTCATTGTGCTAATTAGTCTTGAGGTGTTAACATCGTGTTCTCTCCAAGAATAATCAGCTTTCTAAAGTGGTGTCAAGGTGAAGAGGTCTACATTTCATTGATCAGTGATTAATACGTTATTACATCAAGAATAAAGATGAATAACTCAGCGTATAAGGATATTATTCCAAGCGCTACTGGATATGCATGCGGAAAATGTGGGAAGAAGTTCCTCCGAGGTTATGACAAGAGAAGACACGAGATGAGCTGCAAGAAGCTCTTCAAATGTAAGCATTGT
Source organism: Deroplatys truncata (assembly GCA_030765065.1). Classification (NCBI taxonomy): domain Eukaryota; kingdom Metazoa; phylum Arthropoda; class Insecta; order Mantodea; family Mantidae; genus Deroplatys; species Deroplatys truncata. Next base: position 266,542,812 of record CM060976.1, read on the forward strand.
AATGTAACCTTCAAAGATGGTTATAAGGGGCAACGACACGAAGATATATGTGAAATAAGCAGCCCTCAGAAGAAAAGAAGATTGGAGCCAACTAAACGTCAGTTGCTGTCAACAATGGAGGACTGTGATATGAAAGAATACGAAACTTCATTCGAAGGACGATTGAAATCGTATTTTATACGATGCGAATCAGCTAAGGACCTAAATATGTATCTGCAAGAGGCAAAACAACGTATAATCCATGCTGTGCATAAAGAGCTTAGCATTCATAAGAGTGTTAAAATTAATCTGCTGGCTGAGTGTCGATTTGTTAACAGTATTGGAGAAACCTGTGACAAAACATTTAAAACAAGGAATCATCCTGTTTTCCTAGAAACAGATCTGGACTCAACACTGGAAGCGAAATTCAAGAAATTGGTGACTGAAATGGAGGAGTCTCAGCTTAAGGGTAGCAGCTGGGCTTTGCTTGCTGTGGAAGGAGTTCGACTTCGTATCAACAAGTACAATCCATTGCGAGGAAGTAGCTACATACCATTACCACCATCTGTCGGAGCTAAAGAAGCGTGTATAAACATCCAGAACGTTAGCGACGAGAAATGTTTCATGTACTCTATATTGGCCAAATTCGTGAGCACCAAGCCTCAACGCGTCAGCAAATACAAACAACTTCAAGATAAGTACGACTTCAGCTGTGTTTCCTATCCTACAACACTTTCTCAAATACCTAAATTTGAGAAGCTTAACAAGATATCCATTAACGTTTTCGGCCTGGATGAGAAGCATGAAGTGTATCCAATAAAGGTTGCTGACATTGAACTACCTGAACATCACGACCTGCTACTATTGAATGACAGCAGTGGAAAACATCACTACGTGTATATAAAGAATTTTGAGAAACTGGTTCGACGCCAGAAAACTAACCATAATGGACGGGTTTATACTTGTAAGCGCTGCTTTACACATTTTGATGACCAGAGCGGACAAAGTGGACAGGAAAAACTACAAGAACATGCAGCCGTCTGTATTCAACATGGTGTTGCAAGGGTAGTTATGCCTACCAAGGAGAAAGCAATTGTACAGTTTAAAAATGTTGAGAGGATGCTGAAAGTACCTTATGTCATCTATGCGGATTTTGAGAGTATTCTCACTCCATGCCATACGTGTATACCCGATCCTGAAACTTCCTATACAACCCCTTATCAAGAGCACACACCAATGAGCTTCTGTGTTTACGTGAAGCCTACATCCAGTGTTGAACATCTCGAAACTGGTCTTCCTAAGCAACCCTATGTGTATCGTGGTGCTGATGCTGCTCAGAAGTTTATGCTGTACCTTACATCTCTTGCAGAAATGACTGGTAATATATACAAATCTGCTAAGCCTCAGAAACTTACGGATCAACAGTAAAAGGATTTTGAGTCTTCTTCAGCATGCTACTTGTGTGGAAAACCCTTTACAGAAGAGAACTATAAAGTACGCGACCATGATCACATCAGCGGTGAATATCGTGGAAGTCTTCATAATGAATGTAATTTAGCCTGTAAAACACCTAAATATATACCAGTCTTCATGCATAACCTTAGCGGATATGACTCGCATTTCATTGTAAAGGAGTTGGGATGCACAAGTGAACGTGTGGAGGTAATTCCTAACTCTGAAGAAAGCTATATCTCATTCACCAAGTATGTAGGAGATATAAAGCTTCGATTTGTGGATAGCTTTCGATTCCTCAGTACAAGCTTGGATAAGTTGATAACAAATCTAACCTCGTATCCCGAAACGCTAAAGTACTTTGGAGAAGACAAAATGAAGTTGATGACCCGTAAGGGTGTATTTCCATATGATTTTGTTACGTCATGGGATGCCCTGAACGAGACCTGCTTGCCTCCTAAGGACTCCTTCTACAATAGATTAAATGAAGAAGAAATTACTGATACTGACTACGATCATGCTAGAAATGTATGGGAGCTGTTCAATGTGAGAAAGCTGGGAGAGTACAGCGATCTCTACTTAACTTCGGATGTACTTCTTCTAGCTGACGTCTTTGAGACGTTCAGAGAGCAAACCCTCAAAACACATAAAGTCGATCCGGCCCATTATTTTACCTCTCCAGGTCTTACATGGGACGCCATGTTACTGTATACTGGGATTAAGTTAGAGCTGTTACAAGATTATGATCAACTACTCATGGTGGAATCAGGTATAAGAGGAGGTTTATGCCAAGTTTCTCATCGGTACGCTGAGGCTAATAACACTTATATGGAGAAGTTTGATCCGTCGAGACCATCCCAATTTATCACATGAGAGGACGCTAATAACCAATATGGGTGGGCAATGTGTCACGCCCTTCCTTTTGGTGGATTTCAGTGGGTTTTGCCTGAAGAAATCAACTTAGAAACACTACAAGAAGATGATCCTCATGGGTACATATTAGAAGTCGACGTCGAGTATCCTGCTGAACTTCACGATCTACACAACGATCTACCTTTCCTGCCAGAGTGTATGAAACCATTGGAAGCATCTACAAAGAAACTGATACCCCATCTTGGACCTCGAAAGAAGTATGTAGTGCATTACATGGCTTTGAAGCAAGCTCTTAGTCATGGACTACGACTAACAAAAATCCATCGTGTGCTACAATTCCGACAGTCTCAGTGGTTGAAACCTTATGTGGAATTTAACAACAGGCTACGACAACAAGCTGCAAATGATTTCGAGAAGGATCTCTACAAGCTCTTTAACAACGCTATGTTTGGAAAAACTATGGAGAACCTGCGTAACCGTATGGATATACGACTGGTGACCAATGAAAAAACTTTAGAGAAGCTGATCGCCAAGCCTACGTTTATCGACAGGACGATATATGCTGATAATCTAGCTGCTGTACATATGGCCTCTCGTCAGATTGTATTCAACAAGCCTATATACATTGGTATGAGTGTGTTGGACATCTCCAAGACATTAATGTATAACTATCATTACGACGTTTTGTTGCCTTATTATGGAGCTGAAAACCTGAAGCTTATGTATATGGACACTGATTCGTTCATTCATCGTGTAACAACTGAAGATGTGTACCAGGACAAGCTACGTTTTCTTGAACATCTCGATACAGCTGATTTCCCTGCCAACCATATATGTTACTCTACTCAGAACAAGAAGGTATTGGGAAAATTTAAAGATGAGGCTAACAGCAAAATCATCCTACGCTTTGTTGGACTACGTCCTAAGATGTATGTCTTAGATATTCAAGGATCAATGATAAAAAAGATTAAAGGTATAAAACGTAGCGCTATTAAGCAGTACATTTCGTTTGACAGCTATACAGACTGTCTTAAAACCTGTGAAATCATCAGAACGCCCATGAATCTAATCCTGTCGCGAAAGCACGCTCTTGCTACAGTACAAGTGAATAAAATTGCATTGACTCCGTTTGATGATAAAAGAATTATTGCTGAGGATGGGATAACGACATATGCGTATGGACATTACGCCATTACAAACAGTGCTTAAAAGAATGTAAGTTAAAGATAAAGATTTTCTCGTGAGTCTACAATCTTAAAAAGAAGGTTATCTGTGTGCTGTATATGCAGATAGCTGACGCCTGATGAAGAAAGAAGAAGATGGAAGGGGATTTGTTAACCCTGGCATTAGGAGCAATCCTAGTGCGAGTCTCAAGCCTAGATAAAAGGGGAGAGGCACGTACGACGGACTAAATTAAGGTATGTTGATGCATGGCTTTTCATTTTGTAAACCCACAGACAGTTTATCCCTCTCAGCCTCGTCCACTAGCTGTTTAACATATAAAAGGTTTGTAAGATTTAGAAAAAAGTATATAAATTGTTGTAACCTTGGATGCGAAATGTTTATAATCTAATTACTCTCTATATTACCATGAATACCTGTGATACTATCTGAATTACCTGTTAAAATGACTTAAATACCTGTGATACTACTCGAATCAAGTGAAATTACATTAAATAGCTCTGATACGAAACCCTGATCATTGAATCTAGCCTCCTGTGATACAAGCTGAGTTACTCTAAACACCTATGATGCTTGAATCGCCCAAATACCTAGACACTATATGAATTACCTGTTAAAATGACACAAATACCATTGATACAACCTGATTCACCTGCATTTACCTTAAATAGCTGTGATACAAATCTCTGATCGAAATTATCAATAATATCTGTGAAGCTATGTCGATTACCTCAAATACTTACGATATTACCTGAACTATCTGTGAAATACGAAGCTAGGTTATAACCAACCCCTGTAACCTACCCAGCTGTAATGCTTGCTTAATAACTCTAAACACCTATGTTACTTGAATTATCCTAAATACCTACGATACTCTCTGAATTACCTGTGAAATATGAAACTATGCTATACCCAACCCTAGAATCTATCCTCTTGTGATACTAGCTGAATTAGCTTAAATACCTACGATACTAGCTGAATTACCTGTGAAATCATGCAGAGCCATGATACAGCTAGCCTCTTGCAATACTAGCTGAATTACTTACCTGTTAGTGTTAGTGGGTTAGCTTTTCCCGTTGCAGGTCACCTTTTTCCCTTTATGGCTCACCGTTTTCCCTTTGGTGGTCACCTCTTTCCCTTTGTTGCTCACCTTTTTCCCTTTGCTGGTGACATTTTACCCTTTACTGGTCACCTTTTTCCCTGAGCAGTCACCTTTTTCCCTTTATGGCTCACCGTTTTCCCTTTGTTGCTCTCCTTTTTCCCTTTGCTGGTCACGTTTTTCCCTTTACTGGTCGACTTTTTCCCTTTATGGGTCACCTTTTTCCCTGAGCAGTCACCTTTTTTCCCCTGAACGACTCACCTTTTCCCTGAATAGGTTACGTGATGGGCATGTCTAGAATTAGCGGTCTAACATTGACATCAAACAGTTTTCCACTAAGTTCACGTCTAAAGTCGCTTTCAAGTCTAGCACCTCCTATTCCCTATCTCTCCTGTATATAAGTCCATATTGCTACTCCTTTAGTATCAGTCTAGCCTAACACCTCTCCTCCTGTTCCTATACCTCTCATATAAACCATAATGTACTCCTCGACTTCTGCCTTGCCTATCTCCTCTCCTCGTTTCCCTGTACCTCTCATATAAACCATACTCTACTCCTCGACCTCTGTCTAGCCTAACACCTCTCCGCGTTTTCTTATACTTCCCATACATATAAACGCATACTCTACTCTCAACCTCTGTCTAGCCTAACACCACTCCCCTGATCCCCTACCTCTCATAAAGAGCATTCCCTCCTGCCCCTCCCCTCTAGCTGAGTATCACTCCTTGGTTTCCTATCTAACCTAACTTTAACACCTGTCTATCCTAGCATAGGATCTCTCTCCGTTTTCTCGTCTCTCCTTATAAACACATACTCAATTCTCCTAACCTAATACCTCTCCTCGTTTTCCTATACTTCTCATATAAACCATACTCTACTCCTCGACCTCTGTCTAGCCTAACACCTTTCCTCGTTTTCCTATATCTCTCATATAAACCATGCACTACGTTTCAAGCCCTGTCAAGTCTAACACCTCTCATCGTTTTCCTATACCGCTCATATAAACCATACTTTACTCAGCCTCTGTCTAGCCTAGCACCTCTCCACGTATTCCCTATCTGTCTCATATAAAGCACGCTCCCCCTCCTACCACTGTCTAGCCTAGCGTCAGTCCTCGTATTCCCTATCTCGCCCATATAAACGCATTTTCCTCCTTGAACCGTCGCATCTAGCCTCGTTTTCCCTATCCTTTCCCATATAAACGCAAAAAAGTGGCCTCGCTCTCTCTATATATACCTACTTCCAGGACATAAAAAATGAATAACGAATTTGAGAAAAAGTATAAGTATTGGAAAATTTAAGGAAATAACAAGCAATATCTCGAAAACGGTTCATTTAACAAAAAAAATGTATATGATATAAGTTGTGTATTTTAACGCGATCTACATTTTTTGTGTAGTAAAGTTTGTCTATCTCTTATGGTTTACCAGTTACGCAAAAGGCGTTCATAATGAAGAATACTTTTGGAGACATTCCCAGAAAATTCGAGATATACATTTCATTTCTCATGACATTATCTTAAACATATGATATTTTAATCAAAATCGTTAGAGCCATTTTTGAGAAAATTAAAATTTTCGAAAAATGTTCCATGTAAAGGGTAGTCCGGGGTGGGGGGATTTTCTTGAAAACCTTCGTGTCGCATCTCTGGAAGATACTGAACCTAAATACCAAGTTTGGTGTTTATCCGACTGTTCGTTTTTGAGTTATGCTGTTCACAGACACACACACACACAGACACACACACAGACACACAGACACACACACAGACACACACACGGACATGTTTCCAAAAATGCTTTTTTTGGATTCAGGAGGTCTCAAAACATGTATTTCCGGTGAAATCTCGGTATCGAATTTTTGGGTGGAATGCAATACTTCCCCTACTTACTATACGTAGTAGAGAAAGTAATATCTGATGTGTTACACACACATGACTTTCTGTATTCTTTTGCAAACTATTTTTATAAACGCTTATTCTCCATATGCTTCATGTTAATCGAGAGGTTAATCTTATTGCTAGTTTTCTTGTACATGCAAGGGGGATATGGTAGGCTTTAGGCGATAGTCAAATATTTTAGCGCTGGTTGCTATGTGGAGTATTCCATTCTCTTTGCATGTCCAGGACATAAAAAAATGAATAACGATTTCTATTTGGGAAAAAGTATAAGTATTGGAACATTTAAGGGAATAACAAATGCAATGGTATACTTGTAATGTTATATTTATTTATTCAGCCCCACGTTTGGGAGCCAATTTGCGATGGTATTATTTATGTTTGTGTATTTGTGTTTACTCCACGTGGTGAAGCCATTTTGTGACGTGATTCTTTGTTGGGTTTGTTAGCTCCATCTGGTGTTAGCAATTTGCGGCAGTATTAGTGTTTGTTTGAAAGAATGCTACTGTTATTTTATTTAATTTTGGTTCGCTGTCCTCCGGCTAGCTATGATCTTTTTGGTCGAGCACTTCTCTTTATACAGGTTGTGTAAACGGAAAGGAATCTTTTATCCAAAGATAACACTGATGAAAGAATTTCTTTTACACTTTTATTGTCGAACACATTCACTATCACATTTACGCTTTGATCTTGACACTCACCAAACTGAAACTGTTATAATAACTTCATTACTGATCATTCTTAATTCGCGTACTTCCACTTTTTGTATAATTAACTTTACAACACTTGAGAATTTTCCTAACTCTGCTACGCGTAACCTGCGAATCGATAGCCGACGTGTACTGTACAAATATTTCTGCTGGACTGAGGGCGACGTGTAGCATACAAATGTTTTCGAGGAACTGACGGGGTCTACCTCTAATCTAGCCCTTTTTCTACTCCTACACCCCGATATGCCTAAAGATTATAACTGAGCTGCTATTGGCTAATAAAACGCGCCAACATTAGCGTCTATTTTTATATCCAATGAAAATTATGAATACATATGCTCTAAGTATAATGTTCCAGCAAATTCTAAAGAAAAACGCGCCAACATTACGTAACTTCCTCGTCTCTAATAATGATAAACAGCTCACCCCCTCGCTGCATTATTGCACGCTATTATTGTCAGTTTCAGTAAGGCAGTATAAACTTACTTCTCAACAATAATTACAATCCACAAACATCTCAAATCAATGTCACATAAAAATGCATATTCATACTATAATCATTCTTTACATTTAAATAATTTATGATACAAATTACTGCATCACAAGCTATATCTCGAAAATGGTTCACTCAAAAAAAGAAATGTATATGACATAAATTGTGTATTTTAAGGCGATCTGCATTTTTGTGTAGTAAAAGTGTCTGTCTATTATGCTTTACCAGTTCTGCAAAAGTCGTTAACAGTGAAGAATACTTTTGTGGACATTCCCAGAAAGTTCAGGATATAAATTTGATTTGTCATGAAAATATCTAATACATATATTTTGATCAAAATCGTTAGAGCCATTTTTGAGAAAATTAAAATTTTCGAAAAATTTTCCATGTAAAGGGTTCTGGGGTGAGTGGATTTTCTTGAAAACCTTCGTGTCGCATCTTTGGAAGATACTCAAGCTAAATACCAAGTTTGGTGTTTATCCCACTGCTCGTTTCTGAGTTACGCTGTTCACAGACACACAGACATACACACGTACATGTTTCCAAACATATTTTTTTTTTGGATTCAGGAGGTCTCAAAACATATATTTCCGGTGAAATCTCGGTATCCAATTTTTGGGTGGAATACAATACTTCCTCTACCTACTATACGTAGTAGAGAAAGTAAAATAGCACTATAGTATGTGAAAACAGGTTTAAAAATATTTGAAACTTCAAGTATCAGTTAGTTCTCAAGTTTAGTGTGTGTAAGAACTCTCTCAGCGTAAGATTTTCACAAATATGAAGTATTTTTAGAATCTCTTGACCAGCATATTCTCTTGTAGTGAGGTTACTTGCCGGGAACCAGGTCAAGTTAACAATTCTACGGCCTGTATGTTGTACTTTGACTCCCTAGGGACGAAAGTAAAGTTAGCCCCCACTCGGTCGTTTGGCGAGCCCCTCCCCCCCCCCCACAGAAACCATAAAGTTTCATTCATCCACAAATTCCCCCAGCGTGCACTCGCCCCGTTTCATTATTATGCGATGTGTAATGAAGGACGTACCTAATTCAATTTAACAGCTTCTTTCCCTTCTTAATTAATGTGACGGAACAAAGAAATATCGCCACAAGAAACGTGAAATTGTCCGAACTGGGGGAAAGGCTCTTATTTTCACCGGGAAACATGGAAAGTGCATTTTCCCGTAAGTAATTTACTGCATACAAGAATGTTTTGTGTCGAAGCGTATCGCTAGGGAAAGGCATGCTCTCCTATGTGGGAAAAGTAAACACGTGTTCTTAGCAAAAACTGGAGCAACATACAAGAGCAAATAAAATGGGTATTCACTCGACTCTCGTAGAAAACGAAATTAATTTATACTCTCATAAAGCCTGGCGATCGTCAGAATAAATCACCCTATACCCTTCTTTGGATTATTGTAAGGGGAACATCTAGCCCATAATGAATAGGGAAGGAATGGTAACGGAAAAACAAATTTAAGAAGTCTAATGTGTTACACACACCTGATTTTCTCTACCCCCCAACGTTTATTAGTAGGTAAAAAGAAATATTTTATTACTTTCTCTACTACGTGTAGTAAGTAGGGGAAGTATTGTATTCCACCAAAAATTCGATACCGAGATTTCACCGAAAATATAAGTTTTCAGACCCCCTGAATCCAAAAAAAAGCATTTTTGGAAACATGTCCGTGTGTGTGTGTCTGTGAACACATAACTCAGAAACGAACAGTCAGATAAACACCAAACTTGGAATTTAGGTTCAGTATCTTCCAGAGATGCGACACGAAGGTTCTCAAGAAAGTCCCCCCACCCCAGATTACCCTTTACATGGAAAATTTTTCGAAAATTTTAATTTTCTCAAAAATGGCTCTAACGATTTTGATTAATCATTGTTAATGTATCATTGTTTCTATGATAAATGAAATGTATATCTCGAATTTTCTGGGAATATCTCCAAAAGTATTCTTCATTGTGAACGACTTTTGCATAACTGGTAAACCATAAGAGATAGACAAAATTTTAGTACACGAAAAATGTAGATCGCGTTAAAATAACAATTTATGTTATATACATTCTTTTTGTTGAGTGAACCATTTTCGAGATATTGTTTGATATTCGCTTAAATTTTCCAATACATTTTCTCAAATGGGAATTCGTTATTCATTTTTTTTATGTCCTGGATATACAAAGAGAATGGAATGCGCCACATTGCAACAAGCTCTTAAAACATTTGACTATCGCTTAAAGCCTACCATATTCCCCTTGTATCTGCAAGAAAATTAGCAGTAAGATTAACATCTCGATTAACATGAAGCATATGGAGAATAAGCGTTTGTAAAAATAGTTTGTACAAGAATATAGAAAGTCATGTGATTGTAACACATCAGATTTTTGAGTTATGTGTTCACACACACACAGAGATCTCTTCCGGTGGAATATAATACTAGAACTTGCTCTTCCTACTATGGGTATCTGTCAGTGAAGGTAAAAGCGTATGATGTTTTTTATCAGTATTTCTTCTTTGCACTTCAGTTTGACAATACCAAGTGAATTACGTCACGATAATTAAAGGCAATTTTGCTAAACAATTTTTCACGGGACATCCATTATCATCAGCATGTCTCTTTGAAATCTGTAGGTGCTTAAAATTATTTAAAAATAATTCACTGCGCACCCCAATTAGTAGGGGATTTTACAAAGTCCATGTCGCTGATAATTTGATGCCTCACACCCCCTAGTGGCAAAATTTAGAAGCGGTCACATCCTCTGCAACACAAAATATGCAGCAATCGTAATAATACAGCGGACGTGCAGATTTTTTCATTGTAAAAAAAATCGTAATCAAATGTCCTTTTTTTAAAGGAATCCTTCACATTTCTAAGCTCTACAGTTGGCAGTCTTTCAAAGTGCCGTTGGCACCAAATTCATTTCAGAAGCCATGTAAAAACATTTTTAATACTTGTTGCTAGTGTTGTTTCCTTCTCTAGAAGGTATTTCTTTCTATTTAGTCTGAAAAATAAAATTAAATTCATATCTACAGAATTCAGTAGTCGCAATGAGGTGAAGCTTTGAAACGCTACTCAGAGCTCACAGAGCTCTCTCGTTCCAGCACCGGAGTCGTCCATGCGGTATTGTCTGTAGCCCTACTCGGGATTTTCCGTGTTCGATTCTCGACGACCGCCAAATCTGGCCTATGGGTTCTTCGCGACTTCTCCTGGTCGACAGGCCAATGATGAGGTGGTTCATCTTCTACCACGACTTCTTCCCTCTCATTTTCTGTACCCTCCTTAACATCTCTTTTCAAGGATGTATTTTATCGCCCCTGTTGTTCAATTTATTCATAGACGATATAGCAGACGTGTTAATAGTAGAGGAAATGAATGCCCTAAAAGTAGGTGATGTCTGCATTCCTGTACTTTTATACGCGGATAACATGACAATTTTGTCAGTGACGATAGAAGTCTTACAGAAAGGTATTAATCGGTTGGAAGAATATTGTAAACAATGGGGTCTGGTGGTAAACATTAATAAAACAAAAACAATGGCTTTCAAAACTGGCTATGTGTATGGCAGGGATGAGAAATGGTATTACAAGGGGCTAGAACTACAAAACGTTAAACATTTCTCCTATTTAGGAGTAATGTTTGATATGAGAGGAAAATGGGACAAACATCTATCAGTAACTAACTATAAAGCACGTACCCTCTCGCGGATACCGAATGTACCTGTAGATACATTAGAAAATATGTATAACTCTATGATAAGGCCGATTTTGTTATAGGAAGTGAAATGTGGGGATGGGAAAGAGCAGAGCATGTAAATAAAACACAGGTAGCATTTTGGAAAAGAGTTCTTGGAGTTTCACAAGGCACATCAAATTCGGGGGTATTGAGGGAGGTGGGATGTTATGAAGACACAATACACTGTAAAATAAGATCAGTGAAGTACTGGCTGAGGCTGATGCAGGGGGATAACTCCACACTATGATCCAAATGTTATAAATACCAGCGAGAAAACCTGTCTTCTAAGTTTTGGGCAGCTGATTTGTGAAGGGGTTTGACGAGAATAGGAATGGGGTCGGTATGGCAAAGAGCTGAAACAAATGACAAAAACATATGGAACGATGTCAAGAGAAGACTAAGAGACATCAACCAACAGGAAATAGAATCGGATTGTGAAATTAAACCTTCTCTAAGTCTAGCAAATGAAATAAAATTGAACTGGGGTAAAGAGGCATATATACTTAACTTAGGAAGAAAGGAAAGTTCAGGAATGGCATGGTTTAGACTGGGGGGTTGGAAGTCACAGAAAATTACTGACGATTCTGGCAGGAGAATTTGCCCATTCTGTGATTTGGATGAGGACTGGGTACATATTTTGACGGAATGTGCACAGTGGGAGAAGCAGCGAACGATTAAATTCAAAGAAAAATTCCTAAGTCCCTCAAGAAAGAGATTGGCATGTTGGGAGCTACTGGCTGACTAAAGGAACTGGCAAAACATGGGCTAAAATGCGCGAAGCTTGTTCAGTTAGAAAAAGGAAATTTATCTCTATTTCCCTTTTTCTTGTTTTTACTTGTTTTATTTTTCTGTTGTTTATTTTGTCACCATACTTGTATCTTAAATATGCATGTACGGTCAATGACGCATGCACTAAATACTTGTGTAATAGCTTCAATAATTTGAAACCAACTGCTCAGTCTCCTCCGCTCCTGGGGGAACTACCAGAGGTTCAGTGGCTTGGGGCAGGACCGGACAGCGTTGGATCGTTAAATCTGGAAATATTAGGGACCCCTCTATGTTTCCGCACGTCATTATCCGGATCTGGTTGCCCTTCAGGTCTCTTCGCTTAACCCTCCCTCCTGGAGTTCATTGGTAGAAGCGCAAGAAGCGGATGAATACACTAAGATACCATTCGACCAGATTGTCTTTCCGTTGTCTATACATAAAGGCTTATTCATAAGTCGCTGTCACATTTGGAAAACAGCTTGTGCCTGATGTATGGGACGTGCGAGTATGGAAACAGAAACTCTCCAGGTTTGTGTCACGTGAAGCGTGCATGTTGTGTTGACGCAGTTGGCCACTAGGCGGCAGGAATGTGAAAACAGAGGCTACTGTGACTGATCAGTGGCGATTGGCACTTGTTTTCACAGGATCGCAGGACCATCAAGAGATGGTATGGAACGTTCGGGCGTACTGGTTGTCTGTGTCCACCCAAACGACCCGGAAGGCTGGACCGTCAGTTGTCACTGTTGCAGGTGCGTTGTTTGTATGCAGCCCTCAGAAACCGACAAATCGTGCAAGTCGGCAACTGGGAATGTCTCAGTCGACTGTGTGGCAGATTCTTCGCAAGCAACTGGAGGTGAAACCGCACAAACTGGAACTCACAGATGGTGACAAGGAGGTTCACACACAATTTCCCAGCGACATGCAGGCTGCAATGGCAGATGATGATGAATTTGGTGACGGATCCGTCTTCAGCGACGAAGCAACGTTCCACTTGTCGGGGAAAGTGATCCGCCACCCACGTGTGACAGTCGAGCATGTGCGCGACTCCCCAAAGATCAACGTGTTCTGCGCCCTGTCAAAGGACAAGCTTTACGGGTCCTTATACTTCTCCGAATCCACAGTGACTGGCATCACTTATCTGGACATGTTAGAACAATAGCCTATGCGCAACTGACAGTCAGAGGTGACTTCGTTTTCCAACAGGACGGGGCCCCACTTCACTTCCATCGACTCGTTCGCACATACCTGAACCAGAACTTACCGCGACGTTGGATTGGACGAAATGCTAACAATGACGTCTTGGGCGGTATTAGTAACACTTAAATAATTTCAGTCTAATTATATAATATATAAATTCAATAACAGCCCGCCATAAAGCAATATGTTAAAAAACAATATATAAAACGTCTATATTACAGACATTGTATATGTTTATATTACTGTATACAGTGTAATAATGTTATGTGAATGTATTACGTAATTTAATAATGTAGGAGCTGTGAGAATAGGTTAAAAGTTGCTAACAATGAGATACCTTTGAGGCAATAATCAATTAGAACGTTTAATAATGCTACTGGTAATTCTTGGAGCAACAATAATGTAATTTTTCAGACAGTTTATAAAATTGCTAATCAACAACCAGAAAAAGCTTTAATAAAATGAAGCTATTCTATTGGACTAGGATTAGCCAATCAGAAACTAAAATGGAGCAAAACTTACAAATTCAGAAGTCAGTTGCTTATAGACAGCGCTTCTAACCGGACACATGATGCGAAATTTAATACGTGTTCAGTGTGAGATGAAAACAGTTTACGTGTTAAAAAGTGCAAGTAATTAATAAAAAGATTCTCACACTCTCTATATAAGTGAAGTGTTATTTAAATCGTGTCAAGCATTAATAAAAGGAGTGAAGTAAAATTATAATCTGTGTAAGCCTACATTCTTGTTGCACCACAACCCTGCCAAGAGAAACGTGTCTCTAAAAATTACTGACGCAGCCGAGGCAAACATAAATATAATATTTAAAGAAACAGTCAAATTACAAAGTTAATATTTGTTTCTAAACTTGGGGCAAAGGCCACCTTAAAGTTCACTTGGGGCAAAGGCTACCGGAAACTGTTTACTATACGTGCGGTTGCAAATACTTCAAGTGTTCGGTTCCCCAACAGTTGAAATATAATACAACTCCTTCAATACAACCTACTTAAAATTGACGCCCAAAGCGTGTTGCTAATAACGTAACAAACCATCTTCTCAGATTGGCTTCCATACGTGGAGCTGCAGTAAAATAACTACTTCACGTCGCATTGTTTCGCTGGCCGCTCCGATCCCCGGACTTAACACCATATGATGTCTTTCTCTAGGTATATGTAAAGGATAGAGTGTTCATTTTTCCACTTCCAGCTGGCTTGAAGGACCTCCGAGATCACATTACAGCAGCGATAGCAACAATCGACCGTAACATGCTGGTGCGATTCTGGGCGGAATCGACATTTAATTATGAATAACCCTGTATAACACAGGCCTGCGGCACGGATTTAGACAGGTCTCTAAACCTAATTTTGGTATGCAGAATTCGTACATTTATTTTTCTTTTTTTGACATGCAGAAAGAATGTATCTCTAACGAAATGTGTTAGGTATCTACTTCCGGAAACATTTATGTCTATTAAAATTAAGTAGACAAAAATAAACAAACTTTCGTAAGAATAATTTGTATATCCAATACTAAATGACTGAGAGTAGAGAAAGTCATGTGAATGTAACACATCAGTTGTTAAAACTTACAACAGTCGTTACGTTTTTCACCGCAATGTCTACCGAAGGCTGAAATTTCGCATACGGTTGGTAACAATAATAGCAATCAGCTTTTTAAAAATATGAAAAGCAGACAGAATAATACGTTTTTGTAAGAATATTATGTGGAAGAGTGAATAGAGAAAGTCATATGCGGAAATTTCTTTTTTAGCTATGTTTCTTTTCTTTTTACTTTCTTTACTACATATAGTAAGTAGGGGAAGTATTGTATTCCACCCAAAAATTCGATACCGAGATTTAACCGGAAATATATGTTTTGAGACGTCCTGAATTCAAAAAAAGCATTTTTGGAAACGTCCGTGTGTTAGTGTGTCTGTGAACAGCATAACTCAGAAACGAACAGTCGGATAAACACCAAACTTGGTACTTAGGTTCAGTATCTTCCAGAGATGCGACACGAAGGTTTTCAAGAAAATCCCCCCACCCCAGATTACCATTTACATGGAATATTTTTCGAAAACTTTAATTTTCTCAAAATGGCTCTAACGATTTTGATTAAAATTTCAAATGTTTAAGATATTTTTATGAAAAATAAAATGTATATCTTGAATTTTCCGGGAATGTCTCCAAAAGTATTCTTCATTGTGAACGACTTTTGCATAACTGGTAAACCATAAGAGATAGACAAAGTTTTACTACACAAAAAATGTAGACCGCGTTAAAATAAAACCATTTTCGAGATATTGCTTGATATTTCCTTAAATTTTCCAATACTTATAGTTTTTCTTAAATGGGAATTAGTTATTCATTTTTTTTGTCCTGGTAACGCAAAGAGAATGGAATACTCCACAAAGCAACCAGCTCTTAAAATATTTGACTATCGCTTAAAGCCTAGCAATTCCCCTTGTATCTACAAGAAAATTAGCAATAAGATTAACATCTCGATTAACATGAAGTATATGGAGAATAAGTGTTTGCAAAAATAGTTTTGTACAAGAGTAGAGAAAGTCATGTGAGTGTAACACATTAGATTTTTTTAAGTCAATTACTACACCTTTCTCTACCTTAGTTATCCCGTGATTAAAGTGTCCCTTTCAGCTATTCTTTTTAATGGCACAGCATTCCTTCGTATCGAATTTTCTTTCATTAAGACTGTAAAGTAACTTGGTCCGAAGTATTTTATTCAAATTTTCTTTAATACCTGGTAATTTACGTGCCGCAGGGAACCGATTTCCACGCTCCAGCACGAATCCATTTTGCGGCTAAAGTTTATATTTGTATAGTATGAGACTTGAACACAAGGCTTGTTTTTAAAGTAACAACCTTTTAATAGTTTGTCGCTGCGATTGCGATTCTGAGTATACGCGATCGCTTGCTGCATTTATTAGAAAGCCAGATGCAGCTGTGAGCGATCGTCACTTTATGTTTTCCTGTTATTAGAGCGTTTCGAAATGCAAAAACAAATAGAACGACCCGACTGTGAAGTCAGATCAGTGATTAATTTTTGGAATGCGAGAAATGTTACGCCAGCAAACATTCATCACCAATTGTGTGAAGTTTATGGGGGAACAATAATGAGTGGTAATGCCGGCCACACACAGCCAAACAGACTCAAGATCTGATCGCATCATTTGGTTGGGAATAATTCGACCATCCTCCATACAGTCTGGATTTGGCACCAAGTAATTTTCATCTCCTTCTTCATTCCTTGGTGTAAAACATTTCAACGACAATGATGTTGTGAAACACAAAGTATAGACTTGTCTTTCATCACAAGCAGCATCATTCTTTGAAGCAGTATTTTTAAAAAATAATTTCAGTCTAATTATATAATATGTAAATTCAATAACAGCCCGCCTTAAAGCAATATGTGTATGTAACAGTCATTGCATATGCTTATATTATCGTATTCGTGTGTAATAATGTTATCGAACATATTACGTAATTTAATAATGTAGGAGCTGTGAGAATAATAGGTTAAACGTTGCTAACAATGAGGTAACCTTGAGTCAATAATGAGCTTGAAAGTTTAAATGCTACTAGTCATTATTGGAGCAACAATAATGTAAATTTTGAAACAGTTTATAAAATAGCCAATCAACAACCAGAAAAAGCTTTAGTTAAATGAAGGTATTCTATTGCATTAGGATTAGCCAATCACAAACTGAAAAGGAGAAAATTTTACAAATTTAGAGTTCAGTTGCCTGCAGACAGCGTTACTAACCAGACGCAAAAATTGTCCTCAAGAAATATAATATGTATTCGTGTGAGACGAAAAATAAGTTTACATTTTAAAAAGTGTAATTAATTAATACAAAGAATCACACAGCTCTCTATATCAGTGAAGGGTTATTTAAACCGTATCAAGTATTAATAAAAGGAGTGAAGTAAAATAATAATCTGTGTAAACCTACATTCTTGTCGCATCACAATCCTACAAAGAGAAACGTGTCTCTAACAATAACACTGACGCAGCCGAAGCAAACATAAATATAATAATTAAAGAAACAGTCAAATTACAAGGTTAATATTTTTTTTTAAACTTGGGGTAAAGGCCACCTGAAAGTACATTTGGAGCGAAGGTTACCGAAACTGTTTACTATACGTGCGGTTGCAAGTCCTTTAAGTTTGGCTCCCCAACAGTTGAAATATAGTACAACTCCTTCAATACAAACTACTACAAATTGGTGCCCAAAGCGTGGTGCAAACAAACCATCTACTTCATCTTTGACGAAGACATACAAAAATGGTTTTGGTTAGGAGGTGACTATTTTAAAAATAATGCTCTGTTGTTTAAAAAAATCATCAGTAATTATTCTAAAAACATGCTTCGTAGCAACATGAGAGCTTCCTTATAAAGAGATAATGCAGCCTAAGGATAGAGAGTTGAATGTCATTTTACGTACCACAATTTATTTAATTACGAAGGCCGCAGGGATCCTGGCTTACTTAATTTATTTCTTCTCTTTAGCAGTAATAAATCTACAATCCGTGTTAACTGCACCAACACTACTTTTATTTATTTACAGTAAACTGCGCTTAACCGAATTGTGTAGGGGTGGATAAAATCCGATGATATACAGAGTGTGATAAAAAGTATCGGAATTTTTGGTTTTCCTTAAAGAATTTTTATTTAATCATCAACTTTGTCCCCTCCACAGTAATCCCCTTCCATCCTGGAAGCACTTCTGGAACTCACGTTTAGTTATAGAGTTCAGCTCCTTCAGCGATTCTGTTTTTATCTCATCAATGGTGGTAAAACGTTGACCTTTCATGGTTCTCTTCAGCCTCGGGAATAGAAAGAAGTCACAGAGGGCCATGTCCGGTTAATATGGTGGCTGAGGCAGCATAACGGTTTTGTTTTTTGCCAAAAAGTCACGAACAAGTATTGAGATGTGAGCGGGTGCATTATCGTGATGCAATATCCAAGAGCGGTTTTCTGGTCGTTTTCTTCGGATTACTTCACGAAAACGGCGCATAACTTCCAGGTAGTATTTCTTATTGACCGTACGACCTTAAGGCAGGAAGTCCTGATGCACTATCCTATTGTAATCGAAGAAAACGGTGAGAAGATCCTTCACATGTGATCAACCTTGTCGAATTTTTTTCGGTCTTGGCTCTTCAGGCAGTTTTCATTGGGACAATTGGCCCTTAAATCCGAACTCATACCCATATACCCATGTCTTACTCATAGTAGATTCCCCAAAAGCCACAGTCAACATTTCGAATGCGCTGCTGCAGTTTATTCCATTTTTCAAGCAAAATTTAATACAAATGCCTTGATCCATCTGTTTAGAAAGTAAAAATTCGCAGAGTACTCGAAAACACTTACAACTTTTTCGACTGTGAAAAATAAACTAAATATTCAAAACAGCTGAAAACGCAATCAAACATCAGGAACATGTGTATCAACAAGGTAAAATAAAAGTTTTGAACATCGGGTGTATAAACCTCGTGAAATTAAAAAGTTCTCGTTATATGTTGATCACACCTCGTGTTCACACGACTTTCTGTTAATGCACACTGGTACACAAATGACTTACTACATATTTTGAACAGCTGTTGTCAAGTCTGGATTTTCCAGCAAGAATTTGCTAACACGTATACAGCTGTTGAGTAATAAATTTAATTCTTGAGCAGTACGTTTTGAGTAGCTAAATAAAATTATAATCACAGGGAAAATAAATATCAATAACAGTAGGGATATTATTGAACAAGACTAGGAAGCGAATATTACTAAATGAGCAGGGCTAGACAGTGCCATCAGCGGCCGGAAATGGGTGCTTTTTCCCTCTATTGTTAAGAGTCCCGTTAGGTTGCTGGAACGCAGATGTGTAGAAAAGGGTCAATGTTCGCCAAAAGCCAGATAGCTTTAGGCCTCCAATGAAAGAAGCTAGAAATCAGGTGATAGTGGAATGGGGAGACAGAAAATTTGAAATAGAGAAACAGGAGAGTTTAGAAGACACCCTTGGTTGTGGTAGTTCCTTGGAGATGGTTCTTAGAAAATGTGTCGGCGGATAGGTGCGAGGATATGTAGCGTAGCAATAAGCAAATGCGCGAGTGTATGTGTAGTAATAGCAGGAATCAAATGTTAAAACGGGAAATAAACGAGCAGGAAAACAAAACACTCGTATTCACCAGTAACCCGAGATCCAAAATCCATGCAAATCCATGAGCTAGTTCGAACCCGGGACCATTCCTGGCAATCCTGTGCCACCCAATAGCCACATACTACCACAAATTGGCGCCCAAAGGAAGTACAGCCGCAAGTTTTGGAAGGTAGTGTAATAACTGATAAGGAATTATGGCTCTCAGGATCCTCCGATTTAACTCGATGTGATTTTTGTCAATGGGAAGCAACAAACCCCTTACACTTGAGAACTAAAAGAAAACATCTACTGTGAAATTCACTTAATTTCGGATATTGAACTCCTGAGTCAATGAAAAATTCCTGAAAAGATGCCAAAAATATGGGGACAGAGAAGAACAACAGCTCCAACATCTGTTATTATAAGGTCCGTACACTTTATCTGTAGTAAGGCCAAGAGGGTTTGCAAATCATCGATAAATTCTTCAGCCACGAAGTGACCTCGAGGATTTGTAAAACATAAACGGCGTTTGCTAAGCTTGTATTGCGAATAAAATAAGTGATCTACTAAAAATAAAAATTTAAAATATTTATTTGCAATATAATTGGCGTTGTTTTCGACAAGTTAGAATCGTATGGTTACGTTTTTTTACTTTCTCTACTACGTATAGTAAGTAGAAGAAGTATGGTATTCCAATCAAAAATTTGATACCAAGATTTCACCGCAAATATATATTTTGAGACCCCTGAATCCAAAAAAAAACAAAACATTTTTGGAAACATGTCCGTGTGTGTGTGTCTGTGAACAGCATAACTCAGAAACGAACAGTCGGATAAACACAAACTTGGTATTTAGGTCCAGTATCCTCCAGAAATGCAACACGAAGGTTTAAAAGCAAATCCCCCCACCCTAGATTACCCTGTACGTGGAAAATTTTTCGAAAATTTTAATTTTCTCAAAAATGGCTCTAACGATTTTGATTAAAATACCATATGTTTAAGATATTTTCATGAGAAATGAAATGTATATCTCAAATTTTCTGGGAACGTCTCCAAAAGTATTCTTCATTGTGAACGACTTTTGCATAACTGGTAAACCATAAGAGATAGACAAAAATTTACTACACGAAAAATGTAGATCGCGTTAAAATACACAATTTATGTCATATACATTTTTGTTGTTGAGTGAACCATTTTCGAGATATTGGTTGTTATTCCCTTAAATTTTCCAATACTTATACTTTTTCTCAAAATCGTCATTTTTTTGTCGTGGTAGTGCAAAGAAAATGGAATACTCCATATAGCAGCCAGCTCTTAAAATATTTGACTATAGTTTAAGCCTAGCAATTCCCCTTGCATCTACAAGAAAAGTAGCAATAAGATTAACATCTCGATTAACATGAAGCATATGGAGAATAAGCCTTTGTAAAAATAGTTTGTACAAGAGTAGAGAAAGTCATGTGAGTTTAACATCAGATTTTTTAATTACACTAAAACTGTGTAAAGTTATGTTCCTTTGTAATAGCAGCATAGATAATTTACACGATTCCCTGATGGATGCATACACCGTGCACAGTTAAATATCAATTTATCACGAGTGAAAATAGCAACATTTACCCTATAGTTAGCATCCGTTGCCCGTTCACCTTCAACATAACATACCTTACACTGCATATGTGGCGTATTTAATGTGACCCTGTTATAACGCATTCCATCTCGTTACTAAAAACGTACGGTATAGTTGCGCTCCACATACCACATAACCGCGCAGTGTGTACCAGACCATTGCATTAACTTTTCAACAGATTTTCTCATATCTTTGCAGCGTAGCCGCATTGCTTTTTTACCTTTAAATTAACAACGCTTCGGTCTCTAGAGAAAAGAACCTGATGTGTTACATTCACATAACCTTCTATACTCACTCTTCTAAAAACTATTCTTGCAAATCCTTACTATTCTATGATAGTTGTTGTTTCACACAACACTGTGTGTAGGACAAGCGTTGAAAGGTGCAATCAATCTGAAAAATGCAATTCCATTGCCAGGATTTAAAGGAACGAATCTTCTGGTTAAAATAGGGCGAAAGTAAGGGACACCCAACCCTGGACAGAGGTAGGTCGGCCGGCTCCTGTGCTTCTACCGTGACCGCCGGGAGCGACAAAGCGCGGCCAGATCCGCATGACATCGGGCGCAAACACATACGGGGTCCTTAATGTTTCTAGATTTAACACCTCTAATGCCGGCCGAGCCTCCGGGGGTTCCAGGCGAGCAGCCCCTGGGCGACGTCAGGATGAAACTACCAAGAGCCAGCGCCAGCTACAAATCTGAAACAGAAGGCAAGGAACATGGGTATAGGAAATGGGGATAGGAGAGTCTTGGTAGAAGATGAACCACTCCAGCATTCCCATGCCAACCCGGGAAACCACAAAAACACATGAGTCATAGTGCACGGTCGCCGGGATCGAATCCGAGACCTCACGAATGCGAGTCGCTCACGTTACCGCGGCACCACCTCGCTCGGTTGCTCTAACCAACTGAGCTACCATGGCAACATGTCGATTTAAAAATAAATTCTCCAACCGACTCCATGTTTTTCGAGTAAACCACGAGGTGGTCTCTAATTCATTTTGAGATAACATATCCCAATGGCGACCGTCGTAAGTAGGTACTTGTAAGTACTTTTAAGTCCGAGACTTCATAGTTTAAGCAACTATTAAGTCAATCAATGGCACAGACCGCCGACATTTGAAGAGGTTCGTAAAGAGTAATAGGCAGATATCTATCCAGACCATCACACAGGAAATACAATCTGCATCAGGAACCACTCCAAGTACTATGACAGTTAGACGTGAGGTGAGAATCCTTGGATTCCTTGGTCGAGCGGCTGCTCATATGCCACACATCACGCAGGAAAATGCCAAACGACGCCTCGCTTGGTGTAAGGAGCGTCAACATTACGCGATTGAACAGTGGCAGAACGTTGTATGGAGTGACGAAACACGGTACACAATGAGGCAATCCGATGGCAGGGTGTGGGTATGGCGAATGTCCGGTGAACGTCATCTGCCAGCGTGTGTAGTGCCAACAGTGTAATTCGGAGGTGGTGGTGCTATGGCGTGGTCGTGTTTTTCCTGGAGGGGGCTTGCACTCCTATTTTTTTTTTGCGTGGTACGATCACAGCGCAGACCTACATTGATATTTTAATCACCTTCCTGTTTCCCACTGTTGAAGGGCAATTCGGGAATGGCGATTGCATCTTTCAACACGAACGAGCACCTGTTCATACTGCACGGGCTGTGGCGGAGTTGTTACACGACAATAACATCCCTGTAATGAACTGCCTGCACAGAGTCCTGACTTGAATCCTATAGAACACCTTTAGGATGTTTTGGAACGCCGACTTCGTGCCAGGCCTCACCGACCTACATCGATACCTCTCCTCAGTTCCGCACTCTTTGAAGAATGGGCTGCCGTTCCCCAAGAAACCTTACAGCACCTGATTGAAAGTATGCCTGCGAGAGTGAACGCTGTGATCAATGCTAAGGGTGGGCCTACACCATATTGACTTTCAGCATTACCGATGGAGGACGCCACGAACTTGTGCGTCATTTTCAGCCAGATGTCTGGATACTTTTGATCACGTAGTGTATACTGGGCGTGAAAGTCCGATAATTTTGCTCAGAGAGCTCTTTATCAGGCTTGAGGTTATTTTACGTACCGTAAATCTACGACAGGGGACCACCGGCTTTACCTCCTTTCCGAAGGAAGCCATGCTAAGGATTTTTACGCCCGAAAAAATCCACTGCCCTCCGCCGGTTTTGAACCGGTGTAAGAATAATACAGTAGACTAAAGCAATAGTCAGACTTTTGAAGAGCGTGTCATCTTGTAATGTCTTTCCAAGACCATGAAAAAAAAATTGTCTTAACGTTCACCTATTTTTCCCCTCCCTCTATCGCATATTACTGGGTATACAAATTATTCTTATGAAAGTTTATTTTTCTGTTTACTTCATTTTAAGCCAAATAAACCTTTTCAGAAATGGCTACATTACACGTTTAGTTATAGATACGAAGAGAACAGTGGCAGTCAAATGTTTAACTGGAAGCTACATGCTGGCCTTAAAATTCAATACTGTTTCCATGAAATCGCGAGAAACATCCGAATGTTGACAGGAAAATGGATTAATATTGAACAACTCAAACCATCAATAACGGATATTTATTTAGAGGGTGATGCCAAAATAATTAATAAACTGTATACGTTGATATTGTAATGAAAAGAAGCTAGAAACAGTGATGTGTATTGAATTTATTTAAAGGTGAGTCGGAATTGTTACACTAACATCACTAAAGTTTACTCACTTAACATGTTTCGGGAAACGGTTGTTCCCATCCTCAGAAGCTAATCCAACTGGCCCGTGTTGTTGGTGTTTCCGTTTTTTGGACTGGATACTGTGGTGGTATCTTGTGGTGGAGAAATGTACTTCCAGAGAGGATTTGGTGGCGGCAAATCAAAATTCATTAGATGTGTGTTGTGTTTTAGAATGGTGATCTTCTCCCATGCATCTAATTCGGCTGCAAATTTGGCTGGTTTGACTAATGTAATATTGGGTTTGATGTTGTGATTAGTGATCCAAAAATGGTGTGAAACTGCAGATTTGTCTATTTGTTTGTACTTGATACATATCATGTGCTCCTTGCCTAGTTTCTAGGTTTCTTTTTGTCTTACCTATGTATACTTTATTGCAATCTGAACAATTGATTTTATAGATTCCAGCTTTTTTGTCTTGTGGGATGGGGTCTTTTAACTTGTTACAAAGTAATTTCTCTATGTTGTATTTGTTCTGTGGAGCTAGGCTGATGTTGTGTTTCATGAAAATCTTCTTAAATTTGTGAAATGTTCCTGGGTGGTATGTGAATTTCTTGAACTTTAGCTCTTTATCTTGCTGGCTGAGATTTGTTGTGTTTCTGATGTGCATCTGTCGTTTGAATTTTGCAATTTTTTTGTCAATAGTTGTTTTGTTGTACCCATTATGTATTGCTGTGTCTACTATATGCTGGTATTCTTGTTTATTTAAGGGGGTATATACCAGTCTATGTGTTAGGCTGTTTAGTACTACATGTTTGTGTGTGGTTGGATTGAAACTCTTATTTTTTATGTAATCAGTAGAGTGTGTTGGCTTCCTGTATATGCCAAAGGTTAGGTTCTTTTGTTCTCTGATGATTTTTAGGTCTAAAAATGGTAGCATGCCTTCTTTTTCTATTTCTATGGTGAATTTTATTGATTGGTTCTGTAGGTTTAGTAAGGTTAAGGAGTCTTGTATGAACCTATTAGGGACAACAGCGAAGATGCCGCCACCAAGTCCTCTCTGGAAGTACATTTCTCCACCACAGTATCCAGTCCAAAAAACGGAAACACCAACAACACGGGCCAGTTGGATTAGCTTCTGAGGATGGGAACAACCGTTTCCCGAAACATGTTAAGTGAGTAAACTTTAGTGATGTTAGTGTAACAATTCCGACTCACCTTTAAATAAAATAAATTGTATGTTTTAAAGTAATCTACATTTCTTTGTGGTATATCTACGTCTATCCCTAAATGTTTACCGGATATACAAGATTGTACAAAGTTCTCTCCAAATGAAGAGGACCTACAGGTATTTCCAAAAAATTCAGGATATACATATAATTTTCATGTAATACCTTTAATACACGCTATTTTAATCAAAATGATTGGTCATTTTTTAGAAAATAAACAATTTCGAAAAATGTTGCATGTTTGCGTTGTTTGTAACGGTGGGAGTTTCTTTAAACTGCTTGTGTCGCATTTTTGGAAGGTATTGAACCTAAATACCAAGTTTGGAATTCATCCGATTTTTTTGTTTTTGAATTATTGTGTTCACAGACACACTCATACGGGCTTTTTCTAAAAATTCTTTTTTGCATTCAGGGGGGCTCAAAGCATTTATTTCCGGTGAAATCGCGATATCCATTTTTTTTAGTAGAATGCAATACCTTCTCTACCTATTATGTACGTGGTTAAGAAAGTAAAAATTGTATACCGTTTATCTGTTTCTGTTTTGTTTTTGGCTAATATAGGTATTATTAAATATGGCTTCCTTTAAAAACGCTAATCCTGTAGATCAAGGATGCGAAAACGACTTCCTTCCGCGAGTCACCAAATATGCAACACACATTGCATCTCTCAGCAACATGTGAAAATCAAACGGACGGTTGCAGAGAGGGAACGTGCGCCTGCGGGTAAATAACTCGCGGGTCATGTTTTCGTCACCTCTGCTGTAGATAAACGTTTACTTTACAAATATATGTAATTTATATTTGTTTGTGAAATAAAACCTTCTAAATTCTATAAAGTTTCATTTGTAAATATTTAAGCATGTTTGTAAAGTTCTATTTTACTAAAAATAGAAGTTAGTGAAGCATGTTTTTACAACTATGAAGTTCATAATTCACAAGGAATGTAAACATTGCGAAACATACAGAAGTCTTTCAGAATGAAGAGAACCTTACAGGGTATTCTCATAAAATTGAATATATATTGTGTATATTCCTGATAAGATATTTTTTCAAAATGTTGCGTCTAAAATCATTCTTCGTTCACAATATGTGAATTGTTACTCGCAGTAAGCATTGCTTGGATAAACTTGACAATGAAGAATCGATTATATCGACATCACTCACATGACTAGAGTGCAGATAATTAAAGAGAATGAAGCAATTGTTCACGCGACGTATTGCAGGCAGCAATTTACAGGGATACGCTAATAACATACCCTTCCAAAGATTGGCAATATTACAGACACTAGGGAAGTTATTAACGACACAAATTGCCTCATACGTGGAGCACTTAACATCATCCTCATTGAAGATAATTCATAGCCTTTTCTCGTCTCGTCGTAGATGTTAAACATGGCCAACGTATTGGAAACATTGCAAAATTAATTGCAGTCTTTGCAAGTCCCGTTTTTAAATGTCTATCGTTTACTTAGATATAGCTTCTACAAACTATGCTTATGAAACCTTGGCTATCTACTTGTAAGTCGAGGTCACAGGTTGTTAAATATAAAAACAGTACATCATACAGTTTTGAAGCTTTCTCTGGAGTACCACAAGGCTAGAATTTAGGTCCACTATTATTTCTTTTATTTATTAACGATATATCACTATATATTCATTCTTCTAATATCTTACTGTTTACTGAGGATCTAAAATCCTTAGCGCTATAAAATCTGTCTTCGATTGTGTTAAATTTCAAAACCATTTGAATTCCTTAAACAAATGGAGAACAATCTTCCTTTTGAGGTAGGTGTTTTTCTGCTGTTGTTATCCCCACGTTTGGGAACCAATTTGAAGCAGTATTGTTCTTGGAGTTTATTGTTTATTTATTTATCTCCACGCATGGACGTCAATTTTTGAAGAATGTTCTGTTGTTGAAGTTTGCACCACGCTTTGGGCGTTAATTTGAAGAACAGTGTTTGTTTGTTACGTAATATGCTGCTACGTATGTAAAGCTGATTCGAAGATGTGCTTTTGTTGTTACGCTCCAAGTTTAAAAAATATTATATTAACTTTGTTATTAAACTACTTCTGTAGATATTATTTATGTTTATGTTTGCCTCGGCTGCGTCAGTATTATTTTAGAGACATGTTTCTCTTAGACAGGGCGTGGTGCGACAAGAATGTAGGCTTACTCAGATTTTAAGTTTAAATTCACTTCTTTTTATTAATCCTTGACACAAATTAAATAGCACTACACTGATATCAAGAGCTGTGGGATTTTTTTTACACTTGCACTTTGTTAACACGTAAACTTATTTTACGATTCACACGAATACGTAATATTTCTTTAGAGAACACATCTTCCATCCGATCACTACCAAGGTCTGCAGGCAACTGAACATATTTCAACCGTCCAAACTCGTAAGCTTCTGTATTTCAAGTCTGTGATTGGCTAATCCTAGTCCAATAGAATAGATGCATTTTACTAAAGCTTTTTCTAGCTGTTGGTTGGCTATTTTTAAACTGACACAAGATTGACGTTATCGCTGCCCTAATCACAACTAGTAGTATTCAAACCCTCTAAACTCATTATTGCCTCAAGATTACCCCTTTGTTATCTCATTGTTAGCAACGTTAAACCTATTATTCTGTCGCGGTATCGTTCGTGTTATCTTATTTGCTGAGCGCCAGTTATTGTATTACTAGTTTGAATTTTGGGTTCTTTGTCCTTGAAACGGCAACTCTAGGCCGAGCCGAGAACTGTAATTATAGATAATCTATTAATTAACTTTTATTGATGTTAAATAATACTATGTACATAACTTTTTCTTATACTGCTTGTATAGTTTAAGAAGGGTGATTTAACGTTATGTATGTATCTAGGTTACTAATATTAGAAGAGTTATAAATGGTTTAATGTAAATAATTTAAGCGCTATGTTAAAATACTGTCCACGACGAAATGTTTTAGCTACAGGAATAGTGTCTTCGAAGGCAGAAAATCTAGTTTTATGACGTCTCTTTGGTCACAGGGCCATTATTCCTACAGCGAGGGTGTAGCGCCTTTGTTCCTTTATTTGATAATTCGCCGTGACCAAGTGAGAGAGACAGATAGCTTAACGGTAAACTTGGGAAAAGCCGCGATTTATCTTAATCTTGGACCAATGAGATCCCTGGAAGTTTTTACGAAATAGTTAGACGCGTCGAGTGGCGCTAAAAATGCACCAATAGGAAAGGAAGCAGCCTCAGTAGCCTGCGACTATAAATGGATCTGTTTGGAGCAAATTCGGGACAGTTTGTCATAGCAGTTTAGCATTGCAGTTTGGTAGTTTTGTCAGTTTGGCATTTCATTTCAGTTTGGCATTTTGTCATGTGTGGTCAAGGAGAGATGCTGCAAGATGTGTGATATATCGCGCCAAAAAGGGAATAAAGATAGTTTTAGAAACACACCTAAGAACCGCTACTCGTAAAGAGATAATAAGCATATTTAAACTTCGTGTCATATCCGCGCCGCATTTTAACAGCGGGGGACAGTATTTTAACAGCGGCAATACCAATTTTGTATACGACGTGGGTTAGTAAAATAAAAAGAAACGGCAGTGTCATCTGTTCATAACCAAAGCACGTCTACGTCTTCCTATATCACCACCCGAGATCCACGCTTCCTTTACCGAGGATAAGTCCATGCTCCCATATAGTTTAAAGAAAACTATTGCAGCTAGCCGAGGATAAAATTGAAGAGAACCAGCACACTGCGAACTTCTGGAATTAACATGGGAGATGCATCAAGGTAAGCCTACAGCAACGGACGGAGGAGGTGACTGCCGCATCCTCCAGCTAGCTATTATTAGAAGTCGAGCAAATCTCTTAAACAGGGTGCGTAAACGTAAAGGAGTTATTACTAAAAGATAACACAGATAAAAGAATTTGTTTTTACACTTTTATTGCCGTCACAATAAATTAATTTCACATAATTACTCTTGATACACGCCCGACTGAAACTGTTATATGTTCGAATGTAACTATAATCACTTATTTGCCGCTCATTATTAATTCTAGTATTTCACATCTTGTAACTAACTTTACGACGCGAGAGATTCTGTAAAATTGCGCGACGTGTAACCCGTGAATGATTCTGTTGAACTGTGCGACGTTTGCCTTGTGAATTATTCTGTAGAACTGCGCGTTACCTGTCTCTGGCACGGAATTTATACTCCCTCACCCCGATATGCCTAAACATTATAATCGAGCTGGTATTGGTTAATAAAGCGCGCCAACATTAGCGTCTATTTTTATATCCAATCAAAATTACGAACACATATGCTCTAGGGAAGATATTCCCTGCATTTATAAAGAAAGGCGCGCTACTCTGTCGTCATTTGCTTGTCTCTTCTAATTAATAAACAACTCACCCCCTCGTTTCATTGTTATCTGCTCCTATTGTCAGTTTCAGTGAGGTCGTGTAAACTTATTTCCTAACAATGCTTATAATTAACAAACATCTCAAATCATTGTCATACAATAATGCTAATTTACACTACAATCACTCTGGGATTCACAGTGTTGTGATATAAAATACTGCGTAATTCTTACAGCTCCTACATTGTTAAATTACGTAATGCATTCACATAACATTAGTAAACATGTTTACAATAATATAATCATATGGAATTACTGTTGCATACATTTTACAAATTATTACAAACATATTGCTTCAAGGCGGGCTGTTATTGAATTTACATATTATATAATTTAATTGAAATTATTCAAGAATTAAATATACTGCCTAACTTTTAATATATTAACATGTCAGCTTATGTATTTTACCAGACTTAAGAGCAATATTGATTGTATTTACACTACAGATAAAATAAAATTACTAGTCGAAACAAAAAAATGATTTTATAGTAATTTTGAATAAAGACTTATTATTCGCAAAACATATTAATACTATTGTTAGTGTAGCAAATACAAATCTGGAATTTATCATTCGTAGTTCATCTCATTTCAATGATCCAAGAATTTTTTTATATTGTATAATTAATTTGTAAGATCCAATTTGAATATGCATCTATTATATGGAGCCCTTAAAATGATAAATATGTTAAACTTATTTAATAATTCAACCTAAATTTCTTAAGTGTGTGTTTTTAAAAAAGAATTCGTTTTTTCCCTAATTTAATATCTTATGACACATTAGTTAACTTATTTCAGTTTAAAAGATTATCTCATAGAAGGAATCGTCACTCGTTACTTTTTGTTTACAAATTATTAAATAATAAGATGGATGATTGAAACCTAAGACAATTAACATACTTTTACGTTCCCAATATTACAGCAAACCGTTCTCGTCACATCTTCTTTATCCCAAGAGCCAACAATGATGCACGTAAATATTCTCCTATACTAAGAATGCAAATTTTACATTTTCTACTACGTATAGTAAGTAGGGGAAGTATTGTATTCCACCCAAAAATTCGATACCGAGATTTCACCGCAAATACATGTTTTGAGACCCCCTGAATCCAAAAAAAGCATTTTTCGAAACATGTTCGTGTGTGTGTGTGTCTGTCTGTCTGTCTGTCTGTGTGTCTGTCTGTGAACAGCATAACTCAGAAACGAACAGTCGGATAAACACCAAACTTGGTATTTAGGTTCAGTATCTTCCAGAGATGCGACACGAAGGTTTTCAAGAAAATCTCCCACCTCAGATTACTATTTATATAGAACATATTTTGAAAATTTTAATTTTCTCAAAAATGGCTATAACGATTTTGATTAAAATATATGTTTAAGATATTTTGATGACAAATAAAATGTATATCTTGAATTTTCTGGGAATCCCTCCAAAAGTATTCTTCATTATGAACGACTTTTGCATAACTGGTAAACCATAAGAGATAGACAAAATTTTACTACACAAAAATGTAGATCACGTTAAAATACACAATTTATGTCATATACATTTTTTTGTTGAGTGAACCATTTTCGAGATATTACTTGTTTTCCCTTAAATTTTTCAATACTTATTTTCTCAAATGGGAATTCGTTATTCATTTTTTTGTCTTGGATATGCAAAGAGTATTAATCTGTGGCAAAGGGAATAGTGCTGCACCTAGCAACCAGCTATTAAGAGATATGTATGTGCTTAAAGGCTACTATATTTCTATTTTGCCCTTGTAAATATATATTCCCCTTACATCTACAAGAAAATTAGCAATAAGATAGAGTCTGCAAATGTTTATCTCGATTAACATGAAGTAGATGGTGAATAAGCGTTTGTAAAAATAGTTTGTACAAGAGTAGGGAAAGTCATGTGAGTGTAACACATCAGATTTATATACAATGAATCGCATTATTTAACTACTGATATATTCAATATGAAGCATAAAAATTTCGATTTATTCTGTGATCATCTAGTACAAATTATACACTGACTAATTTATGAGGTACCAAATTACCAATTTTATAATTTTTGAGTAATTTGGCTTATTTTCTCTAATTTGTGTTATTTGTTTTATTTCGTAAGTTTTTGTCATGTTCGATTGATTGTATTTTGTGTTCTTTTTTTCGTTGAGTTGTAATTGTAAAAATATTATATTTAATCAAGTGAACATTGTAATTGGGGAAACCTGTAATGTTCACAAAATAAAATATATAATGGGGATAAACATTTATAGAAATAATTTCGTTACACATTTTATTGTGGGTACATAGGAGATATAGTAGAATAAAGTGATAGAAGTTTAAAAACTGAGTCGGTGTATGCTGGCCTTAAAAACCCATACACTTTTAATGAAATGACGAGGAACACCTGAATAGACAAAACACAAAAAATCAGTATGGTACTTATATGAATTTCTCTACTCACTCTTCTACCAATATTCTTAAAAAAACTTGTTCTTCTATCTATTTTTTGTCCATACACAATAAATTTTTATTACTAATTTACACGTTGTAAGCTAAAGCGATAGCCATATCTTTTAGAACTGGTCGCTATGTGAGGCTTTGAAATTCTGTTCACTTTGCATGAACACGAAAAAGAAAGAAAAAAAAGAGTTGCGATTTGTGGTTGAGACAGAATAAAGTATTTAAAAGTTCAAACCAATAACGAAGTTATATTCTGGAAATGGATTGCGTTACGAAAGCTTGTATTTGACATAAATTGTCCTTTAACGAGATTTACATTGTGTAATAATGTGGTGTATTATTCATTTTATTGTCATTATCAGACCCACTTTTGTGCTGTATTGTTGCTACCAGACGTAGCATTGTTGTGTCTCTTTAGTTATATGTATTTCGGCTTAACAGTCTTTCCTTGCTGTGCGGACCACGCCAAAGGGAAAGATCTTTTCGAAGTTGTCTGGTATGACGTCAATCCTGTCTGGTTTTGGCTAGACACGGTTGGTTGGGTAAGGAAGAGTCACTCTAATGGAAGTGTTCGTTGGAGCCAGACATGTGTGTGGCCGGTCTACGGTTTAGTGGCATCTCCCTGCACACTTTTTCCTTTGTTCATGATGTATTCGCCAGACGTTTTGTGAATAAATCCAAGAATGCAAAGGTAATGTGTGTAATGTCATGTTTCAGTGTAATATAAAACCCATGCCTTCCCCTAAATCTCCACACTAAGGTCTCGGACTTTCCTGCCAGCGGGTTGTGCCACCCCCATGTGCGTGTTGAGGTGATCTAAATGAATCCCTTTCTGGTAACCTTTTGGCTTTCACCCCAACATGTAACAATACGTATTTATCTATATTTGCTGTTTATAAAATATACAAAATCTGAAATGTTACATTCAAAAACCTTCTCTAGCCTCTATTGCTGGTTAGTGAGTAAACAAATTATTCTTATAAACGATTATTTTAATTGAAATAAACCTTTCCAGAAATAGCTACATTACACACTTCGTTATACTTATAAAGCGAACAGCGATAGTCAAATGTTTAACAACTGGACGCTATATGCGGGCCTTAAACTTCCATACTGTTTCCATGACATCGCGAGAAACAATTGAAAATTGAAAGGACTTAAAAAGAATCACTAAATACTGTACAATTTGAACCATTAACAACGGATATCTCGGAAATGACTGATGCCACATAAAAATTTATTTTAAACAAATTGCGTATTTTTTGTGTAATACGTTTCTATCTATCACTTACCACGTCCACAATTTTATGCAGAATTCCTTCCGAATAAAGAGGAATTCACAGAAAAAAATTATACACTTTGTTTGATGGAAATATCTTTAATATATAGCATTTTAATCAAAATTATTAGAGCCATTTTCTAGAAAATTAAAATTTTCGAAAAATGTTCCCGGTAAAGCGTAGTTTGGAGTGGGGGATTTTCTTGAAAATCTTCATATCGTATCCCTTGAAAGTATCGAATCTAAATACTAAGTTTGGTATTTATCCAACCTTTCGTTTTTTAGATATGCCGTTCACAGCCAGACGGGCATGTTTCCAAAAATACTTTGTTTGATTTCAGGCACCTCGAAACATGTATTTACAGTGAAATCTCGGTAACTACGAGGGTTGTCCCAGCAATACCCGACCTAACAAGAAAACACAAAAATTTTGGGAAAAAAAACATTCTTATTTCTCTAAATGGTCTCCTTTCAGCTCGATACACTTTTCCCAGCGATGTTCAATTGCTTCGATGCCCTGCTTATAGTGAGAACCGCCGAGTTCTGCAAAATAGCCATCAACTGTAAACTTCACCTCTTGATTGTTGGCAAATTTTTTACCACCAAACCATTTCTTCATCTTTGGAAACAGAAAATAATCAGATGGGGCTTAGTCTGGCGAATAGGGTGCATGAGGAAGCAATTCGAACTTTAACTCATTGATTTTGGCCATGGCGATAATGGATGTGTGAACTGGAGCATTGTCTTGACGAAATAGAACTTTCTTTTTCGGTAAATGCGGCCGTTTTTTGCTTGATTTCATCATTCAAACGCTGCAATAAGTTTGCATAGTACTCGTCATTGATTGCTTTTCCTTTATGAAGAAAAATAAAGAACTATGTCCTACGCGTATCCCTAAAAACTGACGCCATGACTTTGCCTAAAAATGGAACTATCTTCACGTTCTTTGGAGCCGATTCTCCCCTTTCAGTCCACTGTTTTGACTGTTCCTTCGTCTCAGGTGTGAAGTGATGAATACATGTTTCATCCATGGTTATGAATAGATGTTAAAGCTAGGCTTTATTGCAGCGAAACACTCGACTGAAACATCCTCATGTCACTGCTTTTGTTCCATTGTGAGTAAACGCGGCAACGATCTTGCGCACAGATTTTTCATCTCTAAATTTTCAGTTAGTATGCGATGTTCAGCACTTTTTAAAATGCCTATGAGTCCGCTAGCTCAGGCACTTTCAGTCGACAGTCAGCCAATACCATTTTGTGGATTTTCCTCACAATTTCTGGCGTGGTCACCTCATTTGGTCCCCCACTGCGATGTTCGTCTTGGTAGCTCGTACGGCCTCGCTTAAATTCTGCAACCCAATATTTTACTGTTGTAAACGAAGGATCAGACTCCCCCAGAGTAGAATTTAGCTCAGCTTTAATATTAGTTGTACCAAGACCTTTAAAATGAAAGTACTGTATCACATAACGATGACCAGTTTTATCCATGTATACAAATTAACCATTAGGGGCTGCCAAGCAAATACTAAACAATCTGGCATTGTCAAACTTCAAACTTAAGCTTTAGAAGGTTGGTGGTTTCTAGCACAGTCATTTTTTTGATTCAAAAACTGCTATATATACGTCAGGTCGGGTACTTCTGGGACTGGCTTTGTAATTTCCGGGAGGAATGCAATACCTTCTCAAGCTACTATATACGTAGTAGAGAAAGTAATATGAACATCGCTTTAGCTTACTGTATTCTTCCTACATATACAAGAAATGTGCAGATCTGTTATGAAAGTTTTTATCTCGATTAACAATGCATGCTTAAACAGCGTGCGACTCAAATATGAAATTTGGAATTGAGACAACTTTGTTTTACTTTCTCTACTACGTATAATAAGTAGGGGGAGTATTGTATTTCAGGCCAAAAATTCGATACCGAGATTTCACCGGAAAGCATTTTTGGAAACATGTCCTTGTCTGTGTGTGTGTGTGTCTGTCTGTATTTCTGTCTGTGAACAGCATAACTCAGAAACGAACAGTCGCATAAACACCAAACTTGGTATTTAGGTTTAGTATCTTCCAGAGATGCGACACGAAGGTTTTCAAGAAAATCCCCCTATCCAAGATGACCCTTTACATGGAACATTTTTCGAAAATTTTAATTTTATCAAAAATGGCTGCAACGATTTTGATTAAAATATCATATGTTTAAGATATTTTCATGACAAATGAAATGTATATCTCGAATTTTCTGGGAATGTCTCCAAAAGTATTCTCCATTGTGAACGACTTTTGCATAACTGGTAAACCATAAGAGATACACAAAAGTTTACTACACAAAAAATGTAGATGGTGTTAAAATTCACAATTTATGTCATATACATTTTTTTTGTTGAGTGAACCATTTTCGAGATATTGCTTGTTATTCCCTTAAATTTTCCATAACATCTTTTTTCAAATGGGAATTCGTTATTCATTTTTTTTGTCCTGGTAATGCAAAGAGAATGGAATGCTCCACATAGCAACCAGCTCATAAAACATTTGACTGTTGCTTAAAGCCTACCATATTCCCCTTACACCTACAAGAAAATTAGCAATAAGATTAACATCTCGATTAACATGAAGCAAATGGAGAATAAGCGTTTGTAAAAATAGTTTGTACAAGAGTTGAGAAAGTCATGTGAGTGTAACACATCAGATTTTTTGCGGGGTTTCAGCGTATATTTTCTGTGAAATCTGGATGCCATTTTTTTTGTGAATATAATCTTTATTTTACCTATTATAAATAGGCGGTAGAGGAAGTGGAATTGCAAAATACACAAGTTTCACACAAATATTATGCACTAATCTGTATTCTTATTATATTGAAGGATTATCAAGTACTCAAATGTCACTTTTCTGAGTTCTACTGTCACTGTTTCGATCTGGTTTAACTTTCACTGCGGCTTCACTAAGTTCACTCGGTCACTTCCCTAATGTGAATGAGTTCAGTTTTCCCATCACATCAGTTCTTCGTTACAGCCTCTTCTTCCGGACGGTCCACTTGCTGGGGAGTCGAACCCAAGACTTCTTCAATCTCTCCTGTAACAACAACACTCACTACATGTCACAGCTGTCACCCCAAACTCGCTCGGAGAAGCGCACCTGATGTCGCACGGGTAACTCATCTCTTCACGCGAGAACGATATAGGCAGCGGAATCTTTCACAGAACATTGTAGAACTATTTTGACACACGTTCTGGTGGAGGGGGAGGAAACGTCTAGTTATTTGTCGATAGCGTGCCCGATGTTTACACTGCGAGCGGCACTTATTGTTCTTTACTCCGAGTGGACGGCCCCGACCACACGAAAACCTTGTACCATCGCCGCTGCGTCGCACCCTAAGCCAATGGGGATCTTTTCTGCATACCACCCCCCCCCAGGAGGAACGGATTAGGTGAAGGAACTGCAGGAGGCTACAGTCCGCAGACAGGCCGGCCGAAAGCGATGCGCAGAGGTCACTATAGATTCGATATTTGAGAACCGGGTTGCTCAGGGAGGACTTCTTTCTGGAGGAAGAACTCTATCTACCTGAGGCAGCTCGGAGAATGCTGCTGACAGAGGTAAGTACCGTCCAAGGAACAATTAGCATTCCCGCCATCCGACCGACACTGCACATGAAATCAGGAAAGTAAATTCATGGTAGAGTAGAAATCATCCTAGCATACGTCTTGCCAGACAGGAGAAACCACGAAAAACCCACGTCAGATACCCAGGAATCGAACCCCGGGCCTCTCAAATGCGAGGTCAGCATGTTACCGCGAAGCCATCTCGCTCGGTTCGGTTCCCTTAAACACTAGTGTAGAAATATTTCCGCTAAACAGCTGATAAAGGT
Organism: Deroplatys truncata; assembly: GCA_030765065.1. NCBI lineage: Eukaryota > Metazoa > Arthropoda > Insecta > Mantodea > Mantidae > Deroplatys > Deroplatys truncata. The sequence goes on from CM060976.1 coordinate 266,579,877, forward strand.
TTAAAGTCAATTTTACACACTGCTCTCTGTTCGGAAACAAGTGGGGTGTGTGTAACAAATGAAAGAAACCTTATTTATGCTATGACGGAGTGGTGTGACTGTTACACAGCAGACCTGCGGATGCGACGAGATGCATGAAGCAACAGGTTCGAGACTTGGAGTGGAGTTAAGTTCAAATCCGTTTTTCGTATTTAAGCCCATTAAGGACGCAAGGCAAGCAAGCAAGCAAGCATATTCTAGAAGGTGCGGTTCATTTAAAATCTCATTTAGGATACCCTTAACTTTCTGTAATGCGGCTGGTCAAATGAGGAGGGTTTACCTAGGAAATTCCCTTACCCTAGTTCTCAAATTAAATACACGCAGCGCTTTTGTCTGTGTGCTTCGAACTTAGCTGTTAAATAAAGTTCTATGGTTCGCTTATTTCTGTCTTAACCTTTGTTTGGCTCCGTAAATATGCACCAATAGATCAGTGTAGAAAGTATTTGTGTGTTGCTCTCATATGACTCTCTCTACTCATAAACCATTCTTACAAAAGCTTATTCTTATATCCACTGCATGTTAAAAGAATCATTACACAAGAACAATACAGTACACAAAAGCGATTGTCAGATTTTTATAAAGTGTGTCCCTAGGACTTTTTAAATTCCATGTTCTTTGCATTACAGAAATAATAAATAGCTAGTTTACCCCATAACAAAGAATATCTCGGAAATGCTCAACGCCACAGAGCATTTCATTTCAGATAAATTCTGTGCTTTAACATAGTGTAACTAAGCGGCTATGGTCGGGAGGTCGGGGATAAAAAAAGATCTGAAGTTTCTTTCCACCCTCCGCCAGAACGTGTGTCAAAAGTTCTAGAATGTTCTGTGGAAGATTCCATTGACTATGTAAGCCAGCTTTCTCGTAAGAGGTCTCCGTCGAGAGCGCGGTTTTGCTGTGTTATCAAGTGCGGTTCTCCCAGCGAGTTGGTGACGACTGCTGCTGTGGAGCAAGAGATTGTAGAAGCCCTGTGTTTGACAACCCAGCGAGCGAACCGCCAGGAAGAAGAGAAGCAAATTGAATTAGTTTACATTAGTGAAGTGACAATGTGAACTGTTTGTAGTCCCAGTGAAGATTGAACCCAATCAAAACAGTGTCAGTGAGAAATGAGAGATGTAACAGTTGAAAAACCGGACAAAATCACAATATTTTGTATTATAATACCAGAACGATGCTGAAAGTTTGTACAATGCCACTACTTTGGAATCTTTTGCGAGTTCTTTGCCGTGTAGGTAGTTCGATTCGCCCATCATCATTTAAAGATTTTGTATGCACCCTAAAAAGAATTTGACTACAGAACATTTCTAGGCTGCAAAATTTTACGATTTTAAATCGTCATTAATACCTAAACAGTCTGTAGATCGGCTCAGAAATTTATTTGGTGGAGATAGGTACCGCGAATTCAAAAGATATATTTTTAATTTCTCTACTACATATAGTAAGTAGGGGAAGTATTGTATTCCACCCAAAAATTCGATACCGAGATTTCACAAGAAATATATGTTTTGAGACCCCCTGAATCCAAAAAAATGTATTTTTGGAAACATGTCCTGTGTGTGTCTGTGTCTGTGAACAGCATAACTCAGTAACCAAAAGTCGGATAAACACCAAACTTGGTATTTATGTTCAGCATCTTCCCAAGATTGGACAAGAAGGTTTTCAAGAAAATCCTCAGCCCCAGATTACTCTTTACATGGAAAATGTTTCGAAAATTTTAATTTTCTCAAAAACGGCTGTAACGAATTTGATTAAAGTATCACATGTATAAGATATTTTCATGACAAATAAAATGTAAATCTTGAATTTTCTGAGAATGTCTCCAAAAGTGTTCTTCATTGTGAACGACTTTTGCATAACTGGTAAACTATAAGAGATAGCCAAAATTTTACTACACATGTCATATACATGGTTTTTGTTGAGTGAACCATTTTGGGGATATTGCTTGTTATTCCCTTAAATTTTCCAATACTTATACATTTCTCAAATACGTTATTCAGTTTTTACTTTCTCTACTATCTATAGTAAGTAGGGGAAGTATTGTATTCCGCCCAAAAATTCGATACCGAGATTTCACAAGAAATATATGTTTTGAGACCCCCTGATTCCAAAAAAAGCATTTTTGGAAACATGTCCGTGTGTGTGTGTGTGTGTGTGTCTGTGTCTGTCTGTGAACAGCATAACTCAGAAACTAACAGTCAGATAAACACCAAAGTTGGTATTTATGTTCAGTATCTTCCAGAGATGCGACACGAAGGTATTCAACAAAATCCCCAACCCCATATTACCCATTACATGGAACATTTTTCGAAAAGTTTAATTTTCTCAAAAATGGCTCTAACGATTTTGATTAAAATACCATATGTTTAAGACGTTTTCATGACAAATAAAATGTATATTTTGAATTTTCTGGGAATGTCTCCAAAAGTAATCTTCATTGTGAACGACTTTTGCATAACTGGTAAACCATAAGAGATAGAAAAAAGTTTATTACACAATAGATGTAAATCGCGTTAAAATACACAATTTATGTCATACTTTTTTGTTGAGTGAACCATTTTCGAGATATTGCTTGTTATTCGCTTAAATTTTCCAATACTTATTTTCTTAAATGGGAATTCGTTATTCATTTTTTTGTCTTGGATATACAAAGAGTATTAATCTGTGGCAAAGAGAATAGTGCTGCACCTAGCAACCAGCTATTAAGAGATATGTATGTGCTTAAGGGCTACTGTATTTCTATATTGCCCTTGCAAATACAAAACAAGGGGAGCATAGTACGCCTTCAGCGATAGTCAAATATTTTTAGAACTGGTCGCTATGTGTAAAATGTAATTTTCTTTGCATGTCAAAAGATCGTTTCTGCAAATGTTTAACTCGATTAATATGAAATAGATGGAGAATAAGAGTTTGTAGAAATAGTTTGTAAAAGAGTAGGGGAAGTCATGTGAGTATAACACATCAGAATTTTTTGTATTTTGAGTCCTCATAGTGTGTGTTTCCTACATAAAGATTTTGGATGTAATGAAATAATTCCAATACTTACTGTTTTCTGTAGGTAAACAGTAAAGAAAGTAAACATTCTAATTGGCAAGTTAATTAATTAAAAATGAAAATTATTTTTAAAATGAGAAAATTTTCATTCTTAACACGCAAATAGAACAAACGAAGTGACAGCTTATATATTCTGGCGGTTTAAAATATTTTTATTTTATTATTTCTAGAAATTGTTTCATAATGATATTAAATTTTAAACTTTCTCATATGTGTCGTCCATGTTAGTAGATTATGGTACAAGGGATAAAAGTAGAATTTAATTTTTCGAGTAGGAATGTTTGCAAGTGGAATGCCTGCGACCTTCGTAATCCTTCAAGCAAAATAAAACCAATGCCTTCGCCTGGATTTGAACCGCGGAAAAAGAGGACATCCTGGCGTATGTCATCTCAATACAATTTGAGTTCTCCTTGTGGTTTACGGGAAAAATGCGAATCAGGTGGGGAATTTAATGTTGTACCGCCATGATGCCATGGTAGCTCAGTGGTTAGAGTAACCAGACGAAAACTCGGAGATCTGTGGTATAAGCTTGAGTTGAAAAGATCTGTCTGGAGAAAAAAAAAGGTCATTAGCGTGGCAAAGTCATTAGCAACAGCCGAAGCAGTGAATTCATTCTTATAAAAGTTCTTGGAATGAGTTAAGGAGTGAATTCAGTACCTTTGAACAGTCTCGTACACCAGAATTCTGTAAAAGAGAAAGGGAATGAAATTCTGAGATAGCAACAAGGTAACAGACGTACACGTAAGAATTTTAATATTGTAAAAAGGAGCCTTGGTGGAGTAGTTCTAAAGTAGCCGGAGCTTAAATTAAAAGGCGTGCATTCTAAATCAGAGACACATTCTCTCTTGAGGCTTATTTACTTAATCATGTGACTTAGTCGTGTAAACACGATCCTTATGAATACGCGTTTTATTTTACGTTGTGTAGTGCTTAATGACGCGCTTGTGTGAGTAACATTTAGCGGCCATTCGCGAGGGGTTACGCATCTAGTTTCTTTTATTGTAGAAACAGTTATTCAAAAACTTAAAATTTATAGTGCACTAGTTAGAGATATAATAATTCAGTTTCTATAGTTTCGAGTGCTACGATTCATAATCATCTTCATTGTTTATCCTTAAATGTTCGGTAACTCGCTTCAATAGCTTAAGTATTAGACCACATTAGATTAAATTTTTTAGGCTGTTTAAACTACAGTTATTCTTTCACATCCGCCCACACATACTCTGAGAGGAAGATCTCATAGCCAAACACTGTAGCAGCCGGCAGCAGAATAACCAGCATATCCTGATGCAAACGGTACGACTTCAAAAAGTGACGACCAACGCCTGCCTTCAAAATTGACGCCTCAACATGGTACTGTACGACTCCAGTCAAGTTGCGCAATATACTATTATTAATCTTACCAGCAACATACTTTATAAGAGAGTGCCAGTGTGAATTAGATTTAAGATGCATACTTAAAAATCTGAAGCGATACCTCACATGACTTTCTCTATCCTCTGTTGTTTATTAGTGGGTACAAAAATTATTATTTCTGAAGCTTATTTTTGTGTCTACTACATTTTAATCCAAATAAACCTTTACAGAAATAACTACATTAAACATTTCGTCATAGATACAAAGTGAACAGCGATAGTCAAATGTTTAACAACTGGAAGCTATATACTGACCACAGTGTTTCCATGCAATCGCGATAAACAAGTGAAAGTTTGAGACGACTTGAAGAGAATGAAAAAGTAGAATCTTTAATAACGAATATCTAAGAAACGGTTTATGCTACAAAAAACGTATTTTAAATAAATTGTGTATTTTTAAGAGATCTGCATTTTTATGTAGTACGTCTTCGTCTATCGCTTAACGTTTACAAGTTATACAGGATTATACAAAATTCCCTCCAAATGAACAGGATTTCATAGGCTATTCCCCGAAAATTCAAGATATACATTTTATTTCTTATGTAAATAGCTTTAATATATGGTGTTTTAATCAAAATCGTAGAAGCAATTTTATAGAAAATAAAAAACTTCGAAAACTGTTACATGTAAGGCCTAGTTTGGGGTGGGGGGATTTTGTTGAAAAACGTTGTCGTATTTTTGGAAGATATTGGAACTAAATATCAATTTTGGTGGTTATCTGACTTTTGGTTTTTGAGTTATGCTGTTCATAGAGACAGACGCACACAGGGACATGTTTCCAAAAATGCTTTATTTGGATTCGGAGCAGCTTAAAACATGTATTTCCGGTGAAATCTCGGTATCCAATTTTTGGGTGGAATACAATACTTCCCCTACTTACTATACGTTGTAGAGAAAGTAAAAAGCAAACAGAAGCAGATTTAACGTAATTCACAGCAGTAGAATTAATATTCTTTATTTTTTTATACCAGGATTATTCCTGAACTGAATAATTGAAAAAAAATTCTTTAAGTGATTAAAAAATGTTTACTCTGGAAAATGAATGGAAAAAGGTAAACTTGTACCAGTATTTTAAGAACAGATGAAACAAAACACCGGGGCAAATCAAAGTAAGTGCGCGTGTGGAAGCCATTTATCACTAGTGATTTAATTAGCTGGTAATCGCTTAGCTAGTAATTAAAATGGCTATCGATTTGTCATCTGTAACGGATAATCAACTCCATGCTGGTCTGTATTTCTGCGGCACACCGATAGGTGATACATCACACTTGGGGAATTATGAAGCCTTCTCTATTCACTTGCTTAGTTTTATAAAAACACAAATATCTCTAGAAACTTGTGCCCTGTTTCATGCAATTAGGAATCCTGTAAAACCGTACTTCCTGTCCTTTCAGACAAAGAAAATACATTATGGAAATTTTCATGAAAACAGCCCATGTATGAAAAACATTACGACATATGGAAGAAAATTTCTGCACTCTTCAATTTTAAGGAAAATTTGCGGTTAATTTACTATTTTTTGTTTACGTTTGTTTTGTGTGTGTATGCTTCAAATTTTCACGTAGGAAGCATTACAGAAAATAGGTCACCTTAACTGGGGAGCATAATTAAAAACATTTGATGTGTTACATTCACATAACTTTCTCTATCCACTATTGCTTACTATTCTATCTACTACTTAATTGATATAAACCTTTGCAGAAATAGCTATATTACACTTATCGATATAGATACAAAGATGACGCAGGTAATTCTTTCAGCTTCAAGTTTAGGCGCAATATGACGCAGCCGCGCTACGTCCTCCAACAATGAAGCAATACCTTTGCCTCACGGTTGCTGCTTGTCTCCTCCCAGTTGGTTCTTCTTTTGCCACGGCTGCTCCAGCATGAAACCTTAACCTCAGGGTATGCGTGGGTGTGTACAGAGAAACACATAAACGCTGTCTTAGAACACTTTTATTCAGTATTTAAAATAATACTTTAGGTTTGCCGATCACTATTAAATGCATACGAAGTTACTTTGTCTTTACCAAGACCGAAGAATATTAACTACGGCTAAGCGTTCTACCCTCTAGCATGTTCGCCACCATTCTTCTCCACACGACGAGAAAGTCGTCCTGCACTCAACAGGCATTCAGGCAGACTGACTTTCACCACCGCGCTACAAGGAAAACCAACGCCTAAATTTCCCCTACTATCCCCTCAAACGCTCCTCAAGCTTAGCGTCATGAAGCTTGGAGTAGCCTTCACCAGGCTAAGTGCAACTGTACTCCGCTGTTTACCAGGAAAAACTTGCTTCAATGGTATTTACCCTTTCTACCTGAGGCTGATCCCTAATTAACAAAACTGTGCCTGTCTGGTCTTTCTGTCGCATATGACAGTCAACAATTTTCACAATGCTTCTCCTTTTTATACATACACTAATTTTAAATATATTATTACTTATTTATATGGCTATCCTTCTCAGAATATTATGATAATTATTGTCTTCATAATTCCGGCTTCAAAGAGAACAGCGATAGTCAAATGTTTAACAACTGAACGCTATATGCTGGCCTTAAAATTCCATACTGTTTCCATGACATCGCGAGAAACAGCTGAATGTTGATAGATTTTTATCTACTATATCTACTACTATAATAATCAGTATGTTTTAGTTCGTAGATGCTAGGCAACAAAACGTATACTTTATATTCTAACAAAACACAAACACGCTATCAAAACATAAAATACACTCTTTAAAAAACTGCCTTTAATTTTCCAAACTTATTGATATGAATATTATCATTAATCAAAACAGTTGACCTCACCATGGAATATTCACTCCAAAGGCTCGAAGCTTTAATACTTTTCGACTTCTCATAAAAAAAAATCTGATGTGTTACACTCACATGACTTTCTCTACTCTTGTACAACCTATTTTTACAAACGCTTATTCTCCATATGCTTCATGTTAATCGAGATATCGAGATGTTAATCTTAATGCGTTTAAGAGCTGGTTGCTATGTGGAGTATTCCATTCTCTTTGTATTACCAGGACGAAGAAAAATGAATAACGAATTTGAGAAAAAGTATAAGTATTGGAAAATTTAAGGGAATAACAAACAATATCTCGAAAATGGTTCACTCAACAAAAAGAATGTATATAACATAAATTGTTATTTTAACGCGATTTACATTTTTTGTGTAGTAACATTTCGTCTATCTCTTATGGTTTACCAGTTATGCAAAAGTCCTTCACAATGAAGAACACTTTTGGAGACATTCCCAGAAAATTCGAGATATACATTTTATTTCTCATAAAAATATCTTAAACATATCATATTTTAATCAAAATCGGTAGAGCCAGTTTTGAAAAAATTAAAATTTTCGAAAAATGTTCCATGTAAAGGTAGTCTGGGGTGGGGGATTTTCTTGAAAACCTTTGTGTCGCATCCTTGGAAGATACCGAACATAAATACCAAGTTTGGTGTTTATCCGACTGTTCGTTTCTGAGTTATGCTGTTCACAAACACACACACACGGACATGTTTCCAAAAATGCTTTTCTTGTATTCAGGGGGTCTCAAAACATGTATTTCCGGTGAAATCTCGGTATCGAATTTTTGGGTCGAATGCAATACTTCCCCTACTTACTATACGTAGTTTAGAAAGTAAAAACGCTAACAAAGAATCTTCATTTACGTCTGCTTCATTACCCACACACCAGTCATTGAATTTGGTACAACTACATAAATAAATTTTTCTTGACTTTTCTGGAAGTATGTTAATAGTTGCATCTTGGACTGCTTTTAAAATTTTCCCTGATGAACCGTGAAAATCTCTTTCTTCGCTTACTTTTACTTTAAATTCACATATGAAATTTGAAGCAGTTAGAACATGACCGAAGTGAGTAACGTGTTGCCTACAATATTTTGTCTATGTTCAGAGTATTTTAGTATATTTGTATATTTGGTATATTTAAATAAATTTATTTATTGATATGTTTAGAGAAAGAGTAACGTGGATTTGTGAAAAAAGACATGATAAATCAACAAACTTTGTTGCTATATTTGGCAATTTTGGATGTTAACTTGAAGAAGAATTATTTTTATTTACGTTGTTTGCCCCATGCATGGACGCCAATTTGAAGTAGATTTGTTGCTTCACGTATGGAAAGCCAATTTGAAGTAGGAGTTGTGTTATATTTCAACTGCTGGGAGGCGAATTTGAAGTTCATTGCAACCGCACGTATAGTACCCGATTTGCGGTATCCTTCGCCCCAAATGTACATTCCGGTTGCCTTTGCCCCCCAAAAATGTTTAAAAATATTAACTTTGTATTTCGACTGTTTCTTTAAATATTATATATTTATGTTTGCCTCGGTTGCGTCAGTATTTATTGTTAGAGACATGAATGTCTTAGCAGGGAGTGGTGCGACTTAAGAATGTAGGCTTACACAGATTGTAATTTTACTTCACTCCATTTATTAATGCTTGACACGAGTTAAATAACACTTCTCTGATATAGAGAGAGATCTGTGAGACTTTTTTAATTAATTACTTGCACTTTTTAACACGTGAAATATTTTTCACACACGAATACGTATTAAATTTCTCAAGGACACATCTCGCGTCCGCTTAGGAACACTGTCTACAAACAACACGTCTAATCATGAGCGCTGTCTACAAGCAACTGACTTATAGATTTGTAAATTTTGCTATATTTCAGTCTCGGATTGGCTATTCCTACTCCAATAGAATACCTTCATTTAACTAAAGCTTTTTCTGATTTTTGATTGGCTATTTTATAAACTGTCTCAAAATTTACATCATTGTTGCTTCAATAATAATTTGTAGCATTATTATACTTTCTTACTCATTGTTACCTCATTGTTAGCAACTTTTAACCTATTATTCTCGCAGCTCCTACATTATTAAATTACGTAACACATTCACATAACATTATTACACATGTATACAATAATAAAAACATATACAATGACTGTTACATGTATTTTATATATTATATTATGCACATATTGCTTTAAAGTGGACTGGTATTATAATTTATATTATATAATTTGACTGAAATCATTTAAGTCTTAAAAATACTGCCTCAACACAAACTGTGTGCTTTAAGAGATCTATATTATTGTGTAGTAGAATGTTATCTATCTCTTTTGGTTTAACAAGTATACAATAGTTATTCAGAATGAAGAGAACGCCATAGGCTATTACCTGACGATTTTAAGGTATACAGTTTATTTGTCATCCATATTATCTTAAATAGTTTGAGCCATTTTTGAGAAAATAAAAAATAGAAAACATATTTCTAATAAAGGATAATTTTGGGGGAGAGATCTTTGTGTCGCTCTTTGGAATATGTTGAACTTAAATTCCAAGCGACTTTTGGTTTAGGTGTTATGCTGTGCAAAGAGAGGCACATAAAGACATACACCCCTACAAAGTCCTTTTTCTAATTTTTTTATTTTCTCTATCAGGTAGAGTAGATATTGTATTCCATCCAAAAATTTTATATTGAGATTTTACCGCGAATACATGTTTTGAGATCCCCTGAATAAAAAAACAGCTTAATGTATGCGTGTGTCTGTGAACAGGACAACTCAAAAACGAAAAAATTTAAATTCAGTATCTTCCAAGGGTGCGACACGAAGTTTTTGAAAAAAATCCCAAATTGCCAACTACCCTTTGCATTGTACAGTTTACGAAGGTTTTGATTTTATAAAAATGGCTCTAACAATTTTGATTAAAATACCATACATTAAACATATTTACGTGACAAATAAAATTTATATATTCCGCTTTCTGGGAATAACATATTAATCCCTATTCATTCGGAAGGTATTTTATGTAATCTTGTATAATTGTAAACGTTAGACGATAGACGAAAACGCACCATACAAAAAAATGTAGATCTCTTTAAAACACATAAATTTTTACAAATGAGTCTTTTTGTGGCATTAGCCATTTCTGTTATACGGGTTATTAATGCTTCGAATTATTCACTTTTTGGTCATTCTTTAAAGTCCTGTCAACATTCACTTGTTTCTCGCAATTACATGGAAACAGTATGGCATTTTAAGGCCAGCATATAGCGTCCAGTTCTTAAACATTTGACTATCGCTGTTCCCTTTGTGTCTATAAATAAATGTGTAATGTAGCTATTTGTGTAAAGGTTTATTTGGATTAAAATAAAATTTCGTAACAATAGTTTGTATAGGTACTATCTAATAAATGATGGGGTAGATATGGTAGAAAATGTAACAATACAATAAAACTAAAATCTCAGAAAACAAGTCGCTAAGCGGCAGGCAGTTAAACCATTATAATTAGTCATAAAATAGCGTAAAGTTTATTCAGCTTGTAAAACGGGAAAAGAACGCATGACCGCCGGAAGAAATATGTGGAAAAATGCGAAACTGACTGTCGATGTGGATTTGTGACATCACTTCCGGCGACAGACTGAAGCTGTTAATACATCGCTCTGACGTAACAAAATAGATGGCTCTGTCAGTCATGCAGTTGGGAAATACCATCATGTCAACTGTGGTAAGCCTGAATGTGATACAGTCTGATGAACCGGCCTTAAAAAGGGGAAAACTCAATTTGAAAAACAGTTCATCTGTCTGTCACTAGCAAACGTGACTGTTTAGAGTTAACTTTGAGGTTGGTAAAACTGTAATTAAAGAGGATGATGGAGTGGCAAAAAGCTGCAGCTTAGCTTATCTGCATCATAGGAGAATTTCTGTTTATCATTAATGATACACATCTGTAAAATTTTATAAATTCTATTATTTTCAGATCGATTCAGCTAAAATCCTAATACAACGATCACGGTTTTATGTATAATATGTGGACCAAATTTCAATGGCATTGCTTAGACTGGGGGCACTGGAGGGCCCAAACACTGGCTGACGATTCTGAGAGGAGAATCTGCGCATTCGGTGATTTGGATGTAGACTGGGTACACATTTTGGCGGAATGCGCACTGTGGTACAACCAGTGAAAAATTAAACTCAAGGAAAAATTATTAAGTCCAGCTAGAAGGAGACAGGCATGTTGGGAGCTACTGGCTGACCAGAGAAACTGGCAAAACATGAGCAATTTCTTGGCTAAGTTGCACAAAGCTAGGTCAGATTTTTTCAGTTAACCAGAGGCAATTTATCTCTTTTCCTATTTCTGTCTGTCCGTCAATCCACCCACCCGTCCGTCCGTCCCTCCCTCCCTCCATCTCTCTATCTCTCTCTGTCTGTCTGTCTGTCGGTCTGTAGGCCCGCCCGCCTATTTATATTTTCTCTACTACATATAGTAAAAGAAATATTGCATTCCACCCAAAAATTCGATACCGAGATTTCCGGAAATACATGTTTTCAGGTTTCCTGAATCCAAATAAGACATTTTTTAAAACATGTCGGTGTATGAGTACGTCTGTCTTTTGCGAACAGCATAAGTTAAAAAATCTGATGTGTTACACTCACATGACTTTCTCTACTCTTGTACAAACTATTTTTACAAACGCTTATTCTCCATCTACTTCATGTTAATCGAGATAAACATTTGCAGACTCTATCTTATTGCTAATTTTCTTTTAGATTTAAGGGGAGTATATAATTACAAGGGCAATTTGGAAATACAGTAGCCTTTAAGCACATACATATCTCTTAATAGCTAGTTGCTAGGTGCAGCACCATTCCCTTTGCCACGGATTAATACTCTTTGCATATCCAAGACAAAAAAATGAATAACGAATTCCCATTTGAGAAAATAAGTATTGAAAAATTAAGGGAATAACAAGAAATATCTCGAAAATGGTTCACTCAACAAAACAAATATGTATGACATAAATTGTGTACTTTAACGCGATCTACATTTTTCGTGTAGTAAAATTTTGTCTTTCTCTTATGGCTTACCAGTTATGCAAAAGTCGTTCACAATGAATAATACTTTTGGAGACATTCCCAGGAAATTCAAGATATACATTTTATTTGTCATAAAAAGTATCTTAAACATATGATATTTTAATCAAAATAGTTAGAGCCATTTTTAAGAAAATTAAAATTTTAGAAAAGTGTTCCATGTAAAGGGTAATCTGGGTTGGGGGAATTTTTTTGAAAACCTTCGTGTCGCATCCTTGGAAGATACTGAGCCTAAATACCAAGTTTGGTGTTTATCCGACTGTTAGTTTCTGAGTTATGCTGTTCACAGACAGATACACACACACAGACAGACACACAGACACACACACGGACATGTTTCCAAAAATGCTTTTTTTGGATTCAGGGGGTCTCAAAACATGTATTTCCGGTGAAATCTCGGTATCGAATTTTTGAGTGGAATACAATACTTTCCCTACTTACTAGTTTTCCCTACTTTCCCTACTTTCCCTACGTAGTAGAGAAAGTAAAAAGAAAAGTCAGACAAATACCAAACTTGGTATTTAAGTTCAGTACCTTTCAAAGATGTGACACGAAGATTTTAAAGAAAATTTTCACACTCCTAACTACTATTTGGTTGACATATTTTTCGAATTTTTTTATTTTCTAAAGAATGTTTCTAAGGATTTTGCTTAAAAAGGCATATATTAAATATATGTACATGACAAATAAAATGTATCTCTTTAATTATCTGGTAATAGCCTTTGAAGTCTCTCCATTGGGAAGGAATTTTGAACTATCCTGTATAACTGGTAAACGTTAAAAGATAGACGAAAACGTACTGCACGAAAAATTTAGATCTATTTAATACACACAGCTTATTTCAAGTAAGCTTTTTGTGGCATAAGCATTTTTTTAGATATCCGTTATGAATGCTTCGAATTGTTCATTTCTTGGTCATTCTTTATAGTTGTTTAGAGGTCTAGGTGTAAAAGTAGAGGTTTGATAAGCAGGTGAAGAGAGGTGCAGCATTCCAAGGGCAGCTTGTACGAGTACAAGAAAAAGCGGTTCAAGGAAATGAAGACGTTTGAAGTGCGGGCTTTGCATGAAGCCCTCTAATTTGCTTTGCACGGATGCAGACGATCTAAATAAAGCTACTGGGTATCAGAAACAAATAGAATTGCAGATCGATACGTCCTGCTTATTTTAAGCGTCGAGTTATCCTCTATTTTTTGCCTTCACTTAAGAAAATTAGAGCGAATGAAACATCGTAATGTTATGATAATAACGGCGCGTCATTAATGTACATAACATGCAATGTTACATGCTGGCCGTCCAACTGAAGGGAGGAATTCCAGACCGGGAATGGCGAGGTGCCTTTGGACTTGAATCACCTACACCGGCCAGTTTGTTTGTGGTATTTCGTGGTTTCCCTCAGTCGACGACAAATACCAAATTGCATAATTTGCAAACAAAACAGAAATAAAATATATGGTACACTCCCTCGCAAATCTTTTGTGCGAATAAGTGTCACACGCATACGATCTTTTAATGCAAACGATTGTAATGATAAGCGCCACATCTCATTTCCTATTGGATTACAATACGTCTTGATTTTTCTGGATAGTTTCTCTTTCCAGGGGAATGAATTTTATAACCAGGCGTATTTTTGCTTTCTCTACTACACACAGTAAGTGAGGAAGCATTGTATTCCACCAAAAATTTCGATACCGAGATTTCCATGGAAATATATGCTTTGAGATCCTGAATGAAAATAAAACATTTTTAGAAAAACGCCCTTGTGTGTGTGTGTGTGTGTGTGTGTGTGTGTGTGTGTGTGTGTGTCTGCGAACAGCACAACTTAAAAACGAAAAGTCGCATAAATACGAAAATGTTGATTTTCTCAAATGGTTCTAACGATTTTGATTAAAATATCATATACTTAAGATACTTTCAGGATAAATAAAATGTATATCACGAATTTACTGGGAATGTCCCCATAAGTCCTCTTCTTTCTGAATGTTTTTTTCATAACTGAAAAATCGAAAATTTTTCTACACCAAAAATGTAGAGCTCGTTAAAACACATAATTTATGCCTTACACACTTTTTGTCAACTGAACCATTTCCGAGATATTCCTTGTTATTTGTTTGAATTTTCCAATACTTATGTCTTTTCTGAAATGGGAATTCGCTATTCGTTTTTTTTATGCCTGAACGTGCAAAGGGAATGGAATGCTCTACATAGCAACCATCGCTTATAACATTTGACTATCGCATAAAGCCTTAAAGTTTCTGCGAAAGTTTATCTCGATTAACATTGAGGCAGTATTTTTAACACTTAAATGATTTCAGTCAAATTATATAATATATAACTCAATAACAGCCCGCCTTAAAGCAATATGTGTATGTAACAATACATAAAAAGTGTATATTACAGTCATTGTATATGTATACATGTATTATTGTATACATGTGTAACGTTATGTGAATGCATTACGTAATTTAATAATGTAGGAGCTGTGAGAATAACAGGTTAAAAGTTGCTAACAATGAGGTAACAATGAGGTAACTTTGAGGCAATAATGAACTTGAAAGTTTAACAATACTACTTGTAATTCTTGTAGCAATAATGTAATTTTTGTGACAGTTTATAAAATAGCCAATCAAAATCCAGAAAAAAGTTTTAGTTAAATAAAGGTATTCTTTTGGATTAGGATTAGCCAATCAGAGATTTGAAATACAGAAATTTACAAATTTAGGCGGTAGAAATCAAGTCAGTTGCTTGTAGACAGCGTTCATAACTGGACGTGTTGGTTTTAGACAGTGTTCCTAACCGGACGCAAGATACGTCCCCGAGAAGTTTAATACGTATTTTGTGGGAGAAAATAGTTTACGTGTTTAAAAAGTGCAAGTATTTGTTAAAACAATTTTACAGCTCTCTATATCAGTGAAGTGTTATTTAAATCGTGTCAAGAATTAATAAAAAGGAGTGAATTAAAAATTATAATCTCTGTAAGCCTACATTCTTCAGCCGCACCACGCCTTGCAAAGAAATCCATGTCTCTAACAATAATACTGACGCAGCCGAGGCAAACATAAATATATAATATTTAAAGAAACAGTCACATTACAAAGTTAATATTTTTAAACACTTGCGGCAAAGCCCACCGGAAAGTACATTTGGGGCAAAGGCTACCGGAAACTTTTTACCATACGTGCGGTTGCAACTACTTTAAATTGGCTTTCCATACGTGAAACAACCATCTTCTTCAAATTGGCTCCCAAAGCCGGGCAAATAAGGTAAAGACAATAACTACTTTGAAATGAAGTAGACTGAGAATAAACATTTGTAAAAACATTTTGTACAAGAGTAGAGAAAGTCATGTGAGTGTACACATGAGTTTTTGTAACTGTCCAGGATTTTGAGTTACTGTTTAATTCACCTTCCCTATAAATGTACTATTTTTCTCCGAAATTTCAGTTACGGCAACGTTATCCAAGACGTTTCTTAAATTTTTTGTAGTTGGATGTTTGTATGGAGCATGTCAACAAGTGGGTATATACCATGGAAGAATTTTATTGTTCCTTATGGATCTGTTTGAGCGAAGTACGTAAATGGGATGACATTGAAGCAACTGTCAGGTTTCTAACTTAAATAGGTGTTTCCATAAATTATGTTAAGCGGAGATAGGTGACTGGAGTAAAGAAAAGTGTATCCTTTTTGAAAAAACACCAATTTCTAAGTTTGTGTATACCTGGCAAGTATCTTTCATGAATCAGCTGCTTTTATCCTGAGATTATATATCTTTAAGTACAATTTTATGTTCCCTTTTTTAGAGAAACTATGAATGATGCAACTTTGAAATTTAGTACGGATACTCTCAGCAATATTTTCTTTCATCTGAATTGGAAGAAATTTAACAAATTGAAGTAGATTTATTTATTTTTTAGAGGGGTTGTATTTTATTTCGACTGTTGGGGAGCCGAACTTGAAGTACTTGCAACCGCACGTGTGGTAAAAAGTTTCCGGTAGCCTTCACCCCAAGTTTAAAAATATTAGCTTTGTAATTTTGACTGTTTCTTTAAATATTATATATTTATGTGTGCCTCGGCTGCGTCAGTATTATTTTTAAGAGACATGAATTTCTTTGCAGAGAGTGGTGCGGCTAAGAATGTTGGTCTACACAGATTATAATTTGTACTTCACTCCATTTATTAATTCTTTAAATGATTAAAATAACACTTTACTGGTATAGAGAGCTGTGAGATTATTTATTATTTACTTGCACTTTTTTTAAACAAGTAAATTATTTTAAGTCTCACACTGAATATGTATTAATGTTCTTGAGGACGCGTTTCGCGTCTGGTTAGTAACGCTGTCTGCTGGCAACTGACTTCTGAATTGCAGTTTCTGATTGGCTAATCCTACTCCAATAGAATACTTTTAGTTAACTCTTTTCTGGTTGTTGATTGGCAATTTATAAAAAAAATTACATTATTGCTGCTCCAAGAATTACCAGTAGCATTATAAAACTTTATAATTTATTATTGCCTCAAGGTTACCTCATTGTTACCTCATTGTTAGCAACTTTTAACCTATTATTCTCACAGCTCCTACATTATTAAATTACGTAATACATTCACATAACTTTATTGAACATGTACTAATAATATAAACATTAATACTATGACTGTTACATGCATTTTATATATTATATAAATATTGCTTTTAGACGGGCTGTTCTTATATTTTACATTATATAATTTGACTGAAATCATTTAAGTGTTAAAAATACTGCCTCAAACCTTCACAAAAAAATATGCTGGTAGAAAAAAACTCATATACTTTACTAATAATTTATAGTATTATCCATACTGATGAGAAAAGCCAATGTAAAGTGGAAGCAAGACAGGGGCATAATACTTTTTTCTGACATAAGTCGTTTCTGAGATATCCCTTATTAAAGGTTCAAATTGTTCAATACTTATTGTTTTAAAGTCAACATTCAGTTGTTTCTCGCGATGTCATGGAAACAGTATGGAATTTTAAGGCAGCATATAGCGTCCAGTTGTTAAACATTTGACTATCGCTGTTCTCTTTGTATTTATAACGAAATGTGTAATGTACTTGCCTTAAAATTCCATACCGTTTCCATGCAATCCTAAGAAACAGCTGGAAATCAATAGGACTTGAAAAGAATAATAAGTATTGAACAATTCGAACCTTCAATAACGAATATCTCAGAAACGTTTATGCCACATAAATAGGTACTTATCTGAAATAAATTGTGTTTTGATGAGATCTACGCTCTCTGTGTAGTACGTTTTCGCCTATTGCTTAAGGTTTACCAGCTACACAAGATTAGACAAATTTCCTTCCTAATGTAGAGTAGTTAAAAGGAAACTTCCAGAAAATTCAAGATATATATTTTATTTGTGATGTAAATATCTTAAACATGTGCTATTTTAATCAACATCGTTAGAGTCATTTTTACAAAATAAAAGCTTTCCACATATATTCGATGTAAAGGAGAGTTTGGGGGGGATTTTCTTGAATATCTTCGTGTCTCATCCTTTGATGATACTAAACTCAAAAACCAGGTTTGATGTTCGAATTTTCGGTTTTGAGTTATGCTGTTCACAGGGACACACACACACACACACACACACACACTGAGACAGTATTTTTAACACTTAAATGATTTCAGTCTAATTATATAATATATACATTCAATAACAGCCCGCCTTAAAGCATTATGTGTATGTAATAATATATAAGGAGTGTATGTTACAGTGATTCTAAATGTTTATATTATTGTATATTGTTGTATACATTTTCAATAATGTATTGTGAATATATTACTATTTAATAATGTAGGAGCTGAGAGAATAATAAGTTAAACGTTGCACACAATGAGGTAACAATCAGGTAACCTTAAGGCAATAATGAATTTGAGAGTTTAACAATATTATTTGTGATTGTTGTTAGCAATAATGTAATTTTAGTAACAGTTTATAAAATAGCCAATCAACAACCAGAAAAAGATTTAGTTAATAGAAGGTATTCTATTGGTTTAGGAATAGCCAATCAGAGACTTGAAATACAGAAATTTAGAAATTTTAGACGCTAGAAATCTATTCAGTTTGTTGCAGACAGCGTTACTAACCGGACGCGAGACGTGTCCTCGAGAAATTTAATACGTATTCGTGTGAGAAAGTAATAGCTTACGTGTTAAAAAGTGCAAGTAATTAATAAAATAATCTCACAGCTCTCTATATCAGTGAAGCGTTATATAAATTGTGTCAAGCATTAATAAAAGGAGTGAAATAAAATTATAATCTGTGTAAGCCTACATTCTCAGTCGCACCACAACCCTGCTAAGAGAAACGTGTCTCTAACAATAATACTGACGCAGCCGAGGCAAAAATAAATATTAAATATTTAAAGAAACAATCAAATTATAAAGTTAATATTTTTTTTTAACTTGGGGCGAAGGCTACCGGAAACTGTTTACTATACGTGCGGTTGCAACTACTACAAGTTTGGCTCCCCAACAGTTGAAATACAATACAACTCCTACTTCAAATCGGCTTTTCCATACGTGAAACAATAACATTTACAAATTGGCGTCCATGCCTGTAGCTAATAATATCTTCTTCAAATTGACACACCTGGATCCTTCTAGCACCATGGGAAGAAGCAGACAACGCAGGGCTGCAGTGGCAGCAGAGACCTCCGCCGCCGAACTTGACTCGCAGGTCGACGAGGCAACCGCCGCCAACGCCGGATCACACTGAAGTCCCGAACGACAGTGTGCCTGACGCCGCTTCGCCTGGTGAAAGCCCAGCCCAGCGCTATCTTTTCTTCAGCGCTCTGGCAGTGGGTGTTCACCAGCAACTACCGACGCAGACCATCCTAAGCAGCGTACAGCAGCTTTGGCCGTCAGCCTTCAGGGCAACGAGGGTATAATCACGGAAGGGCCCAACACCGCTCGAGCGCCTTTTCTTTCGGGAAAAGGCACACTACGACGCTGCCCTCTCCGACGGCCTGCAGTTCTTGGGCAGGAGCCTAAGAATTGAACCAAGCCCTCAACATGGGCGCCGCCCTGCCGGCGCTGCTGCCTTTACGGGCACAGCGAGGTAGGCCGTACTGCGCAGCCACGGTGCGACTACTGTGGGGCACCTAATCTGACGTCTGTCTGCCAGCAGCACGACTTAACTCGTCGCCGCCGCTTCTGTGCTACCTGCTGGAGACACGACCACTTTACCGGGCAAGCTTGCTACCCGCTACATCCACGCAGCCGCTCAACACCGCCGCAGCAGAAGGCCGGCCGGCCTTGCGCCGAGCAGAGCGAGCCTACTGCAGTAGCAGAAACGCTACAAAACATCTCCGACAAGAATACCTCAACGGAGCCCTCGCCTGAGATTCTCCAGAAGCTGGAGGATGTGCAGGCGGAGCTCCTCAACATCACTACAAAACTGGCCCAAATGGAGGAAGCTCTCGACTACCTTCAAGAGAACCACCATTCCATAGTACTAGCAGCTAAACTAATACCAGGAATCTGCAATTTACGAACCGTAACGACACGCGACTTAGAGGAACATTACCTGAACGTCAGAAGGCTAATCAAGGAGGAGGTGACAGACCTCCAGACGACGCTGGATGGCGTTCTAAACAAAGAACTGCCAAAGGAACAAGACAAGCCCCCATGGGGCCCCACTGAGAATGCTCCGGCCACTCACCTCCGAGGACGTCGGAAGCCCAGGTAATAGCCCTACAATCCTGTCATACACCCACTCTAACTTCCTACATTTTTCTCAACCTAAATTCCCAAGGGCGCAAGTAGGGCCTCGGTCATGCTTGCGTCCTGGCACCTTCCTTCACCCGGCTTAGGCTATGCCTGCCGAACAATACCTATCACCTTGAATCCGCAGTTGCTTAATGCGGTACTGCCTCACCTTCACTCCTGACTTTTCCCTCTCCGGTGGAGGAGTTTTTAGTGGGTATGCCGATCATTCGGTGAGTCCCACACTCTCAGTCTCGACTCCGATCGGGGCTGAGGTCAGTGATTAAATCATTTTCTCCTCCACTCGAAAAAAAAACCAAAGCGTGGTGCTAATAAATATCTATAATACAAAAACAACATCTCAAATTGGCGTCCATACGTAAGGCACTAACCATCTACTTCAACACAAGGACCTTCTTTTAAAAAATATGATATGTTGGACTCACATGATATTCTCTACTCTTTTACAAACTATTTTTACAAACGCTTATTCTCCATATGCTTCATGTTAATCGAGATGTTAATCTTATTGCTAATTTTCTTGTGGATGCAAGGGGAATATGGGAGGCTTTAAGCGATAGTCAAATATTTTAAGAGCTGGTTGCTAAGTGGAGCATTCCATACCTTCTATATGACAGGACATAATAAATAAGAAGGAATATGTCGAAAATGTAAGTAACTTAAATTATGTGTTTTAATGAGATCGGCATTTTTATATTGTAAAATGTTGTCTATTTCTTACGGTTTACCAGTTATACGAATGTCATTCAGAATGAAGAGGACTTTTGGGGACATTATCAGAAAATTCAAGATGTACATTTCATTTGCTATGAGAATATCTTAAATATAATGCATTTTAATCATAATTGTTACAGCTATTTTTGAGAAAATCATAATTTTGGAAAAATATTCCATGTAAAAGGTAGCGTGGGATGGATTGATTTTCTTGAAAATCATCGTGGTGCATCCTCGGAGGATACTGAATACAAATACCAAGTTTGGTATTTATCCGACTTTTCGTTTTTGAATTATGTTGTTCACAGACACAAACAGACACACACACTTGCGTACCTTCTTCTAAAAATGCCTTTTTGGATTTAGGAACCTCAGAACATGTATTTCCGGTGAAATCTTGGTATCATACATTTGGTGTAAATTTGATCAGCCTGCATCACCTCATCGTGCACCCAGCACGACCTTCGCCGCCTACGCCGCTACTGCGCGACCTGTGGAGGGTTAACACATTTCACCGGCCAAGCGCTCTGCCCCCTGCATCCTCGCAGGAAGGCAACGCCGAAGCCGCCAGCATCTTCATCGCAGCCAGCAGCACCTCCACAGACGCCGACACCAGCACCATCACCAGCGCCGACACTAACTTCTTCAGCACCGATCATCGAGGAAGTCCAGGGCCTACGCGACGCCGTTCAGGATCTCCACGCGGAGTTCCTGAACATGACGACGAAGCTAACAACCCTGGAGGAACTCATCAGGGACCTTCAAGACACCTCAGCTGCTCAGCAGGTTTTCCTAGCTGGGCAGTTTGAGATCATCACTACCAGATTCAGTACCATCGAAAACTCCATCCAGACCTCATCTACAGCATCGGACACCATTCCTCAACACCTACACTCCATCGACATGACCATCCGATCTCTGGAAGCGCAGCAACACGAACTACGAGCCCACTTCCAGCAGCCAGCTAAACCGGAGGTCCCAAGCAACCGCCGAAGGCCTCCGTCCAGCGCAACATACGCAGAAGAATACATGAACAGGATGCATCTTCACAAGAAGTAAGCTCTACATTTACCTATCTCTTCCTTACAATCACCATTCCAATTCTTTCCTAAACCCTCTCTATTTTCACTAGTGTTGCAGTCAGGTTTCATGACTGCAACATAGTAGCTACCTTTACCCACTTCCGCCCATAGGGCGGCAGCTGTTATCCTTCACATACTAACGCGGGTGCTATGCGAGACCGCACAAAGCCACGCCATTCCATTTTTTCCTTCTTCCATTTTTCCATCCGGTGGAGGAGTTTTTAGTGGGTATGCCGACTATTAGTGAGTCCCGCACTCTCAGTCCCGACACCCATCGGGGCTAGGGTCAGTGATTAATTCATTTTCTCCTCCACTCGAAAAAAGCAATACATTGTGTATCTGCTAGGTACGTAGTAGAGTAGGTAAACATGTTTAAAATATGTATTGCGCTTATAATGATACTATACATAACTAAAGACGCAATTTGATTTGGTAATACTGCATAAAAATAACAAGAAATGCCATTTCTTCGAAACTGAGGACATTTTTGGAGCTGGGCAAGAAAATCAGGACTTTAAACATTTACAAGCACACAATAATTGAACAAAATATTTTGAGAAATCAAAACACATTTACTGTAGTTTTGAGCTTTGGCGCCATGTTTCTTTGCGTGCTCTCTCACAACGCAAACGTGGACCAAGGAAAGAAACACGCCTGTCAGAAGCTGAAGAAGTTAGTATCTTTACGTTATATGCCCCACGTTTTGGGCGTCAGTTTGAAGAAGGTTAATTTTTTTAGGAGGAGTTGTATCGTAGTTTAACTGTTGTGGAGCCGAACTTGAAGTAGTTGCAACCGCAAGTATGGTAAAAAGTTTCCGGTAGCCTTCGCCCCAAGTTTAAAAAATATTAACTTTGTAATTTGACTGTTTCTTTAAATATTATTTTTTTATGTTTGCCCGGCTGCGTCAGTATTTATATATATATTTCGTTTTAGAGACCTGAATGTCTTAGCAGGGAGTGGTGCGACTGAAGAATGTAGGCTTACACAGATTTTAATTTTTTATTCACTCCTTTTTATTAATTATTCACACGATTTAAATAACACATATAACACACACACATATATATATATATATATATATATATATATATATATATATATATTTAGAGAGAGAGAGAGAGAGATGTGAGATTTGTTTATTAATTACTTGCGCTTTTTAAACACCTAAGCTATTTTCTCACACGAATATGTACGAGTATTAAATTTCTCGAGTGCACATCTCGTGTCCGGTTAGGAACAATGTCTATAACCAACACGTCCAGTTATGAGCGCTGTCTACAAGCAACTGACTTCATTTCTACCGCCTAAATTTATAAATTTCTGTATTTCAAGTCTCTGATTGGCGATTCATAATCCAATACAATACGTTTATTTAACTAAAGCTTTTTTCTGGTTGTTGATTGGCTATTTTATAAACTGTCACAAAATTTACATTATTGTTGCTCCAATAATGACTAGTAGCATTAAACTTTCAAACTCATTATTGCCTCAAGGCTACCTCATTGTTATCTCATTGTTAGCAACTTTTAACCTATGATTCTCACAGCTCCTACATTATTAAATTACGTAATACATTCACATAAAATTATTGAACCTGTATACAATGATATATACATATACAATGACTGTAATATACACTTTTTATATATTGTTGCATACATTTTTGCTTTAAGGCGGGCTGCTATTATATTTTATATTATATTATATAATTAGACTGAAATTATTTAAATGTTAAAAATACTGCCTCAAAGCACACTTCTTGCCCCAGACACATCTTCATTCTTACCTGTCAAGACTTGCTGAAGAAAATATGATCCACAGTGAAGTATACATGGGCATTACGATAATTTGTTAGTAGCATCTTACTTAATACCTGAAAAGATTTTTATTATTTTCATTACCACGTACACTGACGAGCATAAAATGTGGTCCATAATAACGGAGCTGTTAGTGTTGGCACCAAAAAACCAAAGCATCACCTACTACCCACGTGACCATATCTATTTTTCGAGTGTAATTCTAACCATTGGATTGGCAGGATACTTTACTTCCCCCAAAGAATGGCCGAACTTCCGAAGGGTAACATCACAACTTAAACTTTATTTGTTCATGCTACACTGCCGTTTAGTAGCAGCAACAACTTAACCTTATTCTCCATGCCGCTGATGAAAGCTCTCATATATGTAAATGTTGTGGCTGTCGTTCAGTTTAACCCCAGAAATTCTACACCCCTTTCTCTAGAAGACCGAATTATTTGTAAAGTGTTTATCCCATCCTTGTGTAGATACCCATCATGACTAAAGTCTTTGATAGAGGCGGTATTCATTCGACATAGCTTATAAAGTTAGTTTTTATGCCCCTAAATTATTTTTCAGGCCAGTAACACAGACAGCTGATACCGGTAGGGCGAGGCAAAAGTTGGTTACCTGAAAGTGAAAACCTTGCGGAGAGATAAACACTATGGTAATCTGGAAGTATGCACCACTTTCTATGCACGAGAGTGTACATGTTAAGAGTGAATATAGCTTAGTGGGTAGAGAATATAAGGCCTTCCAAACAAAAATTCCATACTCGTTGTGTACGTGTTCACAAAACTCAAAAACAAAGGTATTTGAAAGGTAAAGGTACATACATCTCCTTGTGCTTCCACTGTGACTGCTTGGAGAAAGCGATGAGGGGAGAGACTGAAGGGCGACCATATCCGAGCGACCAGTCGGGGTTCCTAACGTTTCCAGTTCGAACACATACAACTTCGCTAAACCCCACCCACAAACCTTTGATATCCCGAAGAAGCGGCAGTCCGAGAGCACCTGGAGCAATCCCACTACCCCAGAAAAAAATAAATAAAAAGCGCACGTCCACCGCCCAACCGCAACAACCCAAACTCCGTCGTCTGGTCCTTCAAGCGTGAAACAGACGATGATGAAGGAAATGAGAGGGAGGAAAGAGAAACCACCTGTGTTTTCGCCTACCGACCCGGGGAAACCACGAAAAATCCATGTTCAAAGTGGGCAGTCTGTTATATTTATGTGGTGTATATTTTCTTGGTGAACTTGTTCGGGAATACTTTTTACTTTTGTGCACCCTCTTCGAGTATAGCTTCAGCGTTAGGCGTTCTAATTAGATTGCCAGGTGTTTAATATTAAAGCAAAGGATGAGATGATTCATGAGCGTGTCTCACCGATATTACGCATGTCGTTCATTACTCCAGAACCAACTTGTGTATGTAGATATAGAATACCCTGAGAGGAAGATTATATAGGTTCATTTTGTAACCGTAATCAAATATTTTGTGTATTTCTTGATGTAGCGTAATGCATCGGTTGCTGCTTATCGGTGTCTGTCTTAACATGCCGAATCTCTTTAACTTATATAGTTACATAACCGCCTTAAATACAATAAAATAATTGTTCTTCAAACCAATTGTTTTACTTCTGACCATCATCCGCCAACCTCTACCTTGTCTTCCCAACCTGACAACCTATCAAATCAAAATTAAAAAATTGTATGCGTTACATTCACATGACCTTCTCTACCCTCTATAGTTAATTAGCAAGTATACAAATTATTCTTATTTTATTTTTATTTTATTTTTTTATGTCCTACATTTTAATCCAAATAAACTTCTGCAGAAACAGCTACATTAGACATTTTATTAAAGATATAAAGAGAATAGCGATAGTCAAATGTTTAACAACTGAACGCTATATGCTAGCCTTAAAATTCCATACCGTTTCCATGACATCGCGAGAAACAACTGAATGTTTGAAAGGGCTTTAAAAGAATGACCAAGTAATGAAAAATTTGGCCCATTAATAGCGTCCAGACTTATGTCACAATAACTAAACGTATTTTAAGGCGACAAGGTAGTCTGAACACATGGAAATTACGCCTTAGGTGTGTTAAATTAACACTGCTCTTAAAGTTCTCAATGTCTTTTCCCCAAATTGTTATGAATTATTCTATGAATCATGTCAATTATTTCAAGTGGTTGTATGCATAGATAGCTTATGCAGTTTAGTCCGTAAAAATTATATCATTCAGCAGAAAAATAATAAAATTTACTCTTAAAACATGTGAATTCATGTACATTTTTCTATGATACTACGTGCAATACAGAATCACACTTTTGCATGCTTGTTCTTAGTATAATCAGCTATCTTTTGAACTCCAATTATTTAGTTATGTATATCAGTTCGCAAGAAATTGAAAAAAATATTTCTAAGGTCAAAAAAGAAAATTTGCAATGTTTTTGTTTCTTAAGATCACTAATATACCTTACAAAACTCTGATTGTGGTTCAGAAAGTCTAACTATGTGTTTTATACATGTGCTGAAAATTTTAGCTCTCTACCTCTCATACTTTCTGAAAAAAAAGGGTACATAAGTATCCAAAAATGTTGTTTTGAGAAAACTGAATTTAAAGTTTGAACATTAGAATTCTGAAACACTTCAGTACATTCCAGGGTCATAATCATCTGCACCTTCATTCCTGGATTGCTTCAGCTTTTCTGATTGCCTTCTCTTGGTCCTGGCCTCTTTTGTTAATTGCTGAGTTGCTCGCTGGGCATGATATAGTCGTTCGTTGTTGAAAGATACAAAAAGGTTTAAAAAAGGGGCGTTGCACGACAGCTTTAAAGGAATGCAGACTAGCATTTAAATTATATTTAAATGTCTTAAAAACCTCTTAACCCCCTAAAAGTATACATTTCCTGAAACTGGAAGTAATAGAATTTTATTAGTGCCTAAAACAAAAAAATTGATTTTTTACCATTTCAGAGTACCTTGTCCTCTTAAATAAACTGTGTGTTTTAAAGAGATCTACATTTTTTGTGCATACTTCACAGGTTATTACCGAAAATTCAAGATAAACATTTTATTTGTCACGTAAATATATTTAATATATGGTATTTTAATCAAAATCGTTTGAACGATTTTTTAGAAAATAAAAATTATGAAGTGGAACTGGAGTGGAAGAATTTTTCTTTCAAACTTCATGTCCCTTAAACTTCGAAAATGCTGAACTTAAATACCAAGTTGGTACATGCCCCACTTTTCGTTTTTGAGTTATTTTTTTCGCACGCTCACACACACGGATATTTTTCTAAATTACTTTTTGGATTCAGGGCCTCAAAGCATTATTTTGTAGTGGAATCTCGATATAGAATTTTTTTGGTGGAATACAATACCTGATAGTGATCGAGAAAGTAAAAAATGGAATTCCTCTGTCGAGTCGACGATCTTCGTGATAAAACAGATCACTGAGAATCGACCTCAGGACTTCTTGAATGTAAGCCTCATGGGTTACCTCGAAGCCACATCGTTCGGTAACTTGATGTTGAAACCTCGTATTTTGCAAAGATGCAAAACGAAGATTTTAAAGAAAATTCCTCGACCGCAAACTACTACCATGGTAATGGAGTGAGTAGAGAAAATCATGTGAATGAGTAATTTTATAAGTCCTTTTTTCAAACAGTTTTAGGTCATCAAAATCCAGGCCCTGGTTCTCCTGTACGACATTTTTTCATGAGCTATTCCGCACAGTCAGAGAGATGTGGACATTTATAAGAACGGCTCTTGAGCTGCGTACATCCCACAGGATCTACCTAAGACTTAAACTGATGGAATATTCTAAAAACACAACATCGCCCTAAGCCGAGTACATTTTGTGTGGGAATGTGTTATTCCAGCTATTACCACAGCGGCAGCAAATGCAGGGAATGTTTGGCCTCCCACTATGGCAAAGAGGGGGAAAAAAGTAAAAAATAATAATAATAAAAAGAACGGGAGTGGGGAGGGGGCGTTGTCAGGGAACTGAATGGGAAAATTAATAAAAGCGGAGCGTTTGGCTTTGGGCGTGTATAACCACTCTAATACTTCTGGAAATTCATATTGACACAAAACTCGCGCAGTCCACACGTACGAGAGAATGCCGTCCTTTCTATATGTAGGTTACCTCAAAGAAATTTCTACATAGGGTCGCTCCAAAAGTTTTGAGAATGGACGCAATAAAATATAAAAAATTGTACCTTTTGAAAGTATTCTCCATTGCATGCTATATGCCGTGTCATCCTTTCAAACCATTTTTCAAATGCTGAACGCCATTCTTCTTTGGAGAGAATGAAAATACATTCTTTGTAAACCGATACTGCGGTTTCAGGTGTCTAAAATCGTTGACCTCGAATTTTTTCTTTCATCCTGGGGAATAGAAAAAAGTCTCATGGGGCATATCTGGACTGTAGGGAGGATGCGGCAAATATTTGGCTCCTGCAGAAATTGGGTTGTTTCTTTTGAAGTGTGGGTAGGGGCAATGACATGGTGCAACAAACTTCTACGCAGAGCACTCTCAGGACGCTTTTTTCTCAGTTCATTGAACACTTGTGGCAGGCATTTTGTGATGTACCATCTAGCAGTAAATAGTCTTTTGTCCTTCAAGAGGAATCGTCACAATGTAACCACTTCCAGAGAAGAAAGAACAGATTCTTTTGTTGCCAACAGTTCTAGTTTGCTTCAATTTTGCTGTAGGATCTTCTACTGTCGTTTAGTTTCTGGATCTTACTGGTAAATCCAGCTTTCGTCACTTGTTACAATGTTTTTGGATCTCCCTCCATTGAATTTTTGAATAATTTCCTGGCACGATTGCATACGTGCTTGTTTCTGCTAATTTGTGAGGTGGTGAGGGATTCAGCGACTGCAGAGCTTCCTGACGTCAAGTTTTTCTTTCAGGATTGTTTTCATTGCTGCCGATCCAATGTTTAGGGCAATCATGATTTTCCGCAACATGCACTCTGCTTTCACCACGTTTTCATCTATAGTTGCTGTAGCCGGCCGTCCTGTCCGGTCTTCGAGGGAATCCCAACCTCTTCTAAGCTCTGCATATCATCAATAAATGGTAGATTGTGAAGGGCAAAGATCCCCAAATTCACGATGCAGTCTTTCAAGGCATTCTCTTTTCCCTAAACTGACTTTAAAGTCCTAGCACGGAAATGCTCTCGCTTGAGATCCATCCTAGCGTATGGCGTAGCAACACCTGCTATACGTACGAGGTACGATGAAAACTTTTCCGGAATGACATCATAAATACTACACAACAGTTTGTTTTGTCTTATATGCACTGTCACTCTCGAAGTAGTCTCCTTGGGAGTTGATACACTTGTCCCAGCGCTTCTGCCACTGCTGGAAGCACCTCTGGAAGTCCTGTTCTTTCAACATGTTCAGAGCCTTCTGCGATTCGCATGGATGACATCAATGTCCTCAGAGCCGCATTTTAAGTCGCGGGAAAAGAAAAACGTCCGCTGGTGCCAAATCTGGAGACTAGGCGGGATGGGGAACAGTATTCACCCTATTTTTATCCAAAAATTGGCGAACATAAAGGGCTTTGTGCGCGGGTACATTGTCATAATGCAGGAACATGTCCAAACTGTCTTTCAAAATGCTTTCAACATTCCAAAGGAGAGTCCTAATGAGTCAGAAAGTTCTCTTATTGTAATGCGCCTATCATTTAAGACCATTTCTCTCACCTGATTGATATTTTCATCAGTTTTTCTGGAACACGGTCGCCCCGAACAATCTGCATCTTTAACTGATGTCACATCACATTTAAATTTTTAAAACCACTCAAATGCTTGAGCTTTGCCCATAAATTCGTCCCCATAAGCTGTCCTTAACATTTGAAAGGCTTCTGTTGCAGGTTTACCGAGTTTAAAGCAAAATTTCATGTTCGTTCTTTGTTCTTCGTAATCTGACATTTTTGCTACGCGGAAAAATTACATCACATGCAAAACACGTGTTCACTTCAGAGCGTCTTCCTCGTCACTGCATGGTCACAGGAAGTCACGTGAACTCTAATTTTTATCGGGAAGGAACGCTGCATGTACAGCTTGGGTAAGAATTAAAGAAATCTCAGCGTCAGCATTGTTGTGTAGTCATTCCGGAAACTTTTTGATCACATCTCGTACACACGCGGTGCTGACGATGCACATTGTTGGAGCGCCCCCAGCTTGCACATGTTGCTATCTGAACTTCAATCTGAAGTAAGGAAAAGATGTTTTGCCTTACTACTACTAATTGTTGCCAATTCTCAAAACTTTCAGTGTCACCCTCGTAACAACAAAACCACTGGAAATATGCGAGTAGAATGCCGTTTTACTTCCTTGCCACATAACTACTAGGAAGACAAAGTATTGCAATCCCCCCCAAAAAATTCATACCGATATTTCACAGGAAATGCGTGTTTTGAGGCACCCTAAATAAAAAAACCCTTTCTAGACGCTGTTGTGCGTATGGCTGAACAGCATTGCTAAAAAAATGTCGGATAAATACCAAAATTATTATTTAAGTTATTGCACTTTCCAAATATTTGACAGGAAAATTTCAACAATATCCCCACCTCTAACTAACCATTACAATGAACTTTTTAAATTAATAATCTCCTCAAAAATGTTTCTACCTATTTGGATTAAAATACAACATATTAAAGATATTTGTATGACAAATAAAATGTGTCTTGAATTTTCTGGGAACAGTCCATGAAAACCTCTTCATTCTGAACGAATTTTATATAATCTTGTATAGCTGGTAAACGCCAAGCGATAAACTAAAAAGCAGTACACAAAATATGTAGATGTCTTTAATACACAAATGCGAGGGCGGATCAAAAAGTAACGCACAATAATTTCCTTATAAAAACGTTTAATAGTTAAAACAACAACAAAAATTACAAGTACACTTGCATCTTTTACCTAATTTTCCACATAGTCACGAAGTTTCTCGACCGATTTTCACCATCGTGATACCAGTTTCAATATGCCCTGTTCTTAGAAGTCCGTTTCCTTGGAGTATAACCATCTGCGGGCTGCAGATTTCACTTCCACATCCGTCGCAAATCGCTGGCCGGCCAGGAATTTCTTCATGAGACTAAAGAGATGAAAGTCCGGTGGTGTATAGTGGATGCTGGAGGACTTTTGACATCGTCAGAATTCATGTTGTGGCATTTGTCACGAAGGACACGCTTGGTTTCGGGCGTGTAATGGTATACCGACTCATCACCAGTGACGGTTCCTTTCAGAAAGTTATGCCCTTCTGCGGTGTACCGCGTAAGGTGATTCAAATTCATCATTCGCTGGCACTTGTGGTTGTCTGTCGGGTTCTTAGGCACCCAGCGAGCACTAACTTTACGAAATTTCAACGTGTCATGAACAATATCGTACACTGCACCATAGGAAATGTTGAACTATTGCGATAAGGTTCGTAGTTGCACACACTGGTCGTTCAAAATTGCCGCTTCAATGCCCCTGACATTCTGCGCGGTTGCAGCTGTTACCGGCCTCCCGGAACGTGACGAATCACTAAGGTTCACACGGCCCTCTAGGAAGAATGTACACCACCTGGAGACATTGCTACGGTCCATACAATCATTCCTATATACGCCACGCATGTCCCTGTGAATATCACTCGGTTTATGCCCTTTGGCCACAAATATCAAACCGCACCTCTCTGCTCTTCACACGTGGACGGCAGTAACATGCGCGCCATCTTTTGTTACGTAGTTCGCGCTTCTATCGTTATAGCTGCACATAAAACAAAAAAAATTACCCTCTGTAGTGAAAACTTCAAACTATATCTGTGTGAAATTGCAACATTCCAGCTGCAATACCCAGGCAGACAAAAATAATTGTGGGTTACTATTCTAACTTTTCCTTGGTTTCAACCACTTCTGGGATATCCGTTATACTTAGCCATTCCTTTAAATCCTGTCGACATCCAGTTGTTTCTCGCGATGTCATGGAAACAGTATGGAATTTTAAGGCCAGCATATAGCGACCAGTTCTTAAAAATTTGACTATCGCTGTTCCCTTTGTATCTATAACGACATGTATAATGTAGCTATTTCTGAAAGGTTTATTTATATTAAAATGAAGCAGACAAACAAATTAGGGTTTCGTAATAATAGCTTGACAACCAAGGTGGAGAGAGTTGTATGAAGGTAACACATTGGTATTTTTACTTTCTCTACTACGTATAGTAAGTAGGGGAAGTATTGTATTCCACCCAAAAATTAGATACTGAGATTTCACCGGAAATACATGTTTTGAGACCCCCTGAATCCAAAAAAAGCATTTTTGGAAACATGTCCGTGTGTGTCTGTGGTTGTGTCTGTGAACAGCATTAACTCAGAAACGAACAGTCGGATAAACACTAAACTTGGTATTTAGGTTCAGTATCTTCCAGAGATGCGACACGAAGATTTTCAAGAAAATCCCTCCAACCCAGATTACACTTTACGTGCAAAATTTTTCGAAAATTTTAATTTCCTCAAAAATGACTCTAACGATTTTCATTAAGATATCATATGTTTAAGATATTTTCATGACAAATAAAATGTATATCTCGAATTTTCTGAGAATGTCTCCAAAAGTATTCTTCATTGTGAACGACTTTTGCATAACTGGTAAACCATAAGAGATAGACAAAATTTTGCTGCACAAACAATGTAGATCGCGTTAAAATACACAATTTATGTTATATACGTTTGTTTTGTTGAGTGAACCGTTTTCGAGGTATTGCTCATTATTCCCTTAAATTTTCAATACTTATTTTCTCAAATGGGAATTCCTTGTTCATTTTTTTTGTCTTGGATATGCAAAGAGTATTAATCTGTGGCAAAGAGAATGGTGCTGGACCTAGCAACCAGCTATTAAGAGATATATCTATGCTTAAAGGCTACTGTATTTCTATATTGCCCTTGCAAATACAAAACAAGGGGAACATAGCACGCCTTAAGCGATTGTCAAATATTTAGAACTGGTCGCTATGTGTAAAATGTGATTCTCTTTGCATGTCAAAAGATCGTTCCTGCAAATGTTTATCTCGATTAATCTGAAATGAATTGAGAATAAGAGTTTGCAAAAATAGTTTGTATAAGAGTAGAGAAAGTCATGTGAGTGTAACACATCAGATTTTTTCAATGTTCTCGAAAATGACTCTTACTATTTTAAATGGGATGTCACAACTTTAAGATATTTTCAAATTTCTGTGAATAGCCTGAAGGCTATTGTGTAATTTGTAAACTGTAAAAAAATACACAAAAACTTACTACAGCACAAACGCAAATTTATTTAAAACACACAGAAATTTTCTGTGGTATTAACCATTTCCGAGATATTCTTTGTTATTGGTTTAATTTTTCAAATACTTATACTTTTCTCAACTGGGAAGGGGTTATACGTTTTCCTTGTGGTCATGCAAAGAAGATGGAATTTCAAGACATTCGCATTGCACCTGCTTTTAAAATATAAATATTTCTTTATTCAGTGTTCTTCCTGCATCAACCAAATCTGTAATGAAAGTAATTCTGCAAAATAGTTTATCTGGATTAAATTAAATAGTTTGTAGAAGTATACAGAGAGAAAGTCATGTGAATGTAGCACATGACTTTTTCTCGTAAACACCACTCGATATTCAGATCAAAAGAGACTAAAATTTGTGATTTTCTTTGTTTTACAACACATTTCCTGATTTTAGGATACATTTATATATCCAGGTGAAATTTTCGACACGTTACTGCCAGAGAAGGTATATTATGAAGTTTGCAGGATTTTATGAAATACGCTTGTTGAGTTTATTTTAAATTAAACTAATCCTTTGAAAGAGGCTGTTGAATAAAACATTGACATGGTAATATTTTTAATGAATACGCTTTTGAAAATATAATGAGGACGTATTAGGATAATGCACAAATTACCATAGCATCATTGTATTAATGGATTATAAAGTGGATTTTGTTTCTATATCAAGTTGTCGTTTATTTTTTGGATCTCATTGCTGAGTGACTAAACCCCATAAATTAATTTCCTACTTCCGAACTTATGAGTAAAGTGATGAAAGCAATGGTTTGTAACAGATTTTTATCGTGTTTATTACTTTTTCTGCCAATGTGATCTTTTTCACACTGCTTATTTTACGTCGCCTTATCTAGCCGATCATATCGCGACAGATTTGCTAGGAGACACCTCGTGGCTCGGTGTGTGGTGGACAGCTGGACTTTTAGGTCTCATCCCTATACAATACCATCTTGCTTCGTTACGTGTCCATAGATAACTGTACATCTGCTTCTGTGACAGGCAGATGACAGCTTTGAAAAGTTGCCACAGAGACCTTGGTGCTAGGCAACTGTATCTCTGCTTCTGTGACAGGCAGATGACAGCTTTGAAAAGTTGCCACAGAGACCTTGGTGCTTGGCAACTGTGTCTCTACTTCTGGGACAGGCAGATGACAGCTTTGAAAAGTTGCCACAGAGACCTTGGTGCTAGGCAACTGTATCTCTACTTCTGTAACAGGCTGATGGTAGCTTCGACACATTCCCACAGAGACTTAGTGCTAGGCAACTGTATCTCTACTTCTGTAACAGACTGATGGCAGCTTCGACACATTCCCACAGAGACCTAGTGCTAGGCAACTGTATCTCTACTTCTGTGACAGGCTGATGGCAGCTTCGACACATTCCCACAGAGACCTAGTGCTAGGCAACTGTATCTCTACTTCTGTAACAGGCTGATGGCAGCTTCGACACATTCCCACAGAGACCTAGTGCTAGGCAACTGTATCTCTACTTCTGTGACAGGCTGATGGCAGCTTCGACACATTCCCACAGAGACCTTGGTGCTAGACAACTGTATCTCTACTTCTGTGACAGGCAGTTGGCAGGTTCGACACATGTCCACAGAAACCTTAGTGCTAGGCAACTGTATCTCTACTTATGTGAAAAGTAGACGGCAGCTTCGACACATGTCCACAGGGACTTTAGTGCTAGGCAACTGTATCTGTACTTCTGTGACAAGCAGATGGCAGGTTCGACACATGTCCACAGAAACCTTAGTGCTAGGCAACTGTATCTCTACTTATGTGAAAAGTAGATGGCAGCTTCGACACATGTCCACAGAAACCTTAGTGCCAGGCAACTGTATCTCTACTTCTGTGACAGGCAGATGACAGCTTCGACGGATATCCACAGAAACCTTAGTACTAGGCAACTGTATCTCTACTTCTGTGACAGGCAGATGGCAGCTTCGACGGATATCCACAGAAACCTTAGTGCTAGGCAACTGTATCTCTACTTCTGTGACAGGCAGATGGCAGCTTCGACGGATATCCACAGAAACCTTAGTGCTAGGCAACTGTATCTCTACATCTGTGACAGGCAGATGACAGCTTCTACACATGTTCACAGAAACCTTAGTGCTAGGCAACTGTATCTCTACTTCTGTGACAAGCAGATGGCAGCTTCGACGGATATCCACAGAAACCTTAGTGCTAGACAACTGTATCTCTAATTCTTTGACAAGCAAATGGCAGCCACAACGCATATCCACAGAAACCTTAGTGCTAGGCAACTGTATCTCTAATTCTGTGACAGGCAGATGACAGCTTCGACACATGTCCACAGAAACCTTAGTGCTAGGCAACTGTATCTCTAATTCTGTGACATGCAGATGGCATCTTCGACACATGTCCACAGAAACCTTAGTACTAGGCAACTGTATCTCTACTTCTGTGACATGCAGATGACAGCTTCGACACATGTCCACAGAAACCTTAGTACTAGGCAACTGTATCTCTAATTCTGTGACATGCAGATGACAGCTTCGACACATGTCCACAGAAACCTTAGTACTAGGCAACTGTATCTCTACTTCTGTGACATGCAGATGGCATCTTCGACACATGTCCACAGAAACCTTAGTACTAGGCAACTGTATCTCTACTTCTGTGACAAGCAGATGGCATCTTCGACACATGTCCACAGAGACTTTAGTGCTAGACAACGGTGCCGCTGTTTCTGTGTCAGGCAGATGCCAGCTTCGACACATGTCCACAGAAACCTTAGTACTAGGCAACTGTATCTCTACTTCTGTGACAGGCAGATGGCATCTTCGACACATGTCCACAGAAACTTTAGTACTAGGCAACTGTATCTCTACTTCTGTGACAAGCAGATGGCATCTTCGACACATGTCCACAGAAACCTTAGTACTAGGCAACTGTATCTCTACTTCTGTGACATGCAGATGGCATCTTCGACACATGTCCACAGAGACTTTAGTGCTAGACAACGGTGCCGCTGTTTCTGTGTCAGGCAGATGCCAGCTTCGACACCTGTCCACAGAAACCTTAATGCTAGGCAACTGTATCTCTACTTCTGTGACAAGCAGATGGCATCTTCGACACATGTCCACAGAAACCTTAGTACTAGGCAACTGTATCTCTACTTCTGTGACAGGCAGATGGCATCTTCGACACATGTTCACAGAAACCTTAGTACTAGGCAACTGTATCTCTACTTCTGTGACAAGCAGATGACAGCTTCGACGGATATCCACAGAAACCTTAGTACTAGGCAACTGTATCTCTACTTCTGTGACAGGCAGATGGCATCTTCGACACATGTTCACAGAAACCTTAGTACTAGGCAACTGTATCTCTACTTCTGTGACAAGCAGATGGCAGCTTCGACGGATATCCACAGAAACCTTAGTACTAGGCAACTGTATCTCTACTTCTGTGACAGGCAGATGGCATCTTCGACACATGTCCACAGAAACCTTAGTACTAGGCAACTGTATCTCTACTTCTGTGACAAGCAGATGGCACCTTCGACACATGTCCACAGAAACCTTAGTACTATGCAACTGTATCTCTACTTCTGTGACATGCAGATGGCATCTTCGACACATGTCCACAGAGACTTTAGTGCTAGACAACGGTGCCGCTGTTTCTGTGTCAGGCAGATGCCAGCTTCGACACCTGTCCAACAGACCTTAATGCTAGGCAACTGTCCCTCTGCCACTGTGACAGACAGATGACAGCTTCGACACCTAAAATTTATTGCAATTATTTTCCGCTACTCCCTGGCTCCCTCACTGTATTCCATCCGAAACTACTACCCTCCATCCGTGTCTTCTTCAAGGCAACGTGACGATTGAGAGAGATTACCTACAAACAACCAATAAATACACTTCGAAAAGACACATCAACACAGTGTTGTTCTGTTACTCGGTTTGTTCCAATGGCACCACTTTATGAAATATGCTGAAATGTTTCGATTCTAGATCGAATCCTAACAAGGGTCAATACGATACGCAACTGTTGAATACAATGTCGCACCCACGACCATTTAATAATGCTATTTACCTTATCCACGTGCATGATACAATCAATGAGTTATACAACAGCAGCAACATCATTCAATAAACATTTTATTCAATGTAAAACAAAGCCTAGTTAATATGACTCTGTTGATCATAATAACGTTGGCCTAGAAGCAAAACAACTAATGTAACGAAATTAATTTGTTTACGATAACAATAGAATGGTGTAAAATATCTGTAATCAAGAAAAATCGTTTAATTCATTCTGAATAAAGAGTGATTCTAAGAAAGTCTCCCTTTAAATGATAAAATAGCAGCCTCGCTTTGCTTTTGGCAAGTAAATCAAGGCTAAAGTATGAAATAACGAGCGAGCTGGTGTGATAAGTCCCGGGTCTGGGTCTGATACAACTAAAGTCATAAAAGTTTGTAATGTTAATCGTATAGGCCAGACATACAAGTAGGGGAAAGGTCCCTAATTTGAACCGCCTCTTAAATTGAACCGCTCCGATATTTTCCAAACTGTTCGACAGATGGCACCATAATCCTAGCAAAAGGTAGCGTGTATAGCTATGAATGCTTGGAGTTGTTGACTTTGCATTCTGAGCTCTGGTTTCAGTTGTATGAAGTGTTGTGTGTTTTTGGTGCTTCAGAAGTAATATTTGACTCATTTAACTAAGCTTACACGACGAATTAGGCAAGTTCGAGATGATCTATATATACTATATGTTATTGAGTGTTTATTTAGCAACAATATTCATGCATGTTTTTTCAAGCAGCGTCTGTCCTTGTCACATAGATGCTAAGGCTTCCAAAATGGCGTGGCTTGTAAATTGAAGCACTGCTTGAAGCCTATATTGAACTGGTCCAATTTAGGAAACCTATTGAAGTTCTAGAATTGCTCAACTGCGAATAGTATAACGTGTAAATAAATATCCACATAATATGCTAAGTTAAAAAAAATCATGTTAAATACAGCAGATGGCATGAATACGTGAATTGTGAATTGTCTGAAATTATGAACATGATCCAGTGTATGGGTTGCAGGATATGGCTTCTCCAAACGTTAGTGCAAAGAAGAAAGTGTGTATAATTGAACTCTTTTGTATGAGAGTAAAATTAGTAAAAACTCTATATTTGCAAATAATACCTATTCCAAAAACCAAGTGATTGTTATAATATAAAAATTCAAAATGTTCAAGGACATTACTATTCTTATCAGAATTTTTGACTCTCCTTTTGTTGTTGATAGCATGTGTGTTTTGAACGCACAATAAAAAATCTGATGTGTTACACTCAAATGACTTTCGCTACTCTTGTACAAACTATTTTTAGAAACGCTTATTCTCCATATGCTTCATGTTAATCGAGATATCGAGATGTTAATCTTATTGCTAATTTTCTTGTAGATGCAAGGGGAATTTGGTAGGTATTAAGCGTTAGTAAAATATTTTAAGCGCTGGTTGCTATGTAGCGTATTTCATTCTCTTTGCATGTCCAGGACATAAAAAATTGAATAACGAATTTGAGAAAAAGTATAAGTATTGGAAAATTAAAGGGAATAAAAAGCAATATCTCGAAAATGGTTCACACAACAACAAAAATGTATTTGATATAAATTGTGTACTTTAACGCGATCTACATTTTTTGTGTAGTAAAATTTTGTCTTTCCCTTTATGGATTACCAGTTATGCAAAAGTCGTTCACAATGAAGAATACTTTTGGAGACATTCCCAGAAAATCCGAGATATACATTTCGTTTCTCATGAAAATATCTTAAACATATGATATTTTAATCAAAATCGTTAGAGCCATTTTTGAGAAAATTAAAATTTTCGAAAAATGTTCCATGTAAAGGGTAGTCTGGGGTGGGGGGATTTTCTTGAAAACCTTCGTGTCGCATCTCTGGAAGATACTGAAACTAAATACCAAGTTTGGTGTTTATCCGACTGTTCGTTTCTGAGTTATACTGTTCACAGACACACACACAGACACACACACACACACACACACACACACACACACACACACACACACACACACACACACACACACACTGACACACACACGGACATGTTTTCAAAAATGCTTTTCTTGTATTCAAGGGGTCTCAAAACATGTATTTGCGGTAAAATCTCGGTATCGAATTTTTGGGTAGAATTCAATACTTCTACTTACTATACGTAGTAGAGAAAGTAAAAATGTGTATTTTGTATTAATAAAAATACTTTTAAACCTAAAAGTATGTGGTTCATTTTAAGACACGGGTGGTTCAATTTAAGGACCACGTTCCTAATTTGAACCAATTTACACCATCTCACTGTTTAAATGTTATTTAATTGAAAATTGTATTAATTTTAAATTGTGTTGAGGATATTTATAGCGCAAGTATCTGTCACTTTAACGCTTGTGTTTCTGAAAATTTTGATTTGAAATTATAATTATTATTTACTATTTAGGCTTAGGTGGTTCAATATAGGGACCTTTCATCTACTATGTTTAGAGCAATAAAATATATACCAAACTAAAGACAGAATTTTAATTTATAAGACTATACAAGGCACTAAAAACGTCAATGTAATTTTGTTTGGCAATATTTGGCATATAATCCCTCCCTTAAGAGAAACACAAACACTGGAAGTAACAGGAATGTTGACTTTACACTGCAAGCGTTAAGGAAAGTTTGCAGAAGTAATATTCCTAGTTGCATCATGCAGTGCAAAGTTGAGAGTGGCTGTAGTACTCACAAAAGGGCATTGTGTTTCGCCAGACGTAACCCTTGACAATAGTAAATATCCGCCGAGGAAATGAAATTTCACACAAAGTACACATTTCCAAACCTCAGACCTCGCACAACCAACAAACTATTTAACAAAACTTTGCTACATGGGATGAACCTCGGTTTTCTGCGTGAAAGAAACATTAAATTATCGGGAGGCAGAGCAAACCGTCACATAACTTGTTACAACTGCAATACGAATATCGTATCACAGTTTTTCCTTTTTCTAGCATTGCCTATAGCAACTAGAGGCAGTATTGAATTCCACTCGAAGTTTCGATAGCAACATTTCACTGAAAATACAGACTTGAAGCTTCCCAATATGAAAAAAGCATTTATACGAAAAGCTCTGTGTGTGTGCGAATGTGAGAAATAAAACTAAAAAAATCTGATGTGTTACACTCACATGACTTTCTCTACTCTTGTACAAACTATTTTTACAAATGCTTATTCTCCATCTTCTTCTGTTAATCGAGATAAACATTTGCAGACTCTACCTTATTGCTAATTTTCTTGTAGATGTAAGAGGAATATATATTTACAAGGGCAATATACAAATACAGTAGCCTTTAAGCACATACATATCTCTTATTAGCTTGTTGCTAGGTGCAGCACCATTTGCTTAGCCACAGATTAATATTCTTTGCATATCGAAGACAAAAAATGAATAACGAATTCCCATTTGAGAAAAGTATTGAAAAATTTAAGGGAATAACAAGTAATATCTCACTCAACAAAAAAAATGTATATGATATAAATTGTGTATTTTAACGCGTACTACATTTTTTGTGCAGTAAAATTTTTTCTATCTCTTATGGTTTACCAGTTATGCAAAAGTCGTTCACAATAAAGAATACTTTTGGAGACATTCCCGTGAAATTCAAGATATACATTTTATTTGTCATAAAAATATCTTAAACATATGATATTTTAAACAAAATCGTTAGAGCCCTTTTTGAGAAAATTAAAATTTTCGAAAAATCTTCCATGTATACGGTACTCTGGGGTGGGGGATTTTCTTGAAAACCTTCGTGTCGCATCCTTGGAAGATACTGAACCCAAATACCAAGTTTGGTGTATATCCGACTGTTCGTTTCTGAGTTATGCTGTTCACAGACACAGACACACACACACAGACACACAGACACACACACGGACATGTTTCCAAAAATGCTTTCTTGGATTCAGAGTGTCTCAAAACATGTATTTCCGGTGAAATCTCGGTATAGAATTTTTGGGTGGAATACAATACTTCCCCTACTTACTATACGTAGTAGAGAAAGTAAAAATCTGATGTGTTACACTCACATGACTTTCTCTACTCTTGTACAAACTATTCTTACAAACGCTTATTCTCCATATGCTTCATGTTAATCGAGATGTTAATCTTATTGCTAATTTTCTTGTAGATGCAAGGGGAATATGGTAGTCTTTAAGCGATAGTCAAATGTTTTAAGAGCTGGTTGCTATGTGGCGCATTCCAGTCTCTTTGTATGTCCAGGACATAAAAACATGAATAACGAATTCCCATTTGAGAAAAAGTATAAGTATTGGAAAATTCAAACAAATAACAAGGAATATCTCCGAAATGGTTCACTCGACAAAAGAATGTATATGACAAATTGTGTGTTTTAACGAGATCTACATTTTCTTGTGTAGAAAAATGTCTATCTCATACGGCTTACCAATTATATAAGTCACTCAGAATGAAGATGACTTTTGGGGACGTTCCCAGAAAATTCAAGATAAACATTTCATTTGCCATAAAAATGTCTTAAACATAGGATATTTTGATTAAAAGCGCTAGAGCTACTTTTGAGAAAATCAAAATTATCGAGTTCCATGTAAAGAGTAGTCTGGGATGGGGGATTTTCTTGAAAATCTTCGTATCGCATCTTTGTAAGATGGAAAATTCAAGTACCAAGTTTGGTATTTATCAGATTTTTCGTTTTTGAGCTATGCTGTTCGCAGGCAGACAGACACACATACGCGTTTCCAGAAATTCGTTATTTAAATTCAGAGCACCTCAAACAAGTATTTCCACCGAAATTTCAGTATCTCATTTTTGGGTGAAATGCAATCAATACTTCCCCTACCTACTATACGTAGTAGACAAAGTAAAAAAAAATAGAAGTCAGTTAACTTTGTCTTCATTAGTTTGACAATAAACAAATCCATATAAATCTTGAAAACAGGTAAATACAATCAAACCCCGGCTTAACCTAAAGATTGAGGAGAAAAAGAAATCTGGTGTGTTACCTTCACATGACTGTCTCTACCTTCTATCCCTTTACTGGGTATATAAATTATTTGTATGGAAGTTTAACTTTCTATCTAATACATGATGGCAGAGCTGCTGCACGAATACGCAAAGGTTTCTCAATAGACATGGATTGGCAGATGAGGACCCGTGCCATGGCCACCACGGTCACCTGATCTTACACCTATTAACTATTTTCCGTGGGTACCATGAAGACTATGGTGTATGCTACCCCTGTAACATCAGAGGAGGACCTTATCGCACGATCCACGCTGCGACTGAAATACTGAGCACACAGTCACACGTATTTAACCATATGCGTGTGTCTCTGCAACGCCGATGTGCGCTCTGCATTCAAGTAGAAGGTCACCAGTTTGAACCCTTTTTGTAATTTACTGCTCGGTGCAATGTTATAATCGGGCTTCTTAACGAAGTTATGAATGCACACCCATGAACATATACGAACCGTTGGCAAAATTCGACGCCCCACAGCGTTCAAACTATGTATTTCCGGATATGGGTTCCCAATGAAAAATGTTCACTTTAATGCCCCGCCCGACATAATAAGCGTTTTGGATATTTTTACTTTCAAGACCACGTACAGTAAATAGAGAAGTTATAACATACTACCCCAAAAATTCGATACCAAGATTTCACCGCATATACATGTTTTGAGGCACCTTGAGTCCAAAATAAGCGTTTTTAGAGAAAGGTCCTTGTGTATGTGTGTGTGTGCCTCTGAACAGAATAACTAAAAAACGTAAAGTCGGAGAAATTTCTGAAGAAGTTTATATGTTTACGTTATCAGCCCCACGTTTTGGACGCCAATTTGAGAAGGTGTTGTTTCTATTGTAACTTGTTTGCAAAAGTTTCAAAAAGATGTATTTCTGTTACGATGTTTGCAACACGTTTTGAATTAGGTCGTATTCAAAGAGCTGTATTATAGTTCAACTGTTGGGGAACCGAACTTGTAGTACTTGCAACCGCACATATAGTAAACAATTTCCGGTAGCCTTCGCCCCGAATGCACTTTCAGGTAGCCTTTGCCCGAAGTTTAAAAAATAAAATTACTGTTTCTTTAAATATTTATGTTTTATATATGCCTCGGCTGCGTCAGTATTATTGTTAGAGACATGGACTTCTTGGCAGGGCGTGATGCTACAAGAATGTAGGCTTACACAGATTTTTAAGTTTTAATTCACTCCTTTTTATTAATCCTTGACACAAATTAAATATCACTTCACTGATATCGAGAGCTGTGAGATTCTTTTATTTAATTATTTGTGCTTTTTAACACGTAAACTTATTTTTCGTCTCACATCAATACGTATTATATTTTTCTAGAGGACGCAGCTTGCATCCGGTTATTATCACGGTCTGCAGGCAACTGACTTGATTTCAACCGTCTAAACTTGTAAATTTCTGTATTTCAAGTCTCTGATTGGCTAATCCTAGTCCAATAGAATACCTTCTTTTAACTAAACCTTTTTCTGGTTGTTGATTGGCTATTTTTAAAACTGTCTCAAAATTTACATTATTGCCGTTCTAATAATGACCAGTAGCATTTAAACTCTCAAACGCATTATTGCATCAAGGTTACCTCGTTGTTAGCAACGTTTAACTTATTATTCTCACGGCCCCTACATTATTAAATTACGTAATACATTCACGTAACATTATTGAACATGTTTACAATAATAATAGCATATGCAGTGTTAAAAATATTGCCTCATACCAAACTCGGTATTTATGATAAGTACCTTCCAAGAACTTCAAGAAACTCTTTATTTCCGAAAAGCTTATTTAAAAT
The DNA here is from genome assembly GCA_030765065.1 of Deroplatys truncata. NCBI lineage: Eukaryota > Metazoa > Arthropoda > Insecta > Mantodea > Mantidae > Deroplatys > Deroplatys truncata. Next base: position 266,623,853 of record CM060976.1, read on the forward strand.
AAGTTGCGAGGTTTAAAGAGGTCTAATTTTTTGTGTAGTACGTTTTCGTCTATCGCTTAACGTTTACCAGTTATATAAGATTATACAGCATTCTTTCCGAATGAAGAGGACCTCTTAGGCTATTCCCAAAAAATTCAACATATACGTTTTATTTGTCATGTAAATATATTGCATTTTAAAAATAATCGTTACAGCGATTTTTATAAAATAAAACTTTTAGAAAAATGTTCCAAGTAAGGGGTAGAGGGATGTGGGATTTTCTGGGAAATTATTGTGTCGCATCCTTGGAAAATACTGAACTAAATACCAAGTTCGGTACTTATCCACTTATCGTTTTTGAGATATCCAATTTTTGTGTGAAATACAATACTTTCTCTACCTACCAGGTACGTGGAAGGGAAAGTAAACCTCTGACTATAGCTGTATTAGTCAGAGGGTGTTGTTGCTCCAAATATAGACGCCAAACTTGCAGTAGCTACAGCCCCACGTATGGGAGCCAAACTTGAAGGGGTTTTATTATTGTTGTTGTTGTGGTTGCACCACGTTATGGATACCTGACTTGCGGGAGATTGTTTCTAGGGGTGTTCGCCCCATGTACGGTATAAACCTTCCGGCGGCCTTCGCCCCACATTTAAAAAATGAACTTTGTATTTTAATGTTTATTTAAATATTATATATATACATATATATAAAAGTGCGCCTCGCCTTCGTCAATAGTAATTTATAAATCACGTATCTCTTAGCAGGGCTGGTACGGCTAAAGAACAAGGCTTACACAAAATATAATTGTATTGTACTTTGTTTATTGATCCTTCATACGATTAAATAACACTTCACTGATATATCCTGCTATAGAACTGTGGGATTATTGTTAATTGCACTTTTAACAGGTAAACTTTACATTATTCTCACTGCAATGAATTTTCATGTCTCACACTGAACAGGTATCATACAGATCTGCTTGAGTACGCAATAATGTAGGGTGTCCCCCCTAAATTTATATATTTCCTCTTTTTCAAGTCTCTGATTTGCTAAGCCTACTCCAATACAATACTTTTATTCAACTTTTAGTTTTTCTAGTTTTTGATTGGCTGTTTATAAACTGCTTTAAATATTAAATTATTGTTTCAAGAACTATTAGTAGTCTTAAAACTTTCTAATTTATTGTTGTCTCAATGTTACGTCATTGTTAGCAACTTTCGGCTTTTACTTTATAATTCTGTTTGCTACGGAAGGCTGCTTGCTTCTATTCTCAAAGCTCCTACATTGTTAAAACTACGTAATACATTCACATAACATTTTATACATGTACATAATAATATAAACATAATACAATGACTGTAATATACACTTTATATATTATATTATACACATACCACTTTAAGGCGGGCTGTTTCTATATTTATATTATATAATTAGACTGATATAACTTAAGTGTGAAAAATACTGCCTCAAGTCTTATACCAACAACGAAATGTATAATGAAAGTTTATCTCGAGTAAGAAGTAGATAGAATAATAAGCTTTCGTAAAATAAACATGAAGAGCATACAAATGTTCTCCCGAAATCGTAGCCGAATATTTTCTGTACCCATCATTTCATTTCCTCTACCAGGGATTTGTTCTTTTGTTTGTTTTGTGGTTTTCTTTCTTTCCAGGAATTCCATAAGAAATATTTACAATAATTTCCCAAGGGCTACTACTTTGTAAGTCAAAGCTTTCAACCTTGTTCCTTTTGACCCGAAGGTTGGTATCTCTATGTAGCCAGCGAGCTTTAATATGCAGATATATGGATTCAGAAATCTCGGGGGCTAGACGGAATCTTTCCTCTTGTAAGTCAAATAACGATATTAAGCACGCCATTAAGGGTATACATCAACGATGGTCAGGTTAGTTCAGTGTTCTGTACATGTTTCCATGGCAACGTTATGGGAAAACATTAACCAAAGAGGCTGTAATATTTCGTTCTGTTGCATATGCCCACCTGTTAACAGACATTTTTGGAACTCCTATACTACGCAGCGTTGAATAACCTTGTATTTTACATCAGTCAGCTTTTACGACGACGATCTGAACATTTTTAGAATGTAATATTTCTAAAAAAATGAAAAATGTATATATTTGACAGGAACTTTCTAATGTATTGCGGGGTATTTGCCCGATTTGCTCTAATAGTTTAGTAATTATGAGGCAGTGTTTTTAACACTTAAATGATTTCAGTCTAATTATATAATATATAAATTCAATAACAGCCCGGCTTAAAGCAGTACGTGTATGTAACTATATATAAAAATGTATTTAACAGTCATTGTATATGTTTATATTATTGTATACATGTGTAATAATGTTATGTGAATGCATTACGTAATTTAATAATGTAGGAGCTGTGAGAATAGTAGGTAAAATGTTGATGACGAAGAGGTAACCTTGAGTCAATAATGAGTAAGAAAGTTTAACAATACTACTTGTGATTCTTGGAGTAACAATAATGTAATTTTTGACACAGTTTAAAAAATAGCCATTCGGCAACCAGAAAAACCTTTAGTTAAATAAAAGGTATTCTATTGAACTAGGATCAGCCTTGAAACACAGAAATTTACAAATTTAGGCGGTATAAACCAAGTCAGTTGCTTGTAGACAGTGCTCATAACTGGATGTGTTGCTAACAGACAGTGTTACTAATCAGACGCGACATGCGTCCTCGAGAAAACGTATTCGTGTGAGACAAAAATACCTTACGGGTTAAAAAGTGCAAGTAATTCATTAAAGAATCTCAGAGCTCTCTATATCAGTGAAGTGTTATTTAAATCGTGTCAAGCATTAATAAATGGAGTGAAGAAAAACTTATAATCTGTGTAAGCCAACATTCTTCATTCGCACCACTCCCTGCTAAGAGAAACATGTCTCTAACAATAATACTGACGCAGCCGAGGAAAACATAAATATAATATTTAAAGAAACAGTCAAATTACAAAGTTAATATTTTTTTAAACATTTGGGACAAAGGCCACCGGAAACTTTTTACCATACGTGCGGTTGCAACTACTTCAAGTGTTCGGCTCCCCAACAGTTGAACTATAATACAACTCCTTCAATACAACCTACTTCAAATTGACGCCCAAAGCGTGGGGCAAATAATAATAATAATAATAATAATAATAATAATAATAATAATAATAATACAATGCAACGTCTTCAATTATCATCATTTAATGATTTTGTGTTAACCCAAAAATGAATTTATCTAGAGAACATTTTCGGGCTAGAAGGTTTTACATATTTAAATCATCATTGACGCCTAAATAATGCAAAGATCGGCTTAGAGATGATTTTGGATAAGAAGCCCCATTTAAGACAACTTATAATTTGTACAGCGAATTCAAAAGAAACAGGTGTTTTATAGTGATGAATTTCATGAAGGACCCCAAGAAGTGCTGCTACTGATAAAAATAAGCACCTGTTCAAGCAATCTTTGAGTAAGTTGGACGGACGTCTTATGAATTTATTCGGACGACGTTGGGTGTGTGTCAAATCCAAAAGATTTTAAATCAACAGTTAGACGTGAGAGAATATTGTCGATGAATTCCACATAAACATTCTCCCGATCAGAAGTAAGAATGCACTGATTGGAGCAGAAAAACTAAAAGTCGGCACTTCAAGTTTGGTTTGGAATATCCTTACTGGAGATGAATCTTGGATTTATTATTATGATCCTGAAAAGAATAATCAATCTGGTCAATGGATTTTTCGAACAGAGTCTAAGGCTACCAAAATCTGACGAATTTGCAGTGCTGGTAAGGAGATGGCTGCTAGCTTCCTTTTACTTTCTCTAATACATATAGTAAGTAGGGGAAGTATTGTATTCCACTTAAAAATTCGATACCGAGATTTCACGTAAATATATATTTTGAGACCCCCCTGAATCCAAAAAAAGTAGTTTTGGAAACATGTCCGTGTGTGTGTGTCAGTCTGTGAACAACATAACTCAGAAAGGAACAGTCGGATAAACACCAAACTTGGTATTTAGGTCAGTATCTTCCAGAGATGCGACAAGAAGGTTTTCAAGAAAATCCCCCCACCCCAGATTAGCCTTTACATGGAGCATTTTTATTTTCTCAAAAATGGCTCTAACGATTTTGATTAAAATATCATATGTTTAAGATATTTTCATGACAAATGAAATGGGAATGTCTCCAAAAGCATTCTTCATTGTGAACGACTTTTGCATAACTGGTAAACCATAAGAGATAGACAAAATTTTTCTACACAAAAAATGTAGATCGCGTTAAAATACACAATTTATGACATATACATTTTTTTGTTGAGTGAACGATTTTCGAGATATTGCTTGTTAGTCCGTTAAACTTGCCGATACTTTTTCTCAAATGGTAATTCGTTATTCATTTTTTTATGTCCTGGGCGTACAAAGAGAATGGAATGCGCCACATAGCAACCAGCACTTAAAACATTTGACTATCGCTTAAAGCCTACCATATTCCCCTTGCACCTACAAGAAAATTAGCAATAAGATTAACATCTCGATTAACATGTAGCATACGGAGAATAAGCGTTTGTAAAAATAGTTTGTACAAGAGCAGAGAAAGTCATGTGAGTGTAACACCCCAGATTTTTTTCTAAAACGGGCTATATTGCTACTATAGCATTAGAAGATAGACGTACGGTTACTGCCCATTGGTGCACAAATATTTGTTTTTTGAAAAGCTTGTGAAAAACACCCAAAAGGAAATATTATGTCACGTGACAACGCATACAGCAAAACTAAAGACTTGATTACTCTATCATTTGGAAAAATAAACCTGATGATCGCATAAGAAATAAGGTGTATGTAACAAACACATCAGGCGAGAAATTCACTACTGAACTCAGGAGGTATCAGAAATGTGTGTATAGAGATGGACAACATTTCCAGCATCTCTTATGGTAAGGTATGTGCTTATTATCATTGTAAGTATGAGAAGGTGAGGCGGATAGCGTTACTTTTCGGCGGTAGTCCGAGCTGAAGTAGTTTTCCGTGGGAAATTTTCTTAACAACCTTCGTGTCGTTCCTTGAAAGATACTCAACTTAAATATCAACTTTGGTATGTATCCGGCTTTTCGTTTTTGAGTTACCACTTAAAATTACCGTGATATGGTAATACATGCAGCTATCTCTACGATATCTGGTGGATAGTCTCTTGTAAAAATGTATTGTATATTTTGGAGAATGCTGCAAAACTTTGAGACATACTTACAAGGTGGAAATTTCAACCATAAACATTCATCTCGGCAGAAAGTTTGACAGAGGATACACTAAAACCTTCCCCAAAGACATATGCAACCCAAAAAGCATGAAACCTTGTGTGGAGCTCGGCGTATTCTACCGTAGCGGAAAAGAGTAATTTACAAGGCACGTTTTTCATGTTGAGTTCGCTTGCACTTTTGTTCCTATCCGTTATTCAAGACTGCATCAGTCACTCTCTCTCTCTCTCATTAATCTCTACGTCACTACCAACTTTACAACTTCTTCTTTACCTCTATTATTATTTCATAATACAACTAGCTGACATTCCCGACTTTGACGAGCGAATTCTAAAAACCGGCGTGATGTTTATATTACTTACGGAGTCTCTGTCACACTCTCTAGGGCTGGGAAAAGGCCATAACTATCACATGGCTCTATATCCATCAGGCGCACACTTATACATTACCTGTTGGTGTAAATAAGATTCATTTTTTCATCTTATCTTATTTACAACATTCTAGATATACATTTTATTTCTTATATAGGTATCTTAAACATTTGGTATTTTAAGGTGGCGAAATGGCAAAACTTTTCGAAAAGGTACATTTTTATACTGTTTGTACATCCTTATTAAATGCAGTTCACTCTTTAATTTAGTATATAAATTGTCATTGTAGGACCGGATAGCTCCAGTAGTACAACGGGTCTTCGAACCACAAAATGTTTGAACCGTTCGATTCAGTGGCCATCTGCCTGCGCTTTTAGTCTCCTGTAGTTCATTTCATCTCTTCCTAATGGGGGCTTGTAGGATGTGGGTATCAGAGAGGGACGCCTCGCGCACTGCTGTCATCTTCATCTATTGTGACTACATCGCCGGGAAGCAGGGATGAGGTGAAAGAGCCCAGGAGGTCCCAGATACGCAAGGAAGACGGGACCACAGGAACCGCAGAATTTCCAGTTTGAAGACCCGCCGCGCACCAGTAAGAGGGCAATGCAGCGACCCTAACAGACGGGACAGCTCACTCTGGCGTTCAAGGGCAGAAATATTCCCAACGCTCACCTAGGGGTGGTAGTTGCCTAGATCTCTCGTAGGTCGTAGTGCGTGAGATGTCCCGCTCCGTTGTATTCTCTATTAGCAATACAGGCGCAAGGAGAATCACGTCTAACTCCAACCCCGAAACACATCAAACGGGGTGAAGGACGAATGAATGATTAACATAACTAAATGGAGGGACAGGTGATTCGGGGGATGAAAGACACCACTTTATCATTCGTCGGCAACCCGGGAAAATCCTGAAAAACCCCATGGGACAAAGTGGGCCGTCGCCGTTACGCCTGAGCCATCCCGCTTGGTGACTGTAGATAAATTAATAAAATAAATACATACATATAAAACAGCTTCGTTTGTACTGCTAATGTTCGAGTCACTGTCGTATCATTCTTGTGGGACACAATGCACAACAAACTGTATTATTAAAAACAACTCGAGGTGTACATTTAGTTAGGAACGAATGTTGAGACGAGAAACAGGAATAATACATTCGGAATGTTTCCTGTTGATAAGCTGTGATTAAAGTTTGCTGCAGGAGCATGCGAGATGTATACGACGCCATAGAAGCCTTATCACGCTGGTCTATGTTGTTCTCTGGATCATAAAAAGGAAACATGAAATGTTCCACAAAGTTAAGAAAGTGCAGCCGACAGCGCGATAAAGCCCCGGCCTTTTTATAGTTTAGTTGCAGTACACGTGGGCTTAGAACTGCGTTACCTACCTCGGGAACTTTATAAAAATTGCAATAACGGGAATTTTCCGTACGACGTTTTACTTTTGTTACCTCTTGCCTATAGAGTTAGAATAGGTGTTGTACTATACAGTTCAGTAGCAGGTTGTGTCCCACATCTGTCACATAGCAACACTTGCCAACATCAGACTTATCGAACTGTATCCACTAATTAACAGACGTTCGAAACTTGTTATTGAATGCTCAGTTTTGCTGCTTAAGTCCTTAATACGTCCTCCGCGTATTTAATACGCTCCTATATGCAGCACAGCCAGCAAAATGCATATTCATCGTCTATAAGTAATACAAAACAAACTCGGAAAGCCACCAGTACCTTCTGGTATGTAAGAAACAAGCAACTTCACCATGATTTTGGAATTCTCCCTCTACAAGAATATTTTAGAACCCTTGCAGTTCACTTTTCAACGAACTATCAACGGTTTCTGGAGCTCGCACATTCAACACTGAAATCAGAACTCATCACAGAAGCAGACTTAAAACAAACTTACAACAATAACTACTCACCGAGCGGGATGACTCAGGCTGTAACGTCTGTGGCTCGCATTCGGGAGGTTCAAATACCGTGGGCCGTCCAATCTGAGTGTAGTTTCCCTCAGCCGCTATAGTAAATACCGGATTGGATATTTAATACCACAACCCAACGTTCCAGCTTAAGTCTAAAGCAATAGTAAAAATCAAAAATAGGTGGTAATAGCGAATGGACGGCACCCTAATGCCATCTGCACGGCTATAAGCAGAAAATCCAGTTGCTATGCACTAGGGTCCTTGTGGATACGTGACGAAGCAAGACGGCTGGTTACAGGGATAAGACATAGAAGGCTAACTGTCCGTCTTTATATATGAAAAGCAGCAGGTAAACTGGACGGCACCCTAATGCCGTGCGGTTGTTTACAGGGAAGGTCCGCCTTTCTATATGAAATCGTTAATTAGACTGGACGGCACACTAATGTCATCTGCACGGCACGAAGCATAAGATCCAGTTGCTATGCACGACGAAGTAAGTGGTTACCGGGATGAGACCTAGAAGGCTAACTGGCCCTACACATCAATCTGATAGTTATGCAATAACAGAATCCTCGCGATATCACCCTGCAGTTAAAGCGACGTAAAATAGACTAATAATAATAATAATAATAATAATAATAATAATAATAATAATAATAGATCTATTCAGCAATTCAGGAGAATGTGATTTCACATAACCGGTCTTCAATACCACACAGTTACACCTTTGTTATCTATCTTCACAGGTATTTCTTTTAATTTGTCCCCAATAATTGATGTATTATAACGTATATACTTTAATTGTATAACACCTTATTCTAAATTGTTTATATATAATCTGTATATTATATTTTCAAAACTAGTTTACATTAGAAGAGCCACGGGCCAACTTCAGCAAATGTCACAAATTTTAAGTTATGCAATAATATATTATCACTGGTCTGTATAACAATTATTGTTGGTCGGTCAAAACTAAATTTAAAAAAAGAGTTACGGAACGCTGAACCCCCCAAAAACACCAACTACTTCCTTACGTGGAGCATTTATCCTATGGTTCGGTTTTCTCAAAAAAAATGGCTCTAACGATTTTGATTAAAGTATTCTATGTTACTTAAGATCATAGCATATCCAGGATAAGTGATCAGTCCAATGTCTTGTATGGCGGTGAAGAAGAAGCAAATTAAATGTAGTGATGATAGAAATGAGAGGAAACTTCGCGGATCAAATTATCAACACAGCATTTACATCTGACCGAGAAAAATGCGAAAAAAACCTTCGGTCGGCCCTAATAATTAATACATCTTTATACTTCAAATAATAACCTCAAATTCATTAACATTATTTTTATTTTTCTCAATCCTATTAATTTTATTTAACACAATAAACTTTTACATAACTTCTTACGAAATTAAACTCTTTGAAGCCGGAATCTCTGGAATGCGAGTTCCACAGTGTAATGCCGCGCCATCTCACTCAGTTTAAAGGAAAACTGAATGATCAAAATGGACAAATTAGTCATTTTTAGCTTTAATGCAACCTTATACACTGGAGTTGAACCTCTCCTAGACACGATTATCCTTAGACGTTATTCTTCGCATGTATACGTATTGTTTTGGGCATCAAACTATGTCCAATAATATTTAGCTCAGTTATACGTTTTCTCATTAATGTCACATTTCCTGGTCACCATGAAGCAAATATATTAATTATTCATTCATTTATACGTTATTTAAGATGTCTTCCGTATTGTACATCCTTGCAGCACAAAACAGTAGCTCTTGGGCGTCCTTCACGAAATTCATCACTAAGAAAAAACCGATCTCTTTTGAATTCGCTGTAGCAATTGTAAATTCTTGGATTAGATGGGGTTTCTTCGCCAAATACATTTCTAAGCCGATCTTTTCATTGTTTAAGCGCTATAGTTGATTTAAAATGATAAAAAAGTCATAGCCGGAAATGTTATCCATCAAATTCATTTTTGGGAACACAAATTAACAAACTATTGAACTAAATCGAACAAACTGCACGACAATCATTTCACAAAACATTAGAAAGAATGTCTGACAAATAAATTGAATTTGTTTTTAGAAACACGACATTCTGAAAGGTTCATCGCCCTCGTACGTAGTAAAGGAAATAAAAAAGGTCTGATGTGTTACACTCACATGACTTTCTCTACTCTTGTACGAACTATTTTTACAAACGCTTATTCTCCATCTACTTCATGTTAATCGAGATAAACATTCGCAGATTAAATTGCTAATTTTCTTGTAGATGTAAGGGGAATATATATTTATAAGGGCAGTATCGAAATACAGTAGCCTTTAAACAAACACATATCTCTTAATAGCTGGTTGCTAGGTGCAGCACTATTCCCTTTGCCACAGATTAATACTCTTTGCATATCCAAGACAAAAAAATGAATAACGAATTCCCATTTGAGAAAATAAGTATTGAAAAATTTAAGGGAATAACAAGCAATATCTCGAAAATGGTTCACTCAACGATAAAAATGTATATGACATAAATTGTGTACTTTAACGCGATCTATATCTTTTGTGTAGTAAAATTTTGTCTATCTCTTATGGTTTACCAGTTTACCAAAAGTCGTTCACAATGAAGAATACTTTTGGAGACATTCCCAGAAAATTCAAGATATACATTTTATTTTTCATGAAAATATCTTAAACATATGATACTTTTAATCAAAATCGTTAGAGCCATTTTTGAGAAAATTAAAATGTTCGAAAAATGTTCCATGTAAAGGGTATCCTGGGGTGGGGGGATTTTCTTGAAAACCTTCGTGTCGCATCTCTGGAAGATACTGAACCTAAATACCAAGTTTGGTGCTTATCCGGCTGTTCGTTTTTGAGTTATGCTGTTCACAGACACACACACACACACGGACATGTTTCCAAAAATGCGTTTTTTGGATTCAGGGTGTCTCAAAACATATATTTCTGGTGAAATCTCGGTATCGAATTTTTGGGTGGAATACAATACTTCCCCTACTTAGTATACGTAGTAGAGAAAGTAAAAAAATATACTTTTGATTTCAGTAATAATGATACACAAAGAAAACCTAAAAACAGCCTGTATATGGGTATAGAAAACTTAATACTAACTCGTCCTAAACTCCGGGACCTTATCACAGGAGTTAAGCAATTAATCAAGAATATCAGTATCATATCACAGTTCAATCCTATGACTGTATATGCATTATCTCGCCCCTCTCCCTCAAGCTGCACCCCAAAAACACACTTCACGAGGCAATATCCCGAAACTCGATAACTTTAAATCTTCTTCGCCCAGTTTTCTCCACGCTGAAACAATATGGCTGAGAACTAAGTTAATACATTAGCCTAAAACAATAAATCCCACTGTAATGGCCGCATTGAAATTCAACTGCACTGGCGCTTTCGAGATGAGCTTTTATTTATCTGGCGCCTTCGTTTGTTTCTCTAGCCACGTCCGGTATTAACACAGATAAAGGAAACAAACTGGATAATGCGGCCCTAGTCCCTGAGAAATAAGGGCTATAAAACAGTTTCGTGCTTAAACCCGCGGCCCGCCCTTGCAATTCTGCGATTTTTCAGACTGGAATAACAAAACCGTAATCCATCATGGATGAGATGGTTTCGAATGCACGTACGCATACATGCATGGGTTTCATAAGTCTCATATGAAAGAAAATGGAAGATAAAAAGGAATCCCGGATATATAAACGCAAATACGAGCCCAAGGAGAACATAAAATATATGGTCCGCTAACTTTTAGACTTTCTCCATTTTAACGACGTGGGGGGGGGGTGATAGAATTGGCTTTCAGAACACGAGGTAATGGCTTCCCTACACAGAAAACGAGATAGTACTGCCTTGTAATGCATGAGTCTAATTTTACGAGAGGATAACAGGGAAAACTGCAGCATTCTGTTTCAAAAAAGTAAGCTTTTCCCTAACATTAACTTTTCTAAACTATTTTACATATCAAATATATCCCTAACTGTTTATTGCGTGGTAGGCAAATATACATGTTTCATTACAGACCCAAAGGTAATAGTGATAGTCAAACGTTTTAGACCTGGACGCTATATGCTGGTCTTAAAATTTAATACTCTATGAAACTGCGAGAAACAACTAACAATTGAAGGATATAAAAAGATATAATACGAGGGCAGTCCAGAAAGTCCCAGACGTTTTGACCTATCGTGGCAATGAGTAGTGCTAGAGCCGCCGTCTTGGTGTAGAACGTTCCTACATTCAGTACGCATCCATCTGTGGTAGCGTGAAGACTGTGCCTTTCTTACTGTGCTCTCTGTGAGTTGTTAAAATGTGCGCTGCAATAGAAAATCCCGCCACTTGTGAAGTGCGGTTGACTAAAAAGAACAAACCAATTGAAATTTATCGTCAACTTTGTGATGTTTACGGGCAGGGTATAATGAGTGAAAGCCGAGTCAGGCAATGGTGCATTGATTTTAAAAATGGCCGTACCAATGTTCACGACGAGGATCGCAGTGGTAGGCCTAGCCTTATGACTAATGAACTGTCAATGCAAATAAATGACAAAATTCGTGAAAATCGTCGTTTCACGATTACAGAACTTTCGGAACATTTTCCCCAAATTTCACGGAGTTTGGTGCATCAAATTGATGCTTTGATACTGACGCCGAAATGCATGCCGGTGTAAACCAGTGGTTGAAGTCGCAGGCGGCATATTTCTACAGAGAGGGTATTGAAAAACTTGTGCCACGGTATGATAAATGCCTCAATTTGAATGGCGATTGTGTAGAAAAATAGTTTAAGAGTGTACCTTTCAAATGTACATAATAAACGTTAATATTTGCATTTTCTTAATTGTTTATTTCAAAACATTTGGGACTTTCTGGATTACCCTCGTAACATACCTCAGAAATACCTGATGCCACAAAGTTATTTGAAATAAATTGCGTGTTTTAAAGAGATGTACATTTCTTGTGTAGGACGTTTAGTCTATCGCTTAACGTTTACGAGTTATGCAAGATTATTAAAAATTCCTTCAAATTAAACAGCATTTTACAGGCTGTTCCTGGAAAATTCAAGATGTACATTTTATGTGCTATATAAATAAATTTAATATAGCTATTTTTATCAAACTCATTATAGCCAAATCAAAAGTTCAAAAAATGCTCCTTGTAAGGGTTAATTTCGACTGAGGGATTTTCTTGACAAACTTCGTGTTACATCTTTAAAAGGTACTGAACCTAAATTTGGTGTATATTCGACTTTTCGTTTTAGAGCTATGCTTTTCAATGATACACACACACTTTTCTAAAAATGTTCTTTTGGATTCAGGGCACCTCAAAGCATGTATTTCCGGTGAAATCTCGAAATCGAATTTTTGGTTGGAACGCAATACCATTTGTACCTACCTACTAGAGAAATTAAAATGTTATCGCATTTTTTGAAACTTTCTATTTGGCGGTAACGATTTTGATAAAAATAGCATATATGTATTAAATATATTCACATGCCACATAACATTTATATCTTGAATTTTCTGGGAATAGCCTCCGAACTGCTCTTTATCTGGAAGGAATTTTATATAATCTTGTATAACTGGTAAACGTTAAGAGATAGACGAAAACATACCAGACAAAAAAAGTGTAGATCTCTTTAAAACACCCTATTTATTTCAAATAGTTTTTGTGGTATAAGCAATTTCTGAGATATCCGTTATTAGTGGTTCGAAGTGTTAATACTTGGCCATTCTTTTCAAGTCCTGCAAACATTCATTTGTTTCTCGCGATAGACGAGAGAAGAAGTAAAATGAAAATTAAGACTTAATTAGACAGAAATTTTACAATAAATAGAAGAAAGTTCTTTATTGTTTACGGGAAGACAGGGATGGGTAGAGAGAAGAAGATTTTAATTGAGACGACGGGAAGGAGAAAAATCTGGCGATTATAGACGATGGAGGAAGAAGAGGAAAGGAGGGAAGACGACGTTCGTGTTGTGGCGCATGTTCGCCATTGCAGGAGGAGTAGTTGATGTGGCTTGGGAGGGACAGTGATGTTTAGATGCATGGAGGAGTGAATTTGTTATTATTTTATTAATAGGAGGGATGTTTGGAGTTTATGTAAGTTTAGAGGTGGATTTGGTGTTAGAATAAAATTAAGGATGTGAGTGAAGTGAAATGATGTGAGTTAAAGTGAGTGCACATGTGGTGATAGAAGAAAGAAGAGTTAGTGTTTGGTTAAAGGAGGTAAAGGTTTAGTATATAGTGATAAAAGTTAAAATTGATGTATAAATTAAATAAAAAGGAAGATAATAGAAAATTAATATGGAGATTAAATAAAATGTTATGCGGTAAATAAATAAACAAACAAATAAAGACATAAATTGAATAAATAAAAATGTAAATGAAGTAAACAAAATATTAAACTACTATAAATCAAATCATTATTAGGAGAACTATGAAATTTTATAATTAGACGTTTTTAACTTCATAATTTTTAATTAAGGAAAGTTTTAAATAAAATAAAAATGTAAATAAACTTACTAAAATGATTAGTAGAGGGTTTTGTGCAGGCTACCAGTAGGTTTACGCTGGTTTCTAGTGAATATAGTTAAAAAGGAGTAGATAGTAGCTGGTTACCAGTTGCTAGGTTTGCAGGGTTCCAGCAACTGTAGATAAATAGAGAATTTAGAATTGCAGCTGTCTTGTTTACGCCTTTACTCAATTCTAATAGTTTCTGTTCATTTTATTTTATTTTTATTTATTATTTTCTAGACATTGTGTAGTTTGAGTTATTTTTTTTTAAAGAAAATTCATGTAATATGCAATGTAACTGTGTGATGAGAAGAAATGTAAATCTTGAATGTATATCCCAGTGTAGTAACCAAGGGACCGGGTGGCGTATTCAGATTTTATTTATTTATTTATTTATTTATTTATTCTTTTCTCGCGATATCATGGAAACAGTATGGAATCTCAAGGCAGCGTATAGCGCCCAGTTGTTAAAAAATTGGTGTCTCTGTTGTCTTTACTTCTATAACGAAATGTGTAATGTATATATTTCTGTAAAGGTTTATTTACATTAAAGTGTAGTAGATAGAAAAATAAGTTTTCGGTAAGAATAACTTGTATATACACTAATAAACGATAAATAGTAGATATGGTCATGTGAATGTATCACATAAGATTTTTGTTGTAGTACGTTTTTGTGTATTGCTTAACGTGTATCAGTTATGCAACATTGTACAAAATTAATTCCTAATGAAGACTTCTCAGGCTATGGTATTTTAATCAATATCGTTGGAACCATTTTTCAGAATATCAAAAATTCGAAAAACGTTCCATGTAATGATTTGTTTGGAGTGGTGGGATTTTCTAGAACTTGCTTGTGTCGCATCTTTGTAAGGTACTGAATATAAGTGCTGCGTTTGGTGTGTATTAGACATTTCGTTTTTGGGTTATGCTGTACCAGAAGACAACAAGTTTTTTGGAATATCTTTCTTTGTATTTAGGGTCCTCAAAACATGTATTTACGATGAAATCTCGGTATCTAAATTTTGGAGAGAATCCAATGCCAGTTTACCTATATTGTGAGCGGTAGAGAATGTAAGAATGTGTTATCCGAAACGACTCTTGCTGCTTTAGTTAGGTAAGACTGTTTTACTGCATTATCATCTTTTATCGACCAAAGATCTACATATAAGAACGTGTGGTTCTAAGCTGCAGGTGTCTAGTGTAAACCAGATGGAAGAATGACATAAGAAAGACACATGGCCCTGGTACAAAGCCCAGCTTCCGGTACGTTGTTACTGTAATCAAGCTATTTGTGGCCTCGTGTGACAATTAATCATTACTGGGACAGAAGCTCGCCACATTATCGTACACGCCATCTCGCGGTCGTCATCTCTGTTCACTCGACCGACACCAGACAGGTATCATGACGTACTACTGCTGCAGGGGTTAATTGAAGATGGCAACAACAGAGGTCTTGTGTAAATCGTTCTGGTTCGGAGTCAGCTGCCATTTCTGCTTGGGTCAACTCGATCTTACTGCTCCAACGTCCACATGACTTTCTCAACCCATTGCGAATTCGTGAGTGGAAATTAAAAGTCCTATCTCGCCAATCTGCTAAATACAGTATCTCAGAAAGAATTTTAGATCACACTGAAATGTTTATAGGATGCAGATGAATGCAATCTTAGTTCATTGATCTAGCTTTATACAGTGTATAGATTTCTATATCAAGGGAGGATATTTTCAGGTATATCTTCCTTTGTTTAAAATTTGTAAGCAAGTATTTTACTTACTCTACTGGTATCTAGTATGTAGGAAAGGTATTGAATTTCATCCTAAAATACAACACGATACCTAGTTTAATAGGAAATACATGTTTTAAAACTCATGAATTCTTAAAAATACCAAACTTAGTATTTAAGTCAGTATGTTTCGAAGAAACACAACAAACCTCTTCAAGGATATCCCCACCCCCACCTCCCTTAGTGGCAGATTTTTTCAATTTTGTTTTTATTTTATGCAAAATTAATCTATGACTTTGATAACAATACCATATATTAAAGATATTTACATGACGAATAAAACGCGTATCTTGATTACTCTAAAGATAGAATTCGAAGTCCCTTTTATTCAGAAGGAATTCTATATAAACTTACATAGCTGGTAAACGCTGAGCGATAGACGAAAACATAATACTCAAAAAGTCTCAAGAATTCTTTAAAACACACAATATAATTCAAACAACTTTATCGTAGCACCAGCTATTTCTGAGATATACGTTATTCATGCTAAAAGAATTTCAATACCATTTATAGGTCAATAGTGGTACACGCTATACATTTTGTTGCAGCCCACTGAAGGGGGACTTTGATCGTGATGAAGGATAGACACACAGATTAGCTCTGATTTATCATAGTACTGTGTACCATTTACTAGAGGTCACTAGTGGTGCTATACATTTTGTTGCAGCCAGGTTAAGGGGGGCCATGATCATGATGAAGGATAGATACACAGATAAGCACTGGTCTATCATAGTACTGTATACCATTTACCAGATATCACTAGTGGTGCTATATATTTTGTTGTAGCCCAGTGAAGAGGTACCATGATCGTGATGAAGGATAGACACACAGATAAGCTCTGGTCTATCATAGCACTGTGTACCGTTTACTAGTGGTCAGTGGATTTTGTTGCAGCCCAGTGAAGAGGTACCATGATCGTGATGAAGGATAGACACACAGATAAGCTCTGGTCTATCATAGCACTGTATACCATTTACTAGAGGTCACTAGTGGTGCTATATATTTTGTTGTAGCCCAGTGAAGAGGTACCATGATCGTGATGAAGGATAGACACACAGATAAGCTCTGGTCTATCATAGCACTGGTACCTTTTACTAGTGGTCAGTGGATTTTGTTGCAGCCCAGTGAAGAGGTACCATGATCATAATGTAGTATAGGCACACAGATAAGCTCTGGTCTATCATAACACTGTATACCATTATTATGTAATCTTAAGTTATTATATGATGCAATAGAGTTTAATGCTTTGTGATGTCTATCTGTAAGTCTTTGAATCTGTAGTAGTATGGTGTTTTCCACTCACATACATTTACAGGGAAAACGTAAAATTTGGCAAGTATGATCCGTGAAAGACGGTGACCTAAAAACTGTTTTTTATTGATTCACCTTTTTTATATTATACTGGTATATTATATCTGGGTATCAAATTGTTGAGTGGAATGCTCTGTTTCTTTACCTACAATATATAATCTTTATAGGCGGAATTCTACACAAGAAGTATATAAATGTTTTGTGTTATATTTGAAGATTTTGTTTGCTAGGAAGAGATTTTGCCTGAGTGTGGAAAGTGTAAGGCGAATGGCACACTCGTAGGGTATTAACCAAAAATGTCGTGCGATGCACGCAACATCTAATCTCTACTGCTTCGCTGTAATTATCTCCCGGATGCTGATGCCTGCATAAGCAGTTTCATCCCCCGTCGTCATTTATCCCAGAGCTCGTGTAATATTAAGAGATCAAAGGAAGGAACTTCCCGCAGCTAAATGCCTTCAGGATTCCATGTTACACTATTTGCAACAGGATGTATCAATAAATAAACCTAATAATTTATAAGTAATTACTGTGTTCCATTCACCCACGAGGTTCCTAAAGGAACGTTATTTTTGCATTTACTACAATTTCCTCCAAATACACCTTTACAGAAACAGCTACATTACACACTTCGTTATAGATACAAAGAGAACAGCGACAGTCAAATGTTTAACAACTGGACGCTGTATGCTGCCTTAAAATTCCATACTGTTTCTATGACATCGCGAGAAACAAGTAAATGTTGAAAAGACTAAAGAAAGACCAAGAAATGAACAAGTCGAACCTTTTATAACAGTTATCTCACAAATGTTACATATAACAAAAGAGTTATTTTAAATTAATTGTGTGTTTTAAAGAGATATACATTTTTATTTGTATGTTTTCTTCTCTCGCTTAACGTTTACGAAAGTCCTTTACAGGCTATACTGAGAAAATTCAAGATATACATTTTATTTGAGATGCAAATATTTTCAACGTACGTTAGCTTAAACAACATCGTTAAAGTCTTTTTTAAAAAATCAAACATTTGAATAATGTTCCAAGTAAGGGTAGTTGGGTTGGGGAATTTATTAAAAATCTTTGTGTCCCATCTTTGGGAAATACTAAACCTAAATACCAAGTTAGGTGTTTTAACTGAGTTTTAGTTTTTGAGTTAGTTGTTCACAGACACGCACACCGAAACTTTTTCTTAAAATGTTTTTGGATGAAGGGGACTTCAAAACATGCATTTTCTGTGAACTCTCGACATCGTAGTTTTGGATGCAATGCAATACCTTCCCTACTTAGTATGTTGTTTGTTTTTTCTTTGTTTATTTGTTATTTTAATTTATTCAAACCTTACATTTTGAAGCTCACTACATTGTTTTATTAATATCAATTTCTCTATTGCTGTTTTATGGTTGCAATTACGTTAACCTTCGTCCCTATGTAGAAGCTGAAAATCACTTCCTTTAGATGAACCGAATTTTTTTTTGTATTGGTTTCGCCTATTCTCTATACCATTTATAATGAAACCCTAGAGGTGGTATTCGAACCATCCCTTCACTTCACGTACAGGGTGTCCATAAGTTATTTTTACAATTTGATATTTTAATACCTTTAAAACTATACTAGATATTGACAAATTCTTTTCTTTATATGATAAGATAGCCGTATGCTTTTTTAACATATAGTTTTCAATATGCGATAACTAAGGCTGCGAAATCGGAGTCGTTAGGTTTGTTTAGAGGCGACCTGTAGTTGACTATTTACAACGAGAGGGTTATCTGTACAGTGTGAAGTGTATCGCCAAACAGTGTTCACGTAGACGAAACGCCAAAGGAAAGGGGTACGAAAGTCCAATGTTGCAAAAATATATTGGAGTGTGGGGAAAACGTTTTATTTATTATTAATGAAAACGTTTATTAAAAATCATACAATAGCATAATTGCTTCAGTGCATAGTAGATCTAATAATTGAGGCAGTATTTTTAACACTTAAATGATTTCAGTCAAATTATATAATATTTAAATTCAATAACAGCCCGCCTTGAAGTAATATGTGTACGTAACAATATATAAAGGTGTATATTACAGTCATTGTATAGGTTTATAGTATTGTATCCATGTATAATAATGTTATGTGAATGCGTTACGTAATTTAATAATGTAGGAACTGTAAGAAATAGGTTAAAAGTTGCTAACAATGAGGTTACAATGAGGTAACCTTGAGGCAATAATGAGTTTGAGAGTTTTAATGTTATTTGTGATTCTTGGAAGCATTAATGTAATTTTAGTGACAGCTTATAAAAATATTCGTGTGAGACGAAAATAGTATACGTATTAAAAAGTGCAAGTATTATATAAAAGAATCTCACAGCTCTCGATATCAGTGAAGTGCTATTTAATTTGTGTCAAGGATTAATAAAAAAGATGAATTAAAACTTAAAATCTGTGTTAGCCTACATTCTAGTCGTATCACAACCCTGCCTAAGAGAAACGTGTCTCTAACAAATACTGACGCAGCCGAGGCAAACATAAATATATAATATTCAAAGAAACAGTTTAATTACAAAGTTCATATTTTTTTAAACCTGGGGCAAACGCCACTTGAAAGTACATTTGGGGCTAATAAAGCTAACCTTTCTTCAAATTGGCGCCAGAACGTGGTGCAAACTCCTACAACAGATTTACGTTCTTCATATGTGTCAAGATATGTCAACACAGAAACACACAAGTACAATGTGCGGACAAACTGCTACAACAAGAGTCACCTCCATCAAATCAAACTATTAATGAATAAATATGCACGACAATATTTTCTGCCAATGTTCCGTTATATACTACAGGATAGAAACCTAAGGATTCTTATTCATTGTAATAAATTAACATAGCATCTTATTTATGTACACACTGTGATATAGTGCTTTGCAATTCAAGATTTAATAGACATTTCAGTTAAACAGGGTTATTCAAAAAGAAGGAACAGATTTTAAATATTCATTTTTAAGGAACGACAATAGATATTAACACATACGACACGGCATGAAATAGAGGAAAGTTCAAAGTTTTAAGCTGGCACCTATTAGTTCCATTAACTGCTGAAGTGGGTATGCTCTTGGAGTTTAGTTTATTCATTTATTTATCCTGACGCTTGGGAAGCCAACTTGAAGAAGATATTGTATTTACGTTGGAGTTTTGTTTATTTAGCTCCACGTATGGACGTCAATTTGAGAAGATTGTTTCTGTTACGTAATATGCTACTGCGTATGTGAAGCCGATTTGAAGATGTATTTTTTTGTTGTTACGCTTCAAGTTTAAAAAATATTATTTAACTTTGTTATTAAATTGCTTCTATAGATATTATTTATGTTTGTGTTTGCCTCGGCTGTCAGTATTGTTTTAGAGACAAGTTTTTCTTAATCAGGGCGTGGTGCGACAAGAATATAGGCTTACACAGATTTTAAGTTTAAATTCACTTCTATTTTTTAATCCTTGACACAAATTAAATAAAACTACACTGATATTAAGAGCTGTGAGATTCTTTAATTTAATACTTGCACTTTGTTAATGCGTACTTAATTTTTACATCTCACACGAATACGTAATGTTTCTCTAGAGAACACATCTTCCATCTGGTCACTACAAAGGTCTACAGGCAACTGAACATATTTCAACCGTCAAAACCCGTAAGCTTCTGTATTTTAAGTCTCTGATTGGCTAATTCTAGTCCAATAGAATACCTGCATTTAACTAAAGCTTTTCTGCCTGTTGATTGGCTATTTTAAAACTGTCACAAAATTGCTCTAATCATGACTAGTAAAATTTAAACTCTCAAACTTATTATTGCCTCAAGGTTGCCTCATTGTTAGCAACTTTAAACTTATTATTCTCACAGCTCTTAAACTACGTAATGTATTTACATTATTAAATATGTTTTACAATAATATAAGCATTTGCAATAACTGTTACATACATTTTAAAACTTATTACATACATATTCCTTCAAGGCGGGCTGTTATTGAATTTACATTATTATATAATTTAATTCATATTATTCAAGTGTTAAAATACTGCCTCAGTCCTACAGCGGCGTTGGATTTGTTTACGAAAATGGCAACGCTACAAGAAAAGTCGTATTGTGCTGCAGTATGCAAAGAGTAAATCCATTGTTTCATTGCAGTGTATTTCGTTGTCATAAAACATTTACAATTGATACAATAAATTCGTAGAAGATGGTTGCGTATGCAAACGGAAAAGCACAGGTCGTCCTCACATAACAAATGGTGCTCTTTTTGAGCACATAAAATAAGACTTTGAACTTTAGCATTTGTCGTCATCTATTATCGTTCATTAGAAATAAATATTTAAACTTTGTTGTTTCTTTTTGAATAACCTTGTATAAGTTGAGGCTGTATTTTATATCACAACACTGTGAATGCCAGAGTGATTGTAGTGTAAATTAACATTATTGTATGACAATGATTTGAGATGTTTGTTAATTATAAGCATTGTTAGGAAATAATTTTACACGGCCTCACTGAAACTGACAATAAGAGCGGGCAACAATGTAGCGAGGGGGTGAGTTGTTTATCAATTATAAGAGACAAACAAATAACGTCATAGTAGCGCGCTTTTCTTTAGAAATGGAGGGAATATCTTCCCTAGAGTATATTTGTACGTAATTTTGATTGGATATAAAAATAGACGCTTATGTTGGCGCGTTTTATCAACCAATAGCAGCTCTGTTATAATGTTTAGGCATATCGGGGTGAGGGAGTATAAAAAGCTAAAGCCAGAGCAAGTATTGCTCAGTCCAACAGAATCATTCACCGGTTACACGTCGCGCAGTTCAACAGAATCATTCACGGTTTACACGTCGCTCAGTTCTACAGAACCATTCACCGGTTACACGTCGCGCACTTCAACAGAATCATTCACAAGTTACACGTCGCTCAGTTCTACAGAATCATTCACAAGCCAAACGTCGCACAGTTTAACAGAATCATTCACAAGTTACACGTCGCTCAGTTCTACAGAATCATTCACAAGCCAAACGTCGCACAGTTTAACAGAATCATTCACGAAGTACACGTTACGCAACTCTACAGAATCTCTCGCGTCGTAAAGTTAGTTACAAAGATGTGAAATACTCGAATTAATAATGTGCGGTAAATAAGTGATTACAGTTACATTCGAAAATATAACAGTTTCAGTCGGGCGTGTATCAAGAGTAAATATGTGAAATTAATGAAGTGTGACGGCAATAAAAGTGTAAAAACAGATTCTTTTATCAGTGTTGTCTTTTAATAACAACTCCTTTCCGTTTACACACCCTGTTCAAGAGATTTGCTCGACTGAATGATAATAGCTAGCCGGAGGACAAAGAACCCAAAATTCAAACTAGTAATACAATAACAGGCGCTCAGCAAATAAGATAACACGAAGATACCGCGACAAACTCAGCTGTATGTGTTATAAACAACATTGGAGAAATAAAGTAAATTTTCGCGAGACAAGCGTAATTCTTCTTGTACGTGCGAGTTAATGTCAGCCCTTACCTTCCTATTCTATACGTTTTCCTCCACGTAGCGGCTCCGATGTCGCAGCTCTTGTGATAAGATACTCAAAGTTAGTTTACCTTTCAGGCGACGCAATTTTGACGAAAAAATTGAACTTGAAAACCTGACAAAATGTGGACGCCACAACAGAAAGCTCAGTGTGTGTCCTGGTTCATACAGACGACCAACTATTCGGGCCTGCAAAGTCATTTATGGAATTAGGTAGCGTTCTTCATAAAAAGGGGGCGGGTAGTCCATCTGTTTCAGACATCAACGTGGACAAGGTAAGGCAGGGTTTGCAAGGATTCCGACAAAATCAGTGCGTACGGCGGCCAGAGCTGGAAATGCGACGATCAACAGTGCACAATGTCTTGTATAAGCGGCTATATCCCTAGAGCTGCTTAAGGCATTAAAGCCTACGGAAAACAGTTTGCAGTTGATATGCTAAGCAAGATTGACGCAAACAATGACTTTTTGGAAAAGATTTGTTTCTCCGATGAGTCAACATTTCATGTATCCGACAAACTGAGTCGTCGCAACGTTCGTACAGAGTTCATACCTTCCTCATGTTACACGTGAAATGGAAAGAGACAATGTGTGGTGCGGACTTATGAACAATTTCATTCCATTCTTTTTCATCGAGTCTTCCGTCAACGGTGGTGTTTACCCCGATGTGCTACAAGAGTTTGCTGTGCCGCAAGTGGAACATCTACAATCTGTTGTCATATTCCAGCAGGATGGGGCACCACATCACTAGTCCCTAAATTTTAATCAATTTGTAAATGAAACGTTTCGGATAAGTGGAGTGGACAAGATGGTCCAATTCAATGGCCGCCATGCTCTCCTGACCTTAGCCACTAGACTTCTTCCTGCAGGGGGTTGTAAAGGATCTGTGTACCGAACCTAGATAAGACAACTGAGGACTTGAAGACATGCATTCGCAATGCATTTGAACATGTCACCGTGGAGATACATGACAAGAAATTGAACACCGACTAGACGTGCCACTAAGGCTACACACATTGATGTGCATGGATGAGGAAACAAAGCTTTACGAGTTATCTTATCACATGTTGAAAACCATTTTTACGATCTAGTGTAGTTTTTAAGTTATTGAAATCATTAGTTGTAAAGATAAATTATGGAACCCCTGTAGATTATATCATGAATTCATTCGCTTTCGTTTTTGTGGATTGTTTTTTTTTTCAGACCAGTCACATACAGCAGATACCGGCTGGGTGGAGTCAATAGTTAGTTACCCGACTGTGGAAAAAACCTTACGGAGAAAAGAATACGATGGATGGATGGGTGGATGGACCACTTTTTATGCACATCAGTTGTCCTCTTTTGTGAGAATTGGAGGGTCCTGAGCACAAGATTTTCTCACATAGAGGTGGTTACTAAGGAAAATAGGTTTCAATCTCATATCCATTAATATCCACTGTAGTATTTTGGATATTAAATTTCTTGAAGCTTGTTTGTATTATAATATTCTTTGCATTAACTGCATATGAGTCGTAAGAACAAAAGTATGCAGAAAATTAAGGCCTTAGATAAAGGCACAAACCTGTCAAATCAGTTGGTAACTAATTAAAAATTCTTTATGTTAATTTTGCTCTTGTGCTGTCATCTGGCCGTTTTACCCCCTTTAACCCGCATCCCATTGCAATCTCCTCTTCCGAAACTAATTCTCGAACCCTACCCTTCTATTTTTGTCAGCCCCTTTCTTTCATTTAAGTGACGGAGATTGATTAATAATACTTTTATTGAATTCGCAAAGAGCGAAGTTGCCTTTCTCTTCATAGAGACCAAATTATGAGAATAAGGAACTCTGATAAAATATTGGAGGAGGAATACTCTCATCTAAATACGTAAACAGAGGGAGAGAGGGGGAACGTTGCGACCGATTTTCATCCCTCTCCAACGTCATCTTTTTTATACTAACTTCCTTGAAACTCTAATGAACCCTTGGTATAAAAAACACGGTCATTCGGTTGATCATCAGATTAAAATGAGAGAAATTAGAAAAGAAGGAAACAAAAAGACTGTCATGAAATGGAATCCAGGAGTCGAAAGAGTTTTTACCTTCGTACAATTTACATTTATGGATTTTTAACCAGTCTACAGCGTGCTCCCTTTATTACTGGGACTTGGTTCAGAAAGGTAGGGCACTTGAGTTGTCTATAAAACCACATTCTCTCCTGTGCGCTTGAGGACGCTGGAAAGGCAGAGAAGTTGCCTAAATAGTCACCATTTGTCATGTGCGCTTGGATACATATGCTACAATTTATACAGGTACACCATAGAAATTGCCTAAAAACCACAGACATATGCTATACTCCATGCAATTAGGCCAGAAAAGCTGATTAACTAACCAAAGTGTATCACATGCGCTTTAGGACATATGATACACTCCATGCTGTCCTGGTAGAGATTTTGCCTAAAGAACCATAATCCGCCACTTGCACTTGAGGACTTATGCTATACTCCACCCCAAAAGGCAGATATGTTGCTTAAATAATGGGACATGTACCATGGGCTTGCGGAGTAATATCCTACATGCTGTCCTGGTAGAGATTTTGCCTCAATAATCACATTCCGCCACTTGCACTTGAGGACTTATGCTATACTCCACGCCAAAAGGCAGATATGTTGCTTAAATAATCGGACATGTACCATGGGCTTGCGAGGTAATATCCTACATGCTGTCCTGGTAGAGATTTTGCCTCAATAATCACATTCCGCCACTTGCACTTGAGGACATATGCTATACTCCACGTCAAAAGGCAGATATGTTGCTTAAATAATCGGACATGTACCATGGGCTTGCGGAGTAATATCCTACATGCTGTCCTGGTAGAGATTTTGCCTCAATAATCACTTTCCGCCACTTGCACTTGAGGACTTATGCTATACTCCACGCCAAAAGGCAGATATGTTGCTTAAATAATCGGACATGTACCATGGGCTTGCGGAGTAATATCCTACATGCTGTCCTGGTAGAGATTTTGCCTCAATAATCACATTCCGCCACTTGCACTTGAGGACTTATGCTATACTCCACGCCAAAAGGCAGATATGTTGCCCAAATTATCAGAGTATGTAGCATGGGCTTGAGGGCGTGATATTCTCCATGCTGTCCAGGTAGTGATTTTGTCTAAATTACCACAATTCGCCAACTGCACTTGAGGACTTATGCTATACTCCACGCCAAAAGGCAGACATGTTGCTTAAATAATCAGAGTATGTAGCATGGGCTTGAGGAAGTAAGATCCTCCATGCTGACCAGGCAGAGAAATTCCCTAAATAACCACAATCCGCCACTTGCACTTGAGTACTTATGCTATACTCCATGCCAAAAGCAGAGATGTTGCTTAAATAATCACAGTATGTAGCAAGGGTTTGAGGACGTGATATCCTCCATACTGACCAGGCAGGGAAGTTGCCTAAGTAACCACAATCCGCCACTTCCATTTGAGGACTTATGCTATACTCCACGCCAAAAGCAGAGATATTGCTTAAATAATCGCAGTCTGTAGCATGGGATTGAGGACGTGATATCCTCCATGCTGTCCAAGTAGAGATTTTGCCTCAATTACCACAATCCGCCACTTGTGCTTGAGGACTTATGCTATACTTCACGCCTAAAGCAGAGATATTGCTTGAATAATCGCAGTCTGTAGCATGGGATTGAGGACGTGATATCCTCCATGCTGTCCAAGTAGAGATTTTGCCTCAATTACCACAATCCGCCACTTGTGCTTGAGGACTTATGCTATACTTCACGCCTAAAGCAGAGATGTTGCTTAAATAATCGCAGTCTGTAGCGTGGGATTGAGGACGTGATATCCCCCATATTGTCCAGGTAGAGAATTTGCCTAAATAACCACAATCCGCCACTTGTGCTATACTCCACGCCAAAAGCAGAGATGTTGCTTAAAAATCTCAGTCTGTAGCATAGCTTGAGGACGTGATATCGTCCATGCTGACAAGGCAGAGACGTTGCCTAAATAACACATCTGCTTTGGGCCCATAAGGACGTATACTACACTCCATGCAGGAAAGGCAGAGACTTTGGTTAAACAATCGCAGTTTGTTATATGCGCTTGAGGACATATGCTGTACTTCATGACCGAAAATCAGAGAAGTTGCTTAAATAACCACAATTCGCCATATGGATTTGAGGACATATACTATACTCCATGCAAGCAAGCCTAAGAAGTAGCCTAAATAATCATGGTGCTTGTGGACATTAACAAAAGTTCAGAAACATACCATTTCTAGCAATTCTATTGTTTACATTTCTATTAGATAAATATTTAAGAAGTTTTAACTGTTGATTTTATTAACACCAAAGAAAAAACAGTTTTACTACCGCTTTTCGGAACATCGCAAGACAGGTGCGTTACACAGAGAGCGGGAGAGAGATACAAACATCGTCTGTAGTTAATGCATTGAAGTTTAAGGATTTTTTTCCGGAATTATATGGGGATTTTCATTAAACCATCAAAACGTATTTAAAAAATACGATGAGTTGCATTCACAAGAACTTATCTATGGACTTATCTACAAACTATTGTTACTGAAGCTTATCAGCCTATTAACTCCTTGTTAGTCCAGATAAACCTTCAGTTCAAATTCACAGATTTGGCTTTAGCTGTGAGAATGACAGTACGGAAAGCGTTAGTCTGATGTTTAAAGAGCCGGCGATGGCTTTGAAATCCCGTGCTCTTTGTATGACCAGGAACAAACGGATAGCGACTATTACAGTTTACCAATTATACTAAAGTATTTCTGAATGAAGCGGACTATACTGTTTATTCATAGAAAATTCAAGATAGACATTTTATTTGTCATGTGAATATCTTTAATAGACTGGCGCATGTGAAAATTGCAACACCAAGAAAGAATTTCCCGAATAACTCCAAACTTGGTGGTAGTGTAGAAGAGTGTGCAAGCAATATGTGATTAGGTTTGCAGAGAGATGGGGCACGCGTAGGCCGAGCAGAGCCCTCTCGTGTCGATCCGACAAGGTCTGTGTTGCCGCCAGTGTAGTCAGTGCAGAGCTGTCAAATAAGGTGAAAACAATAAAGTGAGTGCCAGTATGTCTCTTGACGTCAAAGGGAGCCATGTGGGCATGTGAGTGAGTGCGAACAGGGCAGAATGATCGGTCTCCGGGAAGCGGGTTTGTCATACCGTGACATTTCGGCTCGTACAGGGCATGCTGCTACGACAGTGATGCGTGTGTGGAAGCAGTGGATAGATGAAGGTCGTACGCAGCGAAGAACGGGTACTGGACCACAGCACGGTATGACCGTCATCTTGTCCGCATGGCCATAACGGACCGTATAGCTTCATCCACAGTGTTGGCTCGACGCTGGAGCACTGCATCGACGGTTCGTCGCGTCTACTGCAGGTTGAACTGGTTGCATGCATGACATTACGTCGGCTTCTATTGTCCAGAAACCACAAACTCCTCGGACTGCAATGGGCACGTGAACACCGTCACTGGGGTGTTGAGTGGCAAAATTTAGTCTTTTTGGACGAGTCCCGCTTCAACGTCTCCTACAGTGATGGCCGCATACGTGTCCGGCGGTACGTGGTGGGCGCAACCTGGAGGGCTGCATTGTTGAGCGGCATAGCGGACTAACACCAGGTGTGATGGTTTGGGGCGTCATTGGTTACAACAACCTATCTCGCTTCTTACGGATTGAGGGCACTTTGAAAAGCAACCGGTACCTAACGGTGGTTGTAGAGCCTAAGGCATCTCCACAGGCCAGATTTCAACAGGACAACTCCCGCCACATATTGCGAGGAACGTACAAGCCTTATTCGAAGAGCAACGGGTACCATTGCTTCCCTGGCCTGCACGTTCGCCTGACATGTCGCCAATCGAACATGTCTGGGATATGGTTGGTCGGCACCTGGTGCGTCACGGTCCTCCGGTAAGCAGTGTCACGGATTTGTACAAACTGCGTGGACGGAAATCCCTCAGGAACTTATTCAATGCCACGGCGTATAGCAGCTCTAAGTGCAGCGCATGGGGGTCACACCAAATACTGAACATTAGGGCTCAAAGGTCATGTATAAATTTGAAAAGTTTATCATTTATTGCTTGTCATTGTACATCTGTGGTATTAAATTCATGCGTTTTCCTTCCTGGTGTTACAATTTTCACAAATGTCAGTGTATATGATAATCAAAACCGTTAGACATTTTTAGGGAAATAAAAGATAACGAAACATTTTTGGGATGGGAGGATTTTACTGAACATCCTTGTGTTGGATCTTGGAATACGCTGAACTTAAATATCAAGTTTGGTGTTTTATTGACTTTTCATTTTTGGGTTTCATGTTATTCACAGACAGATACTCAGAGAGACCTTTCAAAAAAGTGGTGTTTGCTTTCCCTACCACGTACATAGTAGGTAGAGAAGGTATTGCTCTCCACCCAAAAATTCGATATCGAGGTTTAATTGGTTATATATGTTTTGAGGCCCCCGAATCGAAAGAGAGCATTTTTAGGAAAAGATGCATGTGTGTATGCGTCTTTCAACAGCATAACTCAAAAACGAAAAGTCAAAAAAAAGTATATTGGTATTTAAGTTTAGTATCTTCCAAAGATGCGACATGAGGGTTTTTAAGAACATCCCCTTTAGCTAAACTGCCCTTTAATGGAAGATTTTCCGAACTGTTTTATTTTCTGAAAAATGGCTGTAACAATTTTGATTAAAATGCTATATATTATTCTTATTAACATGGCAAATAAAATGTATGTCTTAAATTTCTGAGAATAGCTTGCGAGGTCGTTTTTCATTCGGAAGTAATTTTGTATAATTTTACATAACTGGCAAATGTTAAGCGATAGACGAAAACGTATTACACCAATAATGTAGAACTTTTTAAAACACACAATTTGTTGCTGTTGTTCACCTATGGCACTGGGAATTAATTGATCTGCATCATTTTCCCTCTGGCTCCCCAATATAAAGTCTAAGTTATCACTTTTAAGGCCTTTGCATTTGGCGAGATGACATCTTCTTCACAGAGAGTGCACTTGGATGTAGGTAGGCATCCTATCTTGTTCTACGAGGCAATCGTGACCAGTTACTATACTAAACAACACCACTGCAGTGTTCCTTGTCATTTTTTTATATCAACTCTACCTTTAATATTCTTGTAATCTTTATTTTTTAATTCATCTTCTTCATCAAGTCTCTGCTGTCTTTTAAAATGTTGTTTAATGTTTTTTAATACACACATTTTATTTTATGTAACTTTTTTGTGGCATCAGCCATTTCCGAGATATCCGTTATTAACGCTCCGATTTGTGCAATACTTTGCCATTCTTTTAAAGTACTGTCGATATTCAGTTGTTTTCCGCGATTACGTGGAAAGAGTATGGGATTGTAATGCCAGCGTATAACGTCCAGTTCTTAAACATTTGACTATCGCTGCTCTTTTTTGTATCTAGAAATGTGTAATTTCTGCAAAGGTTTGTCTCATTTAAGATGAAGTAGTTTTTATACCAACAATAAATGATAGAGGTTAGAGAAAGTCATATGAATGTAACACATAGGATTATTTTTTAACCGGGGCGGCTCAAAACACGCATTTTCGGTGATTTTTCGGTATTGAAATTTTGTGTGGAATGCCTATGTACGTGGGAGAGAAATTAAAAAGCTTAAAACTACCCATTTTGAATATTTTCGACAGCAGCTTACAACTTTTGGTTCGAAACAATGTATATAGCCATTCACGTAGCTTAGTAAGCAATAGTTTTCGTATGGTTCTTCACAGTCTCTCTAAGCTTAAGGGTTTAGGATTTTTATCCATAAAGGCTAACATTGCGTCTTGAATTCTCGTTACAGCCCCCCCCCTCCCGAAAGAGCTCATCGTCCTTATACCTAATTCCAGGTAAAGCTTCCTCCATTTACTCGAAGAAAAGCAGCGAGGTTTAATAAAAATACCCACCTACATCGTGTGTTTGTTTTCTTGGTAGTGGTGGTAGTTATGGACTCGATTGCTCTGCTCGACAATATGAAATCCCCTCTAATAACGCGCTCCGCGCTCCCCGCTCGGTCAAGAGGTTATATAAAAATATTTGACCTATGTAATTTACTCCGTGACCGGTCAATGAAAATTCGCTCTTAGCCACGCAACCCCGCATTAGTCTCTACTCTGGCATTTGATGGTCCATCAAGAGCCCTGCCTATTGTGATATGGGCAAACGACAAGTTCTGGATAGATCACATACGCCTACTTTCTGTATTACACCAGGGCTCTGTTTCACAACAACGTTTGAGGAGCTCTACAACTCCAGATAAAGAACTGACATCGAAGCGTAACCAAGCACACATCAAAAAACCATTCGATAAGTATTGTGTTTCTTTAATCTGAAAGGCATTATATAATAGTATATTATGATACAAGTGTTAAAATTTGGGTTTTATTTAGCAATCCTACGAGCAAAATAAAAGCAATTTTAATACGTGTGGCATATATTATTTTTAGAGAGCGCTCGAATTTGTAAAACACCAGTAAAATAAACTTATATTGATTTCTGAAACGAATATAAATCGTATATAACGAGATGTCAGATGTGTTGACGTTTTGTTGATTCGCTAGCAGTTATTTTCAGTGAAATTATTTTCAACATATTTTAGCAATGAAGGGATTAAATGCTATATCATATTGCTTTCTGGAGTTTTTGGATAAGTAGTTCTAGTGCTATTCTTTTACCTGGGTCTTCATTTCAGTTTATCCTGAATTCATAATCCTTATGTAGGTTATACTGGTTAAAAGAATAACGTTTTATATCAAAGAAAACACAAAGCTGCCAATATAGCATATACGTTGACTCTACAACGAACTGCAATAAATTAAAGTAAGACGTTTTATATTGTGAACAGATAATGCGCCATGAGAAATTACTCATGTAAAAATACATAATAAAAAGAAAAACCTAATCAAACCAAGTCAAATTATTAAACATGTGTAAATACGAAGGGTAATTGCCATGTGATTGGAGTTCAAACCAAAGATGGTCACAATGGAGTGGTATAAAATTTTTACCGCACTAGGGCGATAATGTAAAGCTTTTAGTACTGTGCACTATGTTAAAAGTTCTACGGTCTAAAACGACATTTGATTGTATTTGAATATCAAAAGTCAGATGTTGA
Organism: Deroplatys truncata; assembly: GCA_030765065.1. Taxonomy (NCBI): domain Eukaryota; kingdom Metazoa; phylum Arthropoda; class Insecta; order Mantodea; family Mantidae; genus Deroplatys; species Deroplatys truncata. Next base: position 266,655,740 of record CM060976.1, read on the forward strand.
GAACACTTATTATGTTATTATTACACTTCCTATCATTCACGTCCTCTACCTTCCCTTGCAACGACACCATCATTATTTGAATCACTTGGACTACTACTAATTAGTATTTTATGTAGTTTTCATTGTATTTTACAGTACTTTTAATAAAAATTCTGATGTGTTACATTCACATGACTTCCGCTACCCTGTAGAGTTTATTAGACGATATACAAATTATTCCTAAGAAAGTTTATTTTCCTATCTTTTTCAGTTCAAACACGATAAAACATCCCGGAAATATCTACATTACAGATTTCGTTATGAATATAAAATAAATAGCGATAGTCAAATGTTTAACAACTGGACGCTATGTGCTGGCCTTAAAATTCTGTGCCCCTTACGTGCAATCGCGATAAACAACTGAATATAGAAATGACTTGAAAAGAATGACAAAAGCGTTGAATAATTCGAATCGCTATTAACGTACCTCGGAAATGGCTGATGCCAAAATAAGAGTTATATGAAATAAACTGTATGTTTTAAAGAGATCTACATTTTTTGTGTAGTACGTTTTCGTTTACTATTTAAGGCTTACTAGTTATATAAGATTATACAAAAAATTTTCAGAATGATCCGGAGAAACCACAAAAGAGTAGAGTGGGTGGTCGCCGGGGATCGAACCTGCGACCACCGAACGGTAGACGCACACTTCACTACGCCTCGGTGGTTTTACTTCTATTTTCGCCAGTATACGAAGGTATCTTTTGCGTAGACGCTCTGAAATTCAAGGTTCGACTTTGCTTCGTGCGGAAAATTATAACTTTCGTACTTTCCCTAGTTAGGAAAATAACTATATTACGTAAAATATGATTTACCTCTCCGAAATATAAAGATCACAACAGGTAAGCCAGAAAACGATAAGTCTGCGGAGTTTAAAGCAATAAGACGTAGAAGTTTAATGAAGAAGACCATGTCTTACCTTGAGATACTTGTTACAAAGCGCTCTTAGTTATCTATAAAGCCTTTGCCTTCTCCTTTGTTACGAGCTCTTCAAACATCCAATTAACATAAAAGCCATAAACTTGTGTACTGAAGGATCGATGCAATAGGAGGGAATATCATTAAAGATTCAGGGGCTCAAGTTACGGAATTACGCAGCAATGCACTCGTCATACAAAATATTCGTGCAACAAAAGGTAACCTGGACTTTCAATATCATCCCACGTGTTTCCTGGACAATCACATGACTTCCTCTACTCACAAGCGTTTATTTTTATGTTGCTTCTACAAACTGTATTGCAAAATCTTATTAATTTCTCTTCCACATAATAGAAGACAAAGAAAGTAATGCTTTTCACAAAAAATGTCTCCCCACTCAACAAAAAAAGAAGCACGGAAGGAAAAGAAAAAGAAATGGAGTGGCGTGTGTGTCTGTGAACAGCACAACTCAAAAATGATACATCGTATAGATACGAAACTTAGTATTTAATTCCACTATATTCTGAAAGAATTTTATATAATTTTATATAACTTGTAAACCAAAACGGATAGACAAAAGCCTAATTTAAAAAAAATTACACATCCCTTTAAAACACAAAATTCATTTCAAATAGTTGTTTTGTGGCATTATACCTTTCCGAGATATTCAATATTGGTTTGAATGTTTTACTTTCTCTACCACGTGCATAGCAGGTAGGGAAGGCACTGCATTCCACCCAAAAAGTAGATACCGAGATTTCACCGGAAATACATGTTTGAGTCCCTCTGAATCCAAAAAACTCGATCTGTACTCGGGCGTAAGAATAAAGACGAAAAATAAATTATCACATTCAATATACGCATTTCATATCTATTAACTTGCACGTATGGTGTCTTAATAAAAGTATTTAGCGACATTTTTTTAGAAAATAAAATATAACGGTACATTTTCCATATGAAAGAATAACAAAAAACGAAAAATTAATTGATCACAGTCTTTAGTCCGCGATTTTGAGATACTCGAGGTAACACAATTATTGCAGCTTACACACCCGAAGTAATAAATAAATGCTTACTTCAGTCAATTGCAAAAATCACGGCAGCTGCAAACTCCGATTCCCTCCGTTCGCCCACACCTAGGACATCCTGGAGTAAGTGCAATAACACGGGCGACATATAGTCAATTAAGCAGTATGCTATCTACGTGTAGATTCCAGGACCTCAGTCGCCATTATTTCTATAAATGGGCTCCTTGATTGGACCGAAGGACATCAGTGCGTTTCATAGCAGCCCCCCCCCAACAGCGGAAAGAAATCTCTATGGCGGTACGAATATCGAAACAGAGTCCCTTCGCAACGAAGGAAATAGCGCTTTTTAGAATAATAATCTTGATAATAACGGAAGTAGATATTGTTTTTACGTTTGTTTGCAACACGCTTTGGGCGTCAATTTGAAGTAATTTGTATTGAAGGAGTTGTATTATATTTCAACTGTTGGGGAGACGACTCGTAGTAGTTACAATCGCACGTATAGTAAACAGTTTCCGGTAGCGTTTGCCCCAAATGTATTTTTACTGTTTCTTTAATTATTATATTTATGTTTGCCTCGGCTGCGTCAGTATTTTTTGTTAGAGACACGTTTCTCTTAGCAGGGTTGTGACACGACTAGGAATGTAGGCTTACACAGATTATAGTTTTTACTTCACTCCTTTTATTAATACTTGATACGACTTAAATAACACTTCACTGGTATAGAGAGCTGTGAGATTCTTTTTATTAATTAATTGCACTTTTTTAACACGTAAACTTATTTTTCGTCTCACATGAATATATATTGTATTTCTTGAAGACACTTTTTAGTCTGGTTAGTAACTCTGTCTGCAGGCAACTGAATTGATTTCAACCGTCTAAACTTGTAAATTTCTTTATTTCAAAACTCTGATTGGCTAATCCTACTCCAATAAAATACCTGCATTTAACTAAAGCTTTTTCTGGTTGTTGATTGGCTATTTTATAAACTGTCCCAAAATTTACATTATTGCTGCTCCAATACTAGTAGCATTTAAAATTTAAAATTCATTATTGCCTCAATAATGTTACCTCATTGTTAGCAACTTTTAACTTATTATTCTCACAGCTCCTACATTACTAAATTACGTAATATATTCACATAACATTATTACACATGGATACAATAATATAAACATATAAAATGACTGTTACATACATTTTACAAATTATTACATACACATATTGCTTCAAGGTGGGTTGTTATTATATTTATATATTATATAATTTGACTGAAATCACCCCAATGGAAGAGGAGGTGGAAAATTTTAGACGGTGGCCAATTTTCAATTAAGTTTAAATAAATATTTTTGAATATGAGGGCAATACTAAAATGTTTAGAATTTTTTACCAAAATTTATGATAAAAACAAATCTTTATGTTTATATTTCACAGCTAGTATTTAATGTTTTGGAGTTGATTGCCGAATAGTTTGTTTCTTTTTCTGTAACCGTTTGTTAATTAGCGTCATTTAAAAACTTTTTGTTAACCCAAAAATGAATTTGAATGGAGGACATTTTCGGGCTATAAGTTTTTGGGATTTTAAATCGTCATTAACGCTTAAACAATGTGAAGATCAACTTAGGAACACATTTGGCGAGGAAGCCCCATCTAAGGCAACAATGTATACTTGGTACACCGAATTCAAAATAGATCGGTTTTTTCGTGATGCTGAATTTCGTGAAGGACGCCCAAGGACTGCTGTTGCTAATGAAAATATAGCCTTTGTTCGAGTAATGCTTGAAGAAGGTCGACGGACATGTTATGAATTTATTCAGGTGACATTGAGCATTGGGATGAGAAATCCAAAACATTCTATATCAACAGTGAAGAAGTTATTGCCTTTAGGAGTTTCTTGATGTTTTTGGAGCTGATGGAGTTGTTTATTTATTTATTTATTTAGCTCGACGTATGGACATCAATTTTGAAGAAGGTTGTTACCTAATATGCTGCTACGTATAAAAAGCTGATTTGAAGATGATGTTTTTGTTTTTAAACTCCAAGTTTAAAAACATAATCTTAACTTTGTTATTAAACAGCTTCTATAGATATTATTTATGTTTATGTTTGCCTCGGCTGCGTCAGTATTACTTTAGAGACACGTTTCTTTTAATCAGGGCGTGGTGCGACAAGAATGTAGGCTTACACAGATTTTAAGTTTAAATTCACTTCTTTTTATTAATCCTTGACACAAATTATATAGCACTACACTGATATCAAGAGCTGTGGGATTCTTTAACTTAATATTTGCAGTTTGTTAACGTTAACGTTGTTTCACACGAATACGTAACATTTCTTTAGAGAACACATCTTCCAACCGGTCACTACCAAGGTCTGCAGGCAACTGAACATATTTCAACCGTCCAAACCCGTAAACTTCTGCATTTCAAGTCTCTGATTGGCTAATCCTAGTCAAATGAAATACCTGCATTTATTTAAAGATTTTTGTTGATTGGCTAATTTTAAAGTGTTACAAAATTTACATTTCGTTGCTCTAATCATGACTAGTAGTATTCAAACTCTCAAACTCATTATTGCCTCACGGTTACGTCATTGTTACCTCACTGTTAGGAACTTTAAACTTATTATTCTCACAGCTCTTACATTATTAAAGTATTTAATGTATTCACATAACATTATTAAACATGTTTACAATAATATAAGCATATACAATGAAATGTTACATACATTTTACAAATTATTACATACATATTGCTTTAAGGCGGGCTGTTATTAAATTTACATATTATATAATTTAATTGAAATTATTTAAGTATTAAAAATATTGCCTCAACAGTTAGAGTGACCAAACTTTGTTGTCGATAGATTCCACATAAACTGACTGACGATCAGAAACAACAACGCTGAAAAATTCTGGAAAACTTCCAAGGCGCAGTTCAAATTTGGTTTGGAATTTGGTTACTGGTGACGAATCTTTGATTCATTGGTATGATCCTGAAAAGAAAAGTCAATCGTCTCAGTGGGTCTTTCGGATAGAACCTAAGCCAACAAATACCCGAGGAATCCGACAGACTGGTAAGAAGATGATTTCATATTGCCAATGTAGCATTGGAGGATAGACGTACACTACTGAAAATTGGTACACATATGTCTGTTTACCACACATTTTGAAAAGGTCATGAAAAACGTCCAAAAGGAAAAATAATATTACATCATGACAAACGTATCGTCGCATACAGCAAAACTAATAACAGAGTGAGCCAAAAGCCTCCGAACCGCCTGCGTGTTGTTTTTCCTATCCTCGTCCTCGGCGCTCGTTGCCGTCTGTCGCTATCATAGAAAGGCATGGATGAAACCATACAACATTTTTAAAACTGCCTTTAAAGGCTTTACTTACCAACTTTACGAAAGGAAATGCTGAAACTGGCCACCGTCGTTGTGCATAAATTTTTGGCACCTCTTTAGTAAACTGTCCATCACTCGCCGTAGTTCACCAATGTGGCTAGGTAGTTCACGTTGAGAAATTTCCAGGCGGATATTTTGTTTTAATTCTTCCAGGGTGTGTGGGTTTGTCTTGTACACTTTATGTTTTAAGTTACCCCGAAGGGGTATTTTATGAACAATATTACCTGTTGCGAGGTGTTTTTCCACTGGGCGTGTGGAAATATGATAAAAACATGATAACGCACTGCTGCTATAAGCAAATTCACGCTGTTGTGCAGTGTGAAGTGCAGTTTTGAGTTGACGGTGATGTGATGTTATTCAGTTATTTATTATTTTGTCTTCTACTTAGTCACAAGTATATTATGGCTCAGTATATGTTTTCTACTGCACAGCTTGTATTTATTTATTTATTTATTTATCATTCGTATGTGTTAACTCGATCAGCTCTCCAAGTGAAAGTACGATTTGCAGAAAGATTTCCAGGTGTAAATGTTCCAGGCCGTACAAAAATCCAAGAACTTTATAGTCAATTTCAGGCCACAGGAAGTGTTCAGACGGCGTTCGGTTCTTACCGAAGAAGCATTAGACGACATCGGTCATCGTTTGGAAAATTCCCCCCAATAATTCCATGATGGATAGTTTCCTAAACAGGTGCCAAACATGTATGGACAACGACGGTGCCCAGTTTCGCATTTCCTTTCATAAAGTTCGTAAGTAAAGCCTTTAAAAGTAGTTTTAAAATTTTTGTATGGTTTCATCTGCTCCTTTCTATAATAGCAGTAGATGACAACGAGCGGACAGGGAAAACACAGCGCAGGCGGTTCGGAGTCTTTTGGCTCACACCATGGTCAGCACCATGGACCCTCCACCATACAGCCCTGACCTAGCACCTTGAGATTTATTTTTGTTTCCAAAAATTAAAGATAAAATACGTGTAATCACTTTTTCCTCTTCAGTGGAACACTGTAAAACCCTGGTTTCTGAAGTGCCTCAGGAAAAGTAGCATCATTGCTTTAAGGACTGGTTTCATCGAATGCAAAAATGTACTGATGTTAAAGGGTAATTTTTAGAAAAACAGTAAATTAATTGTTATTTTCTAAAAATGTTCAGTGTTGCCTTAGAATTGATCTTTTACCAAATCCAGTAACGCAGAGTATTTCTGCAAGTTTATCACTAAATATAAAATTAATTTGAATTCACTCTAAAATTAAGGGTAGTTTACAGGGAGAATGTAAGTAAAGAGAATTGAAAACGTAATCCTGAACATTGTGAGTAGCATTTTGGATAATTAACAGTTCCCAAAGTTTGGAATTTGATAACACAAGATGAGAGAGTTTAGCTGGCAGAACTGTGGGTGTGACAGTCAGAGACCTCTACACTATTACTTGTGTAATTAGTCTGTACGTCTTTAATCACTCACCGTATGCATGATAACGCTAATTTGAACACTCCGGGACTATTAGGCATTATCACACTGATTACCATTATCTGGTAATGCGTTATGGTTTTGAACTGGTTTGTTATCTTATCTCACACAACATTAATTTTATATATGTCTATCTCATGCCACGTGCGCAATATATTTGAGGGCGCCTTTAGACTAAGCGCGGAATTCCTGCTCTGGTTATCAATGAATTTAAATATTCACGTTTACAAAGAGCTTACCATTCTCGAAATCTCTGATAACATCGCCATCAACACAAACAAAATCACAGGACACTCTCTACTCATTATCATTTATAAACCTACTTCATTTAATCGAGATAAACGTTTAATTACGCATTTTGTTGTATATACAAGACGGATAAACGACACTAAGTGATAGAAAAGTCTTTAAAAATCTCTGACTTTGAAATTCTAAATATAAAAATCTGATGTGTTACGCTCACATGACTTTCTCTACTATTGTACAAATTATTTTTAAAAATTCTTATTCTCCATCTATTTCATATTAATCGAGATAAACGTTTGCAGAAACGATCTTTTGACATGCAAAGAGAATTACATTTTACACATAGCGACCAGTTCTAAAAATATTTGACTATCGCTTAAGGCCTACCATGTTCCCCTTGTTTTGTATTTGCAAGGGCAATATAGAAATACAGTAGCCTTTAAGCACATACATATCTCTTAATAGCTGGTTGCTAGGTGCACCACCATTCTCTTTGCCACACGCTTTGCATATCCAAGACAAAAATACTTAATAACGAATTCCTGTTTGAGAAAAAGTATAACTATTGAAAATTTAAAGGAATAACAAGCAATATCTCGAAAATGCTTCACTCAAGAAGAAAATAAGTGTATATGACATAAATTGTGTATTTTAACGCGATCAACATTTTTTGTGTAGTAAAATTTTGTCTGTCTCTCTTATGGTTTACCATTTATGCAAAAGTCGTTCGCAATAAAGAATACTTTTGGAGACATTCCCAGAAAATTCAAGATATACATTTTATTTGTCATGAAAATATCTTAAACATATGCTATTTTAATCACAATCGTTAGAGCCATTTTTGAGAAAATTAAAAGTTTCGAAAAATATTCCATGTAAAGGGTAATCTGGGGTGGGAGGATTTTTCTAAAAACCTTCGTGTCGCATCTCTGGAAGATACTGAACCTAAATACCAAGTTTGGTGTTTATCCGACTGTTCGTTTCTGAGTTATGCTGTTCACAGACACATACACACTGACATGTTTCCAAAAATGCTTTTTTAGGATTCAGGAGGTCTCAAAACATATATTTGTGGTGAAATCTCGGAATCGAATGTTTGGGTGGAATACAATACTTCCCCTACTTACTATAAGTAGTAGAGAAAGTAAAAATTCGATGTGCTACATTCACATGACCTTCTCTACCCTCTATCATGTATTAGTGGGTATAAGATTATTCTTACTCAAGCTTATTTTTCTATATACTACATTTTTATCCAAATAAACCTTTACAGAAACAGCTACCTTAAACATTTCGTTATAGACACAAAGAGAACAGTGATAGTCAAATGTTTAACACCTGGATGCTACAGAATGATCAAAAAAATTACGAACCGCCACGCGGTGTTTTTTTCCTGTCCGCGTCCTCGGCGCTCATTGCCGTCGCCACTATCATAGAAAAGCACGGATGAAACCTTACAGCATTTTTAAAACTACTTTTAAATACTTTACTTACCAACTTTATGAAAGGAAATGCTGAAACTGGCCACCGTCGTTGTCCATACATTTTTGGCACTATGGATAGTGAAGGATAGTTTCCTAAGTAGGTTTAAAAATGTTGTATGGTTTCATCTGCGACTTTCTGTGATAGCGGCAGATGACAAGAGCGCGGAGGATGCCGATAGGAAAAATATTGCGCAGGCGGTTCGTAGTTTTTTGGCTCACTCTGTATATGCAGGCCTTAAAATTCCATACTGTTTCCAAGACATCGCGAGAAACAGCTGAATGTTGAAAGGAGTTTATGACCAAAAATGAACAATCGAACCTGTAATAACGGATATCTCAGAAAAGGCTTATGCCACAAAAAATTTGTTTTAAACAAAGTGTGTGTTTTAAAGAGAACTATATTTGGTTTCGTACGGTTTCGTCTATCGCTCACGTTTACCCGTTATACAAGATTTCTTCCGAATAAAGTGAACTTCGTAGGCTATCCCCCGAAAATTCAGGATATACATTTTATTTTGCACATAAATATCTTTCATTTATGGTATTTTAATCAAAATCGTTAGAGCTATTTTTTAGAAAATGAACAAAATTCGAAAAATGTTTCAAGTAATGGGTAATTGGACGGATTTTGTTGAAAATCTTTGTGTCGTATCTTGTAAGATATTGAACCTAAACACCAATGGTATTTATTCGACTTTTCGTTTTTGACTTACGGTGTTCACAGACACATAGATATGTACACAGATGTTTCGAAAATCTTGTGTTGCACTCATATGACTTTCTCTATTCTTGTACAAACTATTCTTACAAATGCTTATTCTCCATTTACTTCATGTTAATCGAGATAAACATTTGCAGAAACTATCTTATTACTAATTTTCTTGTAGATGCAAGGGGAATATGGTAGGTTTTAAGCGATAGTCAAATATTTTAAGAGCTGGTTGCTATGTGGCGCATTCCATTCTCTTTGTATGTCCAGGACATAAAAAAGCGAATAACGAATTCCCACTTCAGAAAAATTATAATTATTGGAAAATTCAAACAAATAACAAGGAATACTGTTATAAACCGGGGAGTTTAAATGTTACTTAATGTAATATTAGTGACAGATTATAAAAAAATAGGCAATCAACAACCAGAAAAATCTTTAGTTAAATGCAGGTATTCTATTGGAGTAGGATTAGCCAATCAGAGACTTGAAATACAGAAATTTACAATTTTAGACGGTTGAAATCATTTCAGACAGTGATAGTAACCGGATGCATGATGCGTTCTCGAGGAATTAAATACGTATTTGTGTGAGACGAAAATAGTATATGTATTAAAAAGTGCAAGTATTAAATAAAAGAATCTCACAGCTCTCGATATCAGTGAAGTGCTATTTAATTTGTGTCAAGGATTAATAAAAAGGAGTGAATTAAAACTTAAAATCAGTGTTAGCCTACATTCTTGTAGCATCACGCCCTGCCAAGACTTCCATGTCTCTAACAATAATACTGACGCAGCCGAGGCAAACTTAAATATTTAATATTTAAAGAAACAGTCAAAATTACGGTTAATATTTTTTAAACATTTTTGGGCAAAGGCCACCTGAAAGTACATTTAGGGCGAAGGCTACCGGAAACTTTTTACCATACGTGCGGTTGCAACTACTTCAAATGTTAGGCTCCCCAACAGTTGAAATATAATACAGCATCTATAAACTGACTTTCAATATGTAGCAGCAACTAACATGTTCAAATTGACGCTCAAAGCGTGGTGCTTATAAACAACTATAACAAATCAACTTCTTCAAGGGTTGCTGCTAAAATATTAAATTTAGTTACCCCGGCATAAACATTGGGGAACGTAGACTCAGAGGCGACGAAAGATACCAAGAACTTGCTGTACAAAGCTAAAGCGGGCGTGGGATCTTTAGAACATAAAAATACATAAATTCACATTTACATTTGATTTATTATCATTAACAAGGTGCCCTACATTATACACAAAAGGTTACAGAAGAACACTGGGGAGATGGCCCCCCCACACACAACAACCAAACACTCTGAAGACCTACACTAGACTGACGCTACCACAGGACCGTATCAGGCAAGGCTCTTCCTTCAATTGCCTTCACCTCCCCTGACTAAGAATTGGCGTGAATTGCCGCGCCGGACAAGAATTCAAAGTTACAAAATAAGTAATTATACAACAATATATTATACACAGCAATAATGTGTCCGACGCGTCAATGCATACACATACGCTACATCATTATACACACATACACACATGCGGCGGGCGGCCTGGGGGTTAATGGACAGACTCGAGAAAGGGAGCTCCAGGGGTTCAAATCTCTCCAGAATTGTCTTACCTGTCTAATATTTGTTTCCCGTTTCCTCAGTTGCCATACCTGGGAGGTACTCCAAACGTAGACCTTCTTTTCCAAATGACCTTTCGCAATTACCTCTATTTCATTAGTCGTCAGTATTCACCTCCTGTGGTGCCGTAATTATCAGTAAAAACGGGCGTTTATCACACGCACGCTCGCACATACGCGCGCGCGTTTTAACAATGCTTTCGGAGATTTGAGTGGACCTCAAGACGTATACATTTCCGGTGAATCCATCAAAACGTCATCTACTTACCATAGGTATATCGTAGAGAATTTAAAGAAAGAAAAGAAAAAGGAAGCAGGGAAATTCTAATTGGAGGGAGATGAAAGAGGGGGGACTGTAAGAGAGGAAGAGAAACAAGGAAGAGTCTCCGTACTTAAGGTAATTAGGGGACGAAAGCTGTGATAGTTAATAATATTAATTAATATTAGTTGATTAATAATTCTCTGTACCTCGCAATCTCAAACGTAATAGCTTTTGACATGTTACTGCTTTTCTGTTTACTAAACTTGTGACGTAGATAAACGAGATGATGTTTTACTTCTCAAGGGCTAAAAACAAGCAAAGATCTATTTTTGGCATAAACACTGCTGTCTCGTGCATATAACACTTTAAAAACACACTGATAGTGCGACTGTTACCGCACTGTAATGTTTAATGAATAACTCGTTCTCTTTATTTTATGCTCTTCTTTCTTACGATTCAGAACTTGTCTGCTACCTGAGGAATTCGGTACTTGAATTTTTGGAGCACATTGTGTTCCCACTCTACATGATGCCAATCCTTGACTCATCCGCAAGGAAGGTTGAAAGAGCAAGGAACATCCTGGCGTTCATGATTGCCAAGTCGCTTTTTTATCAGCACTTGTCGGAATCATCGATTAAACGAGCAGCTTTCTAGGTCAGCAAACGGAATCGAGTTTTACTGCACGAAAAGCGAGCGGCTAATTCGCTGAATATTCAACTAGAGCCCGAATTAGTTTTAACGATATCTCGCAAGACGTGGAAAAACTCTACAAACGACTTCGCCAGGTTTCATAGCAACCTGAAGTAATAGAAAGTAACACAAACACTTTCATGGAGAACAAATGACTGTCATAGCAACCTGAAGTTAACATAAGAGTATAAAGTAACACAAACACTTTGTTATTGAACAAATGACTGTCGCCACGTGTCATAGCAACCTGAAGTAATAGAAAGTAACACAAACACTTTGTTGTTGAACAAATGACTATCACCAGGTTTCATAGCAACCTGAAGTAATAGAAAGTAACACAAACACTTTCATGGAAAACAAATGACTGTCATAGCAACCTGAAGTTAACATAAGAGTATAAAGTAACACAAACACTTTGTTGTTGAACAAATGACTGTCGCCACGTGTCATAGCAACCTGAAGTAATAGAAAGTAACACAAACACTTTGTTGTTGAACAAATGACTATCACCAGGTTTCATAGCAACCTGAAGTAATAGAAAGTAACACACACTTTGTTGTGGAACAAATGACTATCACCAGGTATCATAGCAACCTGAAGTAATAGAAACTAACACAAACACTTTGTTGTTGAACAAATGACTATCGTCAGGTGTCATAGCAGCCTGAAATTAACATAAGGGTATAAAGTAACAGAAGACTTTGTTGTTGAACAAATGACTAATGCCCTGTTTCATAGCAGCCTGAAGTTAACATAAGGGTATAAAGTAACAGAACAGTGTTTGTTGTTGAACAAATGACTAATGCCATGTTTCATAGCAGCCTGAAGTTAACATAAGTGTATAACGTAGCAGAAGACAGTTTGTTGTTGAACAAATGACTAATGCCATGTGTCATAGCAGCCTGAAGCTAACATAAGAGTATAAAGTAACAGAAGACAGTTTGTTGTTGAACAAATGACTAATGCCATGTTTCATAGCAGCCTGAAGTTAACATAAGAGTATAAAGTAACAGAAGACAGTTTGTTGTTGAACAAATGACTAATGCCATGTTTCATAGCAGCCTGAAGTTAACATAAGAGTATAAAGTAACAGAACAGTGTTTGTTGTTGAACAAATGACTAATGCCATGTTTCATAGCAGCCTGAAGCTAACATAAGAGTATAAAGTAACAGAAGACAGTTTGTTGTTGAACAAATGACTAATGCCATGTTTCATAGCAGCCTGAAGTTAACATAAGAGTATAAAGTAACAGAAGACAGTTTGTTGTTGAACAAATGACTAATGCCATGTTTCATAGCAGCCTGAAGTTAACATAAGAGTATAAAGTAACAGAACAGTGTTTGTTGTTGAACAAATGACTAATGCCATGTTTCATAGCAGCCTGAAGCTAACATAAGAGTATAAAGTAACAGAAGACAGTTTGTTGTTGAACAAATGACTAATGCCATGTTTCATAGCAGCCTGAAGTTAACATAAGAGTATAAAGTAACAGAAGACAGTTTGTTGTTGAACAAATGACTAATGCCATGTTTCATAGCAGCCTGAAGTTAACATATCTAAGAGTATAAAGTAACAGAAGACAGTTTGTTGTTGAACAAATGACTAATGCCATGTTTCATAGCAGCCTGAAGTTAACATAAGAGTATAAAGTAACAGTAGACAGTTTATTGTTGAACAAATGACTAATGCCATGTTTCATAGCAGCCTGAAGTTAACATATCTAAGAGTATAAAGTAACAGAAGACAGTTTGTTGTTGAACAAATGACTAATGCCATGTTTCATAGCAGCCTGAAGTTAACATATTTAAGAGTATAGAGTAACAGAAGGCAGTTTGGTGTAGTACAAATGACTATCGCCAGGTTTCCTAGCAACCTAAATTTAACAGAGAGATGTACTATAACAGAAGACAGGTTGTTAATGAACAAATGACTATCGCCAGGTTTCCTAGCAACCTAAATTTATTAGAGAAGTATAATATAACAGAAGACAGGTTGTTTGTGACGCTTCTTCATTTGTCTCTCATGGTTTGTTCTTATTTCTGTTCTAGAAGCTCTTCATTTGAAAGCTTATTTTCCTACCCACTTTGCGATATCCGAAATAAAGGTTTGCATAAATACTTTCATTTTAGGCGAAATAGGAAGCTGAAGTGATAGTGAAATATTTAAAAAGCAGCTCTTCATAACCGGAGTTTGAAATGCCATATCCTTTGTACGGGAAACACTATCATTTTGAGTCAACACTGAAAAACTTCTGATGTGTTACTTTTACACCACTTTCTCCCCTCACTCTTCCATAAAGTTTGTTACAAACATTATTTTTTTATCTATTTGGTGTTAATAGAGATAAACCTTCATTGCATATTCAGACGGTTGGTGTAAGAATAAAGTGGCAAAATCTATAGTCAGATTTTTAAAAAGTAGGCGCTCTGTGAAGAATTTTAATTTGCTATGTTCCTTGCATGGCACGAGAAAAATTAATGGCGACTTAAAAAGCATAGCATACATAATTAATAACACAAACCAATAATAAAGAATATCTCGGAAATTGTTAATGCCACAATAACTTTATTTTGCATTATGAATTTAATTTATAATTAAAATATTCAAAACTTATAGTATTTTAATCAGCTACCAGGATTTTTCAGAAAATCTAAAATAAATGAAATTTTCCAGTAAAGAGTACTTTGAAACGGGTCAGCTTTTTGAAAATTTGCATTCCCTAATTTAAACGTTTTTGTTATTGAGTTATGTTATTCAGACACACAAACATGGATGTTTTTTTAATAATGCTTTTTTGAGTTCAGAAATTCTCAAATTGTGTATTTCCGGTGAGGACTCGGGTAGTGGCAAAGGAAACACGTATGATAAGCTTGAGTAAAAAAAACTAAGGAATGCTAATGGAAACGGTATTTTGGGAAGGGAAAACGAGGTTTTTCGTTTTACACCTTTGGAATACATTAAACATACACAAAGACAGAAATACCAACATTTAATGAAACGCTTTTTGTTTTGTTTTAAGTGATGCCAGTAGTTATGGTCCCGGATTAGCCAATTGGATTAACGATAATCCTGCCGCTAGGAGCGCTAGTGTCGCTGTTAATCCGCGGATTAAGGCGGATTAAGAGCGGTAGCGCCAAGAGCAGTAGGATTATCGTTAAACCAATTGGCTAAACCGGGACGAGAGTTGTGATGATAATGGATTAACGTTAATCCGAGGTCGAGATAGAAGGGTTGGTTGGATATGTGGTGGTGAAAGAGGGTGAAGTTGAGGGTGATTGGAGTCACGTGATCTGCTGGAGAAGGGGATTAGCGATGTTTGTGTGAGAAGAGCCGGGAAGGGAAAGAGGGAATGATATACAAGTGAGTGGTAAAAAGGAGATGAGGAAGTGACGTGTGATGCTGTGATTGGTGCGAATAAGAAGTGATGTTATTGGTGGAAAGGAATAAATGAGAGATGGTGATTGGTGAGAATAAGAGACAATATGATTGGTGGAAAGAAAAAGAGGTGGGAGTGGGGGTATGTTGGAGGTGAGGGGAAAGGTATAAAAAGGGGAATGTTGTGGGTGGAAAGAAGTATATGGTAAAGATGATGATTGCGATAGTGATAGCGTTGGTGGTGGTAGGAGTTGCAGGCGCAGAGAGGAGTTGCGTTAGTTTTGGGAGGTGCGGGTTCGAGTTGAATGACGAGACGGGACATTTGGAAAATGCGACAAGATGCGAAAAGGATTACGAATTGTTGCCTAACTGTACGTGTGTATACCGGAAAGGCAGTGGGTGCAGGTTTGGGTCAGGGTTTATTAACATTGGAAACCTTAAGAACGTGTACAATTGTTTAAAACCGATAACGAGGTGTGAGAGGGGTGGTAGATGTGGAGCGATGATGTATGGGGGTGTGAAGTTTGGGCAACTAGAATGTCCGGAGGGTTACGTAGTAAATGGAAGATGCGAGTGTGTAAAGAGTAAGACGAGGGAGGAAAGAGGTTGTAAATTTTATAAAAAGCCGGTGAGTATGTATGCTATGGACAACAGTTCGATTCTTGTGGAGATGATAGATTGTAGGTTGTTGATGGATACGGTAGATTTGCCGGAGGGTTTGGAATTGGAATGGAAGTTGACTGCAGAGGAAAGCGAACTTCTGATGGCTTATAGTGTGGTAAACGAGATGAATTCGTACTTTTCTGAAAATTTCTTATATATATTTGGAGGATGTGATAAGGGGGTGTGGGAATTAAACTTGGGAGGGGGTAGGAAAGTGAGTGGAAGGGTGAAGAGGGCATCCAGGTGGTCTGCGGAGGGGAGTTTGAAACTAAATTCGGAATGTAATGAAAATGGTGGAGAAGGGGGAAGGGTATCGGTGAACAGCATAAGAAAAGCGGCATCGGAGAGGTGTAAGAAGGGAATAAAATCGATGCAACAAAAGATGAAAAAGGAATGTGATAGCAAGATGAAGGAAGCAAAAAAAGGGGTTGAGTTGGTGAAGAAGGAGAAGCAAGAATGTGAAGGAAGGTTTGAACAAATGCGGGGGTTGATGGAAAGAATGAAAAAAGAGCTGGAGGAGAAAAAGCAGAATGTGACAAAGCAGCAGGAATTGGTGAACAGAATAAAAGGAAATATGGTTAAACTGGACGATGAATTTGCGGCATTAAAGCAGATGATTGGTAGATTGGAAAACGCATGCACTAGCGGGGTGGAGGAATTTGCAAATTATGAAGCAGGTTACGACGAAGACACGGAAGAGGGTGATGGTGTGGAGGAGGAAGGTGGAGGGGATGGTGAGGAAGAGGAAGGAGAGTTGGAATACGTGACAAAATAAAATGATAAGGTGACCGAAATGCAATACAATAATTATATACCTAAAATGAGTTGTAACTTATTAAAACGAATTTGTAGTGTATTAAAAATGGCAAGAAATAAATTACATTAATAAAATTTAAAGATAGATATGTGCAAAAATATGAACATAAAAAATTACATTGGTTTTTTTTATGACGGCTAAGAAAAGAATACCGGGAGTGGGAAAGGAACCCTGTGAGGTTAAATATGAATAAGGTGAAATAAAAAATGCACACATTAAACAGAGAAAGTTGTGGGAATGTGGCGTGTATTAAAAATTCAATTAAACAAGTTACATACAATTACAATAAATAAATTAGAAAACAATGCGAGTATTTGAAGTGTGTCGTGAATTAAAAAATTCAATTAATCAAATTGCATTCAATTACACTAAATACATTATAAAACAACGAGAAGTGTGTAGTGAATTAAAAAAATTGCATACAATTACAATAAATACATTATTAAAAACAACGAGTAGTGTGTAGTGTATTAAAAATTGAATGCATACAATGACAATAAAGACATTATAAAAACAATGAGAGTAGTTGAAGTGTGTAGTGAATTAAAAATGAATTAAAAAATTGCATACAATAAATGTGCAAAAAATGCAGTAGCAATACATTATAAAAACAATATGAGTAGTTGAAGTGTGTAGGGTGTTAAAAATTGAATTAAACAATCAATTACAAGCAAATGTGCAAATGAATGCAGTAGCAATACATTATAAAACAAAGTTGAAGATACATTAATGAAATTGTGCAGAGCATCGTGCACAAGAATATTGATGTGTGGTTTTCAAATGTTCGTAGCTAATAGCAATATTATTGATTGCGCAAGCACGAAGTGCTTGGCATTCTAAACAATTAGGAAAGTATGAATGTGGTCCATTTGTGTTATACCACACGGTGTACACTTTATAATTTTGCATGATTAATTGTTTTTGTTTGTGATCGTACCTTGCTGCTTGGCAAGCATTACAGAATTTTGATACCTTATTACAACAACAATTCATTTTTGAAGAGCGCTCGCACACACACACACACACACACCACTCGTGATAAAACAAACTAGAGAATAAATGCCACTACTACAAAAAAAAATGAAAGCAAGAATGGATGAATTAAAAAAATACACGAACACTTTCCTTGGTTATTCCCGACGGAACTTTTTATGACGAACCCGCGGCTCCGGCGACAAGGGCACCCTGGGAGCAATGGGGCGAAGCTTGCGCTTCGCTGCAGCGGTGACCGGTACGAGGTGCGGTATACCCAGACTGCTTACCTCGTGTTCCTGGTCGGCCTCTGGGATGGCGAAAAACAGGGCGTCGTAGGTGTCGTCCTCGCAACCAGTTGACATGCACCACCCGCTACTGTGCTGAAGTAGCAGTGTCGCTGATGATGGTGGTGGTGGAGGCGACGTCTGGAACTCTTTGAGCAGATTTCGCCTTCTGATAGGTTGGTTAAACTTCCCGGGCGTGCAGGATAGAAGTTCGATTAAGGAGCTGGAAGGTTCGTCTGCATCGCGAATGGTGGGAGAAATGTATCTCGCGGGAGAAATGGGAGTAAAAGTGGGAGGTGAAGAGGTGCGGGAAGGAGATGGAGACAAAGGTTTGACGCTAATGGCGTCCAGTTGAACGGGTTCGAGCCCACATATGTTGTTAAAGGGCGAAGACGTTGACGGAGAGGTGTGTGGTGGAGGTGAGCAAGGGAGAAGATTTCGGGTTTGGAAGCGGGGTGAAGGAGAAGGGGAAATTAATTCCAAGGTGGTACAAGATGATGAAGGAGAAACTGACGGCGGTGGGGATGGCGACGAAGGAAGTGCACTGTCGAACCGAGGACCGCAGCGCAAAGGAGTCACAGGACCAGAACTTAAAAGAATGGTGGAGCACGAGGATGTAGGGGTCACTGACGACGGGAGGAATATGTTGCCGAAGGAAGGGATAGACGCCGGCGTGGATGTGCGTGGAGGAGAAGGGAAAAGATGTGAAGTTTCGAAGCGAGGACCGCCGGGAGAAGTGGGAATGAAAGCTATGGAGGAGCAAGAAGATGAAGGCGAATCCGTCTGCAGAGGTGAACTGGCGAATCGAGGACCGCTGGGCGAAGGTGAAGCAGCGCAAGAAGATGGCGGGCGCGCTCTCGGGGAAAGTCCGCTGTCGAAACTCGACGTTATGTTCCGGCTGGAGTAAGCCGGGTTGACCGCAAGCGAAGCGGAAAATTCCTGGTCGTCGTCGTCGTCGCTTGGCGAGCGAGGTTCGAACAGCGCCACTAGAGATTCCTGGTCTCCGTCGCTCGTGTCAGGCGAACGAGGCTGCAAAGCTGGCTGTTGAACAATACTGCTGTTTGGCGAAGCAGACTGCGAGGAATCTACGTCTGTATCGCTATGGTTGTTGTCGAAGCCGTAGCTGTAGCGCAGGGATGTTCTGACATAGCGCTGTAATAAACCGCTATTGAAGTAGAAGTAGTGTCTGCACACTGTTGTGAGTTCGATGCGTCTCTGCATCTTGCTTTTATTGATGAAGACTGACGAATGAAGCGTTCTGGAACACTGCAGTTTAACTAATGCCGGTTATCAGGTTGCGAACCCACGTGATCAACATGGCTGCCGCGATAAAAGTTGTTAAAGTGCGTGTGAACTTTAAAAATGGCTGTATCGAAAGCGGATGCTGCGGTGCCTGGGTGCTGTGACCGGAAGTACCTCGAAAAGAACCCGATTAAAATTTTGGAAGTTGCGGCGAGATAACCCGCCCGGACTTTTAATTAGGCCTTAAACGGAGCGCGCAGACGGAAACCGTGGTACAGATAACGTGGTTATAAAAGCACCGTGCGATAAGCTGCTTGAGAAAGTGCGAATTTGTTGAAAAGCGAATATTGTGTATTGCGTGGACTGTTTAGATTTTATTACAATTAGATTACATATACGCTCACTTCATATAAAAGAAATGCGAGTAAAAAGGAATTTGATTCGCGCAGTGGCCGCGGTCGATTATTTTAAAATATCTTAAAACACTACTTGTTTGACTTGTGGCGTATTTTTGAAATACTTTAAAAGAGCCGGCGAAAGAAGAGCATTTTGCAGGCTTGTAGCATAGGGCTAACAAGTACTTTCCTATATCATTACATTGTGTTAACCTAGCGTATTTTTTATATAAAAGAAGTGCGAGGAAAAGCAGTTTGATTCGCGCGGCGGTCGCGATCCATTATTTCAAAAACACTATATGTTTGACTTGCGGCGTATTTTTTAAAGACTTTAAAAGAGCCGGCGAGCATTGTGCAGGCTTGCAGTGTAGGGCTAAGAAGTAAAGTTTTATACGAGTTGTTTCACGAAGCACATCTTAGCATAATGGATGCTGGAGATGAGAGCAGTATGGATTCTGGTGGTGAGGTAAGTCAAGACTTAGCCTTGCAGCCAAGGTTTGACATTATAGCGCATAGGGAGAGAACGATGAAGAGACTGTTTTCGGGTTTCACAGAAAGCGAAATAGTTGTGAACCCGGGGCACGTAGATGCAAACCCTGTGCAATGGGTGACTAAGCTATTTGACGACGTTGTGAATTTTGCTAAACGGGAATTACTGGACAACGAACCCGGCTACTTAGGAATATCGATATCGGACGACAGGGAACCCTCCAAAGCGTTCAATATGAGTGTTAGGCGCATTGATCAGGTGAATGCCGATGTGGTTGTAAAATCTATTGAAAAAGTGATGCAGAGCAATCAGCAGTTTTTGCTAGGAGGTCCCCTTAAAATTACTTTTGTATGGACCAAGGAGGTCTCGGGTTCGAGTTACCAGCCATGCAACGCCTGTAATGGAAATAAAGGCATCGTCGAAATTAACAATAAAGACAATTTGTGCTTACCGAGAGCCATCGCGGTATGCAAAGCTAAGGCGGATGGCGACGTAAATTACAAAACGATGACGCGTTCGGAATACTTGCAAAAGCAGAAGGCCGTAGCACTGTGCGAAAGCGTGGGTAAATTAAATGGAAAGTTCACCATAGATGACGTAAGGCATTTTGACACGGTATTAAAGGACTACAAGGTGACGGTGTTTGGCGATCATACGGGCAAGAACGTGCTATACGCATCGCAGAAACAGAGCGATAAATACATTGACGTCATGTTTCACGACGGGCACTTTAATGCTATAGTAGATTTACACAAGTGTTTTAAATGTAAATGGTATTGTCGCCATTGTCATTACCCGACGACGCACAAAAAAGAATTACATAGGTGCGACGACAATTGTTCAAAATGTCACCAGCATTGCAATAAGCCATACACATCGTACATACACTGTGCTGCATGTAACCGCGACTTTAAGGGGCCTACATGTTTTGCAAATCACGCCAAGAAAGGCGGTTTTTATCCGAAGTCGATGTCCGTGTGCGACGTCGAGAAAGTGTGTGTTTCTTGCAATAAGCTTGTAAATTTAAGACACAGGAAAACAGCTCACCAGTGCGGAGAGAAGTTTTGCAGCAATTGTAAGACACACGTTAACGACGGGCACATGTGCTTCATGCAACCGTACGTTACACAAAACAAAAGAAACCAGTACGTGTTTATGTTCATCGATCTTGAATGTACACAAAACACGCGTTATAGCGGTAAACAAGAAACGTACGAGCATGTGCCAAATTTGTGCGTGGTATACCAAGCCTGTCCGCTGTGCATTGACGAACAGCGCAAGACGGCGTATTGTTCCGAGTGCGGCGTGAAAGAATGGGTGTTTATGGACGACCCCGTAAAACAATTGTTTGAGCACGTGATGCAACCGAGGTTCGAAGCCTGGGACGTGATCGTGGTAGCCCATAACCTCAGAGCTTACGACGGACAATTTTTATTAAAGCATATGGTCGGCCATTTGAAATGGACGCCCGAGCTCGTTATGTATGGCAGCAAAATATACCGAATGAGGTACGGTGACGTCACATTTATCGACTCCCTGAACTTTATCCCCATGCCACTGTCTCGGTTCTCCAAGACCTTTGCATTGAAGGAATGCAAAGGCTACTTTCCATACTTGTTTAACACCGAGGAAAACCAGCACTACGTCGGCGCCATTCCCGACAAAATGTATTACTGTCCGGAGGGCATGTCTGTACAGGTTCGAACAGCCTTCGAGCAGTGGCACGATGAAATGACAGCCTCCGAATACGTGTTCGACATGAAGTCCGAAATGGTGACCTATTGCAAAATGGACGTGTTTTTGCTGAGTCAGGGAGTTTGCAAGCTTAGAAGGGAATTCATGGACGAGAACGGCATAGACCCGTTTAGAGAATGCGTCACCATCGCGCAGGCGTGCATGTGCGTGTATAGAAAGCGTTTCATGCCGCCGAAAAAAATTGGTCTCTTACCTGTTGGCGGGTATCGACTAGCGGACAGGCAGTCTCGCATAGCGTGCATATGGCTGTCTTGGTTAGAGTTGCAAAACCGCGTTGTTATTCGGCATGCTATGAGAGGACGCGAAGTTAAAATTCTAGGCCACAAAGTGGATGGGTACAGAGAGGAAGGCCGTGAAAAATATGTATACTTCTTCCACGGCTGTTTCTACCACGGTTGCAGGCGATGCTTTCACAATCGCCATGCCGCGGTATACAGCACCGGGAACGAAACCATGGCCTCCAGATTGGAAAGCACCGAGAAGGTCGCCCGAAAGATGAGAGAGGCCGGCTATACCGTGGTGGAGATGTGGGAGTGCGAGTTCAACGCCGAAATGAAGGCGAACGAGGACTTGGCGCGCCATGCCAAGCACTTCCCCATACCGGAGCCGCTGAGGCCCAGAGATGCCTTCTATGGAGGTCGCACCAATTGCACCAAGACGTATTGCGAGGCAAAGGGGGACCGAAAGATATTCTATTACGACGTGTGTAGCCTTTACCCGTACGTGAACAAGACGAAGCCCTACCCCGTGGGCCACCCCAAGATCCACGTGGACAGGTTTCCGCGCTTAGAAGACGTGCGCGGCGGTCTGATTAAATGCCGGGTTTTACCGCCGCAAAACCTGTATCACCCGGTGCTGCCGGCGCGCATCTGCGGTAAGCTCATGTTCCCGCTATGTGGCGCTTGTGCAGAGGCGGAGAACCAGGGCGAGTGCGATCACGGCGAGGACGAGAGAGCTCTAACGGGCACCTGGGTCATCGACGAGGTGAAGGTGGCCTTGGAGGAGGGGTACCGGCTGCTCAGGGTGTACGAGATTTGGGAGTACGACGTGGTGCAGTACGACCCGATCACCGGAGCTAAGGGGCTGTTTCAGGACTACGTGAACCAGTTCCTGAAGATCAAGACGGAGGCCTCCGGTTGGCCCTCGGATTGCGAAACGCCCGAGGCAAAGCGGCGGTACGTGGAGCAATTTTACGAGCGCGAAGGCGTCTCCCTAGATGCTGAGGCAATCGCGCCAAACCCCGGCAGGCGGGAGCTGGCCAAGTTGATGCTAAACTCGTTCTGGGGAAAACTGGGGCAACGCGATAACCTGTCCACTTGCGAGCTGGTGGACCGGTACGACCGCCTCCTTAGCTTGCTGAACGACCCGTGCGTGGAAGTGCAGGCTTACCTGCCGGCAACGGACGAGATCATGTACGTGGTATGGCGGTACTGCGAACAGAGCCCGAAGGTCAACCCCACCGCCAATGCCGTCCTTGCTGCTTACACCACGGCGCATGCCCGCCTAGTGCTATACTCCTATCTGAAGCGGCTGGGAGAGCGGGTGTGCTACTTCGACACCGATTCCGTCGTCGCCGCCGCCGCTCCGGGTGAGTGGTTGCCGCCCGTGGGACGCCTCCTGGGTGACATGACGGACGAGCTGACCGGTTACGGACGGGGTGCTTACATCTCCCGGTTTGCCTCCACGGGGCCCAAGAGCTACTGCATGGAAATAAAGAGTCCGGAGACGGGCGAGACCTTCTCGGTGTGCAAGGTGAAGGCAATCACCCTGAATTCGGGCAACCTGGAGCTGGTGAACGCCGAGGTGATCCGAGACATGGTGCTGAGGGGCAGAGACAGAACGGTGACGCTCGCGGGGACGCAGATTTCGAGAAAACCGCTTTGGACCGTGGTCACCGAACCCTGCGCGAAGACCTTTAGAATGGTGGTGAACAAGCGCGTTCTGGCCGGCGACTTCGATTCGTATCCGTACGGTTACAAGAGAGCTCATAAATGAGACGCCGAGCGGATTTTGAAGTCATTTCGAACCCGGGTCCCCTGGACGACGCGATGAGGCGATTCGAATTTCCTAGCACCATGCTCGTGGCGGGTCCTTCGCGCTGCGGGAAATCCACCTTTGTGAAAAACCTGATACGTCACGCCCACCAGATGTTCGACGAGCGCCCCAGAAAAGTGTTGTGGTGCCATCCGCCAGAGTATTCGCCGAAACTGGAAACCCTGCCGCTGAAATGCCAGACCCATGCAGGCATTCCGGAACTGGCTTCGGTGGGCGAGAACTACCTCGTCGTCCTAGACGATTTGATGGTGGAAGGGGGCGGGACGGACGTGTCCAATTTCTTTACTAGAGACTCTCATCACAAGCGCTTCGGCATCGTGTACATTCTGCAGAACCTGTTTCCGCAGGGTTGGAAATATCGAAACATCTCTCTCAATGCCAATTACATCGTCGTGTTCAAGAACAACAGAGACAAGATGCAGATCGACAGGCTGTGCCAACAGATCGAACCCAGGAACTCTAGGTTTCTCTTAGAGGCTTTCGAAAAAGCTACGCAAAACCCGCACGGGTATCTGGTGTTGGATTGCACGCAATATACGCCTAACCGATACAGGTATCGAACCGGCGTGCTGCCGAACGAAACGCTGTCCTTTTTCGTGCCCAATTCCGACCGTAAATATTAAAAACATGGACGAATTTTCCTCATGCAAGGGTTTCCGATGGGACGTGCGCGCGTGCGTGTACGCGTGCGTGTACGCGTGCGTGTACGCGTGCGCGTGTGCGCTTCGTCGGTCTTCTTTTTGACGGGTTTGGGGCCGGGTCCGTTGATTTTAAATAACGCGCCATTTTGGACGCCGTCGTCATTATCGCGCAAACATGGCTAGAGGGAGGTTAAGCATTGCCAAATTGAGCAGCCCGCTCATAGCGAGGCAGCACGGTAATTTGTCGGTTTTGGCCAAGGCGAAGGCGCCCCTGCGCAAGAAGCTGTTAAAAAATGCCGATGGGGATCTGATAAAGGCCATTTGCGAATGTATGCTCAACGTGTGCAGAGGTCGCGTGCACCTTCCGCGAAAGTGCTTGAGCCGCTTAAAGAAGCATAAAGCGTCTTGGAGGAAGCTGGTCGACAAACGAGTTCCGTTGAAGAAAAAGAAGAAAATCTTGGTTCAAAAAGGAGGGTTTTTGCCCGCGTTTTTGCTTCCCGTGCTAGCTTCGCTGGGTAGCGCCTTGGTGTCAAAATTTGTAGGATGAAATACGGCAGGCAGATCGTGGTTGCTCCGCAGCCAAAAACGGTGCAAAAGCTTCACGTCATCGACAAGACCATTTCCAGGCTGGCTAAAGAAATGCAGAACGTGCAGCATGCAAAGCTCTCTGCCGACGAAAAGTGGCGTCTGGTAAAATATAAATTGGGTCACTATCTCGATCTAGTGGCACAAGTGAGACGACCTTACCTTAGCGATGACAAAGACGACGACGACGATGACGACGACTATGAAGACCTGGTCCCGACTGTAAAGCAGGAAGTGCCGTCCAGAACCGTAAAGGTGAACCCTCTCTCGCCTCGTAAGAACAAAAGGGCGAACCCTCTATCGCCCAAGAAAAAGGCGTCTAAATCGCCTTCTACGGGCTACCATTTTCGCGCGCGCCGTTGGCAACCGCTGTACAAATGAAGGATGAAGAAGTGGAAGACGTTAAGGCGGTACTACGCAAGACCGGAACACTATGCCGGCTTAGGCCCCGTAAAGTCCCTTCGCAAGGCCACGGGCGCGTCAAAAACCGACATAGAGGCCTTCCTTCAAACCCAGGACAGTTACACTCTGCACAAGCCGGCGAGAAAGCGGTTTCCGACAAAATTCTATCACGTGACCAATATGGACGATCTTTGGGAGGCCGATCTAAACGTCATGAACAGCGTCAAAGAGCATAACAAGCCGTACGTGTACATTCTCACCGTGATCGACGTATTTTCCAAATATGCTTGGGCCGCACCTCTCAAATCGAAGCTGGGCTCCGAGGTTGCGCGAGCATTTCGCTCTATATTTTCTCGTCGCGTTCCCAGGGTCCTGCAAACCGACAAGGGGACGGAGTTTACCAACCAAACGTTTCGCAACTTTCTGAAGAAACACGACGTGCAACACTACACCACGAAAAATAATGTCAAAGCCAGCGTCGTAGAGCGCTTCAATCGCACCTTAAAAACTAAAATGTGGAGATATTTCACGCACAAAAACAGTTACAGATACGTGGAGGTGCTTCCGGCTCTACTCGACTCGTACAATAGTTCCCATCACAGGTCCATAAAAATGGCGCCAAAAGACGTCAACGAGTCCAACATTCTACAGGTCTACCGCAATTTATACGGAAACAGACGCTTGCCGCGCGCAAAAAATCCCGCATTTTCGGTCGGCGATCACGTGCGCATCTCCAAAGAAAAAATGAAATTCGACAAGGGGTACGAGCAGAATTGGACGGACGAAATATTTCAGATAGCGGAGGTGGTGCGCGGTAGACCCGTGGTATATAAGTTGAAGGATCTGTCCGGAGAAGCCATAGACGGCATATTTTACACCGAGGAGTTACAAAAGGTCGCGCTTCCCGAGACCTTCAAGATCGAACGCGTCTTACAGACCAAGGGGCGCGGACGCAACAAACAGCACTTAGTGAAGTGGAAGGGGTATCCGGTAAAATTTAACTCGTGGGTTCCGGCTTCGACCGTCGATTCGGCATGATTAAGACCAAACCGTTTTCGCTCACTCTAGTCAGCAATGCTTCCATGAACCACTTTACCGATAACACCACGTCCAGGTTTTCAAACATCTTGCCCGAGAGAATCGTTTTGCAGGGAGAATGGGAAGTGGCTCTGCAAAAGGTTCGGTATCCTGAAAAATTTTATAACGTTTCGGGAGACGATGCCCACATGGTGGGCACCAAGTACACCATGACGGTCCTCCCCACGCATTCCAAATTCAGCTTAGAAATACCGCAAGGTATCGTGCACAATCCCAAAGACCTGGTGAGCCTCGTCAACGCGGTCATCCAGGAGCATCTGCACGTGGAAAACTTTTTTCTTTTCGACGAGCGCAAGAAAACGGCAAGCGTGAACGCAGCCGTCACGCATCCTCAACCCTTGCCGGACATTCCGTTCGACGGGTACGTGGAAAATGTCGTGCGCACGGCAAAACCGTACACGATCACAGAATTGAGCGATGCGCCCCGCGGAAAACCGAAGCCGAAGCCGAAACCAAAACCTGCGGGGGTGCAAAGACCCGCTTCTCGCCCGCCGAAACCTTCCGGGGAGGGCGAAGCTTCGCAGCCCACGGGAGAGGAGGGTGCGGGTTCGAAAGAGGAGGAGGGCGATCCGCTACATCGCATTCACAGCTTGCTCTTGACTCCCGCTATGGCCAAAATGCTAGGTTTCGAACCTTATACCAACATCATTGTTCAGAAAGGCCCTAAACACCCTGTAGATCCGTATATGGGGTTTCCTTACGAGATGTTCATCTATTGCAATCTCGTGGCTCCGCAAGTCGTGGGCGACGCCTTCGTGCAGGTCATAGAGAGCGTTGCGGTGGAATACGAGAGAAGCAACAACACCTACATGAGCGACGAAAAGACCTTCTTTCCCCAAAACTGGGTACCATTGATTCGGCAAGACTTCAAAACTGTAAACATAGATTTAAGGAACGGTTATGGCGATCTGTTGCCATTCGCTGACGGATTTTCCTCTACTATAGTTCTTGCTTTCCGTCCAAAACTGCAATAATGGATGTGCACGTCGTCACGCAGTACTACCTCAATCAAGCAGGTGGCGCATTCGACGACCGCGATTTCATTCTCTACAGGGGTAAGCGTTACCAAAAAGGTAGCGGCCTCTTTTCCGCCCTCGGAGGACTCTTCAGAAGGCTGCTGCCATTTATAAAGAGCGGGGCAAAAGCAGTCGGAAAGGAGGCCTTAAAGGCGGGCGCTCACGTTCTGTCAGATGTGGCTACCGCCGGAGTAGCGCCGAAGGAGGCGCTTAAACGGAGGTTCAAGGAGTCTGGATACAATTTAAAGCGAAAGGCCAACGAAAAGCTCGATGCCATGCTCGGTTCCGTGATGAGGCGCCTCAAGAGAATAAAACCGACCAAACCTAAAAAGAGCAAGCAGTCGAAGGTTAAACGCGCTAGGTGTAAGGTGCGAGACGTATTTTCGTAATGGCAGACGCGACCGTCCACATGAGTTCCGAACTGGACCTCTTTAAAGACGTCCCCGTTCAGATGAACATCGAGGAGTCCCGGTTCATATATCTAAACCCGCAAAACACGCTCATGAAAAATGCCCCCATTACATTTCATTATTCCGGAAATGCAGACGATTACCTAGATTTGACCTACGTCGTACTCGAGCTCATGGTGCGCGTTGTAGATGACAAAGGAGAGGTCATAAAAGAGGACGTTAATGCCACTCTGGTCAATAACGCCTTAAATTCCCTGTTTCAACAGGTCGAGGTGTCGCTGAACAACGTCATCGTTTCCATGCCTCAGGCAGGATACCCTTACAGAACGTACCTAGAAACACTTCTTAATTACTCCGAAGATGCCATGAGTAGCAAACTAGAATCCTCCCTCTGGAAAAAGGATACGGCTGGTATCATGGACGTTTTTATCGCTAATGCCGGATTTCAGTGGCGCCAAGGCTTTACCAAAGGCAGCAACATCACTCAGCTGATTGGCCCTCTGTCCAATGCTCTGTTTAGACAGGAAAATCTGCTTTTGAACAACGTGAGCATGACCATTAAGCTCACTCCTGCCTCTCCTCAGTTTTATTTGTTTTCCGACGTGCAGACCTTTAAAGGTTACGCCGAAATCACCTCCGCCACGCTGCGTTTAAAAGCGGTACGACCATCGCCAACCATCAAGCTTGCGCATCAGGCGGTGCTTGCCAAGAGCAACGCCAAGTACCATCTCAAGGATGTTAGCTTTCACGCTCTCAGCATACCCAAAGAGTCCAGAGCAATGACGTTTAGCGACGTCTTCATAGGGCAAATTCCCAGAAGGGTGGTGGTAGCCATGGTCACCGACAAGGCTTATTCTGGCAATTTTAACACAAATCCGTACAATTTACAACATTTTCAAATGAACTCCTTTCAACTTTACGTCAACGGTCAACCTGTTCCCTCTCAACCCCTACAACCAGACTTTAAAAAGGGGCACTATTTGCAGTGCTTTCAAACCCTGCAGGACGGTCTAGGAATTCATTTCAAAGACGAGGGACACTCCATCTCTAGACAAACGTACCCGGTAGGCTATACCGTAATGGCTTTCGATCTCACTGCAGACATGAGCGCCAACGAATCTCACATCTCTGGCCAGCGTCACGGCAGCGTGTCTATAAGCATAGGTTTTGCCGATAAATTGACAGAACCCGTTATTCTTCTGGTGCTCGCGGAAATACATCGCACGCTCGAAATTGACGCCAACAGATCCATCCTGGTATCATGAACACCTTTCAGATTCAACGCTTTCTATCCACATGTCCCTCTACGCGATCTCACTTTTTAGGTGTCTACCCCTGCGATAGGTTACCCGCATTTCATGCCATTCAAAATCTTCCCTTCGCTATCGTGGTGAACACCGATCCCAGCACAAAACCGGGTAAACACTGGGTTTGCATCTTTGTGGGTAAAAACGGACGGGGAGAATATTTTGACAGTTACGGAATCGATCCTCTTTCGCCTTATCTTCTTCACTTCTTAAATTCCGTCTGCGGGACGCAATGGTCCACCAACTCCAGAAGGCTGCAAGGTTACGACAGCACCACTTGCGGTCATTACGTCATCGACTACCTCACCCACCGCTGCTCCGGTCTGCTTAAGCATAAATTCTTTTCCAAATTTCACGTCATCGATTACGCTCATAACGATGACGTCATTCGTAAAACCTACAAAAACGTATGCCTTGCAAAATGCTCTAACGCTCACCAGTCCTGTCAACCCATGCAGGTAAGCAGGTGTGTGTGTGTGTGTGTGTGTGTGTGTGTGTGCCATACCGTCTATTTCTTTTCTCGTGTTTTCATTCCCTTTTTTTTTGCACGTGCTTTCAGAACTCGCTCCTGCTCGTATAAAATGCACTGTCACACCGTCGCCTTATTCAGTCAGCCATGCAGGACGATAGCGCAGCCACGCAGCACAGGTTGGTTCATGCTATTTGTAAATTTTGTGCTGTTGTTGCCGATTATGCATAACACTTACATTTGTTTTGCCTGTCTTGTTTCAGTGCCGCAGCAGATTCGGCAAAAAAGTCTCGTGCAAAAAGAAAACTTCGCTTCAATGAAGGTGATTTGGCCGAACAGCCCAACCAACCCAGCACCGTGGTGGGACCTCTTTCCGACATCTACTTTCTCAACGCCAAACAAACCAAATTTGCGTGTGTCGGATTTTCCCCCCTGTCGCCGCACCAGCTGGTGGTATCCATTGCAAAATGTGGACAACGCAACGCAGTAGTCATGTGTTCAACGGAGTGGCACAAATTCGTCGAAGCGATACCTATTATTCACCGTCGCTTCAACGACCCAGAGGGACGCCTACAAGAATATCAATTCAGCAACAGCGTCACCACCCTGTTTAAGAACGTGTTCGGGAAGCTAAAAATCGTCTTCAAAGACATGCAAGGCACGTCTGTCACGCTCAACAACGAAGAGTGGAACACGTTGCAAAACTTGCAGCGCATCATTACCGACATCATGTATCACAAGAAGAAAGAAGAAACGGACGTGCAACATCAAATCATGGCTTACTACAAGTACATGCTGCACAACCGCGCCTCCAGTGTTCCCTTCGAAACCATGAATTTTACCCAATTCACCAAGTACATACGGTGCGCCAATTTCAGAACATTCCTAGAGGCAGATCATTTTCTCAAAACTCATTTTGCTCTATCCATCGCGCAAAATACACCTTAGTGCGCATTCTGCTTCAGTCTCCTCTCGCCCTTCGGTGTCGCAACAAGTGCTAGCATGGGTTACAAAAACTACTTGTCTGTATACTGCGAAGGAACTAAGGTGTTTAAAAACTACGAAGTGTTAGGACATCCACAAAAAAATGCACCTTATGCACTACGTTTCTTCGATGACACTTACGACGGAAAATCCATCTCCGTCAAAATTCACAGCTGCGAAAGCAAAATTCATTTTGTGTTATCCAACATGAGTTTCAACGATATCCATTTCAAAACAGACTTGATCAATGGCGACCAAACAGATCAATATTTCCAATTTGTTCCCGCAAGAGGGTTATACATCGTGTTTTACGAGCAGCAATACGTCTCCGCAGCCAAAATGCAACAAATGAGAAACGAAGATTACATGTGCTACGGTACGTGTTTGGCAGTGAATTTGGGCAACACCTCCACCTATATTATTCCCGATCATATTTACGGCGATTGGATGTTCAGCGCCGATGAAAACAGAGTTCTCATCCCACAGCAAACCAACACCGGAAATAATTTTAAAAGCAACGTTTGGTGGTAAAACCCACTCTCCAAGAAACTTTTCCCATCAGCCGGCGGATGCACTATTTCCTGTACAAGACCAACGGTCGTTTTTACCACAGTGTTTTCCTGCGGATGTTCTACTTCCTGTTCCCTACAATTAGCACTTCCTGCGGATGTGAACCACGGCTTTATATATGTACGCACGAACGTTTTTTGCATTCAGTCTGGGCTAAACCGCCGTCAGGAATGCCAGGTGCGACGTGTAAGGACTACCACTGCTCCTTCTGTTTTCACCGAACGTGCAGCTGTCAACTTCACAACCGTCTCACGCACTTATGCACACAGTGCCATCTGGGATTCTACGAAGACCTCGCTCAACTCAGTGCGCAAATTCAAGCATTTCTGCGTACGCACGCCGCATCAAACAGCGCATGACTTGCTACTGCTTCACCGTCCTCACACACTTTCTCGAAAACGGACGACGCATTCAGCTCCTGCTACCTGGAGAACGCCACCTGCTGCTGCAAAACCACGGCATCATCTTTAATCGCTATCCACCATCCGACGTCGACGTAGTGTGGAACAAACTTACCACGCAACAACAGGAAATCTGCGCCCCTTACCGCAGGTGCCAACTGCATTACAACTTGCCCTCACAATCCACTCATATCGACGGTCCTGCACCATTCATTAAACACTGCCATTTCTGCAACCATGGCACAGGACGCTCTTAGCCAACTCCAAGAATTATCACACACCTCAGACATACTCAGCGTGTCTTCTCTTGAAAAAAACGTACCATACCGCGTCATCGGTGTCAAACCTATCGACACCATACACGGCACAAAACTTGTTGCCAAACTAAACAACGACACGGAAGTTTTCCTGCCAACCAGATTTGGAAAAGCCTCTCCAGATCTCATCAGCAAACTCGACTCTACACCCTTCTGCATCACTTACGAGGGCGAGGAAAAACTCAAAAGTGGATTCAGAAGATTCATCGTCACATTTACACCCTATAAAGAACAGTAATGTCCTGCGAAACAGATCCTGTCAACGTAGGCAACAATCTCACCCTCAAACTCATATTCAATTCACATCTATCCAGCAAAGGTGAACTCCCTTCACATATCAAAATTCTATCCTCCCACACCTCCTTCTTTGGAAATAACAAAAATGTCACAGTCAAACTTGACATCCAAGATGCCGACCTCGTTCACGTCCAATGTCTACCCAGCAAAGTCTACCAGCATCAACAGGACGCAATCTGCAGAATATACCTTGGCAACAACAAAATTCCTGCCGTTTGCAACAAAGTAACACCGACAGGGTGCTTCTCCACCAGCTATAATAATGATGTCGTCATTCCCATATACATACCTACCTACGACGATGATCTTCATCAAAACTTTTCTCACCTTCTAGTCACCTGCGTCACAACACCCAGCAGCACCACACCCCTGTTTCGCATCAGCAGCGGTAGCAGCAGCAGCAGCGAAGACGACGAACAACAACATTCATCTCAGTGTACAACACATTTCAAAATTATTCTAGTGCGAAAGTGAGGTTAAAAAAACTATGGACCATTCAGTGCTCCAAATATATGTGTGGTTTTTGTATTTTATCATAGTTCCAGTGTATTTTATCATGGTTTATTGTTTTGGAGTTTTTGTTCTAAAAACCGTGTGTTTCTTTGTGCTTATTTCCATATTTTATTATAGTTTTTAAGTCATTCAGTGCTCTGTACTTTATCATTGTTACCTCTTGTATAACTTCTTTGTTTGAACCATTCACTGTATTATCACAAAAGGTCCCGGATAATCCGGAACTAGTTTTTAAGTCAATATATAATATTGTATAACTTCAACATCACTGTATTATCAGAAAAATAAATAAAAAACATGGTCCCAGGATTGGCCTACAGGGTTAACGATAATCCTTCCGCTCTTGGCGCTACCGCTCTTAATCCGCCTTAATCCGCGGATTAACAGCGACACTAGCGCTCCTAGCGGCAGGATTATCGTTAATCCAATTGGCTAATCCGGGACCATAACTACTGATGCCGTAACTATTGATCGGAAGATATAAATAATTAAATAATAGTAAGATACAGAAATAATTACAATTGAAGAAGGTGTTTGTTAGCTCCACGTATGGACACCAATTTGAAGAAGTTGTTTTTAGCAGGAGTCGTATCGTATTTCAACTGTTGGGGATCCGAACTTGTAATAGTTGCAACCGCACGTATAGTAAACAGCTTCCGGTATCCTTCGCCACAAATGTACTTTCAGGCGGCCTTTGCCCCAAGTTTAATCAAAATATTAACTTTGTAATTTGAATGTTTCTTTAAGTATTAAATATTTATGTTTGCCTCGGCTGCGTCAGTATTATTGTTAGGGACATGGAAATCTTAGCAGGGCGGGATGCGACAAGAATGTAGGTTTAAACAGATTTTAAGTTTTAATTCACTCCTTTTTATTAATCCTTGACACAAATTAAATACCACTTCACTGATATCGGAGCTGTGAGATTCTTTTATTTAATACTTGCACGTTTTCGTCTCACACGAATACGTAATTAATTTCTCGAGGACACATCTCGCGTCTGGTTATGATCACTGTCTAGAAGCAACACGTCTAGTTATAAGCACTGTTTGGAGGCAACTGAATTGATTTCAACCGTCCAAAATTGTAAATTACTGTATTTGAAGTCTCTGATTGGCTAATCCTAGTCTTATAGAATACCTTCATTTACCTAAAGCTTTTTCTGGTTTTGATAGGCTATTTTATAAACTGTCACTGAAATTACATTATTGTTGCTCCAAGAATCACAAGTGGTACTCTTAAACTTTATTACTCATTACTGACTCAAGGTTACCTCATTGTTACCTTTTTGTTAGCAACTTTTAACCTATTATTCTCACAGCTCCTACATTATTAAATTAGTAATATATTCACATAACATTATTGAACATGTATACAACAATATAAACATATACAATGACTGTTACATACATATTGCTTTAAGGGGGTTGTTACTGAATTTATATGTTATATAATTAGACTGAAACTATTTAAGTGTTAAAAATACTGCCTCACAATAAATAATTTCCGGAAGTTAAATCAATGTATAATGTAGTAAGCCTGAGTTAAGAAATGTGTCCCGAGAAAAAGGTCATTAGGGATTCATATTAAACGAAGTCATTAGTAACAGCCGACTAGTAAACGCTTTAATATACAAGTTCCTGCAGTGGAGTTAAAGATTGGGTTCAGTACGTATGCAGTGTAGTAAAGCATTCTGTAAATTAGAAAAGAAATGAAATTCTGAGTTCCGAGGAGATAACACATAGCAACAGCGTCAAATATATAGAGTTTCAAGATTGAACCACGAGAGAAATAATGTTGGTAGGGGTAGCAATAGATAGGCAGAGCTTAAGTTAGATAAAGGGCTTGCATTCTAAATCACAGTCGTTTAAACTTAATTCTGTGACATATTCTTGTGAATGTGAGTTTCATTTTAAGTAGTGTAAGATTTAGCGGCTTTTAAGAGCGATCTTTCCGAATGACATATCTTTGACTTAAGGCGACTAACGTTTTGCATTATTATTATTCTAAAAACAATTTAATTCATTAATTAAACAGTCGGCAATTCTCTTCAAACTAAACATTTTAGTTAACATTAAAGTTTGTCAGCTAACTACACTGGTGTTATCTTTTCAAAATACACTCACGCATACCCTGAGATAAAGAAGTCATAGCTATACCACTACAGCAGCAGGCGCACTACGAAAGAGCTAAGAGATGATATCATAAAACTCTGTAACAGAGCAGGTAACATTAGGCATTATAAAAAAATTGGAGCTGGAAGCGGCATCAAGAAACCTTAAAGCGTGTGTTTCTGGTGAAATCTTTATATAAATTTTCTGGATTTATAATTCCTGCAAGGAAAATATACATGTTTAATTTGCCCATGATTACTTTCTCTACTACGTATGGTAAGTAGGGGAAGTGTTGTATTCCACCCAAAACTTCCATACCGAGATTTCACCGGAAATACATGTTTTGAGAACCCCTGAATCCAAAAAAAAAAAGCATTTTTGGAAACATGTCTATGTGTGTGCCTATGGTGTGTCTGTTTGTGAACAGCATAACTCAGAAACGAACAGTCGGATAAACACCAAACTTGGTATTTAGGTTCAGTATCTTCCAGAGATGCTACACGAAGGATTTCAAGAAAATCCCCCACCCCAAATTACCCTTTACATGGAACATTTTTCGAAAATTTTAATTTTCTCAAAATTGGCTTTAAAGGTTTTAATTAAAATGTCATATGTTTAAGATATTTTCATGACAAATGAAATGTATATCTCGAATTTTCTGGGAATGTCTCCAAAAGTATTCTTCATTGTGAACGACTTTTGCATAACTGGTAAACCATAAGAGATAGACAAAATGTTACTACACAAAAAATGTAGATCGCGTTAAAATACACAATTTATGTCATTTACATTTTTTTGCTGAGTGAACCATTTTCGAGATATTGCTTGTTATTCCCTTAAATTTTCCAATACTTATACTTTTTCTGAAATTGGAATTCGGTATTCATTTCTTTTTGTCCTGGTAATGCAAAGAGAATGGAATGCGCCACATAGCAACCAGCTCTTAAAACATTTGACTATCGCTTAAAGTCTACCATATTCCCCTTGCATCTACAAGAAAATTAGCAATAAGATTAACATCTCGATATCTCGACTAACATAAGTAGATGCAGAATAAGCGTTTGTAAAAGTAGTTTGTACAAGAGTAGAGAAAGTCATGTGAGTGTAACATATCAGATTCTTCTCTATGCTTGATATTCAATTTATAAAAAAGTGTTAATGCGACAGCTTGTTCACTGAATCAGGTTCTTATTAGTAATTTTCTGTGTATAAACGCATGTAACCAATTTTGTATTATATGCCAAATTCTTCCTATTTGACATTCTCCAATTGGTAGTAATTCTGTTATCTTGATAATGTCACAGGTTACATATTCCCTATTGATAGTCAACTCTAATAATAATAATAATAATAATAATAATAATAATAATAATAATAATAATAATATTAACCTCTAGGCTTTTCTTTTTATGTAACTTATTTTTGTGATCAAAAGGTTCTTTTAAAGGCATTTATATCAATAGAAAAACAAATAATAAGTTCAGCAACTTAGTAAAAACCCTTGGGATGAGTAACTCACGTGGTCATGCATTCCCGCTCTCTAACTGCCTTGGGGGGGCATGTCTCCGAGTCTCTGCTTAAGCACCACTCGCCATAATTTCGCCTAGCCCGTGTTTTATTTTATATCACACCACTGTTGTAATTGTCCAACTGTAGAGGCAGTACTAAAGCCACAAGAGCATTGCTACAAAAATGCTGTGTTTGTAGATTGCTGTGACAGACCACGTGCAGCGGTGTGAAAACAAATGTTTGCATATAACTAGCGATAGCGTTTCACATGCATGCTGTATTATCATGGGATATCTTCCAGAAGTTAATTCACACTTTATAGGGTATTTGGTAGCACTCACTCCCCATCTCGCTCTTCAAGGAAAAAAGTTCCTCGCTGATTGATTTTCTTAATACAAGTTATTTCAACTGAAGCTTTACAAAGAAAGCTAACGACTTTAATTTTTTACAGGCAGACCAGTCATCATCATCTTAAAACTGTGCTCTTTGACATACCTCTTACAAAACTGAAATTACGATTTTAGTTTTTGAGTTTCCACGATGTAAACAAGCTCCATTTAAATGTTTCTAGACTATAAAATTACTGTCTTCACAACAGTGACGTGACACTTGTTTCCCGCGTATCAGCCAACTTCCTCTTTAAGACACCTCAATGGATAACTCAGTAGCTAAAGACAAAAGACAAGTAGAGTGGGGGCGATTTATCATTCCTGAATACTCGGGCAGTCCATAGAGCGAGGAATTTTACGAAGTTTATGTACTATATCAATTATTCTTTATTCTGCAAACTTGAAAATATGAACTAACATGTATTTTACATGAAACTGAGGCAACTGAAGATAATGTGGGTGTTACACCATTCTACAACTATTCACAACTACCACATACCGATAATCAATAATTAGTCATATAACACTGGGAAGCATAGCAAGTTTGTGGATTACACCTGTTTAATCCCATTCTTATACAGGATGATTTCTTTCTTTAATTATTCTGTTTGAAATACAATCAATGCCCCAATTTTAGCACCAAATTAAGCAGAATATCCTTGAGTTTCAATTACCTGTCACTAGATGCGCAGATGTTAATGTTTTATTCGTAATTCTTAGTTCTATTGTCGGTAACTGTTTTTGAGATTTGGTTCTAGTCAACGTGAAAATAGAGTACACATAAAATGAACGACTCTTCCTTGTAAAGCAATACTGCATTACGAATTCAATTACAGCTACTCAAAGGGAATACCAGAGAGAATTTCGTGTTCGGAATCCTCCCCAAAGAAACACAATACTGGGACTGGTAAACAAATTGGAAGCAACCGGATCTCTGGTGAGTAAAAAAGGCAAAACTCGTTCATCTAGACTTCCCACGGTTGTTGTTGACCTAAGAGCACGACTGGATCAGTCACCCAAAACATCATTAAGAAGTTTGTTGCAGGAGACAGGGTACAGCTACTCAATGTGTCAGAGAGCTGTGAAAAGTGAAGGCCTAAAGCCGTATATGTTTACGGTTGTCCATCAGTTACAGGAACCAGATAAGAATAGACGACTGAATTATTTTGGTTGGTTTCAGGCGTTCAATGTGCAAAGCCTGCCTTGTTGTCCATCACATGGTTCACAGATGAAGCATGGTTCCATTTATCCGGCTATGTGAACTCAAATAACTCACGTTATTGGGCCAGCGAAAATCCACATGTTATTCATGAAGCATTTATGCACCCGGTTAAAATCGGAGTTTGTTGCGCAATATCCGCAGAGTACTGCAGAGTACCGACGGATTTTCATGGAGTTTGCAGAGCAACTATTCGATGCAAAGCTGAGTTAAGAATATTTTCAGCAGGACGGCGCTACATGCCATATATCAAATGAATCCATAGTACTAATTGTAAGTTTCTTTGACGACCGGATAATTTCCAAGAACCTGTGGCCACTGAGGCCTCTGGATTTGACATCGCCGGACTTCTTTCCATGGGGTTACTTAAAAGACAGGGTTTATGCCACACGTCCACAGACATTGGACGATCTGAAGCACAACATTACACAGGGGATTCAAGCTATTGGCAGAGTCCTCCAACGAGTGGCCTGTAACATGGAACGACGTGTTGAGTTGTGTCTTATGCAGGATGGAGGTCATTTTCAACATTTGCTACAGAGGTAAATACTCTCCCAAAATTCCTCTATATTTCAGGTATAACAGATTGTCGTTAGCATAACTTGTTTTGAAATAATTAAAGAAATAAATGTGTCAGTTCTTCATAAATCACCCTGTACATTAGCATATAAAGGAAGTATCATGTGAAATGCAGAGATATAACGCAAACAATGCTTGTTGTTTAAGAACACGAATACTCTTGAAAGAACAAATATTTCCATGTGCTATAGTATCTCATGTTTTTAGTTTTGATTTATCTCTCAGAGTAGGTAAATGTAATGACTGAAAGCGAGTCACTAAGTCAGGCTATTGCAGAAACGTGATTTAGTGCGTCAGCTAAATTAGCTTCATTCACAGCTGGGTTAACGATGCATGTTACACGAGTACCGCTACTCCTTCCCCCATTGTTTTGCATGTTATTATTTTAGACACAAGATTCTATGGAAACGCAGTCGAGGTCTATCAAGAACTATAGTACAGCAAATCTTTGGGGACAGGTACAAGGCAATAATGTGAAGTCATAGGGTTAAACTCAACGAATTTCTATGCTGCAAAACTTAAAATTTTAAAATTTAGAAAAAGTATTGACGTTAATCTCAAAAGAATGCACACACTTCAATACATGGAGTATAGAGAGTAGCGAGGTCCCATCCTAATTTTCATAAAGCGCAGGTCTTATTATTAATGTTACCCATATGACAAAAACTGAACTACCTTTAGATTACAGGAGCAAAAAACAAAAGTATATCGAAATGCTTCGATTACTTTGTCCGTTAGCATTTGCATGATAAAACTAAAATTAAACTAAAAACGTTTCAGTGAATAATTTATCTCTAAAATAAGTGAATGATTTTCAATTACAGATGTAAATCAAATATTAAAATATTCTAGCTATGTTTGCATCTCTTAAATGTTTGACATTTAAGTTGAAAGGTTGGCATTACCGGATTTTTTTCAATTTCCGATAATGGAAAATATTCACTGTATTTGAAGTCCGTTTATTTAGCCTCTAAACTGTACAATAGAAATAATTTATTCATTGGCTCTAACCTTTCTACGTTGATAATGTGGTTTTGAAAATGGGAAGATTCCGGGAGTAGAAATGAAACAACCGAACTGAATAAAAATTACGTAATAAAAATTCCCTCCTCTGTTTATTTTTCCTAATAATACACATCAAAATGTAAATGAAGAATACCTTTTGTTTCTCTACCGCTCAATGAAGATGAAGGAAGATTCCCATTAAACCAAAGTCATTCGATTTCCTAACTTCTCCGAAATGCATATACGCACTATCGTTTAAACATTTACAGAAACAGCTACAATACACATTTCGTTATAGATACAAAGAGAACAACGACAGTCAAATGTTGAACAACTGGACGCTATATGCTGGCCTTAAAATTCCATACTGTTTCCATGACATCGCGAGAAACAACTCAATGTTGACAGTACTTAAAAAAAATGACAAAATATTGAACAATTCGAGCCAATGATAACAGATATCTTAGGAATGACTGATGCTGCAAAAACGCTGTTGCAAATAAATTGTGCGTTTTAAAGGGATCTACATTTCTTGCGTAGTCCATTTTCGTCTAAAGCTTAACGTTTACCAGCTACACAAGAATTTGAAAAATTCCTTCCGAATAGACATTTCAAAGGCCATTTCTAAAACTCTAGATATACATTAATAGTTAAGCTAAAACATACTCACAAATGAACTTACAACTTTTACTTAGTTTTTGACATAAGACCAAGTTTCTCAACACATTTTTCACATCGTGATGCCAGCATGTTTTCACTCCTTACTTGCCTGCTTGGTTTCGGGCGTGTAGTGGTATGCCAGGACTCATCACCAGTGACGATTCCTTTCAGAAAGTCATGTCCTTCTGTGGTGTACCGCGTTAGGTGATCCAAACTCGTATCATTCGCTGGCCCTTGTAGTTGTCTGTCAGGTTCTTAGGCACCCAGTGAGCCCTAACTTTACGAAATTTCAACGTTCATTAACAATATCGTACACTACACCATAGGAAATGTTGAACTGTTGTGAATTGCCGCTTCAATGCCCCTGACATTCTGGAGGAATTAGAGCTGTTACCGGCCTCCTGGAGCATGGTGAATCACTAAGGTTTACACGGCTCTCTAGGAAGAATGCACACATCCTGAAGACATTGCTATGGTCCATACAATCATCCCAATACACGCCACGCATGTTCCTGTGAATATCACTCGGTTTATCTCCTTTGGCTACAAATATCAAACCGCACCTCTGTACTCTTCACACGGGACGACAGTAACATGCGCGCCATCTTTTGTTACGCAGTTCACGTTTCTCTCGCTAGAGCTGCACATAAAACAAAACATACCCTCCATAGTGAAAACTTCAAACTATATCTGTGTGAAATTG
Organism: Deroplatys truncata; assembly: GCA_030765065.1. Classification (NCBI taxonomy): domain Eukaryota; kingdom Metazoa; phylum Arthropoda; class Insecta; order Mantodea; family Mantidae; genus Deroplatys; species Deroplatys truncata. Next base: position 266,696,879 of record CM060976.1, read on the forward strand.
CAACATTCCAACTGCAATACCAAAGGAGAAAAAAATTATTGTTCATCACTTTTCGTTCGGTCAACGTGTATGGTATTTTTTTTATCAAAATCGTTAAGAAAACGAGAAAAATAAGAAAATAAAAACAAAATTTCCACGGCAGTTTGTGGTGGAGGGATTTATTTAAAAATACTCGTGTTGTATCTTTGGAAGATACTAAAACTGCATACCAAGGTTGACCTAAGTCAGTAATGAAAGTTTATCTGTATTAACGTGAAGTAGATAGACCATCAGCTTTTGTAGATGAGTGTGCAAGGAAGGTAATGTTAATGCAACATTTTTACTTTCTCTACTACGTATAGTAAGTAGGGGAAGTATTGTACGAGTATTCCACCCAAAAATTCTATACTGAGATTTCACCGCAAATATATGTTTTGAGATCCCCTGAATCCAAAAAAAGCATTTTTAGAAACATGTTCTTGTGTGTGTCTGTGAACAGCATAACTCAGAAACGAACATTCGGATAAACACCAAACTTGGTATTTAGGTTCAGTATTACTTTTTCTACTCGTATAGTAAGTAGTGGAAGTGTTGTATTCCACCCAAAAATTCGATACCGAGATTTCACCGGAAATACATGTTTTGAGATCCCCAGTATCCAAAAAAAGCATTTTTGGAAACATGTCCGTGTGTGTGTCTGTCTGTCTGTGTGCGTGTGTGTGTGTGTGTGTGTGTGTGTGTGTGTGTGTTGTCTGTCTGTGAACAGCATAACTCACAAACGAACAGTCGGATAATCACCAAACTTGGTATTTAGGTTCAGTATGTTCCAAGGATGCGACACGAAGGTTTTCAAGAAAATCCCCCACCCCAGATTACCCTTTACATAGAAGATTTTTCGAAAATTTTAATTTTCTCAAAAATGGCTATTACGAATTTGATTAAAATATCATATGTTTAAGATATTTTCATGACAAATAAAACGTATATCTCGAATTTTCTGGGAATGTCTCCAAAAGTATTCTTCATTGCGAACGACTTTTGTATAACTGGTGAACCATAAGAGATAGACAAAGTTTTACTACACAAAAAATGTAGATCGCGTTAAAATACACAATTTATGTTATATACATTTTTTTGTTTGAGTGAACCATTTTCGAGATATTACTTGTTATTCCCTTAAATGTTTCAATACTTATTCTCTCGAATGGGAATTCCTTATTCATTTTGTTTTATCTTGGATATGCAAAGAGTATTAATCTGTGGGAAACGGAATGGTGCTGTACCTAGCACCCAGCTATTAAGAGATATGTATGTGCTTTCCAAATTGCCCTTGTAAATATATATTTCCCTTGCATCTACAAGAAAATTAGTAATAAGATTAACATCTCGATTAACATGAAGTAGATGGAGAATAAGCGTTTGTAAAAATAGTTTGTACAAGAGTAGAGAAAGTCATGTGAGTGTAACACATCAGGGATTTTTTTTGTCCTGGTAATACAAAGAGAATGGAATACTCCACATAGCAACCGCTCTTAAAATATTTGACTATCGCTTAAACCCTACCAATTCCCCTTGCATCTACAAGAAAATTAACAATAAGATTAACATCTTGATTAACATGAAGCATATGGAGAACAGGAGTTTGTAAAAATAGTTTGTACAAGAGTAGAGAACGTCATGTGAGTGTTAAACATCAGATTCTTTTTACTTACGCTGTTCACACACTCGGACCTTTATATTGAATTTTTGGGTGGAAAACTGTTCTACCTACCATGGATACAGGAATGCCAGCAATTGTTGTGAACAATGAAGCGACAGTGACAAAAACCGCCGCGGAAGACAAACGTTTCCGGTGCTTGAAGCTTGACACCGATTTCCGTGTTAACTCTTGTGGGAAAACAAAATGATTCAGATTGTATGTGAAAAGGTCGGTACGCGACGTAGTAAAATAATAATTATGGGGCTACTGGGGGGTGAGCATAGTGCACTCAGCGGTGCTTACCGAACTGTGGACAAATAAATAATGTGGGGGGGGGGGGTACCATAATGTTGCCCGTAGGCTTTCGGGAAAGTAGCGCCTGAAATATTGATTGGTCGTTCGGCACGCATGTATATCTCTGTAGAGGATTGCTAAGCCTTTCGTTTCACTCCGTAGCTAAATGTAACACCGGTGCACGTTATTCTGCCATGGTTAAGGGTATTCTGTTTTATACAGGCTACCCCCCAAAAAACTTTATATAAGATACAAAAATAAACGATACTAGATAAAGTCCCTAGGTTTTATTTCTACACAAGCTCAATTTTATATCGATTTCATGTTCATGATATAGGATGCTTTATGAAGAAGTGACACATTCAGTTATTTAATTGTTTCAAAACGAGTTATGCTAGCGACAACTTATTATACCTGAAATGCAGAGGAATTTTGGGAGATTATTCACCTCTATAGCAAATGTAGAAAGTGTCCTCCATCCTGCATAAGGTCCAACTCAACACGTCGTTTCTTGTTACTGGCCACTCGTTGGAGGACTCTGTTGCCAATAGCTTGAATCTCGTGTGTAATTTTGTGCTTCAGATCGTCCAATGTCTGGGGACGTGTGGCATAAAACTTGTCTTTTAAGTAACCCCATAGAAAGAAGTCCAGTGATGACAAATCCGGAGATCTCGAAGTCCACAGGTTTTTGGTAATTATCCGATCTTCAAAGAAACTTGCAATTAGTGCCATGGATTCATTTGATGTATGGCATATAGCGCCGTTCTGCTGAAAATATCCTTGACTCAGTTCTACATTGTCTAGTTGCTCAGCAAACTCCATGAAAATCTGTAGGTACTCTGCAGTGATCACTTTGGTTTAAACAAAATTGGTCCCAGTATTCTCTGTGCGGATATTGTGCACCAAACTCCGATTTTAACCGGGTGCATAGGTGCTTAATGAATAACATGTGGATTTTCGCTGGCCCAATAACGTGAGTTATTTGAGTTCACATAGCCGGATAAATGGAACCATGCTTCATCTGTGAACCATGTGATGGACAAAATGGCAGGATTTTGCACAATGAACGCCTGAAACCAACGACAATAATTCAGTCGTATATCCTTACCTGGTTCCTGTAACTGATGGACAACCGTATTCCTATACGACTTTAGGCCTGCATTTTTCACAGCTCTCTGACACATTGACTAGCTGTACGCTGTCCCCTACGACAAACGTCTTAATGATTTTTTGGGTGACTGATCCAATCGTGCTCTTACGTCAACAACCGTGGGAAGCCTAAGTAAACGAGTTTTGCCTTTTTCACTTACCAGAGATCCAGTTGTTTCCGATTTGTTTTCGAGTCCCAGTATTGTGTTTCTTTGGGGAGGATTCCTAACACCAAATTCTCTCTGGTATGCCCTTTGAGTGGCTGTAATTGAACTCGTAATCCAGTATTTCTTTACAAGGAAGAGTCGTTCATTTAATGTGTACTCCATTTTCACGTTCACTAGAACAAAATCTCAAAAACAGTTGACGACAATAAAACCTACAATTATGAACATCTGCGCATCTAGTGACAGACAATTAAAACTTCAGAATATTCTGCTTAATTTGGTGCTAAAATTGGGGCACTGAGTGAATTTCGAACAGAATAATTAAAGAAAGAAATACGTCAGTTCTTCATAAATCACCTGTATAACTTCACACTGTGGCAACCGCTAGAGATGTCAAGGACATGTTTGTTACTCGTTCCTTTCATTTGGTACATAACGATTCTCGCTCCTTTCTTCCAGCCCAACTCGTTCGAAAAGCAATAGCGAATATACAGAACTATGGGCAAGATTCTGGCTCACATGTCTTTTCTTGAGAGATAGGCATTTACTCGTTCGAGAGAACACATCATAGCGATGTTGTCAGGCGTATTGCTTCGGTGCGTTAGGAAGGCGGAGGAATGACAATAGCCCATGTAAAGTTACTGCACCTTCGCACTTTCAAGATTTCTTTTACTAGGGGAAGGTGGGGCAAGAGTGCCATGTTAAGGTTCAAACACTATTTTCTTCCTCTAAACAGAATCATACGTATTTTCCCCCCATATATAAGATAAGCTATCATTACACAAGAACATGATAAAGTATTAAGACAGACTCTCCCAAACATTCTGAGATATTTTGATTTACATAAAGAAACATCAGCTGACACATCTTGCCCCATAGGCTGGGGTAAGTGTGTCACATACATTGAACAAACTGAGACATCATTATTCCTACAAATATCACAAATAAGTCACGTCATTAAGTCTGTACAATCTGTATGAGACATTCCTTTGCATTCTTGACACTGAACCATTGGCTCATCAGGTGGATCTGATAACCTTTCTGGGCAAATTAAGCAAAAGTAGACATCGTCTTTTTTCTGGTCTTCAGTAGTTCTCTGTGACGTTGCCGTATCACACCTTGGTTTCTTCTTCTGTATCTTTGATTTTAACAGAACCTTTGTGGTAGTTGAGCGCTTAGTAGAAGCTTGTTTGCTTTCAAGCATTTTTTATGTGGGCTGCTGGTCAGGATAACCGATTTATCAGGTTTTCTTCCTCTTAGGGTTGGGGTTTTAGGAAAAGGTCTTCTATGAATTGGAAGTGGGGAAATAGTTTCAATGCTGGAGTTTTGGAAACAGGTTTAATTTTATCTGCTTCCTTTTCATCAACGAAGTAAAAGCTTTCCTTCGAAGTAGAAGCTATAGGAATGAACTCCTTTGCATTCCTCATTCTCTAGGGGCAGAATGCTTGAATCTTCGGTATTTTCACTATCCATTTTTCTCTGTATTTATCATTTATAAATTTTGTTACAATGAATTGTTTGTACTATGTTCACAGTACGGGGTAAGAGTGTCACTCTGGCACTCTTGCCCCAGAGTCAGCTGACACTTTTGCCCCCAGCTGCACGGGATTATGTCTGGTGACACCATGGAGTGGCGACTGCATACACTACTAACTCTTCGCGTGCAATTGGGTTCTCATATAAGTGGGGTTAAGCCATAATAACTGAGATATACCAGAAACTACCTTACCTAGAAATAAATTGGGTTTCCTGCCATGGAAATATGAGATCACAATTATGAAAAAAGTACTTTATTATACAACAAAAACAATACATTTCTAGAGCTGCTGTAATGCACAGCCCAACAAACATGCCATCTAACTCAGTGTACCCAACCTTGCAACAAAGTCACTAAGCCCGTATTGTTGCACTTAAAGGGGGGTGACACTCTTACCCGATATGGCACTCTTGCCCCACCTTACCCTACATTACGATACACAAACGCAATTTTCATGTTTTGTTTTATTACTACACCTAAGCAAAATATACCAGGTGAGTCAGCTGCCCCTAACTATTCGTATCCATGCAATCCGCAGTTTATAGTCTAATGTGAAAACATTGACCCTTTTAGCAAATAAACTGTTATTGTAGCTCTGCCATTCTATTTGGTACTATACGCAACTATCATTAATGATTAAAGGCTTGAAGGAGTACCAAAGAACTGCGAAAGCCTTAAAAAAGACGCCGTTTCATGGATATAATGCTTGCAAGAGATAGAGGAATGTTTACCCGAAAAGCGGGATTAACTACGTAGGTTCTGGCCGTGGGTTCTGGTTTAGCTGCCGGAATGTCCTTAAGCAAAGGTTAGCTTCTGAGGTTCGAATCTAATATAAACATCATACCGTTTTGGTTCTTTTTATTTTCTCTACTACGTATAGTAAGTAGGGGAAGTATTGTATTCCACCCAAAAATTTGATACCGATATTTCACCGGAAATACATGTTTTGAGGCCCACTGAATCCAGAAAAAGCATTTTTAGGAAACATGTCCGTGTGTGTGCCTGTGAACAGCATAACTCAGAAACGAACAGTCGGATAAACACCAAACTTGGTATTTAGGTTCAGTATCTTCCAGAGATGCGACACGAAGGTTTTCAAGAATATCCCCGCACACAAGATTACCCTTTACATGGAACATTTTTCGAAAATTTTAATTTTCTCAAAAATGGCTATAACGATTTTGATTAAAATATCATATGTTTAAGACAATTTCATGACAAATAAAATGTATATCTCGAATTTTCTGGGAATGATTCCAAAAGTATTCTTCATAGTGAAGGAATTTTGCATAACTAATAAACCATAAGAGATAGACAAAATTTTACTACACAAAAAATGTAGATCGCGTTAAACTACGCAATGTATGTCATATACATTTTTTTGTTGAGTGAACTATTTTCGAGATAATGCTTGTTATTCCCTTAAATTTTTCAATACTTATTCTCTCAAATGGGAATTCATTATTCATTTTTTTGTATTAGATATGCAAAAAGTATTAATCTGTGTCAAAGAGAATGGCTACTGTATTTCTATATTGCCCTTGCAACTACAACACAAGGGGAACATAGTAAGCCTTAAGCGATAGTCAAATATTTTTAGAACTGGTCGCTATGTTTAAAATTTAATTCTCTTTGCATGTCAAAAGATCGTTTCTGCAAATGCTTATCTCGAATAAAATGAAATAGATGGAGAATAATATTTTGTAAAAATAGTTTGTACAAGAGTAGAGAAAGTCTTGTGAGTGTAACACATCAGATCATTTTACTATCTCTACTACGTAAGTAGGTATGGGAAGTATTGTTATTCCACCGAAAAATTCGATACCAAGTTTTCACCAGAAATGTATGTTTTGAGGCCCCCTAAATCCAAAAAGCATTTTTGGAAACATGTCCGCGTGTGTGTCTGTTTGTCTGTGTGTGTCTGTATGTCTCTGAACAGCATAACTCAGAAACGAACAGTCGGATAAACACCAAACTTGGTATTTAGGTTTAGTATCTTCCAGAGATGCGACACGAAGGTTATCAAGAAAATCCCCCACCCCAGATTACCCTTTACATGAAACATTTTTCGAAAATTTTCTCAGATATGGCTCTAACGATTTTAATTGAAATATCATATATTTAAAATCCTTTCATGATAAATAAAATACATATTTTGAATTTTCTGGGAATGTCTCCAAAAGTATTCTTCATTGTGAACGACTTTTGCATAACTGGTAAACCATAAGAGATAGACAAAAGTTTACAACAAAAAACATGTAGATCGCGTTAAAATACACAGTTTTTTCATATAGATTTTTTTATCCAGTGAACCATTTTCGAGATATTCTTGTTATTCCTTTAAATTTTTCAATACTTAATACTTTTTCTCAAACGGGAATTCGTTATTCATTTTTAATGTCCTGGACATGCAAAGAGAATGGAACACTCCACATAGCAACCAGCTCTTAAAATATTTGACTATCGTTTAAAGCCTACCATATTCCCTTGTACCTACAAGAAAATTAGCAATAAGATTAACATCTGTATTAACATGAAGCATATGGAGAATAGGCTTTTGTAAAAATAGTTTGTACAAGAGTAGAGAAAGTCATATGAGTGTAACACATCAGATTTTTCTCCTTGTGTTTATTTCCTGTATTTTAGTGTACTAATTTATTTACTTTTGTTATTGGCTCTCCTGTAAGCCAAAGACACAAGAATTACAATCAGATAACTGTGTATCATGTTTACTCTAATAATCTGGTGTTGTAAACTGTGTTACGTAGTTAACTTTCATTCTCTTGGGCACATATCGACGATCTTAAATTTAACAGTCTTTGTTTCAGGTTTAAACCTTGTTTTGATTCTACTATTGACAAAGGTGTTGTAAATGTGCTAAGTTCACGGGTAAACAGAATAATAAATTGTTAAAGAGCGCGAATTTCATCAACGAAGTAAATGTTCAAAATGACGACCCCCTTCATCAATGCATATTTGTGTACGTTGCCGGGGAGACCTCCTGGCATGCTGTAACATGCGCGGTGTAATATGCCTGCATTTCACACCTATGAGTATGCCCATAGATGATTTGGGCTTTGCGGTTCTTCGTTGGCGGTGGAAAACATGAAGATTATTTTGTTTTGTACACACTTATAATGTTATCAAAAATGTTATTTATATCATAATATCACATTGTAGGCCCAAAGGGATAAAACAAAACGTAACAAAATGTTTGAAATTAACCACAAGGATTTGAACCCGAATTAAAGTGGCACAGTGCTAAAACTACCGTGATAATACCATTCGGCTAATGCTACCTTGCGAATTTTTATAGGTTGTTTTTAGCGTCATACAGTTTTTTGATCTGGGTTTTTTAGTTTTAATTCAAACAAATAAACTGCATCCGTCATTACAATTACTGTATGATCTGAAATACGCCATAGTTTGTGAAATAAGAAAAATTATCTATCTTATACTTAGCATTTTTTAACTAACGGCTTAAATTCAATTGGTCACACTGCGTAGATCTGCCATTTTGTATTCAAATGGTTTTTTTCAACCGATGCATGTGATAGGTTGTTCCTATGGGCGTTTTCAAAGGGCTGCATGGATGTATGCTAAAGAATAAAAGTTTAAAAATTGGCTAAAATTGTACTGTAGCTCCGAGTGCCAGGGTGAGATTTTTGTTGTTTTTTTTTTTTGTTGTTTTTTTTTTGTATCGACATACATAGCGATTGCATTCTGTTCCGTAAAACACTTATGCATTGAGTTACGTATCCCTCCTCTATAAAGTTTATACAAATCCGCCATTAAAGGCATTCAAGAAAGCCGTAAGTCACATATGTCGCTTAGCACGTTGCATAAATTAAAAACTAAATAGGCGCAGCTGACTCAACTGGTATATATGAAAATATGTTCCGAAATGAATATCATAAACGTTTCATTTTTCCGCAATTTCTGTGTGAGAAAAAAAAACAACAAACCAGGCATCGGACAAAACATGTAGTTTAAGATTACAAATTATATATCATAATGTAAGAAATAAAATAATGATTTAAAGTCCAAAAGAATACCCTCGGCATATTATTTTACACTGACGAAACTTGGCTAAACCAAAACCATGCTAAACCAAATGAAACGGTGGTATACAAACTCCATTAGGTGAAGGGTCATAGCTAATAATCTACCATGCCAGATAGGCGAGATATATGGCTTCATAAAAGGGGCAGATCGGTTGTTTCAGTCAAAAAGCTGTCGAGTTATCATAAAGACATGAGTAATGTAATGTTTACCGATCTCCTTCACAGACTGGAAGGGTGTGATAGCAACAGACAATGCCAAATATCAATCTATGCTTAAAGAAAATATTCCCATACAAATTCTAGAAGAGCTGAAATTTTGTCATGGCTTCAAAACAAGAATCTACAAACACAAATGCCGAATTATAAACTAATTGTATTTCGCTTGCATTTCACTTGTATCATTCAACTTCATTATCAGGTGAACTTGAACTACGTAAAAGGAAGGCAACAACTCTAGTGAAGTAAACAGACTGAGCCTTCCCCTTGGGTCTGATAACTCTGGGCTTTCGAACAGGAAAGGAATGGTCTGAGAGTATCCAGGATACCTAAATCGTCCATATGCAGGAGCTCATTTATGCTGGAAGACATGAATGGTGTACATTAGTGACCAAAACTCGTTCGATGGGATCTAGCCACCGCTCGGCAGCTCACGCGCCTTGGATCGTTCTACTCCCGAGAGAGTTCAATATCCGAAATTAAGACAACTTCTTGCCTGATGTTTTCTTATATTTCTTACAATGTTTCGGGGTTTGTGGCACACACCTTATTTTTTAAGTTCACCCATATAAAAAAAAACTGATGTGTTACACTCACATGACTTTCTCTACACTTGTACAAACTATTTTTACAAACTCTAATTCTCCATCTATTTCATATTAATCGAGATAAACGTTTGCAGAAATGATCTTTTGACATGCAAAGAGAATTACATTTTACACATAGCGACCAATTCTAAAAATATTTGTCTATCGCTTAAGGTCTACTATGTTCCCCTTGTTTGTAATTGCAAGGGCAACATAGAAATACAGTAGCCTTTAAGCACAGACATATCTGTTAACAGCTGGTTGCTAGTTGCAGCACCATTCTCTTTGCCAGAGATTAATACTCTTTGCATATCCAAGACAAAAAATGAGTAACGAATTCTATTTGAGAAAATAAGTATTGAAAAATTTAAGGGAATAACAAGCAATATCTCGAAAATGGTTCACTCAACAACCCAAATGTAGACATAAATTGTGTATTTTAACGAGATCTAATTTTTTTGTGTAGTAAAAGTTTGTCTATCTCTTATGGTTTAGCAGTTATGCAAAAGTCGTTCACAATGAAGAATACTTTTGAACACATTCCCAGAAAATTCAAGTTATGCATTTTATTTGTCATAAAAATATCTTAAATATATGGTATTTTAATCAAAATCGTTATAGCCATTTATGAGAGAATTAAAATTTTCGAAAAATCTTTCATGTAAAGTGTAATCTGGGGTGGGGGGATTTGCTTGAAAACCTTATTGTTGCATCTCAGGAAGCTACTGAACGTAAATACCAAGTTTGGTGTTTATCCGACTGTTCGTTTCTGAGTTATACTGTTCACAGACGTATTTATAAAAATCTAATTTGTATTCAGAGCACCTCAAAACATGTATTTCCGGTGAAACCACGACATCGAAATTTTGGGTGGAATACAATACTTCTGCTACTCTCTCTGCGTAGTAGAAAGAGTTAAAAAACCTAAAAGCTATTTTTAGAAAATAAAAATAAAAAATAACGAAACATTTTTCATATAAAGGGCAGGGTTTAGTGGGGAAATTTTATTGAAAATCCTCATGCTGCAACTTTGATAGATGCCGAACATAAGCAGCAAGTTCGGTATATATCCATGATTTCGTTTCTGGACAATGTTGTTCACTTCTATTTTTTTTCCTTTTACTTTCTCCACTACGTATAGGGGACGTATTGTATTCCACCCAAAAATTCGATACCAAGATTTCACCGGAAATATATGTTTTGAGACCCCCTGAACCCAAAAAATGCATTTTTGGAAACATGTCCGTGTGTGTGTCTATGTGTGTTTTTGTGTGTCTGTCTGTGAACAGCATAACTCAGAAACGAACAGTCGGATAAACACCAAACTTGGTATTTAGGTTCAGTATCTTCCAGAGATGCAACACGAAGGTTTTCAAGAAAATCCCCCACCCCAGATTACCCTTTACAGGGAACATTTTTCTAAAATTTTAATTTTCTCAAAAATGGTTGTAACGATTTTGATTAAAATATCATATGTTTAAGATATTTTCATGACAAATGAAATGTATATCTCGAATTTTCTGGGAATGTCTCCAAAAGTGTTCTTCATTGTGAACGACTTTTGTATAACTGGTAAACCATAAGGGATAGACAAAATTTTACTGCACAAAAATGTAGATCGCGTTAAAATACACAATTTATATCGTATACATTTTTTTTGTAGAGTGAATCATTTTCGAGATATTGCTTGTTATTCCCTTAAATTTTCCAATATTATACTTTTTCTCAAATTCGTTATTCATTTTTTTATGTCCTGGTAATGCAAAGAGAATGGATACTCCACATAGCAACAAACGCTTAAAATATTTGTCTATATCTTAAAGCCTACCAATTCCCCTTCCATCTACAAGAAAATTAGCAATACGATTTACATTTCGATATCTCGATTAACATGAAGCATAAGGAGAATAAGCGTTTGTAAAAGTAGTTTGTACAAGAGTAGAGAAAGTCATGTGAGTTAACACATAAGATTTTTTTACGGGTGTACAGGGATCTGAAAATATGTCTTTACTGTGAAATCTTGACATAATGTTCTTGAGTGGTCAATAAATTTCTATTAAACATCTTTGTCTTCAGGACGGACGTACAGCATCACATCGCTGCACGTTAGACTACAATTTATACTTAGTGTGTTGCTCATACCCAGTCGCGTCACTGTTATCTAAACAGTAAACATTCTATAGGAATATGAACGTGTCGAGGGTCATCTTATTTTAAAATTCGATAGGGTAAATCGTCCAAAGTATCGAATTAAAACACCCTAATGGCCTGATAAGTTTTTCGTTTTCTCTGGTTCCCTTATTTACTCATCGCTCCTTTTCAGTCAAAGGCACACGTTTTAACGATAAATAATGTAAAATGTACACGAAACTTGGCTACCTCGTTAACGAGCGAGCGAGCCTTTCTTCTCCAGGAACATGTAACCAAATAACTGTTCGGAAGTTATCAATTATTTCTGGGCCAAGACAGGGAAATTAATGTGGTTGTCACTTCCGCCTCCTTCTCTATTTATCCTTTGTATCTGCGAGCTTTCCTTGTTTTAGCGGAATCTCTTTCAAGTGTCCGAAACTGTGAATTGTATAGAGAAACATTAAACTTTGTGTAGTGAAAGACGTTATACAAAACAGATGTTTAATTTTATCCCTTCTAGTTATTAAAGGCTACCTTTACCGAACTAGAAGTCTGTAAGCGGCAATCTAACCGTACATTGCCTACAGATTTCCTTTAATCACTAGGTAAATAATGGGCTTGATGTTATATGAATGTCATGGTCCAAATTTCTTCGATATTTATATATAGAGGGGAGAGAGAGAGAGAGATGTCACAAGAAAGCGGCTACGCAACTGTGGTGATCCGTAAAACGTTAAGTAGACGGTGAAGAAGGACGACTACGAAACTGAGGCTGTCTATCAGTGGGTTAATTAAGTAGATGGTGTACAAAGACGACTGCGAAACTGAGGCCAACTCTTAGAGCGTTAATTAGGTGGATGATGAAGGAAGATGACTACAAAACTGAGACCGTCTATCAGTACGTTAATCAAGTTGCTGGTGAAGAAAGACGACTCCCAAGTTAAGGCCCTAGGAAAGGTATTAAAGGCAAAAGTGCAGGAAGGCGGCTATGGAACTAAGGCCATCTATTAATACGTTAATAATGTAGTTGGTGAAGGAAGGCAACTACAAAACTGAATCCATCTATCAATACGTTAACTAGTCTGTTTGTGAAGGAAGATGACTACGAATCTGAGGTCATCTATCAATATGTTAATAAAGTAAACGGTGAAGGAACAGGTCATCGTGAATACGTTAATTAAGCAGATGGCAAAGGAATATGATCCCAAACTAAAGCTCTAGGTAAGTTATTAAAGTGAATGGCGCAGGCAGGTGGCTGTGTAACTAAGATCATTTATCAATATGATAATTATGTAGATGATGAAGGAAGACGACTATGAAACTGCGGACATCAATCCGTATACGGTTCAGGATGGCGACTACGCAACTAAGGCCATTTATCAATAAGATAATTAATTATATTTTAAAGGAAGACGACTGCGAAGTATAGGCCATCTATCAGTACATCGGTTAAGGAAATATAAAAAACATCTGAAGCAGATGGTGCTGGAAGGTTGCTACGAGACTAAGCCATCTACTAATAAGCTTTCCTAGCAGATAGTATGGTTGTTCCAACATTGTTTGGTAATTTTGGAAGGAATGCAATACGTCCTGAAAGGCAGAGAAAGTAATACTGCAAAAAGTGAGGCAATATTGCTCATTTGGAATGATGAAGAGTGATCTAAGAGTGGCACAAAGAAGAAGCAGAGATTCTGGACCACTAACTTAGGTATGAAGATCATTTCCTCTTTACAAAAGAACAAAGGGAGTGATGGTGGAATGGAGCCAAGAAATGGTCTTTGACACCAGTAGTCCATGAGCTCATTTCAGGTAACGCTACCTGCTGCTCCAAACTGTTGTTAATCCAATAATGAATGTCAAAATACCTTTGAACCATACCGTGTGCAACTACAGAGCAGTTATTTGTTTAAGGTAAAAGATGTCCTGAATTTGAAAATTTCGGTATGTAAGATATCTTTATGAAATTTTTGCCAATTATTATACAGGACACTCATATTTTTGCCGTGTTCCAAAATGTTAGCTTGGATGGTTATTTAATTATTAATACTAAAATCATTTTTATTATCTCTACCCCATACTTAGGTAGAGAAGGTATTGCATTTTACCCAAACTCTCAATGCGAGATTTCTCCGGAAATAGGTACACTACGTGATCAAACGTATCCGGACACCTGGCTGAAAATGACGTACAAGTTCGTGGCGCCCTCCATCGGTAATGCTGGAAGTCAATATGGTGTTGGCCCACCCTTAGCCTTGATGACAGCGTTCACTCTCGCAGGCATACATTCAATCAGGTGCTGGAAGTTTTCTTGGGGAATGGCAGTCCATTCTTCACGTAGTGCGGAACTGAGGAGAGGTATCGAAGTAGGTCGGTGAGGCCTGGCACGAAGTCGGCGTTCCAAAACATCCCAAAGGCGTTCTATAGGATTCAAGTCAGGACTCTGAGCAGGCTAGTCCATTACTGGGATGTTATTGTAGTGTAACCACTCCGCCACAGCCCGTGCAGTATGAGGAGGTGCTCGATCGTGTTGAAAGATGCAATCGCGATCCCCGAATTGCTCTTCAACAATGGGAAGCTAGAAGGTGCTGAAAATATCAATGTAGGTCTGCACTGTGATCGTGCCACGCAAAACAACAAGGGGTGCAAGCCCCCTCCAGGAAAAACACGACCACACCATACCACCACCACCTCCGAATTTCACTGTTGGCACTACATACGCTGGTAGTTGACGTTCACCGGGCATTCGCTATACCCACACCCTGCCATCGGATCACCACACTGTGTACCGTGATTCGTCACTCCACAAAACGTTTTGCCACTGTTCAGTCGTGTAATGTTGACGCTCCTTACACCAAGCGATGCGTTGCGACAGTCAGGCGATTAGTAGTTTAAATGCTTCAAGCGGAGAAAACGTTTTGTTTTCATATTATTTTATTACATTAAAGAAAACGCTTTTTGTTCAATCTTTCATAATTTTTACTCAAATTTCATGGATGGGTTACTTTAAAGTAATTAATATTATTTATCACATTAGCAACATCCTAAGTAACGCAGTTACAAAATACCTGGTGTGAGTGTTGGCTTGCTGTAATAGAATGCGCTATAACACTTCTGTGTTGGCTTATGCTCTTAACTCTGATGAGACGAAATGAAAACGTTTTAGGATCAGTTTAACAGTAATTTATTTGCACACTTATTCGCAGCTGGCCGTGAATTCTATCCTACAATAATATTACTGGTTTATGGGACCTACCTATGATGCTGTACCTTCCACACTATGTTATTTTTCTAAATTTCTAACAGCTTCTTCACACACTCGGCCATCTGAGTGGCATGAAGTTCACCTACCGAGGAAATTGTATAAATTCGTCCGAATGTCGTGGCTCTGCTTTATTTATACACCCCGCTAAAAACATCATTTTTACCACAGGTATTTTAAAGCAATAGTGTGATTGGCTGATCACATTAGCGTCTTGTGAGAATCTGTGCTGTTGTATCTTTCATCATGACAAATTAGGACTTTCCGTTTCTCCGGACTCTCGCTATCCCTACCCGTCTCTCTCACTGTAACAGTTATGATATCGCTGTAACCGCCGCACGTTGTCATAGTTACAATTACAATGACAAGGGAAAACTTCATCATTTGCCTACCGGACAGGGACAACCACTACAGCAAACGCCTACCAACCAGGGAAAACCTATGAAAAAGCAGAAACAGCTTGCATTCGTCTACCAACCACAGAAAAACCCCGAAAACTAGTTATTTTTTTTAAAAAAAGGCGGATCATATAAGTATGGCAACTGTAACGGTTTACGGCAAACGCGCGCGCTGCGCAATGCGTCACGCCGGGCAATATTTTTCAAGTTATCGCGCAGTTTGCAACTCTTTCATCGCAGCGGGCATTTCGTCACGCACATCGACTGCTGATTACCACTCTTGCGTCTCCTTGCCCCCACCTCTTGCGACCGCCATGTTGACCACTAACCTCGAAATTTCCTCGTCCTTAGACCTCTTGTCTCAGCCATCTTGTTTAGTTCCCATTTTCACCACCGCGTCTCATATCGCCCCAACTCTCTCTATCCACTCAAGAAAACTACCATCCAACGTTCAAAAATTGCTGATGAGTTCTGGAGAGGCTTTTGCAAGGAAAGGAAAACTTACCTTTCCCATCACCTCCAACATACTCCACTCCCACACCTTTTTCTTTCCACCAATCATAATCTCTCTCATTCTTACCAATCAACAACTTTCATTTGTTCCTTTCCACCAATAACATCACTTCTTATCCACACCAATCACAACTTCACACGTCACTTTCTGTTATACTTTTTATCCCTCGTTCGCCATCTTTTCCCTCTTTCAGTCCCGACCACCGCACAGACAACACCTCGCCACTCCGCTCCTCTCCATCACGTGTCCTCCATACTCTTTTATCTTCCTTCCTTCATCTTCCACCCGAATTAACGAACCAATCACATTTCGTCTTATTTTTACCAATCAAAACCCTCCACGTCACTTCCTGTTTTTCCTTCATCTTTCCCTAATCCTCAATTCTATCTCCTCGTCACCATCTGTTGCGTTCGACATCTTTCGCATGTTGAACCTAACCTCAAACCTCTTCGTCCCTCGACTTCTTGCCTCCGCCATCTTGTTTAGTGCCCATTTTCACCACCACGCCACCGCCATCTTGGTTTAAGTTCTCCACGTTTACCTCATATTTTTAACCTGAACTTCATGCCTCCGCCATCTTATTTAGTTCCAATTTTTACCACCGCGCCTCACATCTCCTCGTCCCACCCTTGCCTCCGCCATCTTGGATTTAGTTCCCCTTCTTACGTCCTGTTTTAACCTAAAAATCTTAACCTCAAATCTCCTTGCCCACCACCTCTTGCGACCGCCATGTTGACCACTAACCTCGAAATCTCCTCGTCCTTACACTTTTTTGTCTTCGTCATCTTGTTTAGTTCCCATTTTCGCCACCGCGTCTCATATCGCCCCAACTCTCTCTATCCACTCAAGAAAACTACCATCCAACGTTCAAAAATTGCTGATGAGTTCTGGAGAGGCTTTTGCAAGGAAAGGAAAACTTACCTTTCCCATCACCTCCAACATACTCCACTCCCACACCTTTTTCTTTCCACCAATCATAATCTCTCTCATTCTTACCAATCAACAACTTTCATTTGTTCCTTTCCACCAATAACATCACTTCTTATCCACACCAATCACAACTTCACACGTCACTTTCTGTTATACTTTTTATCCCTCGTTCGCCATCTTTTCCCTCTTTCAGTCCCGACCACCGCACAGACAACACCTCTTGTCCGCCATCTTGTTTAGTTCTCACGTTGGCCACCGCATCTCCTTGTCGCAGACCCTCCGCCATTTTTAGTTCGCACTATTTTAACCTCAAAATCTGCTCTTCTAAGCTCTTGCTACCGCCATCTTCTTTTAGTTCCCATTCTCACCACCGCGTCTCCTTACCCCCACCTCTTGCGACCGCCATGTTGACCACTAACCTCGAAATTTCATCGTCCTTAGACCTCTTGTCTCAACCATCTTGTTTAGTTCCCATTTTCGCCACCGCATCTCATATCGCCCCATCTCTCTATCCACTCAAGAAAACTACCATCCAACGTTCAAAAATTGCTGATGAGTTCGCGACAGGCTTTTGCAAATCTTGTTGCTAGCAAAACTTACCTTTCCCATCACCTCCAACATACCCCACTCCCACACCTTTTTCTTTCCACCAATCATAATCTCTCTTATTCTTACCAATCAACAACTTTCATTTGTTCCTTTCCACCAATAACATCACTTCTTATCCCCATCAACCACAACTTCACACGTCACTTTCTGTTATACTTTTTATCCCTCGTTCGCCATCTTTTCCCTCTTTCAGTCCCGACCTCCGCACAGACAACACCTCGCCACACCGCTCCTCTCCATCACGTGTCCTCCATACTCTTTTATCTTCCTTCCTTCATCTTCCACCCGAATTAACGAACCAATCACATTTCGTCTTATTTTTACCAATCAAAACACTCCACGTCACTTCCTGTTTTTCCTTCATCTTTCCCTAATCCTCAATTCTTTTAGCTCGTCCCGGATGAACCAATTGCAATAACGATAATCCTTCCGCTCATGGCGCTTTTCAAACTTACCGCCGTCGATCGCAGCGACACTAGCGCCCCTAGCGGCAGGATTATCGTTAATCCAATTGGCTCATCCGGGACTATTATTGAACTCAGAAACGGAACAGTCGGATAAACACTAAACTTGGTATTTAGGTTCAGCATCTTCCAGAGATGCGACACAAGGTTTTCAAGAAAATCCCCCACCCCAGATTACCATTTAGGTGGAACATTTTTTGATAATTTTAATTTTCTCAAAAATGGCTCTAACGATTTTGATTAAAATAACATATGTTTAAGATATTTTCATGACAAATGAAATGTATATCTAGAATTTTCTGGGAATGTCTCCAAAATTATTTTTCACTGTGAACGACTTCTGCATAACGGTAAACCATAAGAGATAGACAAACTTTTACTACACAAAAAATGTAGATCTCGTTAAAATACACAATTTATGTCATATACATTGATTTTGTTGAGTGAACCATTTTCGAGATATTGCTTGTTATTCCCTTAAATTTTCCAATACTTATAATTTTTCATTTTGTTTTGTCCTGGACATACAAAGAGAATGGAATACTCCACAATGGCAACCAGCTCTTAAAATATTTCGCTTAAGGCCTACCATATCCCCTTGCATCTACAAGAAAATTAGCAATAAAATTAACATCTCGATTAACATGAAGCATATGGAGAATAAGCGTTTGTAAAAATAGTTTGTACAAAAGTAGAGAAAGTCATGTGAGTGTAACACATCAGGTTATTTTATTTATGGACGCTCTTTAACTGCTGTGGTCCTTAGCGTCCTATTCGATATTGGGCGTGAAAGACCGGAAATTTTGCTCAGAGACGTCTTATCAGGCTTGAGGTTCTTTCTGCTCTTATTTTGCAGTGTTAATAACATCCCACCTCCATCAATACCCCCGAATTTGATGTGCCTTGTGAAACTATATTTTAATGAATTATGGGTGGAAAACGCGTTCTCTTATGGGAACTTCCTGGGCATGGACCATTCCTGTAGGGAACAGTACCCATCGGACTTCATTCCCTGAATCTAAATGCTAAGTGCCCCTCAAGCCATTTCCTGTTTCGCCCTGGAATATAACTGCACCGTATTGTATCAGGTAGTGGCGGTGGGTGATATTATATGCATAACTAGAGAAAATTTATATGTGCAAGGTAATAACTGCACCGCTTTGATAATCGTTTTGCCACTGAAAAGGCCTTAAAATGTTTAAAACTACGAACATAATTTTACTTTTCCTACCACGTACCTAGTCAATAGAGAAGGTACTATGTTCCATATCTATGTATGGTACTATGTATTCGATATCGAGATTTCACCGGATATACATGTTTTGAGGTCTTCTGAATACAAGGAGAATTTTTAGAAAAAGGTCCATGTGTTGTCTGTCTTTGTGCGTGTATGTGAACACCATAACTCAAGAACGGAAAGTAGGATCAACTGTAAACTTGATATTTAAGTTTACTACTTAAAGACGCGACACGAAGAATTTCAAGTAAATTCCCCTACTCCAGACAATTCCTTTCATGTGAAGATGTTTTGTTGTATTATTATTTTCCCCACGTATGGTAGCCAATTTGAAGAAGGTTATTATATCTTTACGTTATTTGCACCACGCTTTGGAAGTCAATTTGAAGTAGGTTATATTGAAGGAGTTGTATTATATTTCAACTGTTGGGAGCCGAACTTGAAGTTCGGTTGCAACTGCACGTATAGTAAATAGTTTCCGTTAGCCTTCGCCCCAAAAAATGTACTTTTAGGTGGCCTTTGCCCGAAGTTTAAAAAATATTAACTTTGTAATTTAAACTCTTTCTTTAAATATTATATATTTATGTTTGCCTCGGCTGCGTCAGTATTTCTTTTAGAGACATGGATGTCTTGGCAGGGTTGTGATACGACTAAGAATGTAGGCTTACAAAGATTATAATTTTACTTCGCTCCTTTTATTAATACTTGATATGATTTAAATAACACTTCACTGATATATAGAGAGCTGTAAAATTATTTTGATTAATTAATTACACTTTTTAACACGTAAACTTATTTTTCGTCTCACACGAATACATATTAAATCTCTCGAGGATATGTCTCGCGTCCGGTTACAAACACTGTCCGCAGGCAACTAACTTCTGAATTTGTAAATCTTTCTCCTTTTCAGTTCCTGATTGCCTAAATCTACTCCAGTAGAATACTTTCATTTTACTAAAGCTTTTTCTGGTTGTTGATTGGCTATTTTTATAAACTGTCACTGAAATTAGATTATTGCTTGCAAGAATCACAAGTAACATTTAAACTTTCTAATTCATTATTGCTTCAAGGTTACCTTATTGTTACCTTATTGTTATCAACGTTTAACTTATTATTCTCACAGCTCCTACATTATTTAATTACGTAATATATTCACATAACATTATTAAACATGAATAGATTAATACAAACATCTGCAATGAATGTTACATACATTTTTAGAAATTATTACATACACATATTGCTTCAAGGCGGGCTGTTATTGAATTTACATATTGTATAATTTGACTGAAATCATTTAAGTGTTAAAAATACTGCCTCACATGGAACATTTTCCAAACTTTTTATTTTTTAAAAATGGTTATAATGGTTTTGATTATTATACAATATTATATTAAAGATATTTAAATTACAAATAAAATGTATATCTTGAATTTTTGGAGAATAGGCCGTGAAGTTCTCTTCATTGCGAAGGAGTTTTATCTAATCTTTTATAACTAGTAAATGTTATGTAATAGACGTAAACGTACTACACAAATAGCGTATAGCTCCTCAAAACCAATTTATTTCAAATTAGCTTTCTTTTTTGTGGCATAAGCCGTTTCCGAGATATCCGTCATTGATGATTCGAAATGTTCCTTACTTGGTCATTCTTTAGCCCTTTCAACGTTCAGAGGTTTGTCGTGATGCCATGGAAACTGTGTGGAATTTTATGGCCAGCATATAGCGTCAAGTTGTTAAACATTTGAGTATCGCTGCTCTCTTTGTATCTATAATGAAATTTGTAATGTGGCTGTTTCTGTAAAGTTTTATCTCGATTAAAATGAAGTAGATAGAAAAATAAACTTTTGTAAGAAGAATTTGTATACCCATTAATAAACGATAGAGGGTAGAGAAAATCGTGTGAATGTAATATATCTTAATTTTTTCTACATGAATCAATAGATCCGATTCCTTTCTTACACCTGCACTTCTTTTATGGCCTGTTTTCTTGTGTCCTGCACTGCTCTTAATGTATGTATGCCACCTTATAATAAAGGAACGGAATGCCATGAAATCCGTTTATGGACGAATACACAAAAACGTGGAATAACGGAATTGTGTTCTCACAAAAAACAAGTGCCACAAGGGACCACATGGTGTGCGGTTTTATTGCTGTGGTCCCAAAAGTGTGCACCCCGGGGCTCCGCGTGAAGCTCAGCGCCGAGTCACAGTTGGACTCAAATTCTGCAACATGAACAAACTGGGGCTATTCATTTCCGTTAACAGTTTATATTCATCTGCAGCTCTGTGCGTGTTGCCATGGTAAATGTTAGCATTCTTCTCTCCTCAGTCTAGCTCTCTCTCTCTCACTCCCTCCCTTCCTTTCTACAGTTCCACTGCATAGCGTTTCTCCTCTCATTCTGACTCAAACTATGCTTCTCCATTCTCCCTTACGATCAATCTCCGTTATTCTCCAAATATTTCCACCTCTTTCTGTTTCCTTCCCGTTCTTTATTTCCATGTCTTTGGTTTTTTTCTTATTCTACACCTTCTCACGATGTGTCCTTTGCCTCTCTTTTTCTCGCTCTCCATTTCCCTATCCTACCCTCTTACCTATTATTTCCTTCATTTCACACACTCCATCCCTCTCTCTCTCTTATTCACTATTTCCCCTCCCTAGCTTGCTTCTCACACACTCCATTCTCTATCCCTCCCTCTCTCGACCTCATTTTCTGTTTCTGCCTCCCTAGCTCCTCTCCCCACATTCTTCTCGCACTCTCCATTTTCTTATCTGCCTCTCCCTTATGATCCTTCTCTGTTACTCCCTCACTCTATCACTATGTTCTTCATTCTCACACTTCCTATCCTTTATTTCCATCTCTTTGGTATTTTCTTATTCTACTCCTTCTCTCGATGTCTTTTATCCTCTCTCTTTCTCCCTCTCCATTTCCCTATTTCCCTCTCACCCTCTTAACCGTAATTTATCTCCTTTTTTCATTCTCCATTCCCTACCTCTTCCTTCCCCGCCCTGTCTCTCTCTCACTGACTCTCTCCATCATTTCTAATAAGTAGAGGAATTATTACATTCCACTTTAAAAATTCGATACCCAAATTTCAGTGGAAATACACGTTTTCAGACTCCCTAAATTAAAAAAAGGAGATTTTGAAAAAAGCTCTGCGTGTGTGCGTGTTCTGTCAGCCAAAAAGATAAGTCCGATAAATGCCAAAATTGGTATTTTGGTCAGCGTCTTTCCAATTTCCAATTCCAGAAAACCTTTGCATGGGTAGTTAGATATTCTTGATGTTCTCAAAAATGGCTGTAGGTGTGTTTAAGATATTCCTTAATGGTAAAAAAATACAAATCTTAAATTTTATGGGATGACCTGTATAATTATTATCTGGAATAATAAGTAAACGTTAGGTGATGGAGAAAACGTAAACCAGAAAAAATGTAGATCTCTTAAAAACTCAGTATTTTTTCCAATAAACTTTCTTTTTGCATTGGCCATTTCCGTGTTATGCTTTATTCATGGTTTGAACTGTCCAATACTTCGCCATTCTTTTAAGTTGATATCAGTTGTTTCTCGCAATGTCATGAAAACAGTATTGAATTTTAAGGTCAGCATATAGCGTCCAGTTGTTAAACATTTGACTGTCGCTGTTCCCTTTGTATCTTTAACGAAATGTGTAATGCTGCTGTTTATGTAAAGTTTTATCTCGATTGTAATGAAATGGATAGAAAAAATCTGATGTGTTACACGCACATGACATTCTCTACTCTTGTACAAACTATTTTTACAAAGGTTTATTCTCCATGTTAATCGAGAAATCTAGATGTTAATCTTATTGCTAATTTTCTTGTAGATTAAGGGGATATGGTAGGCTTTAAGTGATAGTCAAATATTTTAAGAGCTGGTTGCTATGTGGAGTATTCCATTCACTTTGCATTAACAGAACAAAAAAAATGAATAACGAATTCCCATTTGAGAAAAAGCATAAGTATTGGAACATTTCAGGCAATAACAAGCAAATCTGGAAAATGGTTCACTGAACAAAAAAATATGACATAAATTGTGTATTTTAACGCGATCTACATTTTTTGTGTAGTAAAATTTTGTCTATCTCTTATGGTTTACCAGTTATGCAAAAGTCGTTGACAATGAAGAATACTTTTGGAGACATTCCCTGAGAATTCGAGATATACATTTTATTTGTTCATTAAAATATTTTAAACATATGATATTGCAATCAAAATCGTTAGAGCCATTTTTGAGAAAATTAAAATTTTCGAAAAGTGTTCCATGTAAAGGGTAATCTGGGATGGGGGATATTCGTGTCGCATCTGTGGAAGATACTGAACCTAAATACCAAGTTAACTGTTTATCCGACTGTTCGATTCTAAGTTATGTTGTTCACAGACAGACACACACACGGACATGTTTCCAAAAGTGCTTTTTTTTGGATTCAGGGTGTTTCAAAAATATATTTCCGGTGAAATCTCGGTATCGAATTTTTGGGTGGAATACAATACTTCCCCTACTTACTATACGTAGTAGAGAAAGCAAAAATAAGTTTATGTAAGAATAGTTTGCATACCCACTGATGAACGATAGAGGGTGGATAACTCATGTAAGTGTATCACATCATAATTTCTTCTTGCAGCTATGCAAAAAACGTGGAATTTCAAATCATCACATACCGACCGGCTTTATAAAATTATGACTGTCTTCTTTATCTTCAACGATACGTAATGAAATTTGATCTCGATTAACAAGGAATACTGTACAAGCTAATATAAGAATGGTTTGTAAACGAGTGAGTAACTTCACATAAGATTTTGTAACATTACTGTGAAGTGTGAGGCTGTTGTAATCTCAAATATTGCAATGCTAACATGGAAAATAAATACTGAAGCGTAAAGTTGAATTTACACACTGCACTCAGAAGTCAGGAGTATTGCACCGAAGACTAGCAGCAAACTTTGCTATATGACAGTCACTGAAAAAAATTCCAAACAGATGTGATGTGACATTCAGCACAGTTTACAGTCCAAATTATTTTTCCGATCGGTGCATATGACAGAGGGCTTATTATATGTATCATGGACCTCTGGCAGAAACCGCAGGTTTTTGATGAAAATGGGGGCGGGGGGGGTTGCGTTTGAATATTCATTGCATAACGGGCTCCGGGTCGATGAGGCCGAATAGTAACACTGGCTCAGCCGTAAAAAAATAACTATTATCTGTCAATATAGCTCAGGAAATGAAATTACTGACGAGATTGCGGCTAATGAATGCAACTGCCTACATATTCCATGCAAAATGCTACCTGATTACGGGCTATTTTCGTCTTGTTAAGGCATCAGGTCTATTATATTGGGAACAATTGCTTCAAGGCGGAATTCCATTTCGCTCCTGAATTCACAAGGAAAATTCGTGCACTGAAAGAGGGCAGACCGCGGCGTGAAAAAAACTACACAGAATTCATAGCAGTCTATTCTTCCGTTTACTTCTTGTTAACACAGATAGACTTCCATTACACATTTGTTTTATGTGTAGTATATTCCAGCCTAACCGAAAGGCGGAGGGAAACATTTTATTTAAAGAAACTTATGTATATATTCCATGACTTTCTCTACCCTCTATTGTTTATTAGAGCATATACAAACTATTCTTTGTAGAAATGGCGGCGTTACAATTTCGTTATAGATACAAAGAGAACAGCGATAGTCAAATGTTTAACAACTGGACGCTATATACTGGTCTTAAAATTCAATACTGTTTCCATGACATCGTGAGAAACAACTGAATGTTAACAGTACTTTAAGAGAATGGCCAAGAAATGAATAACTCAATCATTTAATAACGTATATCTCAGACATGGCCTATGCCACAAAAAACGTATTTGTAATGAATTGTGTGTTGTAAGGAGATCTACATTTTGTCTATCGCTTAAAGTTTACCAGTTATACAAGATTATACAAAATTCCTTCATAGGACTTCGCAGGTTAATTTCCAAAAATTCAACATATACATGTTATTCTTCAGGTAAATAGGTTACATACATGATATTTTAATTAAAATCGTTAAGAAACATTTTTTAGAAACTCAAACATTTCGAAAAAATGTTCCATGTGAAGGGTAGTTTGGCGTGGGGGATTTTCTTTAAGATCTTAGTGTCGCATGTTTCGATTATACAAAACCTAAATACCAAGTTGGGTGTTGATCCGATATTTTTGTTTTTGAGTTTTGCGTTCACACGCACACACATTTTTGTGTAATAAAATTTTGTCTATCTCTTATGGTTTACCAGTTATGCAAAAGTCGTTCACAATGAAGAATACTTTTGGAGACATTTCCAGAAAATTCGAGATATAGATACATTTCATTTCTCATGAAAATATCTTAAACATGCGATATTTTAATCAAAATCCTTAGAGCCATTTTTGAGAAAATTAAAATTTTCGAAAAATTTTGTATGTAAAGGGTAATCTGGGGAGGATTTTCTTGAAACCTTTGTGTCGCATCTCTGGAAGATATTGAACCTAAATACCAAGTTTGGTGTTTATCCGACTGTTCGTTTTTGAGTTATGCTGTTCACAGACACACACACGGACATGTTTCCAAAAATGCTTATTTTAGATTCGTATATTTTCGGTAAAATCTCGGTATCGCATTTTTGGGTGGAATACAATACTTCCCCTACTTACTATACGTAGTAGAGAAAGTAAAACGTGGGTTAACAAAACGGTTCTCCCCCTTTAATTGGTTTAAGTGGAGTTCTATTGTTTAAGAATAAACATATTGTTTTTGTAGAACAGACTGTGAAGTCCCCTTTCATTTATTGAATGTTGTATAACGCTGAATTACAAAGAAACTTTAAAAATAACAGAAAAGTTTCCTATAGGAAAAGTGTAGAGATCATTAAAGTGTACAAATTGTTTTATATAAGCTTTCTCGTGGAGTTAGCCATTTTATAAATTCATTTTCGAGAGCTGGCTCTGCGGTTTACATTCACGTCAAGCGCCCACTCTGAACTTGAATTTTTCGTGGTTTTCCCTGGTCGCTATGCGAATGGTTGGATGATTTTATCATTAGTTACGATTTCCTTTCCATTGGTTCATTTTTATTGCATTTCAGTCTCAGGTTTCAGATGTGCTGAAATGGGTATGGAGGTGTCAGACAGACTGCGCGGATGCTTTCCTCAAAGAAAAGAGTACTCCCGTGGACACTAGAGGGCTGCTTGGTCGACGGGTCGTACATCGCCCACTCTAGGCAACTCCAGCAGTGAGACAGGTCTCCTAGTGGACTTTGTTCCCCATCTAATTGACAATATTTACTTCGCGCGGATAAGATTCGACACATGAGTCCAGGCCGGAGACGCTAATGAGGATCCGGTCGGTCGCAACTGCGAAGCAACGACAGAGCATACCGTGGGATCTGCGCGTCTAAAGTTGAATGATTTTCGGATTATTTATGGAACCGTTACCTTGTTAGCGGCTTTGTGGCGTGTCTGCCTACGACCTGTAGCCTCCTGTGACTCCTTTACTTCATCCCTTCCTCTTGGTGGCAATAGCCGCAATAAATCTATGTAGGTCCAATGTCCTTGTCTGTTATGTAACCTAACCTATGCTTATAGTATTGAGTTTCAGTAAACTCCTTTATATAGACGCTGTTTCGTTATGTTTTTAACCCTAGATGTCTTCATTCTGAATGAATTTTATGAGGCGTGTGTGGTAAGTTATTCACCTATTTTTGCGACGTTGTAACTGCAAGTAAATTACGATTTTATATAAAACTTACTTAGTCGGCTTACCCTACTAGTATGTTTGGCTTACACCTACTAGGACTTACGCGCGTGCCTATGACCAGAGGCCTGTCGAGAAGCGGACGAACAAGGAATCAGAGAATGAAGAACACGGAACGGGAGATCAACCCGTAGGCAGGTATAAGAGTAAGAAAGAACACGATATGAAATGAAGGCGAAATAGATGAAAGGAAAGGTGATTATAGAGCAATTGATGCAATGAATGGCGATGTAAACCGGAGAAAATCCGTCCAGACGCCGCTTCGTCCACCATAAATCCCACATGTGAGCCCCCGGGATCGAACCCGGGCCGCCTTTTTGGGAAGCGAGCCGTCTAACCACTTGGTCACGGCGCCACCCTTGTATATGCCAAATGAAATGATTTATTTTGAATTTTCTGGGAATGTCCCTACTTTTGCATCACAGGAAAGCCGTAAGAGATAGACAAAATTTTACTACGTAATAAAGTTTAGATCACGTTAAAACACACAATTTATGTCATATGCATTTTTTTGACGAGAAAACCATTTCCGAGATATTCCTTATTATTTGTTTCCATTTTACAAAACTTATACTTTTCCTCAAATGGGAATTCGTTTGTTTATTTTTACTTTCCCTACTACGTATAGTAAGTAGGAAAAGTATTGCATTCCACCCAAAAATTCGATATGGAGGTTTCACGGAAATGCATGTTTTGAGCCCCCTTGAATAGAAAAGAAAAATCATTTTTAAAAAAGCCCTTCGTGTGGGTGAGTGTATGTGTGTGTGTGTGTGTGTGTGTGTGTGTGTGTGTGTGTGCAGCATAACATAAAAACGAAAAGTTGAGTAGATACCAAACTCGGTATTTACGTTTATTATCTTTCAAAGATGCGAAAAACAGATTTTTAGGAAAACCGCACATCCCAGACTACCCTTTACACGGAATATTTTTCGAAAATGTTTATATTCTCAAAAATGGCTTTAATGATTTTGATTAAAACATCACATGTTTAATACATTTTCATGGCAAATGAAATGTATACTTGAATTTTCTAGGAATGTCTCCAAAAGTCCTCTTCATTCTGAATGACTTTCGCATAACTAACATTCGTAAGAGATACACAAAATTTTACTTCAGAAAATGCGCAATTTATGTAATACTTTTTTTTTGGTCGAGTGAAACATTTCCAAGATTTTCTTTGTTATTTGTTTGAATTTTCCAATACTTATGTTTCTCAAATGGGAATTCGTTATTCGGTTTTTTATGTCCTGTACATATAAAGAGAATGGAATGCGCCACATAGCAACCAGCTCTTAAAACATTTGACTATCGCTTAAAGCCTACCATATTCCCCTTGTGACTACTAGAAAATTAGCAATAAGATAGCTTCTGCAAATGTTTATATCGATTAACATGAAGTAGATGGAGAATAAGCGTTTATAAAAATTGTTTGTACATGAGTAGAGGAGGTCATGCGAGTGCAATAATTCAGATTTTTTTAATTACACTACGTTATGATACTTACATATTATGTAGAGAACTATTGCACACATGTTTTCAGGTCCCCTTTTTTGGAAAAAGGTACGTGTGTGCGTCTGTGAACATCAACACTCAAAAAGAGAAAGATGCGACAGGAAAATTTTCAAGAAAATTCACCCATACCACATACTACACTTTACATAGAAAATTTTTAGGTATCTTTGATTTCTAAAAAATAGGTGTAACGAATTGGATTAAAATACCACATATTAAAGATATTTACAAATTATATATTGTATTATCCAATAATAGCCTTTGAAATGCTCTTCATTTGGAAGGAATTTGGCATAAACTTGTATAACTAGTAAACATTAAGCGATAAATGAAAACGTACAAGAAATGTAGATCTGTTTACGACACACAATTTATTTAAAATTTAAAAATGTTTGTAAAATAACAACTGACTATTCAGGTTCTGACCATCGCAGACAACGAATCACTTCACCTGAAGATGCCAAGCGCTGTACTTGGCGAAACGTCAGTATCTGCGATGCCTTCTAGACCACGGCCTACAAGCCTGAATAGTAGTAATTCAATTAATAGTGTTGTTATTAGCAGCAAATTAGATGCGTTACAGCTCATGCCTAAGAGTGGGTTATAGCATTGTATAGTTTAAGTTGTCCTCAACAGTTTCTTGTTATAAGGATAAATAGATCCACATGACGTGAATACACAGAAGTTGTCATATGTAACAGCAACACCAATTTCTAGAGCAGAACTTTTCCTTAAAGCTGGCTTTAACTTCACATCTCTACTCTAAACTTTGTAGCAGCTGCACTCTCAAATGTGTCCCGTACTCTCGTTATCTAAATGAAGCTACCAAAAAACTACTATAAGCGTTCGGACCTTGGCTATGGAGCGACGGCCAGACCGATACCAGGCAACAGAAATGTCTCCAAGAAAACAGGCAATGTTTATTTAACGAAGGCTTATCACAAAACAGTATAACATGGTCTGTGGTCCGCATTCTGGAGGCCCCGGGTTCAAATCCCGTGGGCTGACCAATCTGTCTGAGGTTTTTTCGTGGTTTTCCTCAGTCGCCAAGGTAAATACCAGTTGTATATTTAACACCACGACCCAAAGTTCCATCTTAAGTCCAAAATAATAGTAAAATTAAAAAAGTGGTAATAGCGAATACTATGCCATCTATCCACAGAAAATGTAAGCGGTTAGACTGGACGGCACCCTAATGCCATCTGCACGTCATAATGCAGGTGGTTACAGGGATGAGACCTAGAAGTCCAACTGTCTGCCTTTATATGGGAGCGGCGGTTAAACTGTACGGCACTCTAATGCCATCTGCACGCATGAAGCAGGGGTTACAGCGATGAGACCTAGAAGGCTAACTGTCTACCTTTCTTTGTGACGGCGACGGTTAGACTGGGCAGCACCCTAATGCCATCTGCACGGCATGAAGCAGGGGTTACAGGGATGAGACCTAGAAGGCTAACTGTCTGCCTTTATATGGGAGCGGCCGTTAAACTGTACGGCACTCTAATGCCATCTGCACGGCATGAAGCAGGGGTTACATCGATGAGACCTAGAAGGCTAACTATCTGCCTTTCTTTGTGAGGGCGACGGTTGGACTGGACGGCACTCTAATGCCATCTGCACGGCATGAAGCAGGGGTTACAGGGATGAGACCTAGAAGGCTAACTGTCTGTCTTTCTTTGTGAGGGCGACGGTTGGACTGGACGGCACTCTAGTGCCATCTGCACGGCATGAAGCAGGGGTTACAGCGATGAGACCTAGAAGGCTAACTGTATGCATTTCTTTCTGAGGGCGACTGTTGGACTGGACGGCACTCTAATGCCATCTGCACGGCATGAAGCAGGGGTTACAGCGATGAGACCTAGAAGGCTAACTGTATGCATTTCTTTGTGAGGGCGACGGTTGGACTGGACGGCACTCTAATGCCATCTGCACGGCATGAAGCAGGGGTTACAGGGATGAGACCTAGAAGGCTAACTGTATGCCTTTATATGGGAGCGGCGGTTAAACTGTACGGCACCCTAATGCCATCTGCACGGCATGAAGCAGGGGTTACAGGGATGAGACCTAGAAGGCTAACTGTCAGCCTTTATATGGGAGCGGCGGTTAAACTGTACGGCACTCTAATGCCATCTGCACGGCATGAAGCAGGGGTTACAGCGATGAGATCTAGAAGGCTAACTGTCTGCCTTTCTTTGTGAGGGCGACGGTTGGACTGGACGGCACTCTAATGCCATCTGCACGGCATGAAGCAGGGGTTACAGGGATGAGACCTAGAAGGGTAACTTGTCCGCCTTTCTGTGTGAGGCTGACGGTTAGACTGGACGGCACCCTAATGCCATCTGCACGGCATGAAGCAGGTGGTTACAGGGATGAGACCTAGAAGGCTAACTGTCTGCCTTTATATGGGAGCGGCGGTTAAACTGTACGGCACCCTAATGTCATCTGCACGGCATGAAGCAGGTGGTTACAGGGATGAGACCTAGAAGGCTAACTGTCTGCCTTTATATGGGAGCGGCGGTTAGACTGGTCGGCACCCTAATGCCATCTGCACGGCATGAAGCAGGTGGTTACAGGGATGAGACCTAGAAGGCTAACTTTCCGCCTTTATATGGGAGCGGCAGTTAAACTGGTCGGCACTCTAATGCCATCTGCACGTCATGAAGCAGGTGGTTACAGGGATGAGACCTAGAAGGCTAACTTGTCCGCCTTTTTGTGTGTGGGCGACGGTTAGACTGGACGGCAACCTAATGCCATCTGCACGGCATGAAGCAGGTGGTTACAGGGATGAGACCTAGAAGCTAACTGTCTGCCTTTATATGGGAGCGGCGGTTAAACTGTACGGCACCCTAATGCCATCTGCACGGCATGAAGCAGGGGTTACAGGGATGAGACCTAGAAGGCTAACTTGTCCGCCTTTTTGTGTGTGGGCGACGGTTAGACTGGACGGCACCCTAATGCCATCTGCACGGCATGAAGCAGGTGGTTACAGGGATGAGACCTAGAAGGCTAACTTGTCCGCCTTTTTGTGCGTGGGCGGCGGTTGGACTGGACGGCACCCTAATGCCATCTGCACGGCATGAAGCAGGCGGTTACAGGGATGAGACCTAGAAGGCTAACTTGTCCGCCTTTTTGTGTGTGGGCGGCGGTTGGACTGGACGGCACCCTAATGCCATCTGCACGGCATGAAGCAAGTGGTTACAGGGATGAGACTTAGAAGGCTAACTTGTCCGCCTTTTTGTGTGTGGGCGACGGTTAGACTGGACGCACCCCATCATGCAAATCATTTTAACTTGAACAATAAATTTACACAATAACAACTCCCATCTATTATATTCCCAAGACTTACTCTACCTTTAATTACTTATTAGTGGTTATACAATTATTCTATGAAAGTTTATTTTCTATCTACTACATCTTAATACAAATAAACATTTGTATAAACATATTTAGTTATAGATACAAAGGGAACAGCGATATTTAAATGTTTTTAGACAGGACTAGAAAAGAATGACAAGGTATTGAAGAAATCGAACCTTTAATAACGGATATCTCGGAAATGGCAGATGCCACAGAAAAGGCCATTTGAAATAAATTGTGTGTTTTAAAGAGATCTATGCCTTTTATGTAATGCATTTTCGTCTATCACGTAACGTTTACGAATTATACAAGCTTATACCAAATTCCTTACGAATGAAGAGTATTTCCTAGACTACTCCCAGAAAGTTCGTGATATACATTTGATTTGTCATGTCAATATCTTTAATACATACTATTTTAATCAAAGTCGTTATAGCTATTTTTTAAAAAAACAAAGTGTATTAAAGTGAGTTTAAGGTGGGGGTTTCTCTTGAAAACCTTTGTGTCCATCTTTGAAAGGTACTGAATGAAAATACCAATTATGGTATTTTTCTGAGATTTCAGTTTTGAGTTATGCAATTCAGAGGCACATACCTACCGAACATTTTGTAAAAAACATTTTTTTCGAAGTTAGGGGTCGTTAAATTATTTATTTCCGGCGAAATCTTGTTACTTGGTACGTGGTAGTGAATGGGAGAATTAATATTTATAGAAAACAGGTATTTTGTAACATGGCAGAATATTACTGTTTCATGTATAAGCACTTGCATAGGTAAATTTCAACATGATATTTTACACACTGCGCATTTTCAACACCTTAATTGCGTTATGTATTTAGGTATACATTTTATAAACCTAAAACCGGGGTATAAGGTAAAAGGCAAGATTAACCCCTGTGATAGCAGAAATCCACCCTGTGCATTTACACGGGTTACGACAAGGTCACGAGTATTTCATTTGACTCGTTTGATATCATCTTGGTTCTGTCCAACATATTGACCTTATGAAAAACAAAAGAGGAACGTAACGCCATTATACCAATCCTGTCCCTATTGTGCGAGTTTACTCGCTGTTCCATTGTTTCCGCGTTCGTATGAAAAGGGCTCGCTGGCTGGACATAATAGCAAGACAAGCTTTCACCCACGACATTTTTAGTTGGTGACGGGGAAAGTAAGGGCTTATGGAAAATATGAACGTCTGTAATGTGGAGATATGCGATGCTGAACAAGTGAAATCCGACATTATATATATAGCATAATTTTAAACAAGATTCTCTACCCGCTATCGTTTATTCTTATAGCTCTTCTGCAAGCAATTCTTATGAAAGCTTACCTTTCTGTCTACTTCATTATTTCCTTCTGGAAATAGCTACATTACACATGTCGTTATAGATACAAAGAGAACACCGATAGTCAAATGTTTAACAACTGGACGCTATATGCTGGCCTTAAAATTCCATACTGTTTCCATGACATCACAATAAACAACTGAGCGTTGAATGAACTAAGGAATTACAAGAAATAAACTATTAGAACCATTAATAATGGACATCTTAGGAATAGCTTATGCTGCAAACAAATTTATTTGAAATAAATTGTATATTTTAAAGAGATCTAAATATTTTGTGTTGTACCTTTCGTCTATCGCTTAATGTTTATCTAATACAGGGAGATTTATGAAGAACTGACACATTCATTTCTTTAATTGCTTCAAAACGATTTATGCTAGCGACAACTTATTATATCTGAAATGCAGAGGAATTTTTAAGAGATCATTTACCTCTATAGCAAATATTGAAAATGTCCTTCATCCTGCATAAGGCACAACTCAACACGTCGTTGGAGGACTCTGTTATCAATAGCTTGAATGTTGTGCTTCAGATCGTCAATGTCTAGGGACGTGTGGCATAAACCCTGTCTTTTATAGAACCCCTTAGAAAGAAGTCCGGCGATGTCAAATCCAGAAGTCTCAGTGGCCACAGCTTCTTGGAAATTATCCGCTGGTCAAAGAAACTTGCAAATAGTGCCAGGATTCATTTGATGTATGGCATGTAGCGCCGTCCTGCTGAAAATATTCTTCACTCAGCTCTGTTTCGTCTAGTTGCTCAGCAAACTCCATGAAAATTCGTCGGTACTCTGCAGTGTTTACATTGTTTTAAAAAAGAATTGGTCCCACTATTCTCTGTGCTAATATTGCGCACCAAACTCCGATTTTAACCGGATGCATAGGTGCTTCATGAATAACATGTGGATTTTCGCTGGCCCAATAGCGTGAGTTATTTGAGTTCACATAGCGGGATAAATGGAACCATGTAATGGAAAATATGGTAGGATCTTCCACAATGAATGCCTGAAAACAACGACAACAATTCAGTCGTCTATCCTTATCTGGTTCCTGTAACTGATGAACAACCGTAATCCTATACGGCTTTAGGCCTGCACTTTTCACAGATCTCTGATACATTGAGTAGCTGTACCCTGCCTCCTGCAACAAACGTCTTAATGACTTTTTGGGTGACTGATCCAGTCGTGCTCTTACGTCAACCGTGGGAAGCCTAGATGAACAAGTTTTGCCTTTTTCACTCACCAGAGATGCAGTTATTTCCAGTTCGTTTAGCAGTACCATTATTGTGTTTCTTTTGGGAGGATTCAGAAAACCAAATTCTCTCTGATATCCCCTTTGAATAGCTGGAATTGTCTTTCATTTAATGTGTACTCCATGTTTACATTGACTAGAAGAAAATCTCAAAAACTGTAGCCGACATTAAAACTAATAATTACGAATAAAACATGAACACCTGCACATCTGTGAAAGGCAATCGAAACTCCAGAACAATCTGCTTAATTTGGTGTAAAATTGGGGCACTGAGTGAATCTGGAACAGAATAATTAAAGAAATAAATTTGTCAGTTCTTCTGAAATCATCCTGTATAACATATCCTGAGAATAAAGAGGACTTCAAAGGCTATTCCCAGAAAATATAAGAAATAGTTTTTATTTCTCATGTAAATATTTTAAATGCGTTCAATTTTAATCAAAATCGTTAGAGCCATTTTTGAGAAAATAAATAATTTCAAAAAATTTCCATGTGAAGGTTAGATTGGGTTAGGAGGATTTTCTTGAAAATGTTCGTGTCGAATCTTTGGATTATACTGAACCCAAATACCAAGTTTGGTGTTCATCGGAAGTTTCGTTTTTGAGTTATACCAGGCACACACATACACACACACACGGACCTTGTTCTAAAAATGCTTTCTTTGGATTTAGGGGCCCTAAAATATACATTTCCGGTGAAATCTCGACACCGATTTTTTGGGTGGAAAACAATACTTCTCCTGCAAAGAAAGTAAACAGCGGTAATTTTAGGCACTTGTTCATGATGTGGAAACTGCTACAAACCGGAATCGAAGATAACCAACTAGCGACAAAACAATAGAAGGCATTGTCTTAGGAGGGAAGGTTTAACTCCATAGCGTAACCTAGTAAGTAATTAAGTACCATGGGATTTCTCCCGGGGGTGTAATTGCCGGAGTGTTGGAACCCCCAGAGATCCCAGCTCGCGTGCAGGAGAGCCAAACCCATCGGCTAACAAAAGTAGTCGTTATGCGCGCGCGGAAACGATTTGATTCACTGACCTCCAGTCATCTCTGTATTTAAAACCTGACTCTCTCTAGATACTGGGCTATTCATTAACTAGGTTAATGAACGACAATTATTTTCTCTTCCTCCTACCTTAGGTAGAGTTATTAAAACTAATTCGTTATCACAATTTCAGACAAAACACACTAATCTTTCGATTTAAAGCAAGACTAAATGGAGAAAGTTGGCAAAAATTACATTTCTAGATTTCTATGCAGTCCTATAAACTGGTATTTCATGTATAATTATAGACACAATGCTTATTACTTTCTCTACCACGTACATATTAGGTATACAAAGCAATATTATACGAGATTTCACCGGAAATACATGTTTTGAGGCCCCCTGAATCCAAACAAAGCAAACTTGATAATTAGGTTCAGTATCTTCCAGAGATGCGACACGAATGTTTTTCAAGAAAATCCCTCCACCCCAGATAACCCCTTACATGGAACATTTTTCGAAAATTTTAATTTTTTCAAAAATGGCTCTAACGATTTTGATTAAAATATCATATGTTTAAGATATTTTCATGACAAATGAAATGTATATCTCGAATTTTCTAGGAATGTATCCAAAAGTATTCTTCATTGTGAACGACGTTTGCATAACTGGTAAACCATAAGAGATAGACAAAATTTTACTACACAAAAAATGTAGATCGCGTTAAAATACACAATTTATGTCATATACATTTTTTTGTTGTTGA
Organism: Deroplatys truncata; assembly: GCA_030765065.1. Classification (NCBI taxonomy): domain Eukaryota; kingdom Metazoa; phylum Arthropoda; class Insecta; order Mantodea; family Mantidae; genus Deroplatys; species Deroplatys truncata. Next base: position 266,733,117 of record CM060976.1, read on the forward strand.
GTGAACCATTTTCGAGATATTGCCTGTTATTCCCTTAAATTTTCCAATACTTCTTCTTAAATGGGAATTCGTTATTCATTTTTTTTGTCCTGGACATACAAAGGGAATGCAATACTCCACATACAACCAGCTCTTAAAATATTTGACTATCCCTTAAAACCTATCATATTACCCTTGCATCTACAATAAAATTAGCAATAAGATTAACATCTCGATTAACATGAAGCATATGGAGAATAAGCGTTTGTAAAAATAGTTTATACAGAGTAGAGAAAGTCAATCGAGTGAAACACATCAGATGTTTTTTATTAAAGGTCCTCATAACATGTATTTCTAGTGAAATCTTGGTATAGAATTTTTGGGTGGAATACAATACTTCCCCTACCTACTATATGTAGTAGAGAAAGTAAAAATTCATTCAGCATTAAGAGGTTTTCACAGACTGCTTTCAGAAATTTTAAGATATACGATTTATTTCTCATTCAAATGTCTTTAACATCTAAAGGGCATTTCGGGGTGGGGGATGTTTTTTAATCTACAGTGTTAAACAGTTTCAAGATTCTGGAACCTGTAGGTTACAGAATATTTGTCGGTGTGGGGGGCCCCTCGCTGACTGCGAACATCCGGATGTATTGTGGCTACGTCTATATGAGGAAAAGAACCTTGAGGAGATCCCAGGTTCTCAGGCAGACAAGTCACAGAGACGCGCAGAAGTCCCTAACGTTTCCAAACTCGCAGACCCGTCCGACTGTTTGGTATCTACCGTGAATTTTCTTTCAAGTAAGCATGCATCCGCGCCATTCTGTCCAGCATGGCCATACACCACGAGACCTAGAAGTACACGTAAAGATGAAAAAGAAACAGAATGAAAGGGAAGACGAGATATCATCCCTAAATTTGCCTGCCGACCCGGGAAGCCACGAAAAACTCATGGGCAAAGTGCGCGGTCGCCGGGGATCGAACCGGAGTCACAGACTGAGCTATCCCACTCGGTATGCTATTCATATAGGAAGCAGCTTTTTAAAAATCTTACTGGCGCTTATGGCTACTGTATTCTTTTCATACCTAGAGTGAAATTTATAATGAAAATTTATCAGAAGAATAAGATTTTGTGGAGAAATGAGTAGTACAAATCATGTGAGTGCATTATGAGCTGATATTTATCACGGTTATCTTCAGCTGGATAAAAATACATCGGTTTTACGAGAACAGTGCAGAAATTGTGTGGAATGGTGAAGGTTGGAGAGGGTGCATACGTAATATGTTTTAATACGGAAGAAAGGCAAGCTGGAGCATTGTATTTTACAGAAATAGGCACCACGGGACACCAACCCGGGGTTTCATTAACGACTCCTGTTCTGAACTAACGCCAAGAAGCGCGCACACTCCTTGTTAACATATGTCGTTATGGAAAATAGCTCTGCACGTCGCTGCGTTTGTGTTTTCTAATGTATCCTAGCAACAGTCGCACAGAACAAAATAACGCGAGAGTGTACTGTTACAAACAGGAATATTAGAAACTTAACGTACCATTTTACTTTGGAATTTTAAATATGAAAACATCTGAAATGTTTCATTCACATGAATCTCTCTACCCATTCTTCAACAAATTGTTCTTACTATATCTTATTCTTCTATATATTTCATGTTAGTCGAGATAAACTTTTTCAGAAAGTGCTTTATTACATATTTCCTTTCTGGTAGAATGGGAATAGGGAAATGCAGATTTAAGCGATATTTAAATATTTTACGAGCTGGTCGCTGGTCGCCTTTGAAATTACGTTATCTTTGCTTGAACAGGTTAAAGAAATAACGACTTCACTTCTGAGAAAAGTATATTTCAAAATTCAAACCAATAACAGGAATATTTCGGAAATGTATCAGCATATAAAATTATTGCACTAATTCTGTGCTGTAACGAGCTCTAAATTATTTGTCTAGTAAGGTTTTGTTTATACATTTTATTTAATCTAAAACCAGTAGTGCCATTTTTGAAAAAAGTTACATGTAAACGGGTATTGGGATGCGGGGATTTTTACTTTTTCTACGACGTACATAACAGTAGAGAATTTGTTGCATTCCACCCAAAAATTCGATATCCAGACTTCAACGAAAACCATGTTTTGAGACACTTGAATCCAAAAATGCGTTTTTACAAAGAAGTTCCGAGTGTATTTATACAAACGCTTATTCTCCATCTACTTCATGTTAATCGAGATAAACAGTTGCAGACTCTATCTTATTGCTAATTTTCTTGTAGATGTAAGGGGAATATATATTTACAAGGGCAATTTGGAAATACAGTAGCCTTTAAGCACATACATATCTCTTAATAGCTGGTTGCTAGGGCAGTACCATTCCCTTTGCCACAGATTATAACTTTTTGCATATTCAAGACAAAAAAATTCTGATGTTTTACACTCACATGACTTTCTATACTCTTGTACAAACTATTTTTACAAACGCTTATTCTCCATATGCTTCATGTTAATCGAGATATCCAAATGTCAATCTTATTGCTAATTTTCTTGTAGATGCAAGGGGAATATCGTAGGTTTTAAGCGATAATCAAGTTTTTAAGCGATGGTTGCTATGTGGTGCATTACATTCTCTTTGCATGTCCAGGACATAAAAATTATGAATAACGAATTTGAGAAAAAGTATAAGTATTGGAAAATTTAAGGGAATAACAAGCAATATCTCGCAAACGGTTCACTCAACAAAAGAAATGTGAATGACAAATTGTGTATTTTAACGCGATCTACATTTTGTCTATCTCTTATGGTTTACCAGTTATGAAAAAGTGGTTCACAATGAAGAATACTTTTGGAGACATTCCCAGCAATTTGAGATATACATTTTATTTGTCATGACAATATCTTAAACATATGATATTTTAATCAAAATCGTTAGAGTCGTTTTTGAGAAAATTAAAATTTTCGAAAAATGTTCCATGTAAAGGGTAGTCTGGGGTGGGGGGATTTTCTTGAAAACCTTCGTGTCGCATCTCTGGAAGATACTGAATCTAAATACCAAGTTTGGTGTTTATCCGACTCTTCGTTTTTGAGTTATGCTGTTTACAGACACACACACACACACACACAGACACACACACGGACATGTTTCCAAAAATGCTTTTTTTTGGATTCACGAGGTCTCAAAACATGTATTTCCGGTGAAATCTCGGTACCGAATTTTTGGGTGGAATACAATACTTCCCCTACTTACTATACGTAGTAGAGAAAGTAAAAAATGAATAACGAATTCCCATTTAAGAAAATAAGTATTGAAAAACTTAAGGGAATAACAAGCAATATCTCGAAAATGGTTGACTCAACAAAAAAAATGTATATGACATAAATTGTATATTTTAACGCGATCTACATTTTTTGTGTAGTAAAAGTTTGTCTATCTCTTATGGTTTATCAGTTATGCAAAAGTCATTCACAATGGAGAATACTTTTGGAGACATTCCCAGAAAATTCAAGATATACATTTTATTTGTCATAAAAATATCTTAAACATATGATATTTTAATCGCAGTCGTTAGAGCCATTTTTGAGAAAATTAAAATTTTCGAAAAATCTTCCATGTAAAGGGTAATCCGGGGTGGGAGGATTTTGTTGAAAACCTTCGTGTCGCATCTCTGGAAGATACTGAACCTAAATACCAAGTTTGGTGTTTATCCGACTGTTCGTTTCTGAGTTATGGTGTTCACAGACAGACACACACACGAACATGTTTCCAAAAATGCTTTTTTTGGATTCAGGGGGTCACAAAGCATATATTTCCGGTGAAATCTCGGTATTGAATTTTTGGGTGGAATACAATACTTCCCCTACTTACTATACGTGGTAGAGAAAGTAAAAAAAAAATATATATATAACGCTTTTGATCAAAATAGAATATATTAAAGATATTTACATGACAAATGAAATGCATATCTGGAATTTTCTGGGAACAGCCTGTGAAGTCCTGAAGTGGAAAAATCCTAATATCGATATTATCAAGTACGTGGGATAATTTTCACAGGTTCGTCATCTAAAATCAGGTACTTGTAATACTCACGTTCATTAATCTGTTTTTTATTTATTTATTTATTTTTTGTGAATCCAATGTTTGCTGTCTTTAAATGTTATAGTACCACGCTATCTTTAGAAACAGTGTTGTTCTACGTAACTGCTGATGTTTGCATAGCTCCAGCGATAATAACAAATTACGAGGGCGACACTGAAAATGTTTAGAACATGAAACAAGGATTGCTTTTAAAACGCTTCAATGATTTTATGTTTTCAAAATATTCCCCTTTAACATCAACACATTTTTGCATCCGATAAAAGAAGTCCTTAAAGCAAGGAGACACTCTTCCTCAGGCACTTCAGAAACCAGGTTTTTATAATGCTCCACTGAAGACGAAAAATGATTCACGCATTTTATCTTTAATTTTCGGAAAAAACAAAAAGAAATCACAAGGTGCTAGGTCAGAGCTGTATAGTGGAGGGGCTATGATGCTGGGCTATAGAGCATCTAGATATTAATTTGCTAGTTGTTCTGTGTGCGACGATGCGCTGTCATGAGGTCGCATTATTTTCCCTTTTGGGCGTTTTCAAAAAAATTACGGTAAACAGATATGTATTTGTGTACGAATCGGCAGTAACAGTAGATCCGTCTTCTAATGGTATGGTAACAATATGGCCCGTTTTAGAAAAAAAATTAGCAACCACCTTCTTACCAGCAGTGCAAATTCATGGGACTTTTGTAGGCTTAGATTCTGTTCGAAAGTCCCATTGAGCAGACAGACTTTTCTTTTCAGTATCACAACAATAAATCCAAGATAGACCGCCATTAACAACTGAGGCAGTATTTTTAACACTTAAATGATTATAGTCTAATTATATAATATAAAATTCAAGAAAGCCCGCCTTAAAGCAATATGTGTATGTAGTAATATATAAAAAGTGTACATTACAGTCATTGTATATGTTTATATTATTGTATACATGTTTAATAATCTTATGCGAATGTATTACGTAATTTAATAATGTAGGAGCTGTGAGAATAATAGGTTAAAAGTTGCTAACAGTGAGGTAACCTTGAGGCAATAATGAATTTGAAAGTTTAAATGCTGCTACTACTATTATTATTGGAGCTAATAATGTAAATTTTGAAACAGTTTAATAAAGAGCCAATCAACAACCAGAAAAATCTTTAGTTAAATGAAGGTATTCCATTGGAGTAGGATTAGCCAATCAGAGACTTGAAATACAGAAATTTACACATTTAGGCGGTAGAAATCAAGTAGACAGTGCTCATAACTGGGCGCTTTGGTTGCAGACAGTGCTCTAACCGGACGTGAGATGCGTCCTCGAGAATTATAATACGTATTCAGTGTGAGATGAAAATCGTCTACGTGTTAAAAAAGTGCAAGTAATTAATAAAAAAATCTCACAGCTCTCTCCTTACATCAGTGAAGTGTTATTTAAATAGTGTCACGCATTAATAAAAGAAGTGAAGTAAAATTATAATCTGTGTAAGCCTACATTCTTAGTCACACCATAACCCTACAAAGAGAAACACGTCTCTAACAATAATACTGACGCAGCCGAGGCAAACATTAGTATATAATATTTAAATACACTTTTTTTTTGGCAAAGACCACCGGAAGGTACACTTGGGGCGAAGGGTATCGGAAACCGGGTACCATACCTGCGGTTGCAACGAATTACAAGTTCGGCTCCCAACAGTTGAAATATAATACAACTCCTTCAATGCAACCTTCTTCTAATTGGCTCCCAAAATGTGGGACAAATAACGTAAAGATACTAAACTTCTTCACAACATTTCAAACCAAATTTGAAATGTCACTGTGGAACTTTTCCAGAGGTTTTCTACGTTGTTGTTTTTGATCAGGAATCAGTTTATGTAGAATCCATGGATAACAAAGTTTTCTCACGTCTCATTATTGATATAAAATGTTGTGGATTTGACTCTCCCAGCAATGCACAATGTCGCACGAATAAATTTATAGGTCATCTTCCTCAAGCACTGCTCGAATAGCGGCAATATATAAATCAGTAGTAGCTGTTCTTGGGCGTATTTCACGAATTAGTCAGTTGAGGCAGTATTTTTAACACTTAAATTATTTCAATCAAATTATATAATATATAAATATAATAACAGCCCGTCTTGAAGCATGTGTGCATGTAACAATATATAAAAAGTGTATATTACAGTCATTGTATATGTTTATATTGATGTACACATGTTCAATAATGTTATGTGAATATATTACGTAAATTAATAATGTAGGAGCTGTAAGAATAATAGATTAAAAATTGCTAACAATGAGGTAACCTCGAGGCAATAATGAGTAAGAAGGTGTAATAATGCTACTAGTTATTCTTGTAGCAACAATAATGTAATTTTTGTGACAGTTTATAAAATAGCCAATCAACAAGCACAAAAAGCTTTAGTTAAATGAAGGTATTCTATTGGATTAGGATTAGCCAATCAGAAACTAAAATGAAGCAAAATTTACAAATTCAGTTGTCAGTTGGTTGTACACAGTGTTCCTAACCGGACGTAAGATGCGTTGTCGAGAAATTTAATACGTATTCGTGTGAGACGAAAATAGTTTACGTGTTAAAAAGCGGAAGTAATTAATAAAAGAAATGTTATTTAAATCGTATCAAGCATTAATAAAAGGAGTGAAGCAAAGTTATAATCTATGTAAACCTACATTCTTCAGTCGCACTACAACCCTGTAAAGAGAAACTTGTCTCTAACAATAATACTGACGCAAACATAAATATATAATATTTAAAGAAACAGTCAAATTTACAAAATTAATATTTTTTAAACATTTGGGGCAAAGGCCACCGGAAAGTACATTTGGGGAGAAGGCTACCGGAAAGCGGGTACTATACGTGCGGTTACAACTACTTCAAGTTCGGCTCCCCAACAGTTGAAATATAATACCACTCTTTCAATACAACCTACTTAAAATTGGTGCCCAACAAAATAACATTCTCACAGCAAGAGAATACCGATATTTTTGAATTCGCAGTTCCAATTACAAATTGTTGCCTTAGATGGGCTTGTTTGCCAAATGCATTTTCATTATCTGTTTACACTCCTCTTATGTAGGACTTACACTCCCCAGGACTTACTAGCGGGTGCCTGGGGTCAGAGGCCCGTCGAGGAGCAGACACTCATGGATCAGACAGAGCATCCAGGATGGGTGATCAGCCCGATGCCTGGTATGGGATGAAGGAAGTAGATGAAACGAAATGTTGGTGAAATGGATGAAAGGAAAGGTGATAATGGAGCAGTTGGTGGAATGAATGGCGGGGGAAACCGGAGAACCCGGAGAAAACCCGCCCAGACGCCGCTTCCTCCACCACAAATCCCACATGCAGGTCCCTGGGATTGAACCCGGGCCACCTCGGTGGGAGGCGAGCGGTCTAACCACTCGGCCACGGCGCCGCTTCTAAGACATTAATGACAATTTAAAATCTAAGAAATCATAGCCCGGAAATTCCCTTTAGTGAAATTTATTTTTGGATTAACCAAAGTGAATCCGCAACTCACAAAACATTATAAAGAAGCTGTCAAATAAATATGGCATTCTACAGATTTTCAGTAACGCCCTCGTTGTCTCCAGTAACAAGGTACACGTTATTTTCCTCTTGGGTCGTGCAGTTTTGTTGGCCAATGCGTCATTACATTTTGAGCTCCATGTTGTTGCATCACTAAGAGATTATAGCTTTCCTATAAATAGGCACAAAAACTATCAAACGAACGTATTATAAGGAAATTGTGCCAGTGGAGTGAGAAAGCATCGAATTCATTAGCGAGTGTAAATTAAAAAGTATCTCAAAGTGCTTGAGAGTTATAAAAAGGCAATATTCTATATTCCACTATTACAGAAGCGATAGCTTGGTAAATAGTTGTAGCAAAACATCGATATAGCGATTTCCAGACTTTACTGTTCATTTTTTACCCTTTTTACAGCAAATAAACCAGCCTTTTGATTGACAGTTTTACCATCAAACCTCGAGCGCCTTTGAAATTCGGATTAAATGTTGGCGTTCGCAACTTAGCTGGAATATTTTCCGTTTTCCTGTCTGCAAAACGTTTGATAGCCAGTAATGATTAACAAACAGAAACAAATAAACATGACAGAAAATTTAATATTCCTTGATTTTGTATAAAACTTGTTTTTTTATATTTTCTTAAAAATTCATCTATAGGAAGCAGAAGAATTACTGCATTAGTGAGCGGGATGGCTCAGGCGGTAAATTTGGTGGCCCGTATTTGGGAGGTCCTGGGTTCAAATCCCGTGGGCCGACCAATCTGTCTGTGGTTTTCCATAGTCCCAAGCTAAATATCGGATTGGATATTTAATACCTCGACCCAAAGTTTATCTTAAGTCTAAAACAACAGTAAAATGAAAAATAAGTGGTAATAGCAAATGCTTTGCCATCTATATACAGACAATGTTACAGTTAGACTGGACGGCACCCTAACGCCATCTGCACGGCACGAAGCACAAGATCCGGTTGCCATACGCTGGGGATCTCTGTGGGCACGTGACGAAGCAAGATGGCATTTCCAGGGATGAGACCTACAAGGCTAGCCGCCATTCTGTGTGGGGGCGGCGGTTAGACTGCACGGCACTCTAATGCCATCTGCACGGCATGAAGCAGGTGGTTATAGGTTAGAGGACCTAGAAGGCTAACTGTCCGCCTTTATATGGGGGCGTTAGTTGGACTAAACGGCACCCTAATGCCGTGTGCACGGCACGAAGCAGAAGATTCGGTAGCTATGCGCTAGGGTCTCTGTGACATGTGACGGAGCGGGTGGTCACAGGGATGAGACCTAGAAGGCGTACTGTCCATCACATATCGTTCTAAGAGATATCCACCGTCGCGATATGGCCAAGGAGTTAAAGCGACGTAAAATAAAATAGGAGTATAACAAAAGGTATTGCATTACACACAAACATTTCTATACCGAGATTTCAACAGAAATAAACGTTTTCAGGTATCCAGAATCCACCTAAATGTATGTATATATATATATATATATATATATATATAATTATATGTATGCATGTGTGTGTTAAATGAAAACTATTCCATACTTTGAGAGGTAGTGGTAGTATGGACTAAAACAAGAAGAAAATGTCCATTAAACAGTGAAGTGGATGTTATTTCCCCACGTTTTGGGAGCCAATTTGAAGTTAGCTTGTATTGTAGTTCTATTGTTGGGGAGCCGAACTTGAAGTAGTTGCAACCGCACATATGGTACAAGGTAGTCCTCGTTCCAAAAATGTTTATAAAATATTAACTTTGTAATTTTGACTGTTTCTTTAAATATTATATATTTATGTTTGCCTCGGCTGCGTCAGTATTTATATTTTTTTTAGAGAAATGAATGTCTTAGCAGGGAGTGGTGCGACTGAAGTATGTAGGCTTACACAGATTATAATTTTTACATCACTCCTTTTATTAATGCTTGACACTATTTAAATAACACTTCACTGATATATAGACAGAGAGATGTGAGATTTCTTTTGTTAATTACTTGCACATTTTAACACGTAAAACTATTTTCGTCTCACACGAATACGTATTAAATTTCTCGAGGACGTGTCTCGCGTCCGGTTAGGAACATTGTCTGCAAGCTCCAATAATGACTAGTATCATTTAAACTTTCAAATTCTTATTGCCTTAAGGTTACGTCATTGTTAGCAACTTTTAACCTATTATTCTCACAGCTCCTACATTATTAAATTACGTAATACATTCACATAACATTATTACACATGTACACAATAATATAAACTAATACAATGACTGTAATATACACTTTTTATACATTGTTACATGCACATATTGCTTTAAGGCCGGCTGTTATAATATTTGATATTATATAATTTGACTGAAATCATTTAAGTGTTAAAATACTGCCTCAACAGGAACTCTAAAATGCATACCTTGTGCGCTATGTGCACTAGTTTATCTTCGCTACTGTGAAACATCTACCTTTGTTGTTAATTACGCTCGACCTACGGAGGCAGTAAACATCAGTTAGTGTTGTTGCTGTAAACCGTATTCATAGTTCTGATTAAGTGCTAATTAGTTTTAATGGAATCAGGTTGTGGTTTGATAACTTTGTAAAATGCTTTTACACTGCAGTTTTATCCTTAAATCTTTCTATTGGGACCATCAGTGCTTGCCAAAGCATCCGTGACCAACCTGGAATGGTGAGAATGCAAGATATCTCAAGACGTCAAACAGAGGCATGCCTTATTATATATGGGCACCATATTGGGTACCTCTTTTAGCGATAGTGAAATTTCAGCTCCTGTGTAATTGCAAGCAGATTACATCAGAATCTATTCTGTTTTACAGTAAGAGAGTAATGTGTCCTCATTTGTTTAATGCATTCTGTATGTGATACGTAATAGCAAAAAGCTTGCAGTAGAAGAGATGTTTTAGCGAAGATGAACAAACTGCTCGTAGCGCTTAAGGTATACATTTTAGAGCCCGTGTTTACTGGACATGTTTTTCTTGTTTTGGTCCATACTACCACTTCTCAAAATATCCTTAACATTCCGTATATACGATACACACTACCGGTCAAACGTTTCCAAACCACGGTAGCTGACACAAAGAAGCAAACAATCTTGACTTGTTTTATTCTTCATTCATAATAATAGAAATAATAATAATAATAATAATAATAATAGGAATAGTTTTAAATTGTTCTAACGGATTCATTTAATGTCTATCTTTTTGACGTGAGCCACTTCCGAGATAACCGTTATTATTGGTTTGCATTTTTTAATATGTTATCATTTTTAAATATTTTGTCGCTATTTCATTATATTTTTGTCTGTAATTTTAAACCTGAATAACGGAGTTACATCTTTCGTTGAAGTTTAATTGTTCTTACTTAAATTGTTGCACCTGGTTCTCTCACATCAAACATTTTAATTACATTATTATATGCCAACATACAAGTTTATTTACTCTATGAAAGCAACAGTAGATTTTTAATTTGATTATAACTGGCAACCTTCACAGACTGATTTTGCTCTCTCTTAGCCACATAACACTGGCTGAAAGCTGCTAATCGTTTGGTACGAGTCGAACTGTTCTTTGCCATTAAGACAGTCTCTATTTCACGGCCGGAAATATACCATTTGTTCAGTACTCCATCCCGCCTTTGGATTAGGATGGGGTGAGCCCAGGTTAAATAATCGGTGTTAGGGCGTGTCTGAGGGATGAAGGGGCAGCTAGAAGCATCCAGTGAGATACCTGTTTTGTGATTTTTTTAAACATGATACTATACTTACTGTTTTAACTATCGTTGCAGTTTGAACAGTGATTTTGGGTACCTTGTACTTACTGGAATAAATAACAATTCAAGCTAAACTGCAATACTTTAATTCGATATCCTGAAACTTTTGCCCGGCAGTACATAATGTATCACATAGACGATGCGTTGCATTTACATTAGTTTATCCACTTTCTTATTAATACAGATAAACTGTCATCACACGTTTCGTTGTAGCTTGTAAGTATAAAAAGATTACAGTAGGATAAAGCGATAGAGATTTAAAAATCTGATGTGTTACACTCACATGACTTTCTCCACTCTTGTACAAACTATTTTTACAAACGCTTATTCTCCATATGCTTCATGTTAATCGAGATATCGAGATGTTAATCTTATTGCTAATTTTCTTGTAGATGCAAGGGGAATATGGTAGGCTTTAAGCGATAGTCATTCCATTCTCTTTGTATTGCCAGGACGAAAAGAAATGAATAACGAATTCCAATTTGAGAAAAAGTATAAGTATTCGAAAATTTAAGGGAATAACAAGCAGTATCTCTAAAATAGTTCACTCAACAACAAAAATGTATATGACATAAATTGTGTATTTTAACGCGATCTACATGTTTTGTGCAATAAAATTTTGTCTATTTCTAATGGTTTACAGTTATGCAAAAGTCGTTTACAATGAAGAATACTTTTGGAGACATTCCCAGAAAATTCGAGATATACAGTTCATTTGTCATGAAAATATCTTAAACATCTGATATTTTAATCCAAATCTTTAGAGCCATTTTTGAGAAAATTAATATTTTCGAAAAATGTTCCATGTAAAGGGTAATCTGGGGTAGGGGGATTTTCTTGAAAACCTTCCTGTCGCATCTCTGAAAGATGCTGGATCTAAATACCAAGTTTGGTGTTTATCTGACTGTTCGTTTCTGAGTTATGCTGTTGCTTTTTTGGATTGAGGGGATCTCAAGACATGTATTTCCGGTGAAATCTCGGCATAGAATTTTTGGGTGGAATACAATACTTCCCCTACTTGCTATACGTAGTAGAGAAAGTAAAAAGTCTACTATAAATAACTCACATATGTGCAGGTATTAAAATCATCGTAGAGTAGAAGTAGTAATGGGTAGTGACTTTTGGCCCACCCTGTATATTTAAAAACTTTCCATATGAATGGAAGGGTAAAGTTTGTTCTTGAAAATCTTGGGTGTCCCATCTCTAGAATTAAATAAAAAGTATGGTATGTATCTGTCTTTTCATATATAAAAGATGAGTTTTCTAGAACTACTTCTTTTGGGGGTTATAGTGAGCCTTTAAAACCTCCTTTACCTGTAGACAAATTTTACCTCTTCAAGATATTTTTCCCCTCCCACTCCGATATTTTGTGGTATACGAGTTACTAATCTATTTCTTCCCGAAAGTTGAAAGGATAAAAAAAAGCCCTCGTCATATCCCTGGAGAGACGAATGAGCGAAGCTGCAATATCCATTACGCTACCAACACCTCAAGACCCATTAACATAATCTTCACTAGTCAAGTTGAAAGCTTTTAAGCCTTAGCGCAGATCCTGTTCTTTCGTTCCTTTTGTTTTACTACAAATATGGAAACATTTTAAAGAGAATATCGCGTCATTGCTTCTCAAACTTCAGTTAAAGGTGGCTGTCAGTATTCTAGGAGGCTTGGATAAGGGGAATTCTGCCAGTAGAATCCGCAGTTCTGTTCGCGTTATCGAATCAACTGAGGAGATAGTTATCTGTTTTTCTCTCCCTTTTCCCCCTCTCATAATGCCCATCTTTCCATTTCTCACCCCTTCACTCAACCTCATATATATTGAAGTCGAATATTTGTAGCAGTTGGAAGATGCTTCATGTTTATCTGCACCACGTATGGGATCCAATTTGTCGCGGTAACTCGTGTTATCTTTATGCTGGGCGCCTGTTATTGTTTTATTATTTTGCATTTTGGATTCATTGTGCTCCGGCTAGCTATTATTACTACTCAGTCGAGCATATCTCTTGAACAGGGTGTGTAAACGGAAAGGAGTTGTTACTAAAGATAACCCTTATAAAAGAATTTATTTTTACACCTTTATTACCGTCACAATTAATTAATTTCACATATTGACTCTTGATAAACACCAGACTGAAACTGTTATATTTTATCACTATAATCACTTATTTACTACACGTTATTAATTCGCGTATTTCACAATTATAACTAACTTTACAACGCGAGAGATTTTGTAGAATTGCCCGACATATAACGCGTGAACGATTCTCTTAAACTGTGCGACGTATAACCTTTGTATGATTCTGTTGGACTGAACGACATTTGCCTTGTGAATTATTCTGTCAAACTGCGCGTTACCCGTCTCTAATACGGAATTTATACACCCTCACCCCAATATGCCTAAACGTTATAACAGAGCTGCTATTGATTAATAAAACGCGCCAGCATTAGCGTCTATATTTATATCCAATCAAAACTACGAACACATATGCTCTAGGGAAGAAATTGCCTCCATTTCTACAGAAAAGCGCGCCAATCTGACGTCATTTGCTTGCCTCTTCTAAATAATAAACAACTCAACCACTCGCTCATTGTTGCCCGCTCTTATTGTCAGTTTCAGTGAGGCCGTGTAAACTTATTTCCTAACAATGCTTATAATTAACAAACATCTCAAGTCATTGTCATACAATAATGTTAATTTACACTACAATCACACTGGCATTCAGTGTTGTGATATAAAATACTGCGTCAATATTCCTCTCCTCCCTCTCCCAACTACCCCTCTCCACAACACATTATCTTAACTGAGCCACTCTCTTTGTGTAACTTTCTTCTGTACTCCATCTCATCCTCTCCCACCTTTTCTGTCTCTCTGTGGCAACAGCATGTCAGGTTACGAACATAAGCTATTTGTTTACCTACTTTATTATAATCGAGATAAACATTTAAAGAAACAGCTACATTATACATTTCTTTAGATACAAAGAGAACAGCGATAGTCAAATGTTTAACAACTGGACGCTATATACTGGCCTTAAAATTCCATACTGTTTCCATGACATCGCGATAAACAATTAAATATCGACAGGAGTTCAAAAGAATAACAAAGTAGTGAACAATGCAAAGCATTAAAAACGTATATCTCGGAAATGTTTGATGTCACAAAAGGATTATTTGAAATAAATTGTGTTGTCCTCCGAGGACTAGTGGTACCGTGCTCTAGTTCCCAAGGTCACGAGTTCAATCCCGGCGGCAGGCGATGGATTTTTTCGGGCGTAAAAAATATTGGCATGGCTTCCTTCGGAAGGGAAGTAAAGCCGGTGGTCTCGTGTCATAGATTTACGGCACGTAAAAGAACCTCAAGCCTGATAAAGAGGCCTCTGAGCAAAATTATCGGTCTTTCACGCCCAATATAGAATGGGACGCTAAGGACCATACTAGTTAAAGAGCGTCCATAAATAAAAGAAAAAAACCTGATGTGTTACACTCACATGACTTCCTCTACTCTTGTATTATACTCTACTATTTTTAGAAACTCTTATTCTCCATCTATTTCATATTAATCGAGATAAACATTTGCAGAGACGATCTTTTGACATGCAAAGAGAATTACATTTTATACATAGGGGCCAGTTCTAAAAATATTTGACTATCGCTTATGGCGTACTATGTTCCCCTTGTTTTGTATTTGCAAGGGCAATATAGAACTACAGTAGCCTTTAAGAATAGACATATCTCTTAATAGCTGGTTGCTAGGTGCAGCACCATCCTCTTTGTCACAGATTAATACTCTTTGCATATCCAAGACAAAAAATAAATAACGAAGTCCCATTTAAGAAAATAAGTATTGGAAAATTTAAGGGAATAACAAGCAATATTTCGAAAACGGGTCACTCAACAACAAAAATGTATATGACATAAATTGTGTATTTTAACGCGATCTACATTGTTTGTGTAGTAAAATTTTGTCTATCTCTTATGGTTTACTAGTTATGCAAAAGTCGTTCACAATGAAGAATACTTTTGGAGACATTCCCAGAAAGTCAAGATATACATTTCATTTGTCATGAAAATATCTTAAACTTGTGATATTTTAATCAATACCCTGAGAGCCATTTTTGAGAAAATGAAAATTTTCAAAAAATGTTCTTTGTAAAGGGTAATCTGGGATGGGGGATTTTCTTGAAAACCTTCGTGTCACATCTCTGGAAGATACTGAACCTAAATACCAAGTTTGGTGTTCATCCGACGTTCGTTTCTGAGTTATGCTGCTCACAGACAGACACACACACACACACACACATACATACACACACACGGATTGTTTCCAAAAGTGCATTTTGTGGTTTCAGGGGGCATCAAAACATATATTTCTCACTATCGAATTTTTTGGTGGAATAAATTGTGTTTTAAAGACATCTACATACCTTTGTGGTATGTTTTCGTGTATGGCTTAAAGTTTTCTAGTTATACCGATTATACAAAATTTCTTCCGATTGAACAGGAATTCACATGCTATTCTCAGAAAATTCAAGTTGTACGTTTTATTTGTCATTTAATACTTTTATTGTATATTAATCAAAATCGTAATAGATATTTTTCAGAAAAGAAAACATTAACAAAAATATCCATGTAGAGGGTAGGTTGGGGTGGGGAAATTTTCTTGAAAATCTTCATGTCGAATCTTTGGAAGATACTGAACTTAAATACCCAATTTTGTATTTTTCCGACTTGTTTTTAACCTCTTTCTCTACTACGCATAGTAAGTAGGGGAAGTACTGCATTCCACCTTAAAATTGGATACCGGTATTTCACCGGAAATTAGTGTTTTGAGGCCCTCTGAATCCAAAAAAAGCATTTTTGGAAACATGTCCGTGTGTGTGTCTCTGAACAGTATAACTCAGAAACGAACAGTCGGATAAACATCAAACTTGGTATTTAGGTTCAGTATCTTCCAGAGATGCAACACGACGGTTTTCAAGAAAATTCCCCCACCCCAGATTACCCTTTACATGGAACATTTTCGAAAATTTTAATTCTCTCAAAAATGGCTCTAATGATTTTGATTAAAGTATCATATGTTTAAGATACTTTCATGACAAATGAAATGTAGATCTCGAATTTTCTGGGAATATCTTCAAAAGTATTTTTCATTGTGAACGACTATTGCATAACTGATAAACCATAAGAGATAGACAAAATTTTACTACACAAAAAAGTAGATCGCGTTAAAATACACAATTTATGTCACATACAGTTTTTTTATTGAGAGAACCGTTTTCGAGATATTGCTTGCTAGTCCCTTAAATTTTCCAATACTTATACTTTTTCAAAAATGGGAATTTTTTATTCATCTTTTATGTCGTGGAAATGCAAAGAGAATGGAATACTCTACATAGCAACCAGCTCTTAAAATTTGACTATCGCTTAAAGCCTAACAATTTCCCTTGCATCTACAAGAAAATTAGCAATAAGATTAACATCTCGATTAACATGAAGCATGTGGAGAATAAGCGTTTGTAAAAATAGTTTGTACAAGAGTAGAGAAAGTCATGTGAGTGTAACACATCAGAATTTTTAAGTTACGGTGTTCATAGTCACACTCATACGGACCTTTTTCTAAAAGTATGTATTTCATGTGAAATCTCGGACTGTATTTTTACAAAAATAGTTACTGTAAGTAGATGACAGCGAAATTAAAAACGAAATATTGGATAAATACTTAACTTTGTACTTAAGCGTCTTCCAAACAGGCGATACAAAGTTTTTCAAGAAAATCCCTCCCTTTTGAGGTTCTCAAAAACTCTCATAACAATTTAGATTAAAATACCTTATCTATAATAGACCGTATATCTTGAGTTTTCTGACAATAGCCTATATAGTCCCCTTCATTCGGATAAAGTGTGTATAACTGATAAATCTTAGGAGATAGGCAACACCTTATGGATAGAAATGTAGATGCCATTAAAGCCAGTAATTTATATCAAATAAAATTACTATGGTGTTAACAATTTCCGAGATCCGAACGGGATGGCTGAGGCGATAAAATCTATGGCCCGCCTTCGGGAGCTCCTGGGTTCAAATCCCGTGGGCCGACCAATTATTCTGAGGTTTTTTTTGTGGTTTTCCTCAGTCGCTAAGGTAAATATTGTATTGGATATTTAATACCACGACCAAAAGTTCCATCTTAAGTCTAAGACAATAGTAAAAGGAAAAATAAGCGGTAATATCGAATCTACAGACGATGTAAGCAGTTAGACTGGACGTCGCCCTAGCACATTCTCACGGCAGATGATCCGACTGCCATGCGTTGGGGGTTTCTGTGGGCACGTGACGAAGCAAGATGGCATTTCCAAGGGTGAGACCTAGAAGTCTAACTGTCCGCCTTTCAGTGTGAAGACGGCGGTTAGACTGGACCTCGCCCTAGCACATTCTCACGGCAGATGATCCGACTGCCATGCGTTGGGGGTTTCTGTGGGCACGTGACGAAGCAAGATGGCATTTCCAAGGGTGAGACCTAGAAGTCTAACAGTCCGCCTTTCAGTGTGGAGGCGGCGGTTAGACTGGACGGCACCCTAATGCCATCTATACGGCATGAAGCAGGTGGTTACAGGGATGAGACCTAGAAGCCTAACTATCCGCCTTTCAGTGTGAAGACGGCGGTTAGACTGGACGGCACCCCAATGCCATCTATACGGCATGAAGCAGGTGGTTACAGGGATGTAACCTAGAAGACTAACTGTCCGCCTTTCAGTGTGAAGGCGGCGGTTAGACTGGACGGCACCCTAATGCCATCTATACGGCATGAAGCAGGTGGTTACAGGGATGAGACCTAGAAGACTAACTGTCCACCTTTCTGTGTGTAGGCGGCGGTTAGACTGGACGGCACCCAAATGCCATCTATACGGCATGAAGCGGGTGGTTACAGGGATGAGACCTAGAAGACTAATTGTACGCCTTTCGGTGTGAAGGCGGCGGTTAGACTGGACGGCACCCTAATGCCATCTGCACGGCATGAAGCGGGTGGTTACAGGGATGAGACCTAGAACACTAACTGTCCATCTTTCAGTGTGAAGACGGCGGTTAGACTGGACGGCACCCTAACGCCATCTGCACGGCATGAAGCAGGTGGTTACAGGGATGAGACCTAGAACACTAACTGTCCACCTTTCAGTGTGAAGACGGCGGTTAGACTGGACGTCACCCTAATGTCATCTGCACGGCATGAAGCAGGTGGTTACAGGGATGAGACCTAGAACACTAACTGTCCACCTTTCAGTGTGAAGACGGCGGTTAGACTGGATGGCACCCTAATGCCATCTGCACGGCATGAAGCAGAAGATTCGGTAGCTATACGCTAGGGTCTCTGTGACACGTGAAGGAGCGGGTGGTTACAGGGATGAGACCTAGAAGGCTAACTGACCATCACATATCGTTCTAAGAGTTATCCACCAACAGATCCTTCGCGATATGACCAAGGAGTTAAAGCGACGTAAAATAAAATAGAATAAAAAGAAATATTCCGAAACCTCTTTACCCTTGATCTGCATATTCAAATGCGTATCCGCACATATCCTGCCACCTAGAAGCGAGAGGGCGGTTAGAAGTAAACAGTTTAGTGGTGGAGTTCATGATGGCATTGGCTACTTAACCATTGTTTTCCAGAAAACGGAGATTTTGTGCGGAAGGAGAGTATGTGAAATGTTTAATTTGCTCAGTATTTACAGGCAACATCCAAAGATCTACGTTAAATGTGAAATTAAAGGTATGTGTTGCAAGGGAGAGATTATTGTGGTTTATTATTATTATTATTATTATTATTATTATTATTTGAAGTGGTATTACTTATAATGTTTGTGTATTTGTGTTTACTCCTCGTGGTGAAGCCATTTTGTGACGTGATTCTTTGTTAGGTTTGTTAGCTCCATCTAGTGTTAGCAATTTGCGGCAGTATTAGTTTTTGTTTGAAAGAATGCTACTGTTATTTTATTTAATTTTGGTTCACTGTCCTCCGGCTAGCTATGATCTTTTTGGTCGAGCACTTCTCTTTATACAGGTTGTTGTAAACGGAAAGGAGTCTTTTATCCAAAGATAACACTGATGAAAGAATTTGTTTTACACTTTTTATTGTCGAACACATTCACTATCACATTTACACATTGATCTTGACACTCGCCAAACTGAAACTGTTATAATAACTTCATTACTGATCATTCTTAATTCGCGTACTTCTGCTTTTTGTATAATTAACTTTACAACACTTTAGATTTTTCATAACTCTGCTACGCGTAACCTGCGAATCGATAGCCGACGTATACTGTACAAATATTTCTGCTGGACTGAAGGCGACGTGTAACGTACAAATGTTTTCGACGAACTGACGGACTGAAGGCGACGTGTAGCATACAAATATTTTCGGTGAACTGACGGACTCTACCTCTAACTTAGCCCTTTTTATACTCCTACACCCCGATATGCCCAAAGATTATAACTGAACTGCTATTGGCTAACAAAACGCGCCAACATTAGCGTCTATTTTTATATCCAATGAAACTTATGAATACATATGCTCTAGGGAAAATGTTCCAGCAAATTCTAAAGAAAAACGCGCCAAAATTACGTAACTTCCTCGTCTCTAATAATGATAAACAGGTCACCCCCTCGCTGCATTATTGCACGCTATTATTGTCAGTTTCAGTAAGGCAGTATAAACCCACTTCTCAACAATAATTACAATCAACAAACATCTCAAATAAATGTCACACAAAAAATGCATATTCATACTATAATCATTCTTTACATTTAAATAATTTATGATACAAATTACTGTATCATATTATTATTATTATTATTATTATTATTATATTTGTTTTAGGAATTGAACGGGCAGGAATTGCAAGAATTAACTGCAAACATCACTGTACAGGAAGTCCCGAAAATTCATGGCTGTAAATAGGATACTTAGATACTTACCTGGAAGATCGCTCGGTCCCTAAAACCACTTCAAGAGTGAATATCTGAAACTGTGTTTGGCAAAAGCAGTGTAAGTTATGTGATCTCAAGTACTTCCTTTTTAGTTTCTCTACCATATATAGTAAGTGGGGGAAGCATTGCATCCCAACAAAAAATTCGATGCCGATATTTCACAGGAAGTACATGTTTTGAGGTGCTCTGAATCCAAATTAAGCGTTTCTGGAAACATGTCGTTGTATGTGTCCCTCTCTGAGCACCATAACTCAAAACTGAATAGTCGGGTAGATACCAAACTTAGTATTTGAGTTTAGTATTTTCTAAAGATGCAAGAAGAAGCTTTTCAAGAAGATCCCCACTCCAGGCTACCTTTTACGTGGAAAATATTTCGAACATTTTGATTTTCTCAAAAATGTCTGTAACGACTTTGATTAAGATATCATATGTTTAAGATATTTTTGGGGCAAATGAAAGTATATCTTGCATTTATAGGGAATGTTCCTAAAAGCCCTGTTCATTCTGAATGACTTTTACATAACTGGTAAAACAGTTAGAGATATACAAACTTTTACTCCACAAAAATCTAGATTTCATTAAAACACACAATTTATGATATATACATTTTTCTTTTGTAGAACCGTTTCCGAGATACTCTTTATTATTTGTCTGAATTTTCCCATACTGGTACTTTTTCTCAAATGGGAATTCGTAATTATTTTTTTTTATGTCCTGGACATACAAAGAGAATGGAATACTCCACATAGCAACCAGCTCTTAAAATATTTGACTATCGCTTAAGGTTTACCGTATTCCCCGTGCACCTACAAGAAAATTAGCAATTTCTGCAAATGTTTATTTCAATATGAAGTAGATGGAGAATAAGTAGAAGAAGTCATGAGTGAAACACATTAGATTTTTAATAATATGAGTTTATCTCGAAGAACCATTACAAGGGAGTGGAAAACCATTAAAAATGTCTAAAAAATGAACTTAAAAGCAATATAATAGTGAACCTAATTGCTATTAAAGGACAGTGACATACAGACATACCTTTTTCTAAAACTTATTTTTACTTTCTCTACTACGTATGGTAAGTAGGGGAAGTATTGTATTCCAATCAAAAATTCGATACCGAGATTTCACCGGAAATACATGTTTTGAGACCCCTGAATCCAAAACAAGCATTTTTGGAAACATGTTCCGTGTGTGTGTCTTGTGTGTGTGTGTGTGTGTGTGTGTGTGTGTGTCCGTGTGTGTGTCTGTATGTGCCTGTGAACAGCATAACTCAGAAACGAACAGTCGGATAAACACCAAACTTGGTATTTAGTTTCAGTATCTTCCAGAGATGCGACACGAAGGTTTTCAAGAAAATCCCCCCACCCCAGATTACCCTTTAAATGAAACATTTTTCGAAAATTATAATTTTATCAAAAATGGCTCTAAGGATTTTGATTAAAGTATCATATGTTTAAGTTATTTTCATGACAAATAAAATGTATATCTCGAATTTTCTGGTAATGTCTCCAAAAGTGTTCTTCATTGTGAACGACTTTTGCATAACTAGTAACCATAAGAGATAGACAAAGTGTCATATATTTTTTTTGTTGGGTGAACGATTTTCGAGATATTGCTTATTATTCCCTTAAATTTTCCAATACTTATACTTTTTCTCAAATTTGCTATTCATTTCTTTTGTCCTGGTAATGCAAAGAGAATGGAATGCTCCACATAGCAACCAACTCTAAAATATTTGACTATCGCTTAAAGCCTACCATATTCCCCTTGCATCTACAAGAAAATTAGCAATAAGATTAACATCTCGACATCTCGATTAACATGAAGTAGATGGAGAATAACCGTTTGTAGCAATATTTTGTACAAGAGTAGCGAAAGTCATGTGAGTGTAACACATAATTTTTTGTGTTCAGGCGCTTCAAAACATGTATTTCTGATGTAATCTTGGTATGGAATTTTCAGGTGGAGTGCAATATTTTTTCTAGCTACTATGTACGTGATAGACAAGGTAATAGGAGTTTATGAAAATATTGGGTAGAGAAAGTCATATAAATGTAATATAGGATTTTTTTCAACATTGTTACACTGATATCATTTGTATGCATACTTTGTGGTGTTTGTGGCAGTGCGACGAGAAAATGAACTTTTCGTAGCAATGACACATGAAATGGGACCGAACTCACAATGGAGTATATTTGTTTCGGATGCTGTACCGTTTCATCTTTGCTTCACTGGAAGCGATATAGGAAAGGCGCGACACAGAGAGCAGACCAGCAAGCTATTGATTGGCCGCCAGCAAACACGCATTTGAACGTAAAGAAATCCGCCAAGTAATGAAACATGCAATAGCTTTTAACCGTCATAAAAAATTAAGAGAAAACGGCGCTTTCACTGAAAATTGACGTTCCGCATTTGTGGGCCATGTAAACCTTTAGCGTCGCTGTGGCGGAAAATTCGACGCCCGTGTTTCAAGCAAAGCGATGTCAATATAAACAGAATGTGAGCCGAAAATAATTTTAGCTGAATGTTTTTAAAACAACTGTCTAAAAGAAAATGATTATATAGGTACATGGAACTGAATTACTCATTTCATAAGTATACCCCGGGTTAAAGTAGGCGGACCTTGTAAATGGTTTACACCACAAAAATTGATTTTTGTTCCTTTTATATTTCCCTGACTGCTTCACCGTTGGAAGATTGATCGTCGGCAATAACTTCATTCGTTTACTATTCTGTTAATCTTTGGGTTTTCTTTATAAGCATTAATTTTACATACTCACTCATGTTTTCAAACTCTTAGAGAGGGTAGGGAATGCATTACTACATTTTTGTGTATTAAGATTCTGTCTACCTTTTACGGTTTACAGTTCGACAGTGTATATACAAAAATTTCGATGTGATACACCCACGTGACTTTCTCTAAAACTATTATTACCAAAGGTTATGTTTCTAACTACTACATTTTAATCCAAATAAACGTTTACAGAAACAGCTACCTTACACGTTTCGTTATAGATACAAAGAGAACAGCGATAGTCAAATGTTTAACAACTGGGCGCTATATGCTGCCTTAAAATGCAATATTGCTTCCTTGCAATCGCGAGAAAGAGGTGAATGTTGACAGGACTTGGGAGAATGAACAATTCGAACGTTTAATAACGGATATGCCAAAGAAATCTTACTGGAAATAAATTATGTGTTTTATAGAGATCTCATTTTTCTGTGCAGTGCGTTTTCGTCCATTGCTTAAAGTTTACCACTTATACAAGGTTAGATACATAAACTTCCTTTCGAATAAAGAGGACTTCAAAGCCTATACCCAAAACATTCAAGATATATCTTACTTATCATGTAAATATTTTAATATATGTTATTTTAATAAAAAATCTGATATGTAACACTCACATGACCTGCTCTACTCTTGTACAAACTATTTTTACAAACGCTTATTCTCCATATGCTTCATGTTAATCGAGATGTTAATCTTATTGCTAATTTTCTTGTTGATGCAAGGGGAATTGTTAGGCTTTAAGCGATAGTCAAATGTTTTAAGAGGTGGTTGCTATGTGGAGCATTCCATTCCCTTTGTATGTACAGGACATAAAAAATGAATAACGAATTCCCATTTGAGAAAAATTATTGGAAAGTTTATGGGAATAACAAGCAATATTTCGAAAATGGTTCACTTAATAAAAAAATTATATGACGTAAATTGTGTATTTTAACGCGATCTACATTTTTTGTGTAGTAAAATTTTGTCTATCTCTTATGATTTACCAGTTATGCAAAAGTCGTTCACAATGAACACTTTTGGACACATTGCCAGAAAATTCGAGATATACATTTCATTTGTCATAAAAATATCTTAAACATATGATGTTTTAATCAAAGTCGTTAGAGCCATTTTTGAGAAAATTTAAAATTTTCGAAACATATTCCATGTAAAGGGTAATCTGGGGTGGGAGGGATTTTCTTGAAAATCTTCGTGTCGCATCTCTGGAAGATACTGAACCTAAATACCAAGTTTGGTGTTTATCCGACCTTTGGTTTCTGAGTTATGCTGTTCACAGACACACACACAGACACACACACACGGACATGTCTCCAAAAATGCTGTTTTTTGGATTCAGGGGGTCTCAAAACATATATTTTCCGTGAAATCACGATATCGAATTTTTGGGTGGAATACAATACTATCCCTACTTACTATACGTAGTAGAGAAAGTAAAAAAGCTTTTACACAAATAGCTACATTACACATTTCGTTATAGATACAAAGAGAACAGCGATAGTCAAATGTTTAACAATTGGACGCTATATGCTGGCTTTAAAATTCCATACTGTTTCCATGACATCGCGAGAAACAACTGAATGTTGAAAGGACTTAATACTAATGAACATTTGGAACCATTAATAACGGATATTTTGAAAATGACTGAAGCAACAACATAAGCTATTTGAAATAAATTGTGTGTTTTAAAGAGATCTACTTATTTTCTCAAATGCGAATTCGTTATTCATTTTTTTTTGGATATGCAAAGAGTATTAATCTGAGGCAAAGAGAATGGTGCTGCACCTAGCAACCAGCTATTAAGAGATATGTATGTGCTTAAAGGCTACTGTATTTCTATATTGCCCTTGCAAATACAAAACAAGGGGAACATAGTACGCCTTAAGCGATAGTCAAATATTTTTAGTGCTGGTCGCTATGTGTAAAATGTAATTCTCTTTGCATGTCAAAAGATCGTTTCTGCAAATGTTTATCTCGATTAATATGAAATAGATGGAGAAAAGGGTTTGTAAAAATAGTTTGTACAAGAGTAGAGAAAGTCATGTGAGTGTAACACATCAGATTTTTTTCTTATGGATTAAATGAATTATATATTTACATATACATATATATCTATTTATATACAAGCTTAAGTAGGACTAGTTTGTATACCAACTAATAAACGATCACATCAGACTTTTTTCTAAAATGTTTATTTAATTCAGTGGGCTTCACCACATGTATCTCTATGATGTCTATATAGAATTTTTGGATGGAATACAATACTACTTCAACGTACTTCGTCTTAGTTAAAGCAGAGTTGCTGCTTAAACACAATAACGCGAGCATTTCTGGTAGTTTCTATAATGAGTTGAGAATCGTTAAGTTGGTTTGGTGCGCGGCTGCCAACGCAAAATGCGAGAGATCGGAATTATAACAAGCATCGCTTTTACCAACATAATTATTCCAGTACTGATTCACGAGAACATTTACTTTATACAAGCTCGCCGTCTGTAGATAATCGATGCTGATTTTGACTTGAAAATGCAGATTTTCGTTATCAAAATTCCCTTGGGCATGACATCCATTTTATAGTTGAACACGTCCAATTCTGTGCAGTGGTTTGGCAAATTGTCTCTCTAACACAGTATCGGCGAGAGAGAAATTAAATTAGCAAACTGCTGGGCCTTATATTCAACAAAATGATTTGTTTGCGGAATTAACAGGTGTTCTCATTTAGACCGTTAAATTACTTTGTGTTAACGGCATGTCAGTTCGTGGAGAACTGCAAACCGACTCTTTCTATTGTTACCACTGTTAAAGATATCACAAATTGCTGTTAATTACTGCATGGTTTTATCCACCGAACCTCGTCATTTCGAATTAGTACAAAATTGCATGAAATTGCAATGTTTAACTAACCAAATGTGAAAATAAGAGCTTATGTAACTAATATTGTTAGAGTCGGCAGCGGCAAACTTTAGGAGGCCTTGCACATTAACGTGAAGTTCACTCGTTTCGAACTGTCCTCTCGCGAAGATAATGGCTACTTGCCCGCACGCTGCAAGAACATAACTGAGTCAAGCAACGTATAGGGAGTGATAGCGGCGTCTCTTCGAAACTTCACACGAAGCCAGAAGGGCTTCTGAAAGTTTCTGCCTCCATCCCAATAGAAGATGCGGACACTAGATAAGCTGCATGCCAACCGGCGCCGAAACCACGCCCTAACCAATTTGTAAAACTAACCAAATTTCCGAATTACTATAAAATGCATGAGCTTGCAACAGTGTGATAATATGAGCTTATGAAATTAATACTGTTAGAGTCGACAAGGGCAAACTTCAGAAGGCTTTACATTGAAATCTACTTCTACTCCGTCGTATTCTAGTAGCTTCACACGAAGCTCGAAGTTTCTATCTGATTCCCAATAGAAAATACGTACAGCTAGAATAAGCTGAGAACAACTCTCCTTATCTGCAGCCAAACATATGCCAGCCGGCGCCGAAGCCACGCCCTAACCAATACACTGATTTCAGAAAACTCCAATCTGTAGAATTAATCATATTTCACAATTACTGCAAAAGTTCATGAAATTTCAATGTTAAACTAACTAAATAAGAACTTATGAAACTAATAATGTTAACAGTCGACATTGGCAAACATCAGGGGGCCTTGGATGCAAGTTTACTTCCAGTTGTTATGAACTCATGACTCTCATTCTTCCCTCACGGTGACAATCGATACTTGTCGGCACGCTGCAAGAATTGGCTGATGAAACGACAAAACAGAACTGAAGCAAACACCGCAGCGCCACCTTCGTGATGTATCACACGAAGTTAAAAGGTTTTCTGGACGTTTCTACCTCGGTCCCAATAGGAGTTACGGACATTTCACTAAGCTGAAAGCACTCCTTTCCCTCTCTACAACAAACATGTGTCAGTCGGTGCTGAAACTGGGGCCTGTCTAATATATCTACTGTGCTCAGTTTGGGTATAATGTAATCAATATATGTTTTTTCAAATACTATGCTCAATAAAAGTACCAAGGAATATTATTTTACTAAATTGTGTAATTTAATTTCCCTTATGTCTGCAGAGTATTGCAATCCACACAAAAATCGATATCTAGATTTCATCGGAAATACATGTTTTGAGGCTCGCAGAATCTTTTTAGAAAAATTATTTTAAAGTTAAAAATGTTTGTCTGCGAACAGCATAACCCGAAAACTAAAACTCGGTTAAATACCAAACTTAAAGCAATATGAGTATGTAACAATATATGAAAAGTGTATATTACAGTCATTGTATATGTTTATATTATTGTATACATGTGTAATAATGTTCTGTGAATTTATTAGTAATTTAATAATGTAGAAGCTGTGAGAATAATAGGTAAAACGTTGCTAACAATGACGTATCAATGAAGTAACCTTAAGGCAATAATGAATTTGAAAGTTTAACAATACTACTTGTAATTCTTTGAAGCAATAATGTAATTTTTGTGACAGTTTATAAAATAACCAATCAACAACCCGAAAAAGCTTTAGTTAAATGAAGGTATTCTATTGGAGTAGGATTAGCCAACCAGACACTGAATTATAGCAAACTTTACAAATTCAGAGTTCAATTGGTTGTAGACAGTGTTCCTAATCGGACGCGAGATGTGTCCTTGAGAAATATAATATGTATTCGTGCGAGACAAAATAGTTTACGTGTTAAAAAAGTGCAAGTAATTAATAAAAAAATTCTCACAGCTCTCTATATCAGTAAAGTGTTATTTAAATAGTGTCAAGCATTAAGAAAAGGACTGAAGTAAAATTATAATCTCTGTAAGCCTACATTCTTTAGTTGCACCACATTCCTGCTAAGACACTCATGTCTCTAAAAAATATAAATACTGACGCAGCCTAGGCAAACATAAATATATAGAATTTAAAGAAACAGTAAAAAATTACAAAGTTAATATTTTTTAACTATTTTTTGGACAAAGGTCACCGGAAAGTACATTTGGGGCGAAGGCTACCGGAAACTTTTTACTATACGTGCGGTTGCTAATACTTCAAGTTCGGCTCCCCAACAGTTGAAATATAATACATCATTTTCAAACCGACTTTCCATACGTAACAGCAACAAACCTACTTCAAATTGGCTCCCAAAGCGTGGGAAAATAACAATACAACAAAACAATCTTTTTTAAACTGTCCTTTACATTTAACATTTTTGATGTTTATTAAAACATATTTGTGACTGTTTTTATTAAACTAACATATTCTTAAGACTCTTATATGACAAATAAAATGTGTATTTCAAATTTTGTGGTAATAGCCTGTGAAATTCTCTTTATTGTGAACGGCTTTTGTATAATTGGTAAACCGTAAGAGATCCACGAAATATTACTACACAAATATTCTGAGGCTTGTTTTAAAATAAATGCCAACAATTCCTTTAAACAAAACTGCAAGATTATTTTCCAAATACTTTATCATCATTCATTACCTTGCGTCTTTCACAACTTCTCCAGAATGTCACCGCCATCATTCAGGTTTTTGTATGTCTTCGTCAAAGAACGATGCCGTCTATGATGAAAGCAAAATTTCCACTTTTTGTTTGACATCATCCTCGTTGTAATATTTTCCACCAGGAAATTTCTTCAGATAAAGAAACATTAAAATCGCTTGGTGCCAAATCCGGACTGTAGGAAGTGTGGTCGAGTTGTTCCCAGTCAAAAGACGATCAGATCTAGAGTTTGTTTGCCTGTGTATGACCCGGCATTGCCACTCATTATTGTTTTCCCATAAACCTCACATAATTGGCGATAAATGTTTGCTTGCACAACATTTCTCACTTTCAAAAAACGAATCAATTATCTGACTTCACAGTTCGTTTGTTTTGAACATTTCGATACGCTCTAACAACAAGAAAACACAAAGTGACGATCGCTCACAACTTGTTTGGATTCCTAATGAATGGAGGAAGTGATCACGCATGCTCAAAATCGCAGACTGCGGCGTTAAAATATTAAACCGGTTCTTACTTGTAGATCCTGTTAAGGTACTGAGTTTATATCAAATAGCAACTTTTTTGGCATTATTTTCTTATTGGACTGACTTTTCAAGTACTGATACTCTTTTATAGTAATAAGTTGCTATTTGTCTTTTTCTCCTGATTATGCAAAGAGAATGGAATTTAGAAGCTATCACATAGCGACAAGCTTTTTAAATTCCTGACTATCGCTTTGGCTACTGTATACAGCGAAATGTGTCATGAAAGTTTATCTGTATTAACAGGAAGTGGATGAAGAATAAGCTTGTGTAAGAAGAGTGAGTAGGGACTGTGACACATCAGATTTCTACGTAACCACGTGTGAGATATCGAACATGTGTCGCATGTCAATGTGCGTGAGAGAGGACGGTGTTCATGTCACGAGACAGACACTGGCCTCAATGTCTCGTTTGTGTTTCATGCGTGCGGTTTTTTGTTGAAGAGTGCTTGGATATTTAGAGCAGTCAATATTATGTCTAGTTATACACAGAGTGGTTCTGAAACAGCGGGGCGTGAGCCCCCTCGGGAGCGGCTTTGCTTGACGTTCAGCAATATAACACATAAGACATTAATACTAAATGTTCATTTTGATCCATATAGAAGTCTAACTACTTCCTGCTCTTTTTTCAAAAAAAGGCTACCAACCGGAACGTTCACTAATTTTCTCAGAGTATGGGCTAAAAATAAAGGTAGAGTTATATTAGGGAAGGGGCCCCGAAGGTGACCCCTTAGACGATGTGCGCAAGTACGGACGGGGTCCCTAAGTTTCCGCCGCCACCCAAGCGGACCAGCAAGCCCTAACCCCTGGGAGTCCCTGAAGGGGACACCATACATTTTTTAAAAGCAATCACTCAAATCAAACGCTTGGCGCGCCAGGCTAGAATCGGACCAAGGCCTACCGTCCCGACCGCTGCATCCCCACCTCTTCCCACTACAGGTGTCATCGGTGAGGGGCAGTACTGAAGGTTGGAACGTGGTCAGCGCTCCGGATCCCTACCTGCTGGTCGCAACATTTATATCACGTAGCTCCTCAATTGGCCCCTAAGGGACCTAACGAAGCTGGGCAGAAAAATCCCCACACTGGCACAGGCACCCGGGTCTCCCGAGCCAGAGACAGGCGCGCAATCACTGCGCTACGGGAACGGTCTTTTAAAAGCAATATCCATTCTTATCTGTGTATCCTCGAAAAATTTTTACTTATTTATAATTTGGGGCTCAAGAGGTTGAAGGCCCACTTTCTTCATTTTTCCGGTCTAAATGTCACATATTCAGTTTAATTGAATTGCAGTTTTGTTTAATATGATGTTTTAAGGATACCCAACTGTGAAATTTAAAAAATCCATAATTTCAGGTCGATTCATTTGAAATTTCAAGACAGAAATAAGGGGTTAATATTTAATATGTAAACAAAATTTCGCGTACATTTCTAAATTAGTTCTAGAGATATTAACTTTGTTATAATTTTTATACTGTTTTGAAAAATTGCTGTACACAGCTATTATTTTTTGAAAAAAAATATTTTGTAGTTAAACTCCGTAATAGTGTATACATAATTTGTTGGAATGAATTTTTAATTATCCAATCAGTTTAGAGAAAATAAATATTAAATATAAGCATTTAAATGTTTGCATAAATATTCATACAATATTGTTTAATAATGTCACAACTAAGGATGTTAACAACAATTCATCTCATAATTTTTATACTGTTAATTTCAAGGAGGTACACAAAATTCCATACGTTTATTCTGAAACCTACGTCCTGTGGAATAATTTGAAAATAACCATAGGCCAAAAAATGAAAACGCGAGAAAAGAGAGTTTAAAAATTACAACGCTAAAATAAAAATGTTTCCTACTTAATGTTGTTTAGAACGCATTTATTGTATACACAGGCCTTTCTTCGCCCTTTTTCTGAAGTAGATATGTAGTATTTTTACGTTATTTTGCCCCACGTTTTGGGCTTCAATTTGAAGAAGTTATTTTGTTGTAGGCGTTGTATTGTAGTTCAACTTGGTTGCAACCACACGTATACTACACCGTTTCCGGTAGCCTTCGCCCCAAGTTTAAAAATATTAACTTTGTAATTTGAATGCTTCTTTAAATATTATATATTTATGTTTGCCTCGGCTGCGTAAGTATTATTGTTAGAGACATGGGTGTCTTAGCAGGACGTGGTGCCACTGAGAAATGTAGGTTTACACAGATTATAATTTTACTTCACTCCTTTTATTAATACTTGATACGCTTTAAATACCACTTCACTGATATAGAGAGAGCTGTGAGATTCTTTTATTAAATTCTTCCACTTTTTAACACGTGAACTATTTTTTTCTCACACAAAATACGTATTAAATTCCTCGAGGACACATCCGATTAGGAACACTGTCTAGAACCAACTGAACTCTAAATTTATAAATTTTTCTGTATTTCCGTTTCTGATTGGCTAATTCTAGTCC
Organism: Deroplatys truncata; assembly: GCA_030765065.1. NCBI lineage: Eukaryota > Metazoa > Arthropoda > Insecta > Mantodea > Mantidae > Deroplatys > Deroplatys truncata. Next base: position 266,764,734 of record CM060976.1, read on the forward strand.
AATAGAATACCTTCATTTAACTAAAGCTTTTTCTGGTTGTTGATTGGCTATTTTATAAACTGTAACAAAAAATTGCATTATTGCTTCCAAGAATCACAAGTAGTACTATTAAACCTTTCAAATTCATTATTGACTCAAGGTTACCTCATTGTTAGCAACTTTTAACCTATTATTCTCACAGTTCCAACAATGTTAATTTACGTAATGCATTCACATAACATTATTACATGTATACAATAATATAAACATATACAATGACTGTAATATACCCTTTTTATATCTTGCTTTTAGGCGGGCTGTTATTGAATTTACATATTATATAATTAGACTGAAATTATTTAAGTGTTAAAAATCCTGCCTCATTCTTCCCCTCTGCAACAAGTGTAGTATTTGAAGATTTCTTAGGCCTCTCTTGAATGGTATTTTCACTTTTATTTAGGCAAAACCTATCGTTTTTTACTACATTTTTACGCGAAGTTCGGCTTACAGGCAAACATTTAAATCGCTATATGAAATTCTTTAAAAGAATAGATTTTTTAGTGTTTAATAATATTAAAATCCACATTTCTGAAGTTTGGAAATGTTTTGCCTTTTTCATAGATGGATATTTTTAAACATCTTTGACCTCTATGTTCAATCGGATGGTTTCGCCATTTGTGTTGAAGTGTTACCTGCCACATTCCGCCGCAAATTATGCTAATTTTAATATATAAACTCTTCTATGCTTTAGGCATATTACCACCATGTACACCCGGGGACAAAAAGTGAGCCATATCTTGAAAGCCGAATTACTACACGCCACAGCGCCTTGTTTACACCATACGCAACACAGTTGGGTAGCCACTGTAGCAAGTTGTACAGCATTATTAAAAGTGGTACCTTTTGTATTGCTGTGGCAAAGCGCACGGTATTTCTGCAGTTAAGACCGCAGGTTCGCTTCTCGCATGTAGCAAACACTTTTTACTTTTTCTACTACATTAACTGGGGGAGGTATTGCATTCCACCCAAAAAATTCAATGTGAGAATTCATCGTAAATTATATGTTTTGAGGCGCACTGAATTCAAATAATTTTTGGAAACCTATCCGTGTAGGCGTGTGTGGTCTGTCTTTGAACAGCATAACTCAAAAACGAAAAGTCGGATGAATACCAAACTTGGTATTAGTTTAGTTTCTTCCAAGGATGCGACACTAGATTTTCAAGGAAATTCCCCCACCCCAAACTACCCTTTCCAAGGAAGATTTTTGGAAAATTTTGATTTTCTCAAAAATGACTCTAATGATTTTGATTAAAATATCATATATGAAAGACATTCACGCGAAAAAGATCTTGAATTTTCTGAGAATAGCTTAGGAAGTCTTCTTTACTTGATATATCAGTGAAGTATCATTTAATCGTGTGAAGATTAATAAACAAAGTACAATACAATTATAATTTGTGCAAGCCTTGTACTTTAGCCACGCCAACCCTGCTAAGAGATACGTGTTCTGCAAATTACTACTGACGCAACCGAGACATACATATATAATATTTAAATAAACATTAAAAAATAAAGTTGAGTTTTCAAACGTAGGGGCGAAGGCCACCAGAATGTTTGTATGGTACATGGGGCGAACACTCTAAGAAACATATATCCCATACGTGATACAACTACAATTAAACCCTTTCAGTGTTCAAACCCGGCAGAGGGCGAAGGATTTTTTCAGGTATAAAATCATTAGCAGGACTTCCTTCGGTGGGGAAGTATAACCGGTGGTCCCGTGTCGTAGATTTACGGCACGTAAAGGAACCTCAATCCTGATAAAGAGATCTCTGAACAAAATTACTGGTCTTTAACGCCCAATAAGAATGCGACGCTAAGGATCACACCAGTTAAAGAGCGTCCATTAATAAAGCTCAATTTAATTTTGTGCTGAATGGGTCCAATCAATCATTGCGCTCTTCGTTCACAGCCATTCGTTGTTATTTATGTTGGTTAAGAAAATTTGCTTTATACGTGTGCTTTATAAAAACGTTGTTTAGTTCTTTGTGAGGAATGAGAAAACAACATACAAATTGTAGGTTCCCATTTAAAAAAATCTGATGTGTTACACTCACATGACTTTCTCTACTCTTGTACAAACTATATTTACAAATGCTTATTCTCCATATGCTTCATGTTAATCGAGATGTAAATCTTATTGCTAATTTTCTTGTAGATGCAAGGGGAATATGGTAGACTTTAAGCGATAGTCAAACATTTTAAGCGCTGGTTGCTATGTGGCGTATTCCATTCTCTTTGCATGTCCAGGACATAAAAAAATGAATAACGAATTTGAGTAAAAGTATAAGTATTGGAAAATTTAAGGGAATAACAAGCAATATCTCGAAAACTGTTCACTCAACAAAAAAATGTATAGGATATAAATTGTGTATTTTAACGCGATCTACATTTTTTGTGTAGTAAAAGTGTGTCTATCTCTTATGGTTTACCAGTTATGCAAAAGTTGTCCACAATGAAGAATACTTTTGGAGACATTCCCAGAAAATTCGAGATATACATTTCATTTGTCATGACAATATCTTAAACATGTGATATTTTAATCAAAATCGTTAGAGCCATTTTTGAGAAAATTAAAATTTTCGAAACATCTTCCATGTAAAGGGTAGTCTGGGGTTGGGGGATTTTCTTGAAAACCTTCGTGTAGCATCTCTGTAAGATACTGAACCTAAGTACCAAGTTTGGTGTTTATCCGACTGTTCGTTTCTGAGTTATGCTGTTCACAGACACACACACACACACAGACACACACACACACACGGACATGTTTCCAAAAATGCTTTTTATGGATTCAGGGGTCTCAAAACATGTATTTCCGGTGAAATCTCGGTATCGAATTTTGCAATACTTCCCCTACTTGCTATACGTAGTAGAGAAAGTAAAAATTAATTGACCCTAAATTGAGCATACAACGTCCTCCAAATAAAACACGACTAATGGCGTTTACTTTCCCCCATAATATTGTGACGTGTTGGTAGCACTGGAGATGCCAGTGTTGGCAACACAGCATTGTAGGTTAGTAACACGGACACGATGTGACGTGCCGTAAAGGGAGGGGCTAACTTGATAATCGTGGGGTGTGCGACTAGTGTCTTCCTCTTTCTGCAAGGCAACTGAAGAGGTAACACGTGTTAGAACATGACAGTCCACGTTGAAACAATTAAGTAAACGTAATCTGTATAAATTTGTTTAATATAGTGGTCATCCAAAGCTAAAATGGGTTAATTATTGAAATAGGTGACCTTACCTCATAATTCCATGTAAGTAACATTCCGGGTTACCTCTCGCTCTATCATCTAAATCTAAATGTTATTAATATGTGAGGTACGACAATATCAAACAAATTTAATTAAAGACATTTCTTTCTACAACGCTTAGCTTTAGTGTTATTGTACAGTCTCAACTTAAATGATCCACCCTGTATAATAAAAGTCAAGCATTTCTGCAGACGTTTATTCCACTATAAACGTTAGCATCAGGCATTTATCCAAAAACCAATGTCAGAGGGGAGGTTCTAAATTCGAGTCTGTAATTAAGAACTTCTGTTTTCTAATTACACGTAGGGCAAATATTATCCTCAAACCCACGTCATGATCTAACAAATTATCTCTAAATTATATCAATACACAAACTTGTTTTGTATTTTCTGCGCCCTACATGTTTATTCAGCTTCTAGACATGTAATTAAAATCATTAGATTTTTTAATGATGTCATTTTCTTGCGTGTATGTAATTTATTTTGCCTCTACGCCAAGCATGCTACCCCTGTGTTATCCCTTGCATGCAGTTAATATTTTTTTATATATTCCGCAAGGACTGTGTTAATTAATGAAACTTCCTGGTAGAGGAACATGCACATTTATAAATGTGCATGAAAATAATACTACGTGGATGGTAACCTTATACTGGTGTCGCTAACTGCACTTACATTCTGCTACGTCTAGTTGAAATAATCGGAAGGTATTTTAAATTAATTTTTTTACTTTCTTTACCCCGTACGTAGTCAGTAGAGAAGGTATTGTATTTCACCCAAAATTCGATACCAAGGTTTAACAGGATATAAATTTTTTGAGGCCCTTTGAAACCAAAAAAGCATTTATAGAAAAAGTTTCCTGTGTGTACGTATCTACGAACAGCAGAACTCCAAAACGAAAACTAGGATAAATATCAAACTTGGTATTTAGGTTCAGTACCTTCCAAAGATGTGACATGAAGATTTTCAAGAAAATCCCCCACCCCAACCTACCCATTACATGGAATACTTTTCGAAATTTCTGGTTTTCCAAAAACGTCTAATTGATTAAAATACCATACATTAAAGATATTTACATGCCAAATAAAATGTATATCTTGAATTTGTTGGGAATAATCCTTGGTGTCCTTTTCTTCGTAAGGAATTTTGAATAATCTTGTACAATTACTAAACTTTAATTGATAGACGAAAATGTACTACACAAAAAATTTAGATCTCTTTAAAACACAATTCATTTCAAATAACATTTTTGTGGTAACAGTCATTTTCGAGATATGCATTATTAATGGTTCGAATTGTTCAATACTTCGGTTTTCAGTAGTGTAGAAACAGTATGGGATTTTAAGGCCAGCATATAGCGTCAGTTATAAAACATTTGACTATTCCTATTCCCTTTGTATATATAACGAAGTGTGTAATGCAGTTATTCCTGCAAAATTTTATTTGCATTAAAATTACTTTCCCTGTTCTTGTAGTCGTCCTCCGTGGACTAGTGGTCTCGTGCTAGCCCCAAGTTCCCAAGGTCGCGGGTTCAAACCCGCCGGAGGGCGATGGATTTTTTCGGGCGAAAAAATCGTTAGCAGGGCTTCCTTCGGAAGGGAAGTAAAGCCGGTGGTCCCGTGTCGTAGATTTACTACACGTAAAAGAACCTCAAGCCTGATAAAGATGCCTCTGAGCAAAATTACCGGTGTTTCACGCCCAATATGGAATGGGACGCCAAGAACGCTAAGATAGTAGTTAAAGAGCGTCCATAAATAAAACTCAATTTATTTCCTGTTCTTGTACAAACTATTTTTACAAACGCTGATTTTCTGTATACTTCATGTTAATCGAGATAAACATTTGCAGAAACTATGTTATTGCTAATTTTCTTGTAGATGCAAGGGGAATTGGTAGGCTTTAAGCGATAGTCAAATGTTTTAAGAGCTGGTTGCTATGTGGCGTATTCCATTTTCTTTGTATGTCCAGAACATAAAAAAAACGAATAACGACTTCCTATTTGAGAAAAAGTGTATGTATTGGAAAATTTAAGTAAATAACGAGGAATGTTTCAGAAATAGTTCACTCCAAAAAGAAAGAATGTATATGACATCTCTTGAGTGTTTCAACGAGATCTACATTTTTTTGTGCAGAAGAATGTTTTGTCGCTCTTACGGTTTACAAGTTATGTAAATGCCACTCAGAGGGACATTTCGTTTGCCATGAAAATATCTTAAATATATGATATTTTAATCAAAATCGTTAGCCATTTTGTTGAGAAAATCAAAATTTTGGAAAAATGTTCGATGTAAACGGTAGACTTTGTTGGGTGAATTTTCCTGAAAATCTTTGTGTCGGATTTTTGAAAGATACTGGACATAAATACCAAGTTTAGGTACCACACACACGGGTTTTTTGGATTCAGGGGCTTCAAAACATGTATTTCCAATGTAATCTCTGTATACGTAGTAAAGCAAGTAATAAGCTTTAGTAAGAATAGTTTACATTTCCGGTAATATGTTTGTTGACATAATTATACAAGCAAGTGCTTCGGATTTTACTTCGCTGCTCCACGACCTGCGAACATCGATTCCTGGTCTGTCGTTGTGATGTGAATATTTCTTGTGTTTTAGGTGCGAGGGTGGAATTCCTGGGATGGTGCCGTACCTTGTGTTTGGACGAACCCAAATGGTATTATGATCACTGCAAGAGATTATTTGACTGCCCAGATGAACAAGAGACACGACCAATAACCAAATGTTTGCAGTATGTAACCAAAGCCGACGATATAAATCACTCTCGCCGGGTTCAAAGGCGATTAACTTCCCTGCTCTATGTATGTGTGTCGTTATAATGCGCCGAATTAAAGGGCATTTGAATCGACCTCAAAGGATTGCGATCCTCCTGCGTGTATGAAAACTGAAATACGAGATGGGTTTATTCCAGTCCCGACTTGATTCCTTAGCATTACTAGCAAATGTTTATTGAAACCTGATACATGCTCTCAAAAACGTAAAATGTATAGATAAAGCATTTAAAATATATGTGGCCTGAAAGACTGAAAAAATCGAAACAAAAAGACAGGAAATACCTCGTAAAATACGTAAGCTATAAAAACGTTATTTTATACAAACTAAATAGCACTGTGTGAAGCTCGCATTCTAGAGGTCCCGGTTCGAATCCCATCGACCACCCACTGTGACTAAGGCTTTTCATGCTTTTCCATGGTCGGTAGGCGAATGCTGCTACCACGTTTCGTTTCCATGAATTCCCTTTCATTCCGTTTTCTTTTCATCTAGGTTTCGTTGCGTATGGCGGTACTGGACAAATGGTTTGGATACTTGCTCAAAGCAAAGAGCGATGGGTCGTTTATCGTCCTCTATAGGCAGCTCCAGCAGTGGGAAGGGTCTTCGAGCCAAGAAATATTAGAGACTTCCGCGCGTCTCTGTCTTCCTGCGGACTGTAGCCTTCCGTAGCCTCAATAGATCTGTGTAGGTCGAGTGCGCGAGTTTCCCCAGTTATATAAAGCTATCTATAATACAAGATATAATACATTCACATTACTAACTCAACCTATTCTTACCCAAACATTTCTGCCTTCGTGTTTACTACTGTTTAAACTTCACATGTTTAAACCTTTACAATAAATAATTTGTTAAGAGATTTCATTATAGGTACACAGTAGGTCGCTATATGTTGGCTTTAAAATTCCATATCCTTCGCGTGACATCACGAGAAACAAAATATTAACAACTTGGTACAACGTGAGCGATGATTTAAACCAATAACGGTATGATGGAAGCAAATTTGTGTGATATAGATTATATAGCTCATTGTGCTCAACATTTGTATATAGGTATAATGTTTTGTCTAGTCTCTTTCCTTTTTACACTTAAAGAAAATATATACAATTCATTCAGAATGAAGATGAATTTAGATGCTACTGACAGAAAATTGAAGATATACAATTTTTTCCCATGCACATATCTTAAACATGTGATATTTTAATCTAACGTTTACTTGGCTCTGAGGCATTAGGATAAATGTATAGTAACCGTGGAACAAAGTTTAATAACAATTTATTATAAAATCTTAATAATTTAAGAGAGTGATATATTCAAGCTTGCAAACATCCTACTTTCCAAAATCCAAGACTAATTCCTTTAAATTACAACATACAATTTCTGTCTTTCAGCAAATGAAATTTTAAAATATCATTAACAACACAAAGCGTTTAAATTTAGCTGTCATCGCAAACAAATATGCCCGAATTATATACGCTTCTCCCATGGAGTAATATTGAAACAAGCAAAGGGCTAAAGTATAAATTTAGACAAGTTACGAAAGAAAAGAAGGTATTAAATCTGGAAAGTGTCGAAACGTTAGCCTTGGCTGTATGCTCCGAAAGTCGCCGAATACTAGCTTAGAGCTCTCGCTGGCTGTCTGCTCGATTCTTCCATGTATACTAGATGTAGTCCTGCCGGGGGAGATGTAGTAGTGCCGCTAATGTAGACGGTTCAGCCAGCGATGACGTCAACTTGCAAGCAATCATAGCTCCGAACGACCGTAATCTCATGCTACCAGCACCACATAAAGGGTGAAATCTTTCTGGAACTTTCTAGCTGTAATGAGCTGGTGGTGTAGGTGGGGGGTGGTGGAAATGGCACATCATCAAACCAGTTATATCGGTTTGTATTAAAAAGGAAAGCAATTATGTGACTTTCTTTACTCACTCTTCCACAGAATATTCTGATAGGAGCTTATCCTGTATCCACGTCTTGTTAATCGAAATAATCGTTAGTTGTTGTACGTGTAAGAAGAATAAAGCAGGTTAAAGCGATAGTCAGATTTTTATATTGTTACGTGTTGTGGCGAAGGCCGAAAAGGTTACCAGAAAATGGTTAATTTAGGTCACCACAACACGCACATTGGTGGGGGCCGCAACTCGCCTAGCAGCTAGAAGTCCGGGACCTTGATGTGCAATTAAGGGGAAGGCGTGGGTTTTATATTACACAAAAACATTACATAACACACATTACCTGGGATTCACAAAAACGTTTGGCTTCTCTACATAGTTAACAAAGGAAACAGGATGAACGGAAATGCCACAGACAGACCGGCCACAGACAGACCGGCCACACACGACTCGTTCCAACAACCACTTACTCTCAGGTGATGCTAACTTTTCCCCCACCAACTGTGTCTAGCCAAGCCAGACAGGGTTGACGTCATACCAGACAATTTCAAACAGACCCCTCGTTTAGCGTAGTCCGCGCCAAAAGGAGAGACCCATAAGCCGAAATATGAATAAAGAGACCCAATAATGCTACGTCTGGTAGCAACAATACAACACAACGGTGCGCCTGATAATGACAATGACTTACTGATACGCCACAATATGTTGTCTTTGAAATACCATGCTCTTTGTATGACCATGAGAAAAAACGAATAGCGACTTACTACTTGATAAAAAAGTATATTTGAAATTGTTTAGTAGCATAGAAAAATGTATTTGACAGATTTGGTGCTTTAAAGAGATCTACATTTTTGTGTATCAAGATATTTTTTCACCTCTTACAGTTTACCAGTTATACGAAAGTCATTCAGAATGAAAAGGACTCTATAGGCCATTTCTAGAAAATTCAAGATATAGATTTAATTTGTCATTAAAATATTTTAAATATACCAGGTGTTAAAAAAGTATTCTATATTTTGAGATGTGGTAGTATGGACCACAAGAAGAAAAAATATCCAGTAAACATGGGCTTGGGAGGTTGTAAGGCCAATCCTCGCAATACTCATTTTACCTATTTTAAATCTCATTTTCTTGGGAATCACCAAATATAGAGCAATGAAACTTTGCACATTAGCAGTTTGACCTTTTCTCTATTTATTGACTTTTTATTGTAACTTAATTCCTTATTAAGCATTTTTTTAAGATTTTTTTTTCTACCTTGCCAATTTTTCTACATTTTTCATTGAAAAAAAGACTGTTACAACTCTGAGTTTACATTTCCAGAGTTACGAAAACGTCAGTAAATTACTAAATAATGATTAAACAACTGGTAAAAGTTTCATTATTCTAGGCCTAGTAGTTCCAGAGAAATAGGGACCACTGTGTCTTAAAAACCAACTTAGCGGAAAATTACAAAAACGTGAAATGCTACCTGCAGTACAATTCAGAACCATATTCTGGCATATTTGGTTTTTGAAACTCTTTAGATCGCTCAATATGACGTAATTAATTTGACTACTGAGGATAAGTTGTAAAAAGTTATATTTAAAGGTTTACATGTTGCCAAACCTGAAACTTTCCACTTTGTTTGTGAAAATGCCATTTACGCCCTTTGGGATGTACTACACGTAAAACAACAGATTTTTATAGAATGGACATTGCATACCTTAAAATGCGTACCTTAAGAGCTATGAACACTTGTTCATCTTCGCTACTGTGAAACATCTGTTCTATTGCAAGCTCTTTACTATTACGCACGACACACAGCAGGCAGTAAACAAATGAAGACACATTACTCTGCTATTCTCCATGGATACAGCATAAATATCTCTCAGCTTTGTTACTGTAAACCGTATTCACAGTTCTGGATAAGTGAAACGCGCATTCTTATTACTTCTAATGAAATAAGTTTGTGTTTTGTTAAGTTCTGTCAAATATTTTTACTTCCTCTACTACGTATGAGTATTGTATTCCACCCAAAAATTCGATACCGAGATTTCACAGGAAATATATGTTTTGAGACCCCCTGAATCCAAAAAAAGCATTTTTGGAAACACGTCCGTGTGTGTCTGTGTGTGTGTGTCTGTGAACAGCATTAACTCAGAAACGAACAGTCGGATAAACACCAAACTGGATATTTAGGTTCAGTATCTTTCAGAGATGCGACACGAAGGTTTTCAAGAAAATCCCCCCACCCCAGATTACCCTTTACATGGAACATTTTTGGAAAATTTTAATTTTATAAAAAATGGCTCTAACGATTTGATTAAAATATCATATGTTTAAGATTTTTTCATGACAAATGAAATGTATGTCTCCAATTTTCTGGTAATGTCTCTAAAAGAATTCTTCACCGTGAACGACTTTTGCATAACTGGTAAACCATAAGAGATAGACAAAATTTTACTTCACAAAAAATGTAGACCGCGTTAAAATACACAATTTATGTCATATACATTTTTGTTGTTGAGTGAACCATTTTCGAGATATTGCTTTTTATTCCCTTAAATTTTCCAATACTTATACTTTTTCTCAAATTCGTTATTCATTTTTTTATGTCCTGTACATACAAATAGAATGGAATACTGCACATAGCAACCGGCTCTTAAAACATTTGACTATCGCTTAAAACCTAGCAATTCCCCTTGAATCTACAAGAAAATTAGCAATAAGATTAACATCTCGATTAACATGAAGCATATGGAGAATAAGCGTTTATAAAAATAATTTGTACACGGGTAAAGAAAGTCATGGGAGTGTAGCACATCAGATTTTTACACTACAGATTTATCCTGAAATCTTTGGTACATTAAACTCTATTAATGATATACAAATACAACAGGAAGGCGTCATCAATGTCTACCAGAGCATCCTGAACAACCCGGAAAGTGCGTGATTCCCTAAGACATCGGACAGAAGTATGCCTTGCTATGAATGAGCACTACCTTTAGTGATGGTTCAGGTCGTATGTAATTGCAGGTAGATCACATTAGATGCTCTGCTGTTTCACAGTAACAGTGTAATGTTTCCTCATTTGCTTACTGCATTCTGTAGGGCACACGTAATAGTAAAGAGCTTGCAGCAGAAGAACAGTAGCGAAGATGAACACGTGCACAGAGTTCTTAAGGTATGCATTTTAGAGCCCATGTTACTGGAAATTTTTTCTCGTTTTGGTTAATACTACCGCCTCGCAAAATATAGAATACATTTTCTCTCACATCCTGTCTTTTATTTTAATAAAAGTCGGTGAGAGTCTCTTTTGAAAAAATCTGATGTGCTACACTCACATAACTTCCTCTACTTTTGTACAAACTGTTTTTACAAACGCTTATTCTCCATATGCTTCATGTTAATCGAGCTGTTAATCTTATTGCTAATTTTCTTGTAGATGCAAGGACAATTGGTAGGCTTTAAGTGATAGTCAAATATTTTAAGAGCTGGTTGCTATGTGGTGCATTCCATTCTATTTCTATGTCCAGGACATAAAAAAATGAATACCGAATTCCCATTAGAGAAAAAGTATTGGAAAATTTAAGGGAAAAACAAACAATATCTCGAAAATTGTTCCTCAACAAAAAAAAAATGTACATGACATAAATTGTGTACTTTAGCGTGATCTACATTTTTTTGTGCCGTAAAATTTTGTCTATCTCTTATTGTTTACCAGTTATGCAAAAGTCGTTTACAAGGAAAAATACTTTTGGAGACATTCCCAGAGATTTCAACATATACATTTTATTTGTCATGAAAATATCTTAAACATATGGTATTTTAATCAAAATCGTTAGAGCCATTTTTGAGAAAATTAAAATTGTCGAAAAAAATGTTCCATGTAAAGGGATTTTCTTGAAAACCTTCGTGTCGCATCTCTGGAAGATACTGAACCTAAATACCAAGTTTGGTGTGTATCCAACTGTTCGTTTCTGAGTTATGCTGTTCACAGACATACACACGGACATTTTTCCCAAAAAAAATTTTTGGATTCAGGGGGTTTCAAAACATATATTTCCGGTGAAATCTCGATATCAAATTTTTGGGTGGAATACAACAGGTACCACGTAGTAGAGAGAGTAATAATACAAAATAACAAAAATCTTGTACGACATTCTGTTTTGAGTTACGGTGTTCACATACACACACATACACATACACACACATACACACACACACACTCACACACACACACACACACACATACAGGGATGGATTGTGATAGCCTCAAAACATATATTTCCTGTGAAATCTCGAATTTTGGGGTGGAATACAATAATTTTCTTATTCTTATTATAGATAAACACTAGATGAAGTCATAAGGACGAAAGTAAAATTCACACTTTTTAGGACAATTTCCCAAAATGTTCATATACAGCTTGCAATAATGATCGAAATATCTTCCCAAAATATAGTTAGTTGATAATCAAACTCGACGCATCAGACGAACTGGGTACCTCAGTGAGTGAATTTCAAAATATATTAATTAATTACCATTGCTTGGAGCAAAAACTGGCTCGCTCCTTGGCACCTTTGTTGAAGCTTAGAAACAAATTTAATTAAGGCAAGAGAAAACGTTGCACCAACTCCCTCTGAACGTGTTTCTTGTCGGTTTCATAAGCAACTGCAGCAAGAACCGAACTACTAATATATGCACAGGTGGGATAAGGTCCTAACCAAATTTAGTTTAGTATATAACACTAGCAGAAATACCTGGTTACCTGCTGCGTTGACGTTTGTCTTAATGTTAGTTTATTTACACATAAGTGAATTAGAACAAATACCTACAATTATGCAGCTATCCAATACTTTTAACTTGATCACTTCCCTTCATTGTGCAATGATTTTCAACCACATCCTCCAAAAAGAGGATGGCCTTTTTTATTACTAACCCTACAATTATGAGCAGCAAACTACATTTACAGGTTTTAACCAAATTATTCAAAAACACGCACGTGTTGTACTCACATGACTTCCTCTCTCGTGTACAAACTATTTTTACAAACGCTTATTCTCCCTTGTTAATCTAGATAAACATTTGGACTAACCCAGCGTTTATCCTCTGATGTACATCCTAATGATCATTCTAGCCCGAGTTTCAATGTTTAAAGCTCAGGAAAAAAATTTAAGGAACTGTAAAAGCCTTGAGGCAGTATTTTTAACACTTAAATAATTTCAGTCAAATTATGTAATATAAAATTTAATAACAGCTCGCCTTAAACCAATATGTGTATATAATAATATATAAAAAGTGTATATTATAGTCATTGTAAATGTTTATACTATTGTATACATGTTCAATAATGTTATGTGAATGTATTACGTAATTTAATAATGTAGGAGCTGTGAGAAGAGGTTTAAAGTTGCTAACAATGAGGTAACATTGAGGCACTAATGAGTAAGAAAGTGTAATAATGCTAGCAGTCATTATTGGAGCAACAATAATGCAAATTTTGTGACAGTTTATAAAATAGCCAATCAAGAAAAGCTTTAGTTAAATTAAGCTATTCTATTGGAGTAGGATTAGCCAATCAGAGACTTGAAATACAGAAATTTACAAATTTAGGTGCTAGAAATCAAGTCAGTTGCTTGTAGGCAGTGCTCATAACTGGACGCGTTGCTAGCAGACAGTGTTCCTAACCGGACGAGAGAATGTCCTCGAGAAGTATAATACGTATTCAGTGTGAGATGAAAAATAGTTTACGTGTTAAAAAGTACAAGTAATTAATACAAAAAATCTCACAGCTCTCTATATCAGTGAAGAACTATTTAAATTGTGTCAAGGATTAAAACATGTAGTGAAGTAAACATTATAATCTGTGTAAGCCTACATTCTTCAGTCGCACTACAACCCTGCAAAGAGAAACATGCCTCTAACAATAATAATGACGCAGCCGAGGCAAACATAAATACATAATATTTAAAGAAAGAGTCAAATTACAAAGTTAATATTTTTTAAAACGTTTTTGGGGCAAAGGCCACCGGAAAGTACATTTAGGGCGAAGGCTACGGAAAACTGTTTACCATACGCGCGGTGGCAACTACTTCAAGTTCGGCTCCCCAACAGTTGAAATATAATACAATTCTTTCAATGCAACCTACTTCAAGCGTGGGGCAAATAACAACGTAAAAGTAACAATACAACAAAATAATATCTAGTTCAGCTTTATTAACATTTTTTCCAATAAGTACCTTAAATTTTTTTATTCTATTTTATTTTAATCGCTTTAACTCCTTGGTCCTATCGCGACGGATCTGTTCTCTTAGAACGATATGTGATGAACAGTTAGCCTTCAAGGTCTCATTCCTGTAACCCCTGCTTCATGCCGTGCAGATGGCATTAGGGAGCCGTCCAGTCTAACCGCCGCCCCCACACAGAAAGGCGGACAGTTAGCCTTCTAGGTCTCATCCCTGCAGATGGCATTAGGGTGCCGTCCAGTCTAACTGCTTACATTGTCTGTAGATAGATGGCGTAGCATTACCCAATACCACTTATTTTTCATTTTACTATTGTTTTAGACTTAAGATGAAACTTTGGGTCTTGGTATTAAATATCCAATCCGGTATTTACCTTGGCGACTGAGGAACACCACGAAAAAACCTCAGACAGATTGGTTTGGTGATTTGAACCCGGGACCTCCCGAATGCGGGCCACAGACTTTACCGCCTGAGCCATCCCGCTCGGTTACCTTAAATTCTTCATGACGTTTTTTAATAATTAAATTTTAGTAGTTTTCTACACATAGTTTAATTGTAATATAAAAAAACCTCTAAGGGATCAGAAATGACCATCCCTGATATGTAAAAGCAATTTACCGCCAATGCCATTTTAAAGGCTGTTATGTTATACTTACATTACTTTTTCTACCTAATCTTCTACAAACTGCGCTTACAAACATTTGTTGTTTTGTATTTACACACAAAAAATTCTGATGTGTTACACTCACATGACTTTCTCTACTCTTGTACAAACTATGTTTATAAACGCTAATTCTCCATATGCTTCATGTTAATCGAGATGTTAATCTTATTGCTAATTTTCTTGTAGATGCAAGGGGAATATGGTAGGCTTTAAGCGATAGTCAATTGTTTTAAGAGCTGGTTGCTATATGGAGCATTCCATTTTATTTGTATGTCCAGGACATAAAAAAACGTATAACGAATTCCCATTTGAGAAAAAGTATAAACATTGGAAAACTCAAACAAACAACAGGGAATATCTCGGAAATGGTTCACTCGACAAAAAAATGTATATGACAAAAAGTGTGTGTTTTTAACGAGCTCTACATTATTTGTGTAAAAAAATTTGTCCATCTCTTACGGTTTACAAATTATGCAAAAGCCATTCAGAAAGTACACGACTTTTGGGGACATTCTCAGGAAATTCAAAATAATTTTATGTTTTATAAAATATCTTAAATTTTTTAGATATTTAATCAAACTCAGAGCCATTTTTATGGAAATCAATATTTTGTGTGAGTGTAACACATCAGATGTTTTTTCTATTCCGTTCCGAGAACTTATCGAACCACACTCGTATATCCGTCTTTTCGTTTTTGAGTTATGCTGTTCACAGACGACACACACGGACATGATTCCAAAATTGCTTTATGTGGAATGCAGTGCACCGGTGGAATGTCAGTATCGATCTTTTCAGTGGAATTTAACGCTTCCCCTACTTACTACACTAGTAGAGAAAGTGGTAATGCCTTTTTTGGCTTCAGGGGCCTCAAAACATTTATTTCCGGTGATATTTCGATAAAGAATTTTTGAATTGAATGCAATAAACTACAGTGGATGGACAAAGACATATAAACGTAATATGCTAGATTTTTTAAAGTGGAGGCGAATTCGTTCTGGAGTTACAGAGCGGTTTACTACCGCTTGGACTCGATCACCTGGACACTATCAACAATAACCCCAGTCTACACGTCTTAAAGACCCTGGCAATGGACTAATGACTCGTGAAATGAGCCGTGTTTATTGACTATGTAATTCTCGAAAGTGGTCTGAGGCTATACACGCGCACATGTCATAAATTAACGTTTGTAATGCGCATTAGCAGCTGCCAGAAAACTGGCATTCCATACTCCCGATGATGAATGTAGCCGGTTTTATATAGACAGAGTATTATACTGTTGTGAAGAAGGGGTATGTTCTGACAAACCTGTCGTATCATCGCGTAGAATTACACATTTTCAGGCAACCCCTTTACCTGGGACAGCGTTTATTACCTTCTAGGTATTGCATTCCACTCAAAAACTCGATATCGAGATTTCACTGAAAATACATGTTTTGAGGCCACCTGAATTCTAAACAAGTATTTTTAAAAAAAAATCTTATGTGTTACACTCACATGACTTTCTCTACTCTTAAACAAACTATTTTTACAAACTCTTATTCTCCATCTATTTCATATTAATCGAGATAAATATTTGCAGAAACGATCTTTTGACATGTAAAGAAAATTACATTTTAAACATGGTGACTAGTTCTAAGAATATTTGACTATGGCTTAAGACCTACTAAGTTGTCCTTGTTTTATATTTGCAAGGGCAATATAGAAAAACAGTAGCCTTTAAGCACATACATATCTCTTAATACCTGGTTGCTATGTGCAGCACCATTCACTTTCCCACAGATTAATACTCTTTGCATATCCAAGACAAAAAATGAATAACGAATTCCCATTTCAGAAAATAAGCACTGAAAAATTTAAGGGAATAACAAGCAATATCTCGAAAATGGTTCACTCAACAAAAATAATGTATATGACATAAATTGTGCATTTTAACGCGATCTACATTTTTTTGTGTAGTAAAATTTTATCTATCTCTCATGTTTACCAGTTATGCAAAAGTCGTTCACAATGAAGAATACTTTTGGAGACATTCCCAGAAAATTCGAGATATGCATTTTATTTGTCATGAAAGTATCTTAAACATATGGTATTTTAATCAAAATCGTTAGAACCATTTCTCAGAAAATTAAAATTTTCGAAAAATGTTCCATTTAAAGGGTAATCTGGGGTGGGGGATTTTCTTGAAAACCTTCGTGTCGCATCTTTGGAAGATACTAAACCTAAATACCAAGTTTGGTGTTTATCCGACTGTTCGTGTCTGAGTTATGCTGTTCACAGACAGACACACAGACAGCCAGATACACACACACGGACATGTTTCCAAAAATGCGTTTTTTGGATTCAGGGGGTCTCAAAACATGTATTTACGGTGAAATCTCGGTATCAAATTTTTGGATGGAATACAATACTTTCCCTACTTACTATACGTAGTAGAGAAAGTAAACATAAACGACATGATTTTTATGAACATTTCTATGACATTTTATTGTATATTTATGGGACTACAGTGGAATTAAATCTAATTGAAGATGCAATGTAGTTCGTACAGTCAGTCCAAAAACATTCAACACGCTTCTTCTTGAACTCCCCATGTTCCAGTGTGGCATACTTGACTGTACAAAAACAACCAGTGCTATTTACATGCATATCTTTAATGATTCAGTGCGGTTTACATACCTTCGCTGCAATCTACAAACGCCCAGTTATGATTTAACAGAGACAAAAACGTTCAAAATCCATTCAATAAAGACGACTGCATAGAAAATTCCCAGGAAATTCAAAGTATACTTGTTATTTTTCATGCATCAAATATAAAATATATAATAACGATTGTCTACCCGTGTGAAATATGAGGAAAGGCCTGGCTTGCTTAAAGAATCTCTGAGGATGACGTTTTGGGTTCATATGGCATAAAACATGTATATCTGGCAAAAAATAATATAAAATTATCAAAATTTTGGTTGTAATGCAATACTTAATATAAGTTATTGGTAAAGAAAGCAATAATTAGCATTTTGAAGTTAAGCAACATTTTAGCCGTGTACATAAAATTCAATACACATTAGCTTCCTTTGCGTTCGCCATATTTGCAAATTTTTCCTCGAAGAAGCTAAAATCTTGAGGTCCAAACCCTTGCCTCAAGTATCGGCTTGGAGTATCGATCGCCTATCGAACTGGCTTTGATTTTACTCCGGAGTGAATCATCAGGTTTCAATTTCATCTCTGATGGAGTCATACATCAAATTTGCTGAGCCGAAAAATGCCATCGGTTTTGGAACGCACCCGAAGTCGCAATGTATGGCTCCCTAGACGCCGCGCCGCGCCACGACGTCGACGGTGAAGGTATTGGCGAAGATGTGACGGCGAGGGCGATGAATCTGTAGTAGAGAGTAATCATGCGTAAACTCCATTAACGAGACTGCAGGGGGTGGGGGAGAGGCGGTTCCTTGAATGTCTTCTGTGACAAATATACTCTGTGAAATTTAGTTTCCGGATAACTATTAAAATGTGTCTTCATAAGTTGGAGTAACATCGAAATGCCAAAATACCAGACTTTAAAAAAAGCCTGCTGTAGTTAGGTCTTTTCTGGATGCATACTGCACTCCGTACTTAAATCTATCCGCAACCACACACTCCTACCTTAATCTACCCGTGCAGCAGCGGAGAACTGAACCGGCGTTTCTCTCCAGATTAATGTACAACATAAGAAATAAATAAATATGCCAGGTTTATCATATGTGACGCAACCGAAAGCTGAGGCAGTATTTTTAACACTTAAATAATTTCAGTCTAATTATATAATATGTAAATTCAATAACAGCCCGCCTTAAAGCGATGTGTGTATGTAATAATTTGTAAAATGTATATAACAGTTATTGCATATGCTTATATTATTGTATCCATGTGTAATAATGTTATGTGAATATATTACGTAATTTAATAATGTAGGAGCTGTGAGAATAATAAGTTAAAAGGTGCTAACAATGAGGTAACAATGAGGTAACCTTGATTCAATAAGGAGTAAGAAAGTTTAACAATACTTCTTGTGATTCTTGGAGCAACAATCATGTAATTTTAGTGACAGTTTATAAAATAGCCAATCAACAACCAGAAAAAGCTTTAGTTAAATGAAGGTATTCTATTAGAGTAGGATTAGCCAAACAGAAATTGAAATATAGTAAAATTTACAAATCTAGAATTCAGTTGCCTGCAGACAGCGTTACTAACCAGAAGCAAAAAGTGTCCTCAAGAAATATAATATGTATTCTTGTGAGACGAAAATACAGTCTTACGCGTTAAAAAGTATAAGTAATTAATAAAAGAATCTCACAGCTCTCTATCAGTGAAGTGTTATTTAAATCGTATCAAGTACCAATAAAAGGAGTGAAGTAAAATTATAATCTATGTAAGCCTACATTCTTGTCGCATCACAACCCTGCCTAAGAGAAACGTGTCTCTAACAATAATACTAACGCAGCCGAGGTAAACATAAATATATAATACTTAAAGAAACAGTTTAATTACAAAGTTAATATTTTTTAAAGTTGGGGCAAAGGCCACCTGAAAGTACATTTGGGGCTAACGCTACCGGAAACTGTTTACTATATATGCGGTTGCAATTACTACTCCCCAACAGTTGAAATACAATACAACTTCTTCAATACATCATCATCTTCAACATCATCTTTCCGTACGTGGGGCAAATACAACTCCTCCAACAATATAACTTCATCAAATTGACGCCCAAAGCGTGGTGCAAATAGCGTTACAAATCATCTTTCTTCAAAACTCGCAGTTCCCGCGCCGTTACTAGCTTAATATATCCAAGCAGTAGTGGAGGACTGACCCGACGTTTCTCCCCATATTAATGTACTAATATAAATATATCAGGTTTATTATAGGTGATAAAAGCGAAAGCCCGCAGTCCCCACGCCATTACTAGTTCATTAGCTTAATCTGTCGGTACAGTAGCGGAGGAATGACCCGATGTTTCTTCAAAAAATTAATGTAAAATATAAGGGGGAATATAAATATAACAGGTTTATTATATGTGAAGCAACCAAAAGCCCGAGCTCCTGAGTTGTTATTAGCTTAATCTGCTCGTACAGTAGCGGAGGAATGACCCGATGTTTCTTCAAAAAATTAATGTAAAATATAAGGGGGAATATAAATATAACAGGTTTATTATATGTGAAGCAACCAAAAGCCCGAGCTCCTGAGTTGTTATTAGCTTAATCTGCTCGTACAGTAGCGGAGGAATGACCCGATGTTTCTTCCCAAATCAACGTAAAACATAAATATAACAGGATTATTATATGTGACGCAACCGAAAGCCCGCGGCACCATTAGCTTAATCTGTCGGTACAGTAGCGGAGGAATGACCCGATGTGTCTTCCCAAATCAATGTAAAACATAAGGGGGAATATAAATATAACAGGTTTATTATATGTGAAGCAACCAAAAGCCCGAGCTCCTGAGGTGTTATTAGCTTGATCTGTCGGTACAGTAGCGGAGGAATGACCCGATGTTTCTTCCCAAATCAATGTAAAACATAAGGGGGAATATAAATATAACAGGTTTATTATATGTGAAGCAACCAAAAGACCACAGCCCCCGCAACACTTTAAACTTAATCTACAGGTGCAATAGCAGATGAAATGTCGTGGCGTATATCCCCTGATTAATGACTATCCTAGCCGAGGTTCAATGTTCATAGCTTAGGAAAAAATAAGTTTCAAGGAATTGTAAAAGCGTAGTTCCCCAGAGTTTTCTATACATAGTTTAATTCTAATACAAACAAATCCTAAGGGTTCAGAAGTTACCATTCCAGAAATGTAAATATGTTTTGTGTTTACACAAAAACATCTGATGTGCTGCATTTATATGACCTTGTCTACTATTGTACAAACTATTCTTACCAACATTCATTCTCCATCTACTTCATGTTAATCGAGATTATTGCTAATTTTCTTGTAGGTGGAAGGGGAGTATGGTAGGCTCTAAGTGATAGTCAAATATTTTAAGAGCTGGTTGCTATGTGGCGCATTCCATTCTCTTTGTATGTCCAGGACATAAAAAATGAATAACGAATTCCCGTTTGAGAAAAAGTATAAGTATTGGAGAATTCAAACAAAAGAGTATCACGGAAATGGTTCACTCGACGAAAAAATGTATGTAACATAAATTGTGTGTTTTAACGAGATCTACATTTTTTTTTGGTAGAATTTTGTCTATCTCTTACGGTTTACCAGTTATGCAAAAGCCATTCAGAATGAAGAGGACTTTTGGGCACATTCCCAGAAACTTCAAGATATACGTTTCGTTTCCCATGAAAATATATTCAACATATGATATTTTAATCAAAATAGTTAGATCCATTTTTGAAAAAATCAAAATTTTTAAAAAATATACCAGTTAAAGAGTAGTCTGGGGTGCGGGATTCTCTTGAAAATCATTGTGTCACATCCTTGGAAGATACTGAACCTAAATTCCATGTTTGCTGTTTATCAGTGTTTTCGTTTCTGAGTTATGCTGTTTACAGACAGACACGAACATATCCAAAAATGCCACATTTGGATTCAGGTTACTTCAGAACAAGTATTTCCGGTGAAATCTAGGTAGGTATATAATTTTTTGGTGGAATGCAATTAGATCTCGTTAAAGCACATAACTTATGTGAAATAAAATTTAATACGGTGTTATTGTTTGGAACTTTCAAATACTTATCATTTTTTAACCAGTTATTTCATACTTATTACTTTCTCTACTACGTATAGTAAGTAGGGGAAGTATTGTATTCCACCCAAAAATTCGTTACCGAAATTTCACCTAAAATACATGTTTTGAGATCCCCTGAATCCAAAAAAAAATTTGGAAACATGTCCGTGTCTGTGTCTGTGTGTCTGTGAACAGCATAACTCAGAAACAAACAGTGGGATAAACACCAAACTTGATATTTACGTTCAGTATCTTCCAGAGATGTGACACGAAGGTTTTCAATAAAATCACCCCACCCCAGGTTACCCTTTACATGGAACATTTTTCGAAAGTTTTAATTTTCTCAAAAATGGCTCTAAGGATTTTAATTAAAATGCCATATGTTTAAGATATTTTCATAACAAATAAAATTTATATGCTTAATTTTCTGGCAATGTCTCCAAAAGTATTCTCCATTGTGAACGACTTTTGCATAACTGGTAAACCATAAGAGATAGACAAAATTTTAATACACAAAAAATGTAGATCGCGTTAAAATACACAATTTATGTCATATACATTTTTTTTAATTAAACCATTTTCGGGATATTGCTTGTTATTCCCTTACATTTTTCGATACTTATTTTCTCAAATGGGAATTCGTTATTCATTTTTTTGTCTTGGATATGCAAAGAGTATTAATCTGTGGCAAAGGGAATGGTGCTGCACCTAGCAATTAGCTATTAAGAGATATGTATGTGCTTAAAGCCTACTGTATTTCTATATTTCCCTTGTAAATATATATTCCCCTTACATCTACAAGAAAATTAGAAATAAGATAGAGCCTGCAAATGTTTATCTCGATTAACATGAAGTAGATGGAGAATAAGCGTTTGTAAAAATAGTTTGTACAAGAGTAGAGAAAGTCATGTGAGTGTAACACATCAGATTTTTTTTCCTGTGGCCATACAGAGATCATCAATGCCATCACTCAGAAATCCGTTTTTTAAAAATCTGTCACTTTATCATACTGTATTCCTCTTATATCTACTACAAAATGTGCAATGAATGTTTATTTCGATTAAGAAAAAGTAAATAGAATAATAAGCTTTTGCAATAGTAGTTTTAGAAGAGTGAGTAGAGAAAGTCACATGAATGCTAAATATAAGACCGATTTATCACATTTTGAAATGTTAAACATAAACTTAAGCGGTGTGCATGCCCTTATTCTGAATAGTTTCGCGCCTAAAGCCTTTAGCGAACACACCTAAAAGAAAAACACGTTCTTACCTGCACGTAAGTATAATGGTATAATAATTGCATTACTTTACATCATTTTGTTCGCGAGATATATTGATACAGTAAGTTGGCTACCGGCCGCCCTAGCGTGACTGGATATTTTGCCAAGACGAGATAGATATCCTCAGCGTGGTGGTTATAAAAACAGGTTTATGCACTCGGGGAGCAAAGGTCACCAACCAGTAGCCATAGGCAATGATTTAATTCTCTTCCCCTTGAGGTTTGTATTCTGTGATTTCGTTTGTTCGTGTGTGTGATATAGTTCACGAACCTCTGTGTAACTACACCAGAAATAAATAAAGGATGTGACATGGAGGTTTTCAAGAATACATGGAATATTTTTACCTATTAATTTCTCTATAGCAGGTAGAGAAGGTATTGCATTCCACCCAAAAAAATATCTGATGTGTTACACTCACATGACTTCCCGACTCTTGTACAAACTACTTTTACAAACGCTTATTTTCCATATGCTTCATGTTAATCAAATGTTAATCTTAGTGCTAATTTTCTTGTAGATGCAAGGGGAATTGGTAGGCTTTAAGCGATAGTTAAATGTTTTAAGAGCTGGTTGCTATGTGAAACATTCCATTCTCTTTGTATTCTCCGCCAAAAAATGAATAACGAACTCCCATTTGAGTAAAAGTATTGGAAAATTTAAGGGAATAAAAAGCAATATCTCGAAAATGGTTCACTCAACAACAGAAATGTATAGGACATAAATTGTGTATTTTAACGCGATCTACATTTTTGTGTAGTAAATGTTTTTCTATCTCTTATGGTTTACCAGTTATGTAAAAGTCGTTCACAATGAAAAATAATTTTGGAGACATTCCCAGAAAATTCAAGGTATACATTTCATTTGTCATGAAAGTATCTTAAATATATGATATTTTAATCAAGATTGTTAGAGCTATTTTTGAAAAAATTAAAATTTTCGAAAAACGTTCCATGTAAAGGGTAATCTGGGGTGGGGTTTTTTCTTGAAAACCTTCGTGTCGCATCTCTGGAAGATACTGAACCTAAATTCCAAGTTTGGTGTTTACTCGACTGTCCGTTTCTGAGTTATGCTGTTCACAGACACACACACGGACATGTTTCAAAAAATGCTGTTTTTTGGATTCAGGGGTCTCAAAACATATATCTCCGATGAAACCTCGGTATCGAATTCTTGGATGGAATACAATACTTCCTCTACTTACTATACGTAGTAGAGAAAGTAAAAATGTTAGCTCTTTTGATACGGTAATTTGTATCACAAATTACTCAAATGTAAATAATTATTTTAATATGAATATGTATTTTTATGTAACATTGATTTCAGAGGTTTAATAATTGTAATTATTATTGGTAAATAATAATATACAGCTCTATTGAAACTGTTAACAATAACACAATACTTTAGCAAAGGAATGAGTTGTTTATCGTTACCGGGAACCAGGAAGTTACGTAATATTTCGCGCCTTTTCAGTAAAAAAAGCTTCCAGAACATTCTCTAAAAATAATATGTATTAGTGGTTTTCATTGGATAGTAAAATAGACGCTAATGTTGGCGCGTTTTATTAGCCAATAGCAGTTCATTTATAATCTTTAGGCGTATCTTGAGGTAAGCCTATAAATAAGCCAGGTTGAGGTAGCGGGTCCCCCCAGTTCGGCAAGATTCTCAAAACATTATACATCGTCCCCGCAGTTATACAAAATTCTCCGTACACTCCACGTCAATTCCGCAGTTCAACAAGATGTCGCCAATCAGTCCTTCATTTTCGTCATAAGTTACACGCAGCAGAAGTACGAGAAATCTTACAAAATATTCTACAGTTAAATATACAAAGTTGAAGTACGTGAGTTAAAAGTGATAAGAAGTTATTATAAACAGTTTCAATATGGCGATTATCTAGATAAATCTGTGAAAGTGTCAGTGCACGTGTGAGACAATAAAACATTATAAAATACATTTCTTCACTAGTAATTTTTGGATAAAAGATTCCTTTTCCGCTTCACAACCTGTAAGAAAAACATGCCTACCTAGATCAGATAATAGCTAGCCGGTGGACATTTAAAACTGATATAAATTGCTACGCCAGAGGAATCTACAAACAGAACAAATGAACCAACCAACGTATGACGTCACACAAGATGGCTTCGCGTGAAGAAAACACATATTTGCTCTCGTAAATTGACTTCCACAACGTGGAGCTAACTATAAGATCTTCAAGATATAATAATTTACGTAAATCAGAATACGTAAGCTATACATCTCTCAAATTGGCGCCACCAACGTGGGGCGAAGTGACCAGGAAAGGATCAGCATAATCAGAACGTGGAACGAAAGCAGCAGTAAAATGATCTACAAGACGCAGATTCCAGAAACGAGGAGCGACAAACGACGCGGATAAGTGGACGCAAAAACATCGAGACAACGTAGATTCATCACAACACAACGCAGAAGCGACATCAAATCTAGGAGAAAGGGGCAGAACGCTGGACATCAAAGATACATCAGCGGACAGCATTATTAAGGTTAGAGTATCCTAAATTTTTAAGTGTAAATAACTTTCAATGTTATTGAGGAGTGGTAGGATAAAAAGAACAATGGCTACCAATAATTCAGAGGAAATAATTATGGAGGATGAAAATGTTAGTACAGGAAATAGCCCAAACTTTTTAGGATTTGAAGATGAAAATGTTAGTGTAGAAAGTGAGAATAGAATAGCAGGAAATGTTAATCCTGATACTATTATGATTATGGAAATGCTGAGAAATATGAATAGAGAATTAAGGGAAGATATGAAAAAGACTAATGAGAAATTAGATCAAGAAAGGGAAGATATGCAAAAGAGTTTTGAGAAATTAGGGGAAGCTATAGACAGGAATCATAGGAAATTAATGGAAAACATTGCTAGGAAGAATGAGATATTAGAGCAAAAAGTAGATCAAAGCAGTAAAGATAGTAGTATGCCAGAAATGAGAGATGAAAATGAGGAAGTAATAGTAAGTGAGATAGGAGAAGTTTCAAAGAAAATGCTAGACATGAGCAAGGAAATAGATAACAAAGAAAGTGAGGTTAATGTAGAATGTACAGAGTTAGGAAGTCAAATGAGTAGTACTTCAAGTGAACTAAGAGAGATAAATGAGGTTAGGAATGTAGATGTAAATGAGGCGCAGGTTAATTTCAGAGGGGAAATATCAGAAATACAGAAAGAATCAGAAATGCAAGGAAATAAATTGTACCAAGATGTTCAAATTGAAAACTCCAGTCCAGTACAGTTTAGTACAGATTTGTCAGAGTATTCTCAGATTAAAATGATAGAAGAATTGAAAATGAAAGTTGTCAAAAGATGTATTGTTCAGGAAACTGTGGATTGTTTTCAAATGTTATCAGGTGATGAAATTTCATATGAATACAAGAGGTTATTCATGAATGAAAATTTGAAGGTTAGGTTACGGCTACGAGTAATGTTTAGCCACACACAATTTGATCCAGGTGGGTAAATAGCAATGAGATGTAAAGTAAATGCTGGATAGTTAAAGACGACTTGCAGAGAAATGTATTGGAACGTAAGAGGGTTAACTAAATATATATGTCATTTGAAAAGAGAAATAAATTATATAAAAAAAAAAAAGAGAAATGTTTAAAAAAAAAAATATATATATAACAATTTTTAGTAACTGTAACAGTATTTGAAAAGAAGAAGGTAATAATTGAAACTTAATATGATATTAAATTAAAAGTACGTAAATACAATTCCAAGAATTAAAAATTAAGAATGCAAAGATTGAAACTTAATATGATATTAAATTAAAAGTACGAAAATACAATTCAAAGAGTATTGTTAAAATAAAATTCAGAATAACAAAAATTGGTAAAAATAAATAAATACTTATGTAGTAAACAGAAAATGTAAAGCATTATCTAGATTTAAGAGATGTAAATAGATGTAGAGGGTGAATATTTTGGTAAATATGTATAGTAATTACAAAAATCTTAAATGTATAAATTTTTGTCAACAAATTAATGTAAACAATTTGGTAGCAGTAAATAAGTAATTTAGGGTAAAGTATTTGCTATAAAAAAAAATTTGTGATGTCAGATTAATATCTAAATTAATTAAACCAAAGCCAGTAAGTAGTGGCGAGATAAAACATATGTCGTGTGTTAAATACGTGTGAAGTGTAAAGTGAAAGTGATAGCGTGTGTTCCAAGATTTAGGAGACTAAAAACAAAAATTATAAAATTCTAAACAAGTTATAAATATTTATAATTATGTTTCTAGTGGGGCATATGATACGGTAATTTGTATCACAAATTACTCAAATGTAAATAATTATTTTAATATGAATATGTATTTTTATGTAACATTGATTTCAGAGGTTTAATAATTGTAATTATTATTGGTAAATAATAATATACAGCTCTATTGAAACTGTTAACAATAACACAATACTTTAGCAAAGGAATGAGTTGTTTATCGTTACCGGGAACCAGGAAGTTACGTAATATTTCGCGCCTTTTCAGTAAAAAAAGCTTCCAGAACATTCTCTAAAAATAATATGTATTAGTGGTTTTCATTGGATAGTAAAATAGACGCTAATGTTGGCGCGTTTTATTAGCCAATAGCAGTTCATTTATAATCTTTAGGCGTATCTTGAGGTAAGCCTATAAATAAGCCAGGTTGAGGTAGCGGGTCCCCCCAGTTCGGCAAGATTCTCAAAACATTATACATCGTCCCCGCAGTTATACAAAATTCTCCGTACACTCCACGTCAATTCCGCAGTTCAACAAGATGTCGCCAATCAGTCCTTCATTTTCGTCATAAGTTACACGCAGCAGAAGTACGAGAAATCTTACAAAATATTCTACAGTTAAATATACAAAGTTGAAGTACGTGAGTTAAAAGTGATAAGAAGTTATTATAAACAGTTTCAATATGGCGATTATCTAGATAAATCTGTGAAAGTGTCAGTGCACGTGTGAGACAATAAAACATTATAAAATACATTTCTTCACTAGTAATTTTTGGATAAAAGATTCCTTTTCCGCTTCACAACCTGTAAGAAAAACATGCCTACCTAGATCAGATAATAGCTAGCCGGTGGACATTTAAAACTGATATAAATTGCTACGCCAGAGGAATCTACAAACAGAACAAATGAACCAACCAACGTATGACGTCACACAAGATGGCTTCGCGTGAAGAAAACACATATTTGCTCTCGTAAATTGACTTCCACAACGTGGAGCTAACTATAAGATCTTCAAGATATAATAATTTACGTAAATCAGAATACGTAAGCTATACATCTCTCAAATTGGCGCCACCAACGTGGGGCGAAGTGACCAGGAAAGGATCAGCATAATCAGAACGTGGAACGAAAGCAGCAGTAAAATGATCTACAAGACGCAGATTCCAGAAACGAGGAGCGACAAACGACGCGGATAAGTGGACGCAAAAACATCGAGACAACGTAGATTCATCACAACACAACGCAGAAGCGACATCAAATCTAGGAGAAAGGGGCAGAACGCTGGACATCAAAGATACATCAGCGGACAGCATTATTAAGGTTAGAGTATCCTAAATTTTTAAGTGTAAATAACTTTCAATGTTATTGAGGAGTGGTAGGATAAAAAGAACAATGGCTACCAATAATTCAGAGGAAATAATTATGGAGGATGAAAATGTTAGTACAGGAAATAGCCCAAACTTTTTAGGATTTGAAGATGAAAATGTTAGTGTAGAAAGTGAGAATAGAATAGCAGGAAATGTTAATCCTGATACTATTATGATTATGGAAATGCTGAGAAATATGAATAGAGAATTAAGGGAAGATATGAAAAAGACTAATGAGAAATTAGATCAAGAAAGGGAAGATATGCAAAAGAGTTTTGAGAAATTAGGGGAAGCTATAGACAGGAATCATAGGAAATTAATGGAAAACATTGCTAGGAAGAATGAGATATTAGAGCAAAAAGTAGATCAAAGCAGTAAAGATAGTAGTATGCCAGAAATGAGAGATGAAAATGAGGAAGTAATAGTAAGTGAGATAGGAGAAGTTTCAAAGAAAATGCTAGACATGAGCAAGGAAATAGATAACAAAGAAAGTGAGGTTAATGTAGAATGTACAGAGTTAGGAAGTCAAATGAGTAGTACTTCAAGTGAACTAAGAGAGATAAATGAGGTTAGGAATGTAGATGTAAATGAGGCGCAGGTTAATTTCAGAGGGGAAATATCAGAAATACAGAAAGAATCAGAAATGCAAGGAAATAAATTGTACCAAGATGTTCAAATTGAAAACTCCAGTCCAGTACAGTTTAGTACAGATTTGTCAGAGTATTCTCAGATTAAAATGATAGAAGAATTGAAAATGAAAGTTGTCAAAAGATGTATTGTTCAGGAAACTGTGGATTGTTTTCAAATGTTATCAGGTGATGAAATTTCATATGAATACAAGAGGTTATTCATGAATGAAAATTTGAAGGTTAGGTTACGGCTACGAGTAATGTTTAGCCACACACAATTTGATCCAGGTGGGTAAATAGCAATGAGATGTAAAGTAAATGCTGGATAGTTAAAGACGACTTGCAGAGAAATGTATTGGAACGTAAGAGGGTTAACTAAATATATATGTCATTTGAAAAGAGAAATAAATTATATAAAAAAAAAAAAGAGAAATGTTTAAAAAAAAAAATATATATATAACAATTTTTAGTAACTGTAACAGTATTTGAAAAGAAGAAGGTAATAATTGAAACTTAATATGATATTAAATTAAAAGTACGTAAATACAATTCCAAGAATTAAAAATTAAGAATGCAAAGATTGAAACTTAATATGATATTAAATTAAAAGTACGAAAATACAATTCAAAGAGTATTGTTAAAATAAAATTCAGAATAACAAAAATTGGTAAAAATAAATAAATACTTATGTAGTAAACAGAAAATGTAAAGCATTATCTAGATTTAAGAGATGTAAATAGATGTAGAGGGTGAATATTTTGGTAAATATGTATAGTAATTACAAAAATCTTAAATGTATAAATTTTTGTCAACAAATTAATGTAAACAATTTGGTAGCAGTAAATAAGTAATTTAGGGTAAAGTATTTGCTATAAAAAAAAATTTGTGATGTCAGATTAATATCTAAATTAATTAAACCAAAGCCAGTAAGTAGTGGCGAGATAAAACATATGTCGTGTGTTAAATACGTGTGAAGTGTAAAGTGAAAGTGATAGCGTGTGTTCCAAGATTTAGGAGACTAAAAACAAAAATTATAAAATTCTAAACAAGTTATAAATATTTATAATTATGTTTCTAGTGGGGCATATGATACGGTAATTTGTATCACAAATTACTCAAATGTAAATAATTATTTTAATATGAATATGTATTTTTATGTAACATTGATTTCAGAGGTTTAATAATTGTAATTATTATTGGTAAATAATAATATACAGCTCTATTGAAACTGTTAACAATAACACAATACTTTAGCAAAGGAATGAGTTGTTTATCGTTACCGGGAACCAGGAAGTTACGTAATATTTCGCGCCTTTTCAGTAAAAAAAGCTTCCAGAACATTCTCTAAAAATAATATGTATTAGTGGTTTTCATTGGATAGTAAAATAGACGCTAATGTTGGCGCGTTTTATTAGCCAATAGCAGTTCATTTATAATCTTTAGGCGTATCTTGAGGTAAGCCTATAAATAAGCCAGGTTGAGGTAGCGGGTCCCCCCAGTTCGGCAAGATTCTCAAAACATTATACATCGTCCCCGCAGTTATACAAAATTCTCCGTACACTCCACGTCAATTCCGCAGTTCAACAAGATGTCGCCAATCAGTCCTTCATTTTCGTCATAAGTTACACGCAGCAGAAGTACGAGAAATCTTACAAAATATTCTACAGTTAAATATACAAAGTTGAAGTACGTGAGTTAAAAGTGATAAGAAGTTATTATAAACAGTTTCAATATGGCGATTATCTAGATAAATCTGTGAAAGTGTCAGTGCACGTGTGAGACAATAAAACATTATAAAATACATTTCTTCACTAGTAATTTTTGGATAAAAGATTCCTTTTCCGCTTCACAACCTGTAAGAAAAACATGCCTACCTAGATCAGATAATAGCTAGCCGGTGGACATTTAAAACTGATATAAATTGCTACGCCAGAGGAATCTACAAACAGAACAAATGAACCAACCAACGTATGACGTCACACAAGATGGCTTCGCGTGAAGAAAACACATATTTGCTCTCGTAAATTGACTTCCACAACGTGGAGCTAACTATAAGATCTTCAAGATATAATAATTTACGTAAATCAGAATACGTAAGCTATACATCTCTCACTTTAAAACACACAATATATTTCAAATAGCTTTTTCGTGGCATCAGCCATTTCCGAGATATCCTTATTAATGGATCGAATTGTTGAATACTTAGCCATTCTTTTAAGGTCCTGTCAACATTCAAATGTTTCTTTCGATTTAATAGAAAGAGGAAATTTTGAGGTCAGCGCATAAATCCATTTCTGAAACACTTAATTATCGTTGTTCCCTTTGTGACTACAGTGCCTTCGTTTTATGCCAAGGCCGCGGACCGCACGAATGCGTGCTCCACACACAGTCTACTACACTGCGGGGCTTCCCGTTCCGTTACTCCCGTGTTAATTACTCACGAGTGTTAGTAAGATATGAGTACTAACCTTGTTATGAGTGTTGTTGAAAGTGGTGTCCATCTGCGTGAAGACATTCTTGACATCGTCGGATGAAACTACCATTCACACACATAAGTTCTTCTTGCGTAATGTTCATAATTTCTGTTTTTATATTGTCCTTAAGTTCGTGTATGGTATGGGGATTGTTCCTATAAACAAACTTTACTTTTTAACGTTTAGCAGTCCCGTTGATCTGAATTTATTGACGAAACATCACACAGTGTCTCTACCCGGAACTGGATAACTAGGAAATTACTACTGAAATTGTTTACAAGCCTGTCTACATGATTCAGTCTTCACGTTTGTATTGTACTTAAAAATACGCTGTTCAAGCGTGAATTTGTTGACAGGCATTTCCGAGGATGAATAAGAAATTAACATTCCTAAGAAAATCACACACAACGCATGTATTGTCGAAACACTTCACAGCACGAAGACAAAGCAACGACTTAGACAGCTCACAGCGATAAACGTACCTTTGAAACGTCCTGCGACGCTTCTGCGCATGTAGCATAATACCAAGGTCACTGTCATCTCGGCCTTGCCATAAAACGAAGGTAATATATAACGAAGTGTGTAATGTAGATATTTCTGTAATATATTTATTTGGTTTAAAATGAATGAGATATAAAAATAAGATGTAGTAAGACTAGTTTGTATACCCACTAATAAACGAAGATGGTAGAGAAGGTCATGTGAATGTATCACATCAGATTCTTTTTCTCTCATTAAAATAATATATTTAATATATTTTCATGATAAATAAAATATACATTTGAACTCCCTCGGAATAGTTTCTGAAGCGCATTTTTTTTTTGAACGACTTTCGTATAATTGGTAAATTGGAGAGACAGACATTGTACTACACAAAAATATTGTTAAAGGACAAAATATTTTCGAATACATATTTTGGCGTTAAGGTTTCCAAGATATTCTTCTGTCATTGGTGAGATTTTCCCAATACTTATAGTCTTTCTCGTGTCATGAAAAGGACATGGAATTTCAAAACCAGCAATT
Organism: Deroplatys truncata; assembly: GCA_030765065.1. Lineage (NCBI taxonomy): Eukaryota > Metazoa > Arthropoda > Insecta > Mantodea > Mantidae > Deroplatys > Deroplatys truncata. Next base: position 266,797,326 of record CM060976.1, read on the forward strand.
CGCTTTATAAAAATCTGACCATCACTTTATCCTACTGTATTCTTCTTATAGCTACAACGAGATGTGTAATGAAAGTTTATCTGTATTAACAGGAAATAGATAGAAGAGTAAGCATTTGTAAGAATATTTTGTAGAAGTCTGAGTAGAGAAAGTCATGTGAATGCACATAAGATTTTTTTAATAGTATAAAAGAATATTAAAGATAGGTTATACGTGGAATATATTAAAGTTTTGTTTTCCGTAACACGTACATAATAGATAGACAAGGCACTGATTTCCACCCAAAAATTTGATACCGAGATTTCAACGGAAATACACGTTTCAGGCCCCCTAAATCAAAAAGATCACCTTCATAAAATGTCTGTGTGCGAGTCTATGAACAGATAACTCAAAAACAAAAAGTCAGATAAAAACCAAACTTTGTATTTATGTTCACTGCTTTCCAGAAATCCCCACCCTAAATACCCTTTACATGTAAAATCCTTCAACATTTCTTATTTTCTAAAAAAATGGCTGTAACGCATTTGATTACAATGTCATATATTAAGGATATTTACATGACAACTAAAATGTGTATCTTGAATTTTCTGTGAATAGCCTGCGAAGTTCTTTTCATTCAAGGAATTTTATATGATCTTGTATAACCCGTAAACGTTAAGCGATAGGCGGTAATGTACTACAATATACACTTAGATCTCTTTAAGACGCACAATTTATTTCAAGTAACCTTTTTATGACATAAGCCATTTCCGAGATATTCGCTATAAATGGTTGGAATTGTTCATTACTTGGCCTTCTTTTAAATTACTGTGAAAACTCAAGTTGTTTCTCGCGTATAGAAAGTTACGTGAATATAACACATCAGATTTTTTAAAGTTCTAAATCACCATTCTTTTGTTTCTGGGAAGTCATATAAAGCCCATGAAATTTCAGATCAAATTTCTTTTCAATGCTGCAAACGTTGTGAAAATTGGTTGCAACATTATCGTGGGCCTAGATATTTGGGTTCAAAGCCACCTCGGCCGTAACATAACCTAAACCTTGGCTTACTACACGTTACACAACGCTGAAGGTTCGTCTTTTGTCAGAGGATTACAGCAGGCCGTGATGTGTGTTGGCGAACAGAAAGACGCACACAGAGGCGAGTAGAAATGAAGCCAGGCTCCGGTCTTATAGCTCGATGCACAGCATTATTCCAAGCGTGGCTGACTCTGATCTGCATTCAGATTTGCACGGCGGTGAAAAACAGGAGGCCGTGCATCCATCAATACATGCAAGCATTTCAGTTCGTATCACACTTGTATCCGGAATATGTGTTGCATTCACATGACCTTCCCTATCGTCTATTTTTATACCTCTAACTCACAAATAACAACAACGAATACCTGGGAAACGGTTAATATTACGAAAATGAATTGACAAGTGGTTTGCTTTAGGCAGATCTACATTTTTCGTTTAGTAAGCCTTGTTTTTATCTTCTTTACTACGTATAGTAAGTAGGGGAAGTATTGTATTCCACTCAAAAATTCGATAAGGAGAATCTAACGCAAATAGTTCCTTTCAGGTGACCTGAATTCAAAAAAGGCATTTTTATAGTTATTTTAATCAAAATCGTTTGCTATTTCTTAGAAAATAAAAAATTCGAAAAATCTTCCATGGAAAGGATAGTTGGGATGGGAGGATATTCTTGAAAATCTTCGTATTGTATTTTTGGATGATATTTAACTAAAATACCAAGTTTGGTGTTTATCGACTTTTCGTTTAGAGTTATTCTGTTCACAGACACACACTCATAAACCTTTTTATAAAAATTTCATATGATACATTCACATGACTTTCTCTACCCTCTATGTTTATTAGTGTATATACAAACTATTTTTACTCGAGCATATTTTTCTATCTACTATAATTTAATCCTAATAAACTTTTACAGAAACAGCTATATTACACATTTCCTTATAGATACAAAGGGAACAGCCTTAGTCAAATGTTTAACAACTGAATGTTATATACTGGCTTTAAAATCCCATACTGTTTCCATGACATTGCGAGAAACATCCGAAAATCGAAGATACATGAAAGGATTAAGTTTCGAACAAGTCCAGCTTTTAATAACGGATATCTCAGAAACGGCTAATGCCACAAAAAACTTAAGATAAGGACCTTGTGTGTTTTGAAGAGATCTATATTTTTCATTAGGTACGTCTTCGTCTATCGCTTAATCTTTATCAGTTATACAAGATTATACAAGATCTCTACCCAATGAAGACGTTTTCACAGGCTATTCCTATAGAATTCAAGATATACATTTTATTTTACATGTAAATATCCTTAATATATGGTATTATAATCATAATTGTTAGAGCCATATTTAAAAAAAATGTTCCATGTAAGGGGTAGTTAGTGGTGGGGGGGATTCTCTTGAGAAAAAATTTGTCGCATCATTGTAAGGTGCTGAACGTAAATACCAAGTGTAGTATTTATCCGACTTTAAAGTTTCTGAGTTATGCTGTTCACAGACACAAACACACGCGCGCGCGGACCTTTTCCTAAAAATGTTTTATTGGATTCAGAGGACTTCAAAACATGTGTTTACGGTGCAACCTCGATATGAATTTTTGGGTGGAATACAATATTTCCCCATACTTACTATATGGTATAGAAAGTAACAAGGGAATAATTTTCCATTTAAAGGGCAATTTGAGGCAGTATTTTTAACACTTAAATGATTTCAGTCTAATTATATAATATATAAATTCAATAACAGCCCGCCTTAAAGCAATATGTGTGTGTAACAATATATAAAAAGTGTATATTACAGTCCTTGCGTATGTTTATATTATTGTATACATGTTCAATAATGTTATGTGAATGTATTACGTAATTTAATAACGTAGAAGCTGTGAGAATAATAGGTTAAAAGTTGCTAACAATGAGGTAACAATTAGGTAACCTTGAGGCAATAATAAACTAGAAAGTTTAAATGTTACTTGTGATTCTTGAAGCAACAATAATGTAATTTTTTGACAGTTCATAAAATAGCCAATCAAGAACCAGAAAAATGCTTTAGATAAATGAAGGTATTCTATTGGAGTAGGAGTAGCCAATCAGAGACTTGAAATGCAGAAGTTTACAAATTTAGGCGGTAGAAATCAAGTCAGTTGCTTGTAGACAGCGCTCATAAATGGACGTGTTGCGTTCCTAACCGTACGCGAGATGTGTCCTCGAGAAATTTAATACGTATTCGTGCGAGACAAAAATAGTTAACGTGTTAAAAAAGTGCAAGTAATTACTAAAAAAATCTCTCAACTCTCTCTCTATATCAGTGAAGTGTTATTTAAATAGTGTCAAGCATTAATAAAAAGAGTGAAGTAAAAATTATAATCTGTGTAAGCCTACATTCTTCAGCCGCACCACAACCCTGCTAAGATATTCATGTCTTTAAAAAAATATAAATACGTACGCAGCCGAGGCGAACATAAATATATAATATTTAAAGAAACAGTCAAATTACAAAGTTAATATTTTTAAAACTTTTTGGGGGGGAGGGGCAAAAGCCACCGGAAAGTACATTTGGGGCGAAGGCTACCGGAAACTTTTTACTATATGTGCGGTTGCTACTACTTTAAGTTCGGCTCCCCAACAGTTGAATTACAATATAACTCCTACTTCAAATTGGCTTTCCATACGTGAAGCAACAACCTACTTTAAATTTTGAGTGAGGAGATTTTCTTGAAAATCTTCGTGTTGCATTCTTGGAAGAAGTTGAACATAAATAGAGTGAAACTTGAGTAGTTGGAATTATCTAAGAATTCGCAATAAAATCTGATGTGTTACACTCACATGACTTTCTCTACTCTTTTAACAACTATTTTTACAAACGCTGATTCTCCATATGCTTCATGTTAATCGAGATATCGAGATGTTAATCTGATTGCTAATTTTCTTGTAGATTCAAGGGGAATTGGTAGGCTTTAAGCGACAGTCAAATGTTTTAAGAGCTGGTTGCTATGTGGAGTATTCCATTCTCTTTGCATTACCAGGACAAAAAAAAATAACGAATTTGAGAAAACGTTTAAGTATTGGAAAATTTAAGGGAATAACAAGCAATACCACGAAAATGGTTCAGTCAACAACAAAAATGTATATGACATACTGTGACGTACAAGTATTGTTGCGTACGTGACTTGGCTGCCCAGATCGGGTATTGCGTAGAGTGGTGGGGATAAACGAGTTTTAGATAGCGTCATCACGCCGAGTTAGCGTGGGTTGAGTCAGTCAGTAGACGACAGTCGTGGCTAGTTACTGGAAGAGGCAGGTTGTGTAGTGTACGCACTACCCATGCGTACAAGCATGGCGTCCTCTCCGACAGGAATGGAAACATGGAGGTACTCTATCCCTTTACATCAATAAACCCACTTATCATCCATCGTCCTTATGTTTAAATTATCATAGTAGATAGATCCCTTCTCTCATCTACACCATGTAGTAATCCTTTTACTAGGTATTTCCTAATATTTTTCACATTTCTCTTAGATGCGTCCCTTGTCGTGACCTCGCATAATGTAAATTATTAACTTTTAGATTCTTCGGTACCCGAGTTGCGAGTCGCTCTACCCCCCATTGAGCTAGTGTGTTTAAAGGTCACGACAATACATTGTGTATTTTAATGCGATCTATATTTTTTGTGAAACAAAATGTTTTCGATCTCTTATGGTTTACCAGTTATGCAAAAGTCGTTCACAATGAAGAATACTTTTGGAGACATTCCTAGAAAATTCGAGATATACATTTCATTTGTCATGAAAATATCTTAAGAATATGATATTTTAATCAAAATCTTTAGAGCCATTTTTGAGAAAATTAAAATTTTCGAAAAATTTTCCATGTAAAGGGTAATCTGGGGTGGTGGGATTTTCTTGAAAACCTTCGTGTCGCATCTCTGGAAGATACTGAACCTAAATACCAAGTTTGGTGTTTATCCAACTGTTGGTTTCTGAGTTATGCTGTTGAGACACTCACACACACACACACACACACACACACACACGGACATGCTTTCAAAAATTTGAACTCAGGGTGGCTCAAAACATATATTTCTGTTGAAATCCCGGTATAGAATTTTTGGGTGGAATGCAGTACTTCCCCTACTTACTATACGTGGTAGAGAAAGTAAAAATTTTAGTAGAAGCAGTCGATATAACATGTACTGAAGTCAGCAGTGTATTGTATGGTATACTGTAAAATAGAGTACATTAGCATCAGCAGTACACAGTGGTAGGCCTAATGATGTCATAAGTTACATCTTGTATGGAGGGAAAGTTTCCTAAGAAATGGGTAAGCCTTGTTGATATGATGGAATCGAGCTCTTCTATCGCTGTAGTTGCTGATTCTAGAAATTCCTCTTAGGGATGTTCTCGTGAGTGAAGCACAGCACACAGTCACCCTGAGAAATCTCTCATCTCTTACGCTTCTGGAGAGCAGACAAAGAGCAAAATTTACATGATTTCTGTTTTGGAATTAGGAATTTGCCCATTATCATAGTATAATCCCCTCCCTCCCTACCACATTCTATAATTCGGCGTCATTCCGGAGAAGTTTTACTTGAGTTAAACAAAGGTATGTTCGAATAAAGTCCCGCACCGTAGCGCTTAGACCTCTGGTTCCATGCCACGGAATGCCCCCGGATTTTAAGCTCCGGGAATAGGATCGGTGCCCACACAGCATCATGAGGAAAGTAAGGAGCTGCGATAGGCAGCGCTTCCAGCCAAAGAGGCTAACATTCTGCCTGAAGGATGTATGATGCTGGCTACATCACCTCTCCGTATCGGTTGGATCTTCGCCCAACTTTGTTGTGCGTTCGTGGGCGTGAGGCCGACAGTGGCGTTGGCAGGTCAAAGACCTACATTGGCTGTAGCACCACGGGACTATTATTATTATGTTAGAATAAAATACATTTATGGACCGTTTACATATAAATTCAAGGGAAGAAATAAAAATTCGAATTACACAAGTTTTACTATACCATATTTAGTATTTATTACTTTAGTATTACCCAAAATTTTATATCGATATTTCACCGGAAATACATATTTTGAGGCCCCCTGATCCCCAAAAAAGAATTTTTGGAAACATGTCCGTGTGTCTGTCTGTGAACAGCATACCTCAGAAACGAACAGTGGAATAAACACCAAACTTCGTATTTAGGTTCAGTATCTTCCAGAGATGCGACACGAAGGTTTTCAAAAAATCCCCCATCCCAGATTGCCCTTTACATGGAACACTTTTAGAAAATATTAATTTTCTCAAAAATGGCTTTAATGATTTTGATTAAAATATCGTATGTTTAAGATATTTTCATAACAAATGAAGTGTATATCTTGCATTTTCTGGAAATGTCTCCAAAAGGATTCTTTATTGTGAACGACTTTTGCATAACTGTTAAACCACAAGAGATAGACAATATTTTACTATACAAAAAATGTAGATCGCGTTAAAATACACAATTTATGTCATATAAATTTTTGTTGTTGAGTGAATCATTTTCGAGATATTGCTTGTTATTTCCTTAAATTTTCCCTTACTTTTTCTTAAATGGGAAATCGTTATTCATTTTTTTTATGTCCTGGACATGCAAAGAGAATGGAATACTCCACATAGCAACCAGCTGTTAAAACATTTGACTATCGCTTAAAACCTACCAATTCCCCTTGCATCTACAAGAAAATTAGCAATAAGATTAACATCTCGATTAACATGAGGCATGTGGAGAATAAGCATTTGTAAAAATAGTTTTACAAGAGTAGAGAAAGTTATGTGAATGTAACACATCAGATTTTTAAAAAAGTTCCCAGTATGTGTGTCTGTGTATGTTTGGTGTTTGTGAACAGCATAACTCAAAAATGAAAATTCTGATAAATAATACAAAACTCATCTAGGTTTAGTGTCTTTTTAAAGATACGACAAGAGAATGTTCAACGAAGTCCCCTGACCATAACTATCCCTTACATGGAACATTCTTGGAAATTTTTATTTTCTAATAAATGGCTCAAACGATTTTGATTAAAATATCATATATTAAAGTTATCTACATTACAAATAAAATGTTTATCTTCAATTTTTGCGAATGACCTATGAGGTCTTCATTCGGGAGGAATTTTGTATTGTCTTCTAACACTGAAAGCGAAAAACCAAAACCTACTAATCAAGAAGTGTAGATCTCTTTTAAACACACAATTTATTTTAAATAACTTTCTTGTGGCATAAAACGTTTCTGAGATATCGTTATTAATGGTTAGAAGTGTGCTTCTTTAAACCCAGTCAACATTCAGTTGTTTCTCGCGATGTCATGGAAACAGTATGGAATTTTAAGGCCAGCATATAGCGTCCAGTTGTTAAACATTTGACTATCGCTGTTCTCTTTGTATCTATAACGAAATGTGTAATGTAGCTATTTCTGCAAAGGTTTATTTGGATTAAAATGAAGTAGATGGACAATTAAGCTCGAATAAAAATGGTTTGTATACCCCCTAAAAACGATAGAGGGTAGAGAAGCTCATGTGAATATATAATCAGATTTTTGAGTTATGGTGTTCACATTACGCACCTAAGACTTTTTTTGAATAATCTGTTTTATTCAAATCCGGTGAAATCTTGGCATTAGATTTTGGACGGAATACAGTACTTACGGTGTACGTGCTACAGAAAGAAAACATTTATTCAGAATGAAGAGTGCTTCATAAGGTATTTACAGACAGTTAAAGATATAGATATATTTCGTTAATTTTGCAAACAACTTAAACATGTGCTATTTTAATCATAAATCGTTAGATTTATTGTTGTTAAATTAAAAAAAATTATGGTGTGTTACACTCACATGACTTTCTCTACTCTTGTACAAACTATTTTTACAGTCTCTTACTCTCCACCTAATTCATATTAATCGAGATAGACATTTGCAGAAACGATCTTTTGACATGCAAAGAGAATTACATTTTACGCATAGCGACCAGTTGTAAAAATATTTGACTATCGCTTAAGGCGTACTATGTTCTATATGTACTACATAGAAATACAGTAGCCTTTAAGCATAGACATATCCCTTAATAGCTGGTTGCTAGGTGCAGCACCATTCCTTTTGCCACAGATTAATACTCTTTGCATATCCAAGACAAAAAATGAGTAACGAATTCCCATTGGATAAAATTATTGAAAAATTTAAGGGAATAACAAGCAATATATCAAAAATCGTTCACTCAACAAAAAAAATGTGTATGACACAAATTGTGTATTTTAAGGCGATCTACATTTTCTGTGTAGTAAAATTTTGTCTATCTCTTATGGTTTACCAGTTATGCAAAAGTCGTTCGGAGTGAAGAATACTTTTGGGGACATTCCCAGAAAATTGAAGATATACATTTTATTTGTCATGAAAATATCTTAAACTAACGATATTTTAATAAAAATCGTTAGCCATTTTTGAGAAAATTAAAATTTTCGAAAAATGTTCCATGTAAAGTGTAATCTGGGTTGGGGGATTTTGTTGAAAAACTTCGTGTCGCATCTCTGGAAGATACTGAACCTAAATACCAGGTTTGGTGTTTATCCGACTGTTCGTTTCTAAGTTATGTTGTTCACAGGCACACACACGGACAGGTTACCAAATACCTTTATGGATTCAGTGGGTCTTAAAACATATATTTCCGGTGAAATCTCGATATCGAACTTTTGTATGGAATGCAATACCTTCTCTACCTCTATATACATAATAGAGACAGTAAAATTTTGGGTTTTATCCGACTTAGGTTTTTAGTTAAATTTTTCTACCGTAGGCATACCCATACTTATGTAGTAAGCACAGAAAGTATTGCATTCCACCGGAAAATTCCATGTGGATGTTTCACCGTTTTTGTGTTTTTGGACAACAGAACTCAAAAAGTAAATACTGCATACATACGAAATTTGGAACTTAAGTTTACGTAAAAGTCCAAGTTTTGGGAGATATGACACGAGGATTTAAAAAGAAATCCGCTACCGAAATTACCCATTACGTTTACAATAATATGTATAATTGAATTTTTCTGGAAAGCCAATGAAGAACGAGATTGTATAATTTTATATATCTGGTAAATCGTAACTACGCAAAAAATGCAGAACTCTTTAAAACACAATTTATTTCAAATATATTTACGTAGCATCAACCGTTTCCGAGATATTCGTTATTGGTGGCTCGAATTTTTTAATTATTTGTCATCTTCCATTTATCAGATGAAGGAGTCGAATAGAAACCTTCCCTACAGTTACCTTACAAATCTTCATGTGTTGAGGCAGGGTGCCTTACCGCGCCATTAATTAGCAGGCTTTTATGTAGAGAGTGTAGAAATTAATGCTGTTGCTTTTACAGGTTTAACTCATGTGACACTAGGGAGGTTGAAACGCCATACATAGTTTACATAGCGCGTACATTCACGAGTGAGAGTAAAATCACATTTAAAACATACCAAATCTCTTCTACCTTCAGGCACTAACTAGTCTGTTCTATCGCCAACTTTAGAATTCAAACAGAGATTTCTCTCTCCTCCAAAAACAACCTTTACGTAAACCTTTGTAATTAATCCTCTTACCATTGGTATGAAACAACAAAACAAAAGCTTACAAAAAAAGTGGATAAAATTGAAAGTTACAAAACTTGTAATAAAATATGAAGTGTTACATTCATCACACTCCCTCTACCCTGTATCATGTATTACAGCGTATTAAAACTGTTCTTATAGAAGCTTATTACTTTCAATAATTCGATGTCAAGATTAAAAAACAAATAGGAAAGCGCTTTAGAAAGGTCCGTGTGAGGTCCTCTGTGTGTCTGCGAATACCATAATTCAAAAACGAAAAGGCGGATAAATACCGAAAACCCCCACTACAAACCACCCTTCCGTGAAACATTTTTGGAAATTTTTTGTTTTTTTTAAAAATAGCTCTACTGATTTTGATTAAGGTGCCATACATTAAATATACTTACATGACAAATAAGATGTATATCCTAAATTTTATGCGAATAGTCTTTGAAGTCCTCTTCAGTTGAAAGGAATTTTATATAATCGTATATAACTAGCGTTAAGCGACACACGAAAACCTACTGCACAAAGATGTAGATGTCCTTAAAACTCCCAATTTATTTAAAAAAACCTTTTGGTAGCATAAACCATTTCCGAGATATCCGTATTACAAATTGTACCCAGGCATTCTTTTAAAGTCCTGTCAACATTCAGTTGTTTCTAGCGATGTCATGGAAACAGTATGGAATTTTAAGATCAACGCGTAAAGTTCAGTTCTAAAAAAATTGAATATCGCTATTCTCTTTGTATCTATAACGAAAGTTTAGAAAGGTTTAACTTGATTAAAATGAAGTAGATAGGAAAATTAGCTTTCGTAAGAAAAATTTGTACAGCCAGTAATAAGCGGTAGAAGATAAAGTCATGTCAATGTAGCACATCAGATTGTTTTTTTTTTTCTACCCAATTCATTATAATCAAAATTAACTTTTACAGAAATAGTTACATTACACATTTCGTTATAGATACAACGAGAATATCGATAGTCAAATGTTTAACAACTGGACGCTATATGCTGCCTTAAAATGTCGTACTGTTTCCATGACAGCGAGAAACAACTGAAAATCGACGACGTGTAAAAAAAGTGAAACTATTGAAACGGCTGATGTCACAAAAAAGCTATTTCAAATAATGTTTTAAAGAGATCTACATTCTTTGCCCAGTACGCTTTCGTCTATCGTTTAACGCTTTTACAAGATTATACAAAATTCCTTCCGACTTAACAGACCATTTATGGAAAATTCATGATCTACAGTTCATTTACCATCTAAATATCCTTAATACCTAAGTATCTTTAATATTTTAATCGAAATCGTTAGATTCAGTTTCGAGAATTTTGAAATTTTTGAATAACTTTTCATGTAAAAGGTAGTTGGGCGAATTTTCTGGAATAACTTCGTGTCGTGACTTTACGTTTTTGAGTTATGCTGCTCACAGATACATATGGACATAATTTTTTCTGGATTCAGGGAATATCAAAAATATCAGCATCGAATTTCTGGATGGAATACAATACTTCTACCTATTAGGTGGTATGGATGTTAAACATGTTTAAATTTCGTTTGGTAAGAAAATTCCTTAAGAAACTTCTTGTATCCCCCAAAAAATGCCATACTAAGTAAAGTTTTGTATTTATTCAAGATTTCTTTTTCCCAGATATTTTTTGGGCCTCAAATTTATATTTCTGTGATATATTGTATGTGATACAATAAATGTTTAGCCAAAACATAAACTCCATACATTTTCAAATTCTCAAACAATTTTACTTCCGCTACTGATTATTTATGTAAGAGAAGGTATTGCACTCCACCCAAAAATTCGGTACCGAGATTTCACGGGAAATACATGTTTTGAGGTCTCTTAAATCTAAAAAAGAAAGAAAGGAAAAAAGAAAGCGTTTTTAGAAAATGTCCGTGTGGAAGCTTAAAAGAAACTTTCAAGAAAATCTCCGCATCACAAACTATTTTTGGGTGATTTTTTGAATCTTTTTATTTTCTCAAAAATGAATCTTGCCGATTTCAATTGAAATACTATGTATTAAAGACATTTATATAACAAATAGAACGTTTATCTTTAATTTCTTGAAAATAACCTGCCTATTCCTCTACATTCGGTATCAATTTTCCATAATTTTGGTAAACGTTAAGCGATAGACGAAAACGTGGTATATAAAAAATGTAGATACCTTTAAAACACAAAATTTATTCCAAATAACTTTTTTGTGGCATTAGCCATTTCCGAGATAACCGTTATTACTGGTTCGAATTGCTTCATACTGTCATTGTTTGTAAGTCCCGTCGATTTTCAGCTGTTTCTCGTGATGTCATGGAAACAGTATGGAATTTTAAGGCCAGCATATAGCGTCCAGTTGTTAAACATTTGACTATCGATATTCTCTTTGTATCTATAACGAAATGTGTATTATAGCTATTTTCTAAGAATAAGTTTTATACTCACTAATGCACGATAGAGGGTAGAGAAAGGTATGTGAATGTAACTATGTCAACTATGACTAACGATTTTGATTAAAATATGAAATGTGTAAGATGTTCGCAAAGCTATTAAAATATGTCTCTTAATTTTCTGCGAATAAGCGCGAAATCCTTTTCAGTCAAAATGAATTGTGTAATTGATAAATCAGCAGAAACGTATAAGAATTTCTTCTTCTTCTTTAACGGATAGCCTCCTCTTTGTAGGACTCAAAGAGCTAGGTGCAAGCAAGCTCTGGATCATAGCATACCCAGGATGAGTGATCAGACCAATTTTTGGTATGGCGGTGAAGAAGGTGGAAGTGAAATGGAGTGATGAAAGAGAACATAGGAAAATTCACGGATCAAATTATGCAATCCAGCATTTACCTAGCGACTGAGCAAAGCTGCAAAAACGCTTCGGTCAGATTTGTCGGTGTTGGGGGTATAAACCCGGAACCTCCCGGATGCGACACACGCTCGTTACCGCGGCGCTACCTCGGTTGGTAGATAAAAAACTTATTATATAAAAATATAAAATGTGGTTAAAAGATTAACCATTTCTGTTATATTCGTTGCGTTTTGTTTAAATTTTCGAATACGTAATACAATTTTAAGTGCTAAATCGCCATTCGTTTGCTTCTGCGACGTGATGCAAAGGGTATGCAACTTCAAAACCTGCATTAGCTTGTCTCTATCTCTCATGCACCTGGTATGATACTATTTTTGCAAATGCCAATTTCCATTAATACGAAGTAAATAGGAGTGGAAAACTAAGTCCTGTGAGTCTAACAATAGATTTTTTTTATTTCAGAATATAATTTTTACAGAATTTTTGAGAAACTGCAAGCTTTGATTTTGGGGGAAAATCTGCTTGAAAATCTTTTTTGTATCTGGGTGCCCAAACTTGTATCCCTGGGTACATTCTTGGTTGTAACATCCAAAATATGAACTGCATACATTTTCTAATGCTCAGATATAATTTTTGTTTGCATAATGAATTTGAAAGATTTGCAACTGTAAATAAAATTTTCGTTAAAATTATATAGCTTATATAGTTCGCAGTAAAACACGCAGAGCCCAGTTCCGTGTACGAGGGTAGCGGAATGCCTCACATTCAAGAGGTGCCAAGTTCGAATCTTGGTTGGTGTAAATTTGAGCTCATTCATCGTCCGTCATGACCTACCGGTTAAGGGTCGTTAAAGCCTTGCATTTGTGCAAATCCACAAATTTATTATTCTTCTGATTGTTTTGACTTTTTACTTTCTCTACCGCGTATAGTAGGTAGGGGAAGTATTGCATTCCAACAAAATATTCTATATTGAAATTTCACGGGATATAAATGTTTTAAGGCCGCTGAATAAAAAAAAAGCATTTTTAGAAATAGGTCCATGAGTGTGTGCTAGTGAACAGCATAACTCAAAAACGAAACGACAGATAAGAACCAACCTTGGTATTTAAGTTCAGTATCACCCAAAGACGCCAAACGAAGTTTTTTAAGAAAATCCCCCTCCAGCCTAACTACCTTTTATATGGAACATTTTTAAAAAAAATTTAGTTTTTAAAAAATGGCTCTAAGAATTTTGATTAAATGTCGTATATTAAATATATATAGGTAAATAATATTTATACCTTGAAATTTTCTGGGAATTTTTGAAGTCTACTTGTTTACAAGAAATATTGTATAACTGCTAAACGTTAAGCGATAGACGAAAACGTACAGAAAAAATGTAGATCTTTTTAAAATACACCATCTATTTCAAATAAGTTTTTTGTGACATAAGCCATTTCCGAGATATCCCTTATTAATGTTTAGAATTGTTTATTTTTTGGTCATTCCTTAAAGTCCTGTCTATCTATTTCTGCAAAGGTTTATTTGGATAAAAATGTAGTAGATAGAAAAATAAGCTTTAGTAAGAATCTTTTATATACTCACTAATAAACAATAGAGGGTAGAGAATGTTATGTGAATGCATTACTTCAGATTCGAAACATAAAGGAAACAGTGCATACAAAATTTTAACGAGCTATATCAAACCGTTGATAACATATGAATGCTTTTATTCCTAGTTAATCACTTTTTGACATGGTAATATGAAATACTCCTTGGACCCAAGGGATTATTATATTGTTCCAAAAAAATTTTATTCGAGCTTAGTATACAATTATAAAGAAAGCGTTGTGGAAGTTTTTCTTTGTTTTAATTAGTTTAAGAGAAACAAAATTGTGTACTTGCTACTGACTTTTTTAACTTTTTGAATATGAGTTCAGGAAAATAGTATATTTCAACCCAACTACTTAGTATTATTTTAATTGGTGCATAAAAGCTTTATTTTATAAAACTATCATCAAATTTTTAAGCTATTAAGTTAGAAATTGTTGTCCAAGGTGTACTTTGAATATTGAGAAATGCTGAAAAAAAATGAGAAAAATGGAATTTAAAGCTTACCTAGAGGTACAAGATCAATTATATATCCATTGTGGCTTTAAATTTGTTGATATTAAGAACCAAATTGTGTAGCGGGAAAGCAGAAGTTGTAAGTATAATAAAAAAACCAAAAAATCTAAAATGTTCAATAATGAATTGCCTTAAATAAAACAAAGAAAGTACACAATGTCTAAACCCAGTCGCTGAGGGGAAGAAGTAATTGCCTCAAGTGGCGTACTTTTAATTTGAGGGCACTTACAATCATTAAACCTGATACGTCCAAAAGAAACAAGAGTGGGGGGAGGTACTTGCCTTGGGCGTGGACGATACCCAGGAACAGGAAGATGAGCAATATCATCATCGGGAACGTTGTCCTGGAGCTGGCGAGCATCTTCCTTAAGTTGACCCACACACAGTGCACAAATCACACGCAACAGTCTGAAGCAAGGAACGTGTATACACTCACAATTAGTATAAATCTAAACTTTCACATTTAAGAGCTGGTTATAGAAGAGGTAGCAAATATTTAACACTAACTTCTACACAGTTGAATTTTTTTTTTTTTTTCAATTTCACACACACAACACTAAGCCTGCTATATTCAGGAAGTAAATGTCTTTCACCGAACCACGGCCTCCTGTAAGTTCTGCACGCGATAAAACCGTAATATGGAAGAACTAGACAGTGTTTTGTTTATGGACGTATGGCGCACTGCATCATTGTTTATTGTCACTAGTTATTACGGTCCACTAGGTACATGGTCAACTCCTGGGGGAACAGAATCGCTCGGTGGTGACGGCGACGACAGAATCCACGCAGCATGTTTCCATTCCGATCCGGCAGCTACCGAAACTCAGGCCAAACTGGCGGGCCGAGCGCACAGCGGCAGACTGCAGCCACGCATGCGCACCGGGAGGGCGGGAGTTAGTTGTCTCGCACAAAGACGCCGCCTCTGACGACTTCCGACGCCTTTTGACAAGACTGGGGCCTTCTGAACGCTTCTTTTGACCGAGAGCCAGACATTAGTTTTCTGCAAACGTGATCTAAACGCTTTCACCTCAAGTGGCCACTTCCAGGTTAAGATTTGTTTAATAATAGTCAATCTTTGACAGGCACTTGTCTGATTAACTCGAATCCTCAAAAAATAATTAATTAATAGCTTATTCGTCTATCTATTACACATTCCGTTGCAGGCATAGCAAACAAAAGTAATAGTCAAATATTTAAAGAGCTTGTCGCTATGTGACGGCACTGAAATTCCATACTCATTCCTCTACTCTTCTGCGAACTATTCATCCAAACGCTTATCTTATTGCTAATTTTCTTGTAGGTGCAAGGGGAATATCGTAGGCTGTAAGCGATTGCCAAATATTTTAAGAGCTGGTTGCTATCTGGCGCATTCCATTCTCTTTGTGTGTCCAGGACATAAAAAAGCGAATAACGAATTCCCACTTGAGAAAAAGTATAAGTATTAGAAAACTGTAGCAAATAACAAGGAATATCTCGGAAATGGTTCAATCGAGTATGAAAATGTATATGACATAATGTTTTAACGATATATAAATTTTTTGTGTAGAAAAAGGTTGTCTATCTCTTACGGTTTACCAGTTATGGAAAAGCCATTCAAAGAGAAGAGGACTTTTGGAGACATTCCTAGAAAATTCAAGATATACATTTTATTTGTCATGAAAATAAGTTAAATATACGATACTTAAACCGAAATCGTTAAAGCCATTATTGAGAAAATAAAAAAATTCGAAAAATCTTCCATATAAACAGTCATCTAGGGTAGGGACATTTTCTTGAAAATCTTCGTGTCGCATCTCTGAGAGATACTCAACCTAAATATCAAGTTTGATATTTATCCGACTTTTCGTTTTTCAGTTATGCTGTTCACAGACACACAGACCTTTTTCTAGAGTTTTACTTTCTCTACTACGTATAGTAAGTAGGGGAAGTATTGTATTCGACCCAAAAATTCGATACCGAGATTTTACCAGAAATATATGTTTTGAGACTCCCTGAATCCAAAAAAATCATTTTTAGAAACATGTCCGTGTGTGTGTGTGTGTGTGTGTGTGTGTCTGTGTGTGAACAGCATAACTCAGAAACGAACAGTCGGATAAACACCAAACTTAGTATTTAGGCTCAGTATCTTCCAGAGATGCGACACGAAGGTTTTCAAGAAACTCCCCACACCCCAGACTACCCTTTACATGGAACATTTTTCGAAAATTTTAAATTTCTCAAAAACGGCTCTAACGATTTTGATTAAAATATCATATATTTAAGATATTTTTATGACAAATGAAGTGTATATCTTGAATTTTATGGTAATGTCTCCAAAAGTATTCTTCATTGTGAACGACTTTTGCATAACTGGTAAACAATAAGAGATAGACAAAATTTTACTGTACAAAAAATGTAGATCACGTTAAAATACACAATTTATGTCATATACATATTTTTTTGAGTGAACCATTTTCGAGATATTGCTTGTTATTCCCTTAAATTTTTCAATACTTATTTTCTCAAATGGGAATTCGTTATTCATTTTTTTGTCTTGGATATGCAAAGAGTATTAATCTGTGGGATAGAGAATAGTGCTGCACCTAGCAACCAGCTATTAAGAGATATGTATGTGCTTAAAGGCTACTGTATTTCTATATTGCCCTTGCAATTACAAAACAAAGGGAACATAGTAGGCCTTAAGCGATAGACAAACATTTTTAAAACTGGTCGCTATGTGTAAAATGTAATTCTCTTTGCATGTCAAAAGATTGTTTCTGCAAATGTTTATCTCGATTAATATGAAATAGATGGAGAATAAGAGTTTGTAAAAATAGTTTGTAGAAGAGTAGAGAAAATCATGTGAGCCTGACACATCAGATTTTTTTTGCATTCCGGAGGCCTCAAAGCATGTATTTCCGGTGAAATCTCGGGATCGAATTTTTGGGTGGAATACAATACTTCCCCTACTTTTTATACGTAGTAGAGAAAGTAAAAAAGCATAAGTTACTTGAAATTGTAACAACTGAATTGCTATACCCGCTAACTTCTGCAGTATGGTTGGAAATAATTGATTCCACAATAAAAGAACCTAGAACCGTAACTTGTCATGAGCCTATAAAATGCTTTTCGGCGCGGTAACCGCGAAATCTTACTCAATATAAGTGCGTCAGTGAGCGCTTAAAATGTTACACGAGCGGTAAATACCGGTGACGGTACCAGTGTAACGAATGTATGCACAACTGTGTGCACGAACGATTAGTGCCGATACTAGTGTCAGAGTAACTCTCTGATTTAAAATTGTATGTCTTTATTACTTTTAGCTTCTCCTACTTCATTGCTTCCACCAACGTTATTATTTACGCGCAGCCAATACTTAAAATCCTACGTGTGTGTGTGTTACATTCTTACTAGGTGACTTGGCTAAAATCCCAGAATTTATGTGGCTTTCTCTTTGCCGGAATTCTGCCTATGTGACCTTGCAAAGTACTGAGCTTATAACCTAACTGAATTCCCAGAAGTTTTAAGCTATTGTGTTCTATCCCTGACTTATACTAATGGCTTTCGTTAACATGTCATACTAATTACCTTCTTCCTTCTGGACAAATTTTTCAACTCAAGCTAATTACAACATATATTGATTTAACACACAGAAATTATTTATTGCAATTATTTTTCTAGCTTAGCATCATTTCTTTATACAATTTTGATTAAAATGCCGTGTATTTAAGATTACTTCATGGAAAATAAAATATATCTATTTAATTTTTTGTTAACTTCTTATTCGAAGTAAATTAAATATAAGAGTACTAAACCAAAAAATCTGATTTGATACATTCAGATGACATTCTCTACCCTATATCGTTTATTACTGGGTACATATATTATTTTTACTCAAGCTGATTTTTCTATCTACTACATTTTAATGCAAATAAACCTTTACAGAACAGCTACATTACACATTTCGTTATAAATACAAAGAGAACAGCGATAGTCAAATGTTTAACAACTGGACGCTATATGCTGGCCTTAAAATTCCATACTGTTTCCATGACATCGTGAGAAACAACTGAATGTTGAAAGCACTTTAAGAGAATAACCAAGAAATAAACAATTCGAATCCTTCATAACATATCTCATGATCGGCTTATGCCACAAAAGAACTAATATTAAATAAATTGTGGGTTTTAAAGGGATCAATATTTCTGGTGTAGCTTTCGTCTATTGCTTAAGTTTACCCGTTATACAAGATTATACAAAATTCTCTCAGAATGAAAAGGATTTCATAAGCTATTCCCCAAAATTTCATGTAAATGTCTTTAACAGATGGAGTTTTAAACAAAATCGTTAGAATAATTTTTTAGAAAATAAAAAAAATCGAAAAATGTTCCATGTAAAGGGCAGTTTGAGGTAGGGGATTGAATCTAAATACCAAGTTTTCACTTTTCGCTTTTGAGTTATGCTGTTCACAGACACACTGGCAGACACACAAGGACTGTTTCCAAAAATGCTTTAATTGAATTCATGGAGCTTTAAAGCACGTATTTCCGGTGAAATCGCGATATCAAATATTTGGGTGGAATGTAATACTTCCCCTATTTACTACACGTAGTAGAGAAAGACATGTAGATCTCCTTAAAGCGCACAGTTTATTTCAAGTATATTTTTCCGTACCAGCTAATTGCGAGATATCCGTTATTAATGGTTTGACACGTTAGATATTCTGTCATGTTTTAAAATGTTACTATTTAGTTGTTCATCACGATATCATGCAAACAGTGTGGAATTTCAAGGCCTGCATGTACCGACTAGCTTTGAAACAGCTGACCTCAATTCGATTTCCTGTATTCCCCTTGTACGTACAACAAAACGTGTAATATAGCTATTTCTGCAAATGTTTATCTCGACAAACATGAAGTAGATATAAAAATAAAATCCGATGTATTACACTCACATGACTTTCTCTACTCTTTTACAAACTATTTTTACAAACGCTTATTCTCCATATACTTCATGTTAATCGAGATGTTAATCTTATTGCTAATTTTCTTGTAGATGTAAGGGGAATATGGTAGGCTTTAAGCGATAGTCAAATATTTTAAGCGCTGGTTGCTATGTGGAGCATTCCATTCTCTTTGTATGTCCAGGACATAAAAAATGAATAACGGATTCCCATTTGAGAAAAAGTATTGAAAAATTTAAGGGAATAACAAATAAAATCTCTAAAATGTTTATTCAACAACAAAATGTATATGACATAAATTGTGTATTTTAACGCGATCTACATTTTTGGTGTAGTAAAATTTTGTCTGTGTCTTATGGTTTACCAGTTATACAAAAGTCGTTCACAATGAAGAATACTTTTGGGAACATACCCAAAAAATTCGAGATATACATTTCATTTGTCATGAAAATATCTTAAACATATGATATTTTAATCAAAATCGTTAGCGCAATTGTTGAGAAAATTAAAATTTTCGAAAAATGCTGCATGTAAAGGGTAATCTGGGGTGGAGGGATTTTCTTGAAAACCTTCGTGTCGCCTCTCTGGAAGATACTGAACCTAAATACCAAGTTTGGTGTTTATACGACTGTTCGTTTCTGAGTTATGCTGCTCACAGACACATACACACACAGACGTTTCCAAAAATGCTGACAAGTCTGTAAGTATAGTTTATAGAAGGTATATAGCAATAAACGGCACTGCGTAGAGAAAGTCATGTGAATTTAAAGCATCTAATTCTTTGTTTTTTCCTTCTCTACCACTTACCTAGTAGGTAGAGAATGTATTGCATTCCACCAAAAAATTCGATACCGAGATTTAACAGAAAATACGTGTTTTGAGGTCGCATGAATAAAGAAAGCATTCTTAGACAAAGTTACGTGCGCGCGCGTTTATGGGTGACCAGCATAACTTAAAATCCAAAACTCGGATGCACACCAAACTTGGGATTTTATTTCTGAACCTTCCAAAGATGCAACAAGAAGATTTTCAAGTTAACCCTTCTATCTCATACTACACTTTACATGGAAAATTTTTAGAAATTTCCAATTTTATAAAAAATGGCTGTAATGAGCTTGACTAATACCATATATTAAAGATATTTACATGATAAATAAAATATGTAGGTTGAGTTTTCCGGGAATAGTCTTTCTTCATTCGGAAGGAATTTTGTAAAATCTTGTATAACTGTTAAACGTTAAGCAATAGACGAAAAAAACGTAGATGAAACACACAATTTATTTCAAATAACTTTTTGTGTTATTATTTGTAGAACTGTTCAATACATAGCCATTCTTTTAAAGTCCTGACAAAATTAAGTTGTTTCACGCGATTGCACGAATACAGTATACAGGGAGAGTTACCGAAAACTTGCATCGAAAATATTTCGGAAATGGAAAGTGCTATTGATGTGCAGTTTTTATAGCATTGATTCGTAGTCAGGGACTCGTACATTTAGCCTATAAAAAGATTTCAATAATACTAAGAAAGTGTATTTTTTGAGCATATATACAATTTTTAAACGGAACAATGCCTAGTTACATCAACAGAAAAAAAGGTAGGGTAAATTATAATGTCAATGCTCTTTGCTGCAGGATTCTAGTGCAAGTGGTTTACGAGAAATCGTATTTTGGAAAGTTTCACCCCGACAATTGTTTGTCCCATTCAACTTGCTTAGTTGCTAGGTACGATGTTGTTATATTTGTTTGCATTGTATTTTCTGTTCATTGATTGCATTGCGACTTTCTAGTCAGTTTGTGACAGTTCAAGCAGTAAGTCGTGAGTGGAAGTTGGGGTTTACTAATGCAGCAAAAGCCGACATGCTCATGGTGTATGGAGAGTGTAGGAAGAATGCATTTCGTTCCTGTACGGTGTATGAGGAAACGTATCCCAATAGACGTCAACCATCTCAGCAATTATTTATCAACCTCTTCAAACAATTAAATGAAAGTGGTACTTTAACATCTAGAAAATGTAACAGAAACAAACAAGTGACTGGAGAAGAGGCAGAAATTAATGTTTTGGGTGCCGTTGCAGTAGATCCGTAAATTAGTTCCTGCACAATCGCACGTGGAAGTGGCATAAGTCATCAAGTGTACTGCGCATTCTCCATCGACATAGGTTGATTCCACCCCTATCACATCTCTCTCGATCAAGAGCTGCATGAAAATGATTTTGAGAATCGTGTTAACTTTTGTACATGGACATTAAGACATGATACTCCAGATTCATCATGTATCTTGTTTAGTGATGAGGCAACATTTACTAATCATGCCCAGAAACATGCACTATTGGTCTGTTGACAATCCCCGTTGGCTTCGTCAGGTGGAACGCCAGCGTCGATGGAGCTTAAACATGTGGTGTGTGATAGTGAACCATCAGCTCATAGGCTCTTTGTTCATAGAAGGAACAATGAACTAGCACAATTATCGCAGCCTCCTGACAGACCATCTGCCAGAGATACTAGAAGACGTTCCTTTGCAGACTAGGAGGAACCTGTGGTACCAACATGATGGCTGTCCAGCCCATAGTGCACGAAGTACTACAGCTGGTCTTAATGGATTGTTTCCAAATCGATGGATTGGACGAAGATGACCTGTACCTTGGGCGGCCCGTTCATCGGACCCGACACTTTGAACTTTTTTCTATGGGGAAGGCTGAAAGACACTGCCTGCTCTGAAATTTCCGCTGAAATGCTAGAACGTGTACAGCAGTCTTTCCAATGCAGACTGGAAGCGTGTATTGAAGCTGCCGGTGGTAATTTTTAACACAATCTTCGAAGGGCTATGTTCCCTTTACTTGTAAGAATCCACAGAAGTATTGTAATTCCCTTTTGTTTTTCTTTAGTTTGTGCTACCACAGGTTGTACAAGTGTCGGTGCGTAAAAGTTTCAAAATAAGATTTCTCGTAAACCACTTGCACTAGAATCTTGCAACAAACGCCAGTGACATTCTAATTTACCCTACCTTTATTCTGCTTATGTAACTAGGCTTTGTTCCATTTAAAGAATTGTATGTTTGCTTCATAAAATACACTGTCCCAGTATTATTAAAATGTGCTTATAGGCTAAATGTACGAGCCCCTGACTACCAATCAGTGCTGTGAAAACTGCACATTAACAGCACTTTCCATTTCCGAAATATTTGTGGTGCAAATTTTAAGTGATTCCCACTGTATACTCTTTTCAAGCATGCAAAATGTAGCGTCTAGTTACAAAGCATTAATTTTTACTTTCTCTACTACGTATAGTAAGTAGGGGAAGTATTGTACTCCACCCAAAAATTCCATATCGAGATTTCACAGGAAATACATGTTTTGAGACCCCTGAATCCAAAAAGCATTTTTGGAAACATGTCCGTGTGTGTGTCTGTGAACAGTATAACTCAGAAACGAACAGTCGGATAAACACCAAACTTGGTATTTAGGTTCAGTATCTTCCAGAAATGCGACACCGAGGTTTTCAAGAAAATCCCCCACTTCAGATTACTCTTTACATGGAACATTTTTCGAAAATTTTAATTTTCTTAAAAATGGCTCTCAGGAATGTGATTAAAATATATATTTCAGATATTTTCATAAAAAATGAAATGTATATCTCCAATCTTCTGGGAATGTCTCCATAAGTGTTCCTCATTGTGAACGACTTTTGCATAACTGGTAAACCATAAGAGATAGACAAAATTTTACTGCACAAAAAATGTAGACCGCGTTAAAATACACAATTTAGGTCATTTACATTTTTTTTGAGAGAACCATTTTCGAGATATTGCTTGTTATTGCCTTAAATGTTTCAATACTTATTTTCTCAAATGGGAATTCGTTATTCATTTTTTTGTCTTACATATGCAAAGAGTATTATTCTGTGGCAAAGAGAATGGTGCTGCACCTAGCAACCAGCTATTAAGAGATATGTCTATGCTTAAAGGCTACTGTATTTCTATATTGCCCTTGCAAATAAAAAACAAGGGGAACATAGTACGCCTTAAGCGATAGTCAAATATTTTTAGAACTGGTCGCTATGTGTAAAATGTAATTCTCTTTGCATGTCAAAAGATCGTTTCTGCAAATGTTTATCTCGATTAATATGAAATAGATGGAGAATAAGAGTTTGTAAAAATAGTTTGTACAAGAGTAGGGAAAGTCATGTGAGTGTAACACATCAGGTTTTTTTGTCCTGATTATGCAAAGAGAATGGAATACTCCACATAGCAACCAGCTCTTAAAATATTTGACTATCGCTTAAAGCCTACCAATTCCCCTTGCACCTACAAGAAAATTAGCAATAAGATTAACATCTCGATTAACATGAAGCATATGGAGAATAAGCGTTTGTAAAAATAGTTTGTACAAGAGTAGAGAAGGCCATGTGAGTGTAACACATCAGATTTTTACTATTAATGCTCCTTTGCATCTGTAACGAAATGTATAATATAACTTCAGCAGCGATTTCTCTCTATTAAAATGCAGCAGACAGAAAAATACGCTTTAGTAAGACAATTAATGATAGTGGTAGAGAAAGTCATGTGAATGTAACACATTAGATTGCTTCATTTGTGCATTTTTGATAAATCGTGTGCTCTGTTTTCTAGTAAATATCAAATGATAGCATACAATAAGTTCCTGATAATAAGGATGATAGGAAATAAACTCCAGCCAGGATTAGAAACCCGAACCTCTGATTTGGGGACTAAAATGCTAATCAGCAGAGCATATACCCACTTGAAGCATTTAATTCTCGCTAGAACATTTGAATGATATACAAAGAACAGTGTAGTTTTCGTAACAGCAGACGCGCGGAACGTCAGTGGATTTCGTGGAAGCGAAGTTAACAGCTGTTAAACGATAAAAAAAAAACGTTTGATGACCCACGTGCCAAGAAGTACAGTAAAAACTTCTCTTGTGCTATTTCTCTTTCCGCCATACCTCTTACACAAACTATTTTACAAAAAGAATTACTTTTTCTAACGTAGATAGTAGGTAGATATTTCACCGAAAGTACATGTTTTGAGACCCCTTGAATCCGAAAAAGGACATTTTTACTATGCTACAGATAGTAACTAGGTGATGTATAGCATTCAACGCAAAAATTGGATGTCGAGATTTCGCCACTAAGACATGTTTTGAGGTGCCCTGAATCCAAATAAAAAGTTTTTGGAAATGTCCATGTGTGTGTGTGTCTATGTTAACAACAGAACTCAAAAACGAAAAGTCATATATATATATACCAAATTTCGTACTTTGAATCTATTATCTTCGAAAAATGCAAGACAAAGCTTTTCAAAAATATTCCCCCCGCCCCAACTACGTTTTTACATGGAACAGTTTTAGTAATTTTTGTATTTTCTAAAAAACGGTTCTACTGATTTTGATTAAAATGTTCTATATGAAATACATTTACGTGAAAATATGGAGTATATCTTAAATTCTTTATAATCATGTATAACTTTAAAAGGTTAAGTGATAGACGAAAACGTACTATACAAAAAATGTGTCTCTCCTTCGAACGTATAATTTACTTAAAATAGTTCTTCTAGCGGCACGTGTCATTTCTGCGATATCCGTTTTTAAAGTTTCGAAATTTTTTCTAAAAGTCGTGTCAACATTCAGTTGCTTCTCGCGATGTCATGGAAACAGCATGTGATTTTAAGGCCAGCATATAGCGTCCAGTTGTTAAACATTTGACTATCGCTGTTCTCTTTGTATCTATAACGAAATGTGTATTGTAGCTATTTCTCTAAAGATTTATTTGGATTAAAATGTAGTAGCTAGAAAAGTAAGATTTAGCGAAAACAATTTGTATATCCACTAATAAAAATAGAGGGTATAAAGTCATGTGATTGATGCAGTAATTTGTATCACAAATTACTTAAATGTAAATAATGATTGTAATATGAATATGCATTTTTATGTGACATTGATTTGAGATATTTGTTTATTGTAATTATTGTTGAGAAGTAAGTGTATACTGCCTTACTGAAACTGACAATAATAGCGCGCAATAATGCAGCGAGGGGGTGAGATGTTTATCATTATTGGAAACGAGGAAGTTACGTAATGTTGGCGCGTTTTTTCGTTGAGAATCTTCTGGAACGTTTACCTAGAGCATATGTATTCATAATTTTCATTGGATATAAAAATAGACGCTAATGTTGGCGCGTTTTATTAGCCAATTGCAGTTCAGTTATAATCTTTAGGCATATCGGGGAGTGGGAGTATAAATAGAGGCTAGGTTAGAGGTAAAGTCTGTCAGTCGCTCAGTTTATCAAAAATCTTTGTACACTACACGTCGTCTTCGACCCGTCAGTATTTGCAGGTTACGCGTACCAGAATTAGGAAAAATCTTAAGTGTTATAAAGTTAATTATACAAAAAGTTGAAGTACGCGAATTAAGAATTATCAGTAATGAAGTTATTATAACAGTTTCAGTTTGGCGAGTGTCAAGATCAATGTGTAAATGTGATAGTTAACGTGTTCGACAATAAAAGTGTAAAACAAATTTCTTCATCAGTGTTATCTTTGGATAAAAGATTCCTTTCCGTTTACACAACCTGTATATAGAGACGTGCTCGACCCAAAAGCTAGCCGGAGGACAAAGAACCAAAAATTAAATAAAATAACAGCATATTATTTTTTAAACAAAAAAATAATACTGCCGCAAATTGCTAACACCAGATGGAGCTACAAACCGAACAAATGAATGACGTCACAAGATGGCTTCAACGCGTGAAGTAAACATAAATAGACAAACATTATAAGAAATACACTCGCAAATTGGCTCCCAAACGTGGGGCTACAATAATGTTAAATAAATAATATAACATATATACCATTACAAATTGGCTCCCATACGTGGGGCAGTTAAAATTATGTAACCAAACAAAACACAAGCAGCACAATATAAGATCTTCAAGTTCTAATAATTTACGTAAAAACATATTACGTAAACATAATAATGTTACAAATTGTCACCCAGAACGTGGGGCACGATGACCAGGAAAGGAACACAATGACCAGGAAAGGAGCAGAGTGACCAGGAAAGGATCAGAATAACCAGGAAGGGGCAGAATTAACCAGGAAGAAGTGAGATGACCAGGAAGGGGCGAATGGAGAAGTGAACTGAACTACAAGACGCAGATTCCAGAAACAACAAAAGGGACGACAGACTACGTGGATGATTGGACATCGTAATTCCGAGATTAAAAGGCAACAGGGGAAGTCAAATACGGAACACCAAAACGACGTAGATTCATCGTAATACAACGCAGAAGCGACATATAATATAGGAGAGAGGGGCAGGAAGCTGGACATTAAAGTAACAGCAACAGACAGCATCACAAAGGTCAGAGTATCGTAACTTTTTTTTAGAAAACAAAAATAACGGCTACCAATAATATTGATGAAACAATGATGGAAGGGGATAGTGTAACAGTTAGCTGTAATTCAATACAGGTTACAGGAAATAGCTCAAACAATGTAGTATTGGAGGGAGAAAATGTTAGTGCAGGAAGTGAGAATAAAACAGCAGGAAATATTAATTCTGATACTAGTATGATTATGGAAATGTTGAGAAATTTTGGTGAAAAATTAGATCAGAATATGCAAAAGAATAATGAGAGATTGAGGGAAGATATTGGTAAGAGTATTAAAGATCAATTAAGGGAAGAAATTGGTAAGGGTAATGGGAAATTAGAAAAGAAAATAGATCAAAACAGGGAAGATATGCAAAAGAGTCATAGGGAATTAAGGGAAGATATTGGAAAAAGCTTAGAACAAAACACGGAAGAAATTGAAAAGAAATTCGGGGAGCTAGATAGTAGTATGATGAGAATGAGAAATGAAAATCAGGAAATGATAGCAAATGAGATAGGGGAAGTTTCAAAGAAAATGCTAGACATGAGCAGGGAAATAAGTAACAAAGAAAGTGAGGTTAATACTAAAAGTAAACATGTTGATGTAGAATGTACAGAGTCAGGTAGTAGAATGAGTAACATTGCAAGTGAGATAAGAGAGATGAAAGAGGTTATGAATGTAGATGTGAATCAGGCGCAAGTAAATTTCAGAGGGGAGATATCAGAAATACAGAAGTAGCCAGTAATGCAAAGAAATAAATTGTACGGAGAAGTTGTTAAAGTTTTGCCTGTAAATAATCAAACGTTAACTTCTGAAGTTAACAAGTACCAAGATGTTCAAATTGAAAACTCCAATCCAGTACAGTTTATTACAGATTTGTCACAGTACTTTCAAAGTAAAGAGATAGTAGAAGAATTGAAAATGACAGTTGTTAAAAGATGTGTTGTTAAGAAAACTTTAGATTGGTTACAAATGGTATCAGGGGGTGAAATTTCATATGAAACCTTTAAGAGGTTATCCATGAACAAATTTTGGAAGGTTAGGATACGGCTACGAGTAATGTTTAGCCACAGACAATTTGATCCAGGAGGGTAAACAGCAATGAGATGTAAAGTAAACGCTGGATAGTTAAATATGACTTGCAGAGAAATGTATTGGAACGTAAGAGGGTTAACTATTTATATATGTCATGAGAAAACAGAAATAAATTCAAAACAAAAAAAAAAGAAATAAATATTTAAAAGAAAAAAATAACATTTTTTTGTAACTGTAACAGTATTTGAAATTAAGAATGTAAAGATTGAAACTTAATATGATATTAAAGTAAAAGTACGTAAATACAATTCAAAGAGTATTGTTAAAATAACAAAAATGGGTAAAAAAAATTAAAACAAATATTTATGTAACAAACAGAAAAATGTGAAACAGTGCCTAGATTTAAGAGATGTAAATATATTTATGTAAAGGGTGAATGTTTTTTGGTAAATATGTTTAATAATTAAATAAAAATTCTTGAATGCATAAATTTTTGTCAACAACTTAAGAAAGTAAACAATTTGGTAACAGTAATTAAATAATTCAGGGTATAGTATTTGCTATAAAAAAATTTGTAATGTCAGATTAAAGTCTAAACACATTAAACAAGAACCAGTAAATAGTGGCGAGATAGAGGAAAAACATATGTCATGTGTTAAATGCGTGTGAAGTGTTAAGTGAAAGTGATAGCGTGTGTTCCAAGATTTAGGAGACTAAAAACACAATTATAAAATTTCCAAACAAGTTGTAAATATTTATAATTATGTTTCTAGTGGGGCATATGATGCAGTAATTTGTATCACAAATTACTTAAATGTAAAGAATGATTGTAATATGAATATGCATTTTTATGTGACATTGATTTGAGATATTTGTTTATTGTAATTATTGTTGAGAAGTACGTTTATACCGCCTTACTGAAACTGACAATAATGGCGCGCAATAATGCAGCGAGGGGGTGAGCTGTTTATCATTATTGGAAACGAGGAAGTTACGTAATGTTGGCACGTTTTTTCGTTAAGAATCTTCTGGAACGTTTACCTAGAGCATATGTATTCATAATTTTCATTGGATATAAAAATAGACGCTAATGTTGGCGCGTTTTATTAGCCAATTGCAGTTCAGTTATAATCTTTAGGCATATCGGGGAGTGGGAGTATAAATAGAGGCTAGGTTAGAGGTAAAGTCCGTCAGTCGCTCAGTTTATCAAAAATCTTTGTACACTACACGTCGTCTTCGACCCGTCAGTATTTGCAGGTTACGCGTACCAGAATTAGGAAACATCTTAAGTGTTATAAAGTTAATTATACAAAAAGTTGAAGTACGCGAATTAAGAATTATCAGTAATGAAGTTATTATAACAGTTTCGGTTTGGCGAGTGTCAAGATCAATGTGTAAATGTGATAGTGAAAGTGTTCGACAATAAAAGTGTAAAACAAATTTCTTCATCAGTGTTATCTTTGGATAAAAGATTCCTTTCCGTTTACACAACCTGTATATAGAGACGTGCTTGACTCAAAAGCTAGCCGCAGGACAAAGAACAAAAAATTAAATCAGATAACAGCATATTATTTTTTTAACATAAAAAATAATACTGCCGCAAATTGCTAACACCAGATAGAGCTACAAACCGAACAAATGAATGACGTCACAAGATGGCTTCAACGCGTGAAGTAAACATAAATAGACAAACATTATAAGAAATACACTCGCAAATTGGCTCCCAAACGTGGGGCTACAATAATGTTAAATAAATACAACATAAATTATAATTTACTTAAAATAGTTCTTATAGCGGCACGTGTCATTTCTGCGATATCCGTTTTTAAAGTTTCGAAATTTTTTCTAAAAGTCGTGTCAACATTCAGTTGTTTCTCGCGATGTCATGGAAACAGCATGTGATTTTAAGGCCAGCATATAGCGTCCAGTTGTTAAACATTTGACTATCGGTGTTCTCTTTGTATCTATAACGAAATGTGTATTGTAGCTATTTCTCTAAAGATTTATTTGGATTAAAATGTAGTAGCTAGAAAAGTAAGATTTAGCGAAAACAATTTGTATATCCACTAATAAAAATAGAGGGTATAAAGTCATGTGATTGATGCAGTAATTTGTATCACAAATTACTTAAATGTAAATAATCCGACTGTTCGTTTCTGTGTTATGCTGTTAACAGGCACAGGCGCACACACACACACACACACACACACACACACACACACACACACACACACACACACGGACATGTTTCCAAGAATCCTTTTTTGGATTCAGGGGTCTCAAAACATGTATTTCCGGTGAAATCTCGGTATGAAATTTTTGGGTGGAATACAATACTTCCCCTACTTACTATACGTAGTAGAGAAAGTAAAACATATGGATCAACACAAACTTGGTATTTAAGTTCAGTATCTTCCAAAGACTTGAGACAAAGGTTTTCAATAAAATCCCCACCCCAAACTAACCTTTATACGGTAAATTTTTAAAATTCTTGGTTTTTTAAAATAATGTCTCGATCGATTTCAATTAAACTACAATATATAAAAGACCTTTATATCTCAAACAAAGTATATATGTTGATTTTTCTGGTTAAAGCCAATGAAGTCCTCTTTATTGGGATGAAATTCTGTGTAATCTTAAACTACTGACAAACCTTAAGCAACAGACAAGAACTATTACACAAAAGAATGTAGATCTCTTTAAAGCACACAATTAATTAAAATAAGTTTTGTTAGGCATTAACCACTTCTGAATTATTCGTTGTTAATGTTTCGGATTATTCAATTCTTTTAAGGTCTTGCCAACATTCAGTTATTTCTCGCGATGTCATGGAAACAGTATGGAATTTTAAGGCCAGCATATAGCGTCCAGTTGTTAAACATTTGACTATCGCTGTGTAATGCAGCTGTTTCCACAAAGGTTTATTTGGATTAAAATGTAGCAAATAGAAAAATAAGCTCTAGTAAGAATAGCTTCTATACCCACTAATAAATGATACAGGGTAGTGAAGGTCATTGAATGTATCACGACAGATATTTTTTTTCCTACTTCATGTTAATATAGGTGAACGTTTGCAGAAATGCTTTCATTATGCATTTCGTTGTAACGGGAGGCTGAAGCGATAAGCAGGTGTTTAGATAGCGGATCCTACTGCTGACTTTGATACGCTATACTTTTTATATGCCATAAGGAGAAAGAAAAGAAAGTTGAATATCTAGAAAAGGATTGTGTTATTAATTATTTGGAATGAATTGGTGTCTTACCAAGATCTTCATTTTTGGGGTAATAAGATTTTATAAAAAAATCATTTAGAATAAAGAGGAATTCACAGACTATTTCCAGAAAATTCAAGATATACATTTTATTTGTTGTGAAAGTCATCTAACATATATGGTAACTCAAATCACAATCGCTCTAGTCGTTTATAAGAAAGTAAAATACATCGGAAAATGTTCCATATAAAGTGTAGATTGCAGTGGAGAAATTTTCTTAAAAATATTCGTGTCACATCCATAAAGACATTAAACATACATATAAAATTTTGAATTTATGTGATATTTTGATTTCGATTTGTGCTGCTCACAGACAAACATTTTTCCAACTTTTTTCTTTACAGTCGCAAAACCTGTATTTTTTGTGAAATCTTTGTATCGAATGGAATACTTCCTGAATGGTGAAAGTACTTTTAAAGAGTAACAATTAACAATAACGAACATTTCGGAAATGGCTGAGGCCACAAGAAAGGTTATTTGGATCAACTCTTGTGTTATAAAGAGATCTACATTTTTTGTGCAGTACTTTTTCGTCTATCGCATGTTTTCAAGATTATATAGGTTCCCCTCCAAATGAAGAGGACTACAAGGGTTATTCCAAGAAAATTAAAGATATATATGTTCTGTCATGTAAACATCTTTAATGTATAATACTTTAATCATAATCATCACAGCCATTTTTTAGAATTTTAAAAATTTAGAAAAATTTTACATGTGGATAGTTGGGGGTGGAGAACAAGCGGGATGGCTCAGACGGTGTCTATGCTCCACATTCGGGAGGTCATGGGTTCGATCCTTCGACCGACCTCCTGAGCCATGTTTTTTTCGGGCTTTCTTCGGGTCCCTAGAGAATGCTGGGAAGGTTCATTAAATTCCCCGAATTTGTGTCCCGACGTTTCACCTTCTTTCGCGTTTTATTTCACGTTTCATCTACTTGGTCTATCTCAGGGTGAAAATGTCAGCGATAGTCGATGATAGGGGAAAAGGATGCTCTATGTAACACTTCCACCCCTGGAATGGAGGTGGTCTCCGAGTGGGATGTGCAAGCCTGCAGGGAGGGAAGAAAACTGCTTGCACCAGCTGCCATTCGGGGATTAGATTAGATTAGATTAGATTGTATTCTGTGAGTTCACTAGCAGCCGCAAAGGCTTGTGAACATAGAACATGTCAAGGAAATGTACAAAAATTACATATAAACATAAATATTACATAGTATACAGAACATTTAAAATAAAATAAAGACATATTATATACAAAATGAAACAAATCAAGTGTAATTTTGTACAGAGTTGAATACCTCCTTACTGTTATAAGGTTAACATACGTATAGGCAAGAACAGCTATTTTAACATTCACTGGGATTTTACCTTTGTTCGTCTGATCATTTTGTTCTATTTGATTTGTAATGCATAGCATTTACTGTCAGTTCTTAATATACATACATTTAAATAGCTTCATTAATTCTAGAGCAGGCATCAAATATGACTGGCAATTGTCATTAATATTTACTAATACTACTTACAGAGCTATATAAGTATTATCATCAGGATAATTTGTCATTCAGATAATCTTGTACAGAATAATATGCTTTTGAGCATAGGTACTCTTTAACAGCAGTTTTAAAGACATTCAAATTGCCAACTTTTCTCTTAAGATCATTAGGGAGAGTATTAAATATTTTTATGGTCTCGTAATATACACCTTTCTGGAAGCAAGAAAGCTTTGCACTGGGACGATGGATGTTACCCTTTTGTCTAGTGTTTATCTCATGAATTTCCATGTTTGTAATAAATGTGGCTCGATTGCATACATAGAATTTTAAGATTGAAAATATATACATGCAAGGTAGGGTTAATATCTTCAGTCTTCTAAAAAGATGTTGGCAAGAGCGTCTGCTATGAGTGCTGGAAATGATTCTTATAACCTTCTTTTGCATGAGAAATATTCGTTTACTTTCTACCGAATTTCCCCAAAACAGAGTTTCAATCTGTAGAATATAGGGACCCTGTCCTCTGCTCTGTCGTGCCTAGTGGCCCGGCTGCCCTCTGTCTCCTCTCGCCTAACCCCTCCCTACATGTGGCGCCCCGTCAAGAGGTTAAGCACAAAAGATGTTATAGGTCCAGATGCTAATTCCCCATTCATACCTAGTCCTACGTGATATAGAAAGTAAAAAGACAGCTAATATTTTTTAAGATATACGCCATTCAAGCCTAAAAGCAACCTCGAAAATAATTTGTGTAGTAGCACTGGCTTATATACTAAAGTTTGTCTCAAAGGACCATAAATACGGCCAGACCATAGTGATTTTAACGGCACATTTACATAGAGAAATTATTGGATGTGGTCGTAAGTTACACGTGATAACTATCGCCGCGTCAGAAACACAACAGCACAGGCAAAAACAAATTAATTTACAGTAACATTGAACTTTGCTTTATGGACATCATATCGCGTGACAGTCACTGTGCCACGTCTACCAACACGGAATCTCAAAAATCCGCTAAATGTGCAAGCAACAGATACGTAATGTTAGAAATTAGGATTAGAAACTATTTCCTTTTTACTTTCTCTACTACGTTAGTGAGAAGAGGAAGTATTGTATTGCATCCAAAAATTCGATGTTGGCATTTTACCGAAATATATGTTTTGAGATCCCCTGGACCAAAAAACAAGCATTTTTAGAAAAAAAATACATGTGTCTCATATAATTTCTCTTACATCAACCATTTCCCAAATATCTGTTATTTGTTTGAGTTTTTAAATACTTCACAGTTTTATTGCGTTCAAAAAATACACAATTGAGACAGCATTTTTATCACTTAAATGATATCAGTCTAGTTATATAATGTAAAATATAATAACAGCCCCCTTAAAGCAATATGTGTATGTAATAATAATATATAAAGTGCATGTTACAGTCTTTGTATTATGTTTATATTATTATGTACATATATAAAAATGGTATGTGAATGTATTACGTAGTTTAACAATATAAGGGCTGTGAGAATAGAAGCAAGCTGCTAACAATGAGGTAACCTTGAGACAACAATAAATTAGAAAGTTTAATAAAGGCTACTAATAATTCTTAGAACAATAATAATGTAAATTTTAAAACAGTTTATAAATAGCCAATCAAAAACTAGAGTAGCTTAAAGTTAAATAAAGATATTCTATTGGAGTAGGCTTAGTCAATCAAAGACTAGAAATAGAGGAAATGTGCATATTCAGGCGGTAGACGCTACAAGGAAGCGTAACCAAGCAGTTCAGTTTTGGTATGGTGCGTGTTCAGTGTGAGACATAAAAATTCATTGCGGGGAGAATAATATAAAGTTTACGTGTTAAAAAGTGTAATTAACAATAATCTTACAGCTCTATAGTAGGATATATCAGTGAAGTTTTATTTAATCGTGTGAAGAGTTAATAAAAAGTCTGATGTGTTACACTCACATGACTTTCTCTACTCCTGTACAAACTATTTTTGCAAACGCTTATTCCCCACATGCTTCATGTTAATCGAGATGTTAATCGTATTGTTAATTTTCTTGTAGGTGCAACAGAAATATGGTAGGCTTTAAGCGATAGTCAAATATTTTAAGAGTTGGTTGCTATGTAGAGTATTCCATTCTCTTTACATTACCAGGACAGAAACAAAATGAATAACGAATTTGAGAAAAAGTATAAGTATTGGAAAACTTAAGGGAATTACAAGCAATATCTCGAAAATGGTTCACTCAACAAAAAAAATATATGAGACATAAATTGTGTATTTTAACGCGCTCTACATTTTTTGTGTTGTAAAATTTTGTGTATCTCTTATGGTTTACCAGTTATGCAAAAGTCGTTCACAATGAAGAATACTTTTGGAGACATTCCCAGAAAATTCAAGATATACATTTTATTTGTCATGAAAATATCTTAAACTTATGATATCTTAATTAAAATCGTTAGAGCCATTTTTGAGAAAATTAAAATTTTCGAAAAATTTTCCATGTAAAGGGTAATTTGGGGTGGGGGATTTTCTTGAAAACCTTCGTGTCGTATTTCTGGAAGATACTGAACCTAAATACCAAGTTTGGTGTTTATCCGACTGTTCGTTTCTGAGTTATGCTGTTCACAGACACACACACGGACATGTTTGCAAAAATGTTTTTTTTTTGGATTCAGGGGGTCTCAAAACATGTATTTCTGGTGAAATCTCGGTATAGAATTTTTGAGTGGAATACAATACTTCCCCTACTTACTATACGTAGTAGAGAAAGTAAAAAAGTACAATACAATTATAATTTGGGTAAACCTTGTTCTTTAGCCGTACCAGCCCTGCTAAGAGATACGTGTTTGCAAACTACTACTGACGCAGCCGAGGTATATATAAATATATATATATATATATATACATAAATAAACAGTAAAATAAAAATTGGTTCCTTAAACGTGGGGCGAAGACCACTGGAAAGTTTGTACCGCACATGGGGTGAACCCTCCAGGAAACAAGCTCCCTCACAATTGGCATCCATTACGTGCATGATCTAAAACAGCTTCAAATTGACGCCTATAAGTGGTGTAAGCGCTGCAATAATATAAGCTCTTTAAGTTTGTAGCGTATGTGGGACTACAATAACATCAAGTTTGGCTCCCATACCTGGGGCAATAAACACCATCACAGTAAAGAATTCCAAAGCCAACTTATATCGACCCGCTTTCAAAACATTTCAATACAGATTGTTTTTCTTGTACACCTCTTGAGTGTAATTCAACCTTTGTGTAAAAGTTAACTCAACTACCAAAAAGTAGACGCAGGGATAAGCTTTTTTAACATTAGTTCCTAAAAGAGTGAGTGGAGACAACTCCATTCTGATTGAATCTAAATATAGAGGGGGATCCCGTATTCTACTGACCAACTCTCACAAGTTGTTCAGGGATGTTTCCTAGTGTTTTTGTATCCGTTTACTTGGGACACTGTTTCCATACAAAACACAACCTTTGATTGCTGTAGACCGTGTTTGCAATACTCATCACATCTTAAGAATTGCAACTACGTATTTCTAAGAATAGTTTACCAAACCTTGGAAAAAAAACAGATGTGTTGCACTCACGTGGCTTTCTCTGCCCTTGTGCAAACTATTTTTATAAATGCTTATTCTCCATCTACTTATTGCTAATTTTCTTGTAGATGCAAGGGGAATATGGTAGGCTTTAAGCGATAGTCAAATGTTTTAAGAGCTGGTTGCTACGTGGAGCATGTCCAGGACATAAAATACGAATAACGAATTCCTATTTGAGAAAAAGTATAAACATTGAAAAATGTTCATTGCAAAAAAAAAAAATGTACGACATAAATTGTGTTTTAACGAGATCTACATTTTTTGTGAGGTACAATTTTGTCTATCTCTTATGGTTTACCAGTTATCCAAAAGTCGTTCACAATGAAGAGGGCTTTCAGGACACTCCCAGATAATTCAGGATATACATTACATTTGCCATTAAAATATCTTAAAGATATGATATTTTAATCAAAATCTTTAGCCATGTTTGAGAAAATAAAATTTTTCGAAAAATGTTCCATCTAAAGAGTAGTCTGGGTAGAGATTTTTTTGAAAAGTTTCACACCACATTTTGAAAGATACTGAACCTAAATACCAGGTTTTTTCGAGTTACTCTGTTCACAGCTACACGCAGGGAGCTTTTCCTAAAAGTGCTGTTGCTTTTATTCAGGGGCTCAAAACATGTATTTCCGGTAAATTCCCGGTATTGAACTTTTGAGCGGGATGCATACTTCCGCTAACTACTTTAAGAAGTAGAGAAAGTAAACAGCTGATGTTTCGCACTCACATGACTTTCTCTACTCTTGTACAAGGTATTTTTACAAACGCTTATTCTCCATATGCTTCATGTTAATCGAGATGTTAATCTTATTGCTAATTTTCTTGTAGATGCAAGGGGAGTATGGTAGGCTTTAAGCGATAGTCAAATGTTTTAAGAGCTGGTTGCTATGTGCAGTACTCCACTCTCTTTTTATGTCCAGGAAATAAAAAAACGAATAACGAATTCCCATTTGATAAAAATTATAAGTATTCAAACAAATAACAATAAATATATTGGAAAAACTTCACCGACAAAAAGAAATGTATACGGCATAAAGTGTGTGCTCTAACAAGATCTACATTTCTTTCTGTAGTAAAATTTTGTGTATCTCTTACGGTTTACCGGTTATGCAGAAGTCATTCAAAATGAAAAGAACTTTTGGGGAGATTTGCAGAAAATTCAATGTATACATTTTATTTGCCATGAAAATATCTCGAACATATTAATCAAAATCGATAGAGATATTTTTGAGAAAATAAAAAATGCCCAAAACGTTCCATGTAAAGGGTAGTCGTGTGTTTTTGGGATTTTCTTTAAATCCTGGATGTTTATCTACATGAAGGAAAGAGAGAGATGGAGGTTTTTTTCCAATTTATGGACGCTCTTTAAGACAATGTATAAAATACCAAGAGAATAGCTTAATGAATGATGGATGGGTAAGTACTTTACGGAACATTTTGGAGAAAAATGGGCAGGAGACATGTGGAGAAGCAGAGAAAATAACGTGAAAAGTGTTTGGAAAAAACCGAGGAAAAACTGGAATATATAGAAATACAAATCATGTTCAGTGAGATTGCTGAAAAGTGCTCATTAGTTTGTTATAGGCCACTGAAAAATACATGGGGGGAAAATATATAGACATAGTAAATAAAGAAGAGAGAGAATCTAATGCATGGGTAAGAACCGGAGCATGGAGGCTAAGAGGGTTAAGACAGGGTATTCCTCAGAACCAATGTCCGATATGTGGTGGTAATGAAGACAGTATTTAAGTGCCAAGGAACAGAAAATTGGAGAAAATAATTTTTTAATAAGAGGTGGTTGAAGGGGGATAGAAATACACTTATGATTGAAATGATGTGCAAGGACGCTAGAAGCATTGGACAGTTTTTGTGTAAAGTAAAACATAAATGGCTTTGGACAGTGGATAGAGAAAATTAAGAGGTAGCGTATCTTACTTTGAATGGAAAACTATAGTGAATGTGTGATGGTTAAGTAATCAATAAGTGAAAAGTGAAAAACAAGTGGGACATGAAAAAACTGAATAAAAAGGATAACTTCTTGACGAGAAATTGTAAAATGTAAATAAACTGTAGTGATTGTCTACTGAATGAGTAGCCAGGGTCAAAGTGCAGTACACAATCAAATTGTAAAACTCTTAGCACAATACAATACAATTATTATTGTCCTTAGCATCTCATTCTATCCTATTGGGCATGAAAATACGGAATTCTGCTCAGAGAGATCTTTACAAGTCTTGAGGCTCTTTTACATGCCATAAATCTAAGTCACGGGGCCACCGGCTTTACTTCCCTTCATAAGGAAGCCATGCTAAGGATTTTTACACCCGAAAAAATCCACTGCCTGTTTGAACACGTGACCTGAGGAACTAGAAGCAGCATGAAACCCGTAGACCACGTTGGATGGATAAGTTGATGCGTAAGCATTTGTAAAAATAGTTAGTTCAAGAGTAGAGAAAGTCATGTGAGTGTAACATCAGATTTTTACTTTCTCTACTACGTATAGTAAGTAGGGGAAGTAATGTATTCCATCCAAAAATTCGATACCGAGATTTCACCTGAAATGCATGTTTTGAGACCCCCTGAGTCCAAAAAAAGCATTTTTGGAAAGATGTGCCTGTGTGTGTCTGCGAAAAGCATAACTCAGAAACGAACAGTTGGATAAACACCAAACTTGGTATTTAGGTTCAGTATCTTCCAGAGATGCGACACAAAGGTTTTCAAGAAAATCCCCCACCACAGATTGCCCTTTATATGGAACATTTTTGAAAATTTTAATTTTCTCAAAAATGGCTCTAACGATTTTGATTAAAATATCATATATTTAAGATATTTTCATGACAAATAAAACGTATATCTCGAATTTTCTGGGAATGTCTCCAAAAGTGTTCTTCATTGTGAACGACTTTTGCATAACTGCTAAACCATAAGAGATAGACAAAATTTTACTACACAAAAAATGTAGGTCACGTTAAAATACACAATTTATGTCATACATTTTTTTTTGAGTGAACCATTTTCGAGATATTGCTTGTTATTCCCTTATATTTTCCATTAATTTTTCTCAGATAGGAATTAGTTATTCATTTTGTTATATCCTGGACACACA
The DNA here is from genome assembly GCA_030765065.1 of Deroplatys truncata. Taxonomy (NCBI): domain Eukaryota; kingdom Metazoa; phylum Arthropoda; class Insecta; order Mantodea; family Mantidae; genus Deroplatys; species Deroplatys truncata. The sequence goes on from CM060976.1 coordinate 266,836,709, forward strand.
AAGAGAATGGAATACGCCACATAGCAACCAGCTCTTAAAACATTTGACTATCGCTTAAAGCCTACCATATTCCCCTTGCATCTACAAGAAAATTAGCAATAAGATTAACATGAAGCATCTTGAGAATAAGCGTTTGTAATAATAGTTTGTACAAGAGTAGAGAAAGTCATGTGAATGTAACACATCAGATTTTTTGTATATTATGTTCTGTGTTTAATAATGAGTTATGTTTAAGAGGAGGTCCACGGTGGCGTGGTACAGTGCTAAGGGATTCTTCAACAGTAAGACCCAGAACACGTTTGATGGTATGAAATAATCGTAAAATACATTTAAGTCCCTTAGACTGCAACACTAATCAAAATGTATACTGTATTTCAGAGCAGAAATTTACTCACAATATTGTGTTTTAAGTTATATGCAATAAAGTATAGCTATTTTAGCGTATGTATGTGCATTGTCGCGTCGGACACATTATTGCTGTGTAGAATGACATTGTTAAACTAATTATTTCTTGTCCGGTGCGGTATTTTCCCTCCACTTCCTAGTTAGGAAGGTGAAGGCAAGTTGAGGGAAGAGCCTCTTTGACTGGTGGCGTGGCGTCACCAATAGCTTGAGTCGAGCGTATATCTTGAGTATGTATGGTTTGTATGTAGGAGTGCGTGTTACTGTGTGTGTGCATGAGGCATCTCACCCAGTGTTTGCCTGTAACCTTTGGGGAACCATGTAGCATCACCAAGGTAACTTTATAATACACCAGAGTTAAACGTTAATTCATATATATTATTTATAAGTATCCCACGCCCGCATTGTTTTGTGCAGCAAGTTCCTGGTATCTTTCGTTTGCCACCGATGCTACGTCCCCAATGTTTATGCCGGGGTAACTAAATTTAATATTTTAGCTGCAAACCTTTTGATCTCACCCCGGTGTATACCACTATGCAATACGTTTTTGCCTTCTACAATTATTACAGTCACTACTAAAATGTGTATTAACTGAGAACATTTAACATAGGCGAGATAAATCTTAAAAGATGTGTATGACAATACAACGAAAATAATATGATACTAAAGTATGGTGCTAATTTTATTTCAGTAGTTCAAAAGGCAGCTTTCATTTTTTTCATCAAACTGTCAAAGGCGGTTTTTGCGAAAGTCTTTCCCCTGCCATTGGGCTGCTAAAAGCCGAGTCAGATTAGGAGCATGAACGCAAATAGAGTCAATCCGATTATATTTAGGAATTATCCCTTTTTATTTATAAAATGGAGTGAAAATGAGTGAAGTCCATTTTGTTTCCAGCTGGATTATCGACGTTGTGACGGGCACAGCTTTGTCAAGATTTGTTTTCGCTTCAGGGGACAATTAGCATTATTTAATTGTATACAGGTACACTTTAAAATTAATTAAAAAGCATACAGGGTGGAAGGGAACATATTGCATTCCTTCTAATGTGTACTTCATAGAGGTATTAAAAGAAAAAATGTGTAATAGTATTTTGTTCCGAGATCAGCCGGTTTTCGAAAACAAAAAGCTTTTTTTTTTAAATTAGACGGTTTATTCCAGGAGAATGCATGAATATAGCAGTTTGTTACGGTAGGTTAAGCTATATCTAACCTAGTTTCAGTAGTAAATATGTGACATCGTATAGGATTTTGAAATAGTAGAATCATTTTCCGAGCATCATGTGGTTGGACACATAGGCAACGTTGCTAGGTCAAGGTAGGTCAGTGTTGAGAACCGACTCCCGTAGAGAAACAAAACAGCATACCTGAACCAGGAGGTGGTAGGACTAGCGGTTTTTTTTCCCACACGATCGTTAATCCAAACAAACACGACAAAAGGGTGATGTAAAGTTTTCGCGAAATGACAAGTACAACTTGGTAGCTACTAGCCTAGTTTTTTACTTTCTCTACTACGTATAGTAAGTAGGGGAAGTATTGTATTCCACCCAAAAATTCGATACCGGGATTTCACCGGAAATACATGTTTTGATAACCCCTGAATCCAAAAGAAAGCATTTTTGGAAACATGTCCGTGTGTGTGTCGGTCTGTAAACAGCATAACTCAGAAACGAACAGTCGGATAAACACCAAACTTGGTATTTAGGTCCAGTATCTTTAGGAGATGCGACACGAAGGTTTTCAAGAAAATCGCCCCACCCCAGATTACCCTTTACATGGAACATTTTTCGAAAAATTTAATTTTCTCAAAAATGGCTCAAACGAATTTTATTAAAATATCGTATATTTAAGATATCTTCATGACAAATAAAATGTATATCTTGAATTTCCTGGGAATGTCTCCAAAAGTATTCTTCATTGTAAACGACTTTTGCATAACTGGTAAACCATAAGAGATAGACAACATTTTACTGCACAAAAATGTAGATCGCATTAAAATACACAATTTATGTCATATACATTTTTTTGTTGAGTGAACCATTTTCGAGATATTGCTTGTTATTCCCTTATATTTTTCATTACTTATTTTCTCAAATGGGAATTCGTTATTCATTTTTTTGTCTTGGATATGCAAAGAGTATTAATCTGTGGCAAAGGGAATGGTGCTGCACCTAGCAACCAGCTATTAAGAGATACGTATATGCTTAAAGGCTACTGTATTTCTATATTGCCCTTGTAAATATATATTCCCCTTACATCTACAAGAAAATTAGCTATAAGATAGAGTCTGCAAATGTTTATCTCGATTAACACGAAGTAGATGGAGAATAATCGTTTGTAAAAATAGTTTGTACAAGAGTAGAGAAAGTCATGTGAGTGTAACACATCACATTTTTTTATTTATGGACGCTGTTTAACTACTATAGTTCTTAGCGTCCCATTCTATATTGGGCGTGAGAGACCGGTAATCTTGCTCAGAGGCCTCTTTATCAGGCTTGAGGTTCTTTTACGACACCGGACCACCGGCTGTACTTCCCTTCCGAGCCTTCAAATTTTGTACGTGTCACTGCGCCTTCCTTTCTTTTCATTGGTTCCAATACTTATCCTCTGCGTTTATTGGTTCCCTAATTGAAAATTCAAAGCCGAACTGTAAGAAAAGTCAGTTGCCTCATAGCGTCTGTTTCCTCTTAAAACTTGCCTCATCCCCACGAAGTACAAATGAAGCTTTCCAATTTTATTGCTCCACGCTCGGAAAATATAATGGCAGTCTGAACGAAGTTTTTTCTTAGGAAATTACGTCTTTTTTTATTTATTTGAAAATAACGTTTGAACTTAAAACATGTTTACAGCTTCAGAAGAGCTTTCGATTGATACAGTTTTGAATCGTATTGCTTTACAATTATGGCAAATGATCAAATTACAAGTTAATTAATTATCAATAATTCCTAAATTATAATTATTACAGAGTTCCTTTTTGTGTATGCATAATCAGACAGAAATATCGCTACACAATTAGCAAGCATCCGCGCCGTCTGTCCGATACCGACCGACACCAGAAGTCACCAAGCCTACCGAAAGTTCTAAGGGGAAGCGAAGTGATTGGAAATGACGGAAAGGAAATTTGTGGTATAAGAGATATGGCATTTGGCTTGCCAACCAGAGAATACCACGAAAACCTATCTCGCTCGATAGGAGAGAGAAAAGGAGAAAATATATTAACGCGAGGACTGCGGCTTTTAAGCGACAAGCTACTTCAACAGTTTCAACATGTCAGCATTCAATGTATATTCCAGTAAAATCAGTTGAAACGCGGTAACTGATACACAAGCGGGGTTTCCACTCCATCAACAAACAGTCACGTGATACAGTTGCTATTCATTTCTCACCTTTTTCAACACGGAGTATAATTTGTGTTCCGGTATTATCCCGAACTGGAATATTTTCCGGTTCGCCAATGTTTTCCCTGGTTCGTTTAACACATAATGGCGCACAGCCAATCAAAACAATTTTCGTACATGGAGGCAGGCGGTTGAAGACAATAGAACCTGGCGTTAAATGGACATAAAGAATACACTGCTGCAAACATTCACATTTGTACAACCTCGAGGCAGGGAAATTAGGCAAACGTTAGGTTTACGTTACAACAGTAAATATCCGTTTAAAATGAACCCGGGCACATGAAAGACTCGAATAAACACGCCAGATACAAAAATGATCCTGCTACAATTAATTTGGCGTACGTCACAGTTGATATCAGGTATCTACGGTGTTATATTTGGAAAATGCAATCATAAGAGTGCCACAAATTATTCACATTACTCACTCTACTACACAAAATCTTATTATTCGGCCTACTTTTTCTTTATACAACCAATTTTCATTAAACATTTTGTCGTAGCTATGAAAGCAGTAACTAGGCTTAAACGATAGTCAGATTTTAATTTCTCTACTAGTGCCGTAAATTGGGGAAACATTGCATTCCACCCAAAACTTTTATACCAAGCTTTCATTGGAAACACACGTTTTGAGACACCTGGATCTAAGACAAGCATTCTTAGAAAAAAAGTCGGCGTGTCCTTTGTGTGTGTCTGTGAACAGCAAAACAAAATCGAGAAGTGGCATAAATACCAAACTTTGTATTAAGTTCGGTATCTTCCAAAGATGAGACATGAAAATTTAAAAAAAAAAAATCCCTCAACGCTAACTACCCTTTTATTGGAATATGTTTTAACATGTTGGATTTTCTCAAAGATGACAATTTTGATAAACGAGCCGTATATTAAAGATATAGATTTCTTTCATAAGTAATGTCCGTTTTTAAGCAAAACTTCATTTGGAACGTTTTCTGATAATAAATTAAACTACTCTTCAAAGTAGAGACCATCAGGTTCTTAGCCGTGTTTCAGCGAGATTTATTCTCCCGACGGTACCAGTCTCTGGTTTTTGATGCGAAGAATTTGCCGAGACCTACTTCCACAGCTTCAATGTTTTCGAAATTCCTTCCACGCAAGAAATGGGACATGGTTCGAAACAGATCAGGGCTGTATGCTGGATGTGTTAGCAGATCGACTCCTTCCAATTCCTGAATTTTTGTCATGGTTGTTCGTGCAGTTTGGGGTGTTGCATTGTCCTGCTGCAGAGGAATCTATTTCGGTTAACTAATGCTGGGTATCTCCGTCTCAAAATTTCATGAAGTCGTTCCAGTTGTTGAGAATAAAGATCCGCATTAACTGGACGCCCTTTTGAACAAACTCCCAGTGAATCACTCCTTCAAAATTCCACCAGACACACAACATCACTTTGGGGCCGAACTGATTTTTTTTAACCATGACTTTGGCAGGTTGAACGGGGACTAAACCACTGTTTCGAGGCGTCAGGGTTGCGGGAATAGACCAATTTTTCGTCACACGTGCCAATTATCCTGATAAATCTATAATCCATGGGATTATCAATAAGCTGACGACAGATATCCACTCTACGTTGAGCCTGTTGGGGTGTCAATTCATGAGGTACAGATCTACAGCTTCTGTTTGGTTTTCCAAGTTTCCTAATCTGGCGATGTATGGTATCTTTTGATGGACCAGATTCTTCTGACAGCCTACGAGTACGTTTTTGCGGATTTTCTTCCAAAACTCTACGTGTATTCTCAATATGTCATAATTTAGGTCTTCCAGAACGTGGTAAAACTTTAGTGTTTTCTTCTCCATTGTTGGAAGCATTGTTGTGCCACACGCTCACTAACGACACCTTCTCCTTCCACTTCACATATTTTCGAGCCATGGCAGCAGTTTTATAATCTTGTTTCCAGTAGTGCTTCAGAAGGACTCTAATCTCAAACTTTGTAACTTCCATTTTGTGATTGTGTATTAACAACTGACGACTGACACTGTAAACAGCATTGGCGAACCAAACAAAACCAATTCTATCTTATAAAACACCAAACTTAAAACTGAGGCAGTATTTTTAACACTTAAATAATTTTAGTCAAATTATATAATATAAATTCAATAACAGCCCGTCTTAAAGCAATATGTTTATATAACAATATATAAAAGGTGTATATTACAGTCATTATATATGTTTATATTGTTGTATACATGTTCAATAATGTTATGTAAATGTATTACATAGTTTAATAATGTAGGAGATGTGAGAACAATAGGCTAAGAGTTGCTAACAATGAGGTAACAATGAGATAACCTTGAGGCAATAATGAGTAACAATGTTTAATAATGCTACTAGTCATTATTGGAGCAACAATAATATAAATTTTGAAACAGTTTATAAAATAGCCAATCAACAACCAGAAAAAGCTTCAGTTAAATAAAAGTATTCTATTGGATTAGGAATAGCCAATCAGAGACTTGAAATACAGAAATTTACAAACTTTAGGCGGTAGAAATCAAGCCAGTTGCTTGTAGACAGCGCTCATAACTGGACGTGTTGCTTGTAGACATTGTTATTAATCAGATGCGAGATGCGTCCTCGAGAAGTATAATACGTATTCAGTGTGAGACGAAAAATAGTTTACGCGTTAAAAAGTGCAAGTAATTAACAAAAGAATTTCACAGCTCTCTATATCAGTGAGGTGTTATTAAAATCGTGTCAAGAATTAATAAAAAGGAGTGAATTAAAAATTATAATCTGTATAAGCCTACATTCTTCAGCCGCATCACGTCCTGTTAAGAAATTCATGTCTCTAAAAACTAATACTGACGCAGCCGAGGCAAAACATAAATATATAATATTTAAAGAAACAGTCAAAATTACAAAGTTAATATTTCTCTAAACATTTTTTTTGACGAAGGCTACCTACCGGATACTATACGTGCAGTTGCAACTACTTCAAGTTCGGCTCCCCAACAGTCGAAATATGATACAACTCCTAAAATACTCCTTTCTCAAAACGGACATTATTTATGGGGCAGCCTAATATCTACGCGACAAATGAAACCGATATCTTGATTTTCTGGGAATAGCCTTAGCACATATAACGAAATAAAGGTGAATCTGAGGATTTAGTACTCCCAGACCAGCAAGTTACCCCTTTGGAAAATAAACATATTATGTGACTATCCAGAAAAATAATCTTATCTGTTATTAATTATAAAATATCGGTTCTCGGATTTGTAATGTTAGCAAATTTTTATATTTATAAAGTTATTTAGCGTGCCCTGCTAAGAACGTAATTACTAAATTGTAAAGGAAACCAAGAAAAGGTTTCTTACACGAGACGTATTATAAGATTTTGGCATTTAAGGGCCACAATCCATACATCCATAGAATTAGAATAAAAGTTATTTAGAGGTTTTGACACTGTTTCATAACGAACACACCTGCAGTATTTGTTAAATGGCAATTAAAGAAATAAGTGTAACATACTATTCACACCGCTATAAGCAGGATCAACTGTCGCACTTTAAGGTCTGCCCTCTTTTGTTTGCGTAAGTGTTACATCATGGCCATCTATGTATACTTCATGGAATCAAATGTAACGGAATTTTCGCTTTAGACGCATTCTCTGCGGAGTACAGTAACTAAACAACATTTGTTTCCACATGCATTTTTTGCGGAGTACAGCAACTAACCAGCATTTGTATCTACATGCATTCTCTGTGGAGTACAGCAACTATCAGGCTATTACTTCTACACGCATTTTCTACGGATTACAGTAACTAACAGGCTTTTATTTGTACCCACATTCTCTGTGGAGTACATCATCCAACAAGCTTTTGTTTCTACACGCACTCTCTTTGGAGTACAGCAACTAACAGGCTTTTATTTCTATATGCATTCTCTGTGGAGTACAGCAAGTAACAGGCTTTTATTTCTAAACTAATTCTCTGTGTAGTACAGCAACTAAACAAAATTTGTTTATACATGTATTTTCTGTGGAGTACAGTAACTAACAGGATTTTATTTCTACAGTATTCTCTGTGGAGTACAGCAACTAACAGGCTTTTGTTTCTATATGCATTCTCTGTGGAGTACAGCAGCTAACAGGCTTTGTTTCTATATGCATTCTCTGTGGAGTACAGCAACTAACCGGCTTTGTTTCTATATGCATTCTCTGTGGAGTACAGCAGCTAACAGGCTTTGTTTCTATATGCATTCTCTGTGGAGTACAGCAGTTAACAGGCTTTGTTTCTATATGCATTCTCTGTGGAGTACAGCAACTAACCTGCTTTGTTTCTATATGCATTCTCTGTGGAGTACAGCAGTTAACAGGCTTTGTTTCTATATGCATTCTCTGTGGAGTACAGCAACTAACTGGCTTTGTTTCTATATGCATTCTCTGTGGAGTACAGCAGCTAACAGGCTTTTGTTTATACACTAATTCTCTGTGGGGTACGTACAGCAACTAAACAAAATGCATACATGCATTCTATGTGGACTACAGCAACTAAAAGGCCTTTATTTCTGCAGTATTCTCTGTGGAGTATAGCAACTAACAGACTGTTGTTTCTACATGCATTCTATGTGGAGTACAGCAACTAAGAGAGTATTGTTTCTACACTAAATCTCTGTGAAGTACAGCAACTAAACAAAATTTGTTTATAGATGCATTCTCTGTGGAGTACAGCTACTAACCGGCTTTGTTTCTATATGCATTCTCTGTGGAGTACAGCAGCTAACAGGCTTTGTTTCTATATGCATTCTCTGTGGAGTACAGCAACTAACCGAGTTTGTTTCTATATGCATTCTCTGTGGAGTACATCAGCTAACAGGCTTTGTTTCTATATGCATTCTCTGTGGAGTACAGCAACTAACCGACTTTGTTTCTATATGCATTCTCTGTGGAGTACAGCAACTAACATGCTTTTGTTTATACACTAATTTTCTGTGGAGTCCGTACAGCAACTAAACAAAATGCATACATGCATTCTATGTGGACTACAGCAACTAAAAGGCTTTTATTTCTACAGTATTCTCCGTGGAGTATAGCAACTAACAGACTGTTGTTCCTACATGCATTCTATGTGGGGTACAACAACTAAGAGACTCTTGTTTCTACTCGCACTCTCAGGAGAGAACAGCAACTAACAGGCTTTCGTTTCTACATGCGGTCTCTGTGGAGTACAGCAACTAACCAAAATTTGCTTCTACACACATTCTCTGCGGAGTAAGAATGAGTAATTTAGGGTTGAAAATAGGTGTTTTATAGCCCATGTACATCAGAAAGAATAGGCATTTCCAGTGGTAAATGTATTATTAAATGCAGTTGTGTGGTTTTTGAGATTACCTTCGCTCATACACATAATTTGTCTCTCTTGATAATATTAAAACAGATTAAGGTTTAACGGGGAGTCATAATTAATGAAATACAACAACGTGGATGTATTTAACACAGCTAGCGCTGCATTATCATTGTGTTTTTATCTCGCGATACAAACTGGGTTAAAACTAAACAAGGACTGGCTTTTTCTTGCTACTCGAGAACTTATACTGCCGTCGAGTACAGGCAACGTCGTAAATAACAGGCATTAAACTGAGGCTAAGAAACTGTTTGTAGAAGAAAGAAAATGTGCACCTAGAACCACTTTTAAGGTTCACCAGAAATTATGTTCGTGTATTTTAGATGCGACCTAAAAGGAAACTCAAAACCCATGTTCCATACTGCTTACTAACATGGGGTTTAAAATTTAGAAAGAAACTCCTACAGCAGAGGAAATGCAGTCAGTTAAAGGTTGCAGAGAACTGTGGTCTCATATCCTTTACAACCACTTCACACTATTCTTAAAAGGTAATATTTACATAGTACTGCATTCCACACAAAACTTTGATACCGAGATTTCACCAGAAATACACGTTTTGAGGCCCCCTGAATCCGCACAAAAATCTACGAGGGACGTCCAATAGCTTCCCTATTTTCCCTATTTTATAAAAAACATTATACACAATTGATCATGTTGAATTAATTTTATTTACATTGCACACTCCTTCTGTTGCATTTCTACGTATTCAGCATGCTTTTCCAAGCATTTTTGGGGACGTGACACAAAATTTTTACAAGCCAGTGATGTACCAGGTCGGATCCTGTGCTCGCACCCAGCTGTTCACTTCTGATTCATCTTCGTCACGGTTATAAAGTGCTTACCTCCAAGCACTTTTGAGTCAAGCGAACATGTGAATATCACTTGGGAAAAGGTCTGGTGAATATGGAGGATGCGATAAAACTTCCCAGTTGAATGTTCTGAGCTCCGCCTGGGTCAAGATTCAACTTGGAAGTTTTCTCGTATCCTCCGTATTCACCGGAGCTTGCTTTCACATGTTCCTCCAACTCAAAGGTAAGCACTTTTAACGCCGATGATGAAGTCAAATCAGCGAACAGCTGGTTGCGAGCACAAGACCCGACCTGGTACAAAACTGGCTTGGAAAAACTTGTGTCACATCCCCAAAAATACTTGGAAAAGCATGTTGACTATATAGAAAAGTAACATAAGGATTGCACAATATAAATAAAATTAATTCAACATGATCAATTGTGTGTAATGTTTTTATAAAACAGGAAAACCTAGTTATTGGTGGGCCCTCGTATTATAGAAATCCGTGGGTGTGCCTGTGAACAGCACTGTATCAAAAACGAGAAGTAGAATAAATACCAAACTTGGTATTTAACTTCACATCTTTCACAGTTGCAACACAAAGATTTTCAAAATAATCACCCTAATGGTTATAACTAATTTGATTAAAATAACTTATATGAAAGACATTTACATGACAAACAAAATGTATGGCTTGAATTTTCTAAGAATAGTCTGTGAAGTCCTTTTCATTCGAAAGGAATTTTGTATAACCTTATTAACCGGTAAACGTTCAGCGATAGACGAAAACGTACTACACAAGAATTGTGCATCTTTTTAAAACATACAATTCACTTCAAATAATTTTTGTCGCATAAACTGTTTCTGAGATATTGGTTACTAATAGCTCGAATTATTCAATACTTTGCCATTCTTTTAGTCATATCTACATTCAGATGTTTCTCGTGATGTCATTCAAACAGTATGGAATTTTAAGGCCAGTATATTGTGGCGTATGCACAGATATTAGGATACACTCTCTCTGGGCACCGAGGTTAGAGACGGCAGTTTGTCTGTGAGTAGGGGTAAGTCAGGGGAACTAAGTATTAGAGAGGGGATGGCGTCAGTGACGCTTGTGTGTTAGCGTTGTTTTGAGAGTCAGTGGGCAACCTGCAAGTAGCAAAGTCGTTGAACTGCCATCTCCGTGCAAAGGCAAGCATGGCGTCCTCGCCCGGCAGACACATGGGGTAAGCAATCCATTTTTATATAATAAATAACCATCCAGAAAGGCAGACAGTTAGCCTTCTAGGTCTCATACCTGTAACCACCTGCTTCATGTCGTGCAGATGGCATTAGGTTGCCGTCCAGTCCAACCGCCGCTCCCACAGAGAATGGCGGACAGTTAGCCTTCTAGGTCTCATCCCTGAAAATGCCATCTTACTTCGTCACGTGCCCCCAGAGGCCCCCAGGGCATGGCACCCGGATCTTTCGCTTCGTGCCGTACAGATGGCGTTAGGATGCCGTCCAGATTAACGGCTTACATGTTCTGTAGGTAGCATTTATTTTTCATTTTACTATTGTTTTAGACTGAAGATGGAACTTTGGGCCATGGTATTAAATATCCAATCCGGTATTTACCTTGGCGACTGAGGAAAATCACGAAAAATCCTCAGCCTATGGGATTTAAACCCGGGACCTCCTGAATGACGGCCACAGACTTTACCCCCTTGAGCCATCCCGCTCGGTTAGCTATTTTTGTAAAGGTATATCCCGATTAAAAGTAGAAAAATAATCCTTCGTAGGAATAGTATGTATACTTACTAATATATGATAGAGGATAGAGCAAGTCATGTGAATGTAACACAAGATTTTTCAGTCTAGTTCATGTTATCAAAGCAAATTTTTCTATAAGTAGCCTCATTAACGTTTCATTGTAGATACCAGAAATACCATACTATTTCCATGACATCGCTAAAAACAAATCAATAATTAAAGCACTTAAAATTTTTAAGTATATATTGAAAATTTCAAACCGATAATTAATTGCTATTTAGGAAAGTATTATAATCATTGTGATTTGTTGCATTTTAATTTCCATCACATCTGTGTTTGAGTAGCACTTTCGGGAGAAGACTTTCTGCCATCTTCAGCTCGAAGTCGACTGCATTCTCGCTCACTCCCCTGAGCCGCAAGAAGCAACTCAGCAAATGTTTTTTCTGCCCTCTGTTGGGAAACGTTGTAATCTAGTTGTCTTGAAGTTATTGCAGTCTGTGGTGAAGTTTGGGAAGTCATCTGTCATATTTCTTCTTTCTTGCAATTTAATTGGATAAGCTGCATCAAGTAATCTGTTGGGGGTATTTCAAAATTCAAAATATTTTTAATTTTGAGATGGATGAAAATATTTTCCCAAATTTTCAGTCATGATGAAGTCTGTTTAGGTTTTAATAATTTTATTTCTCGTCCTATTTAATGGTTACAACTCCAAAACTGGTTAGTAACTGCTGATTTATCTATTTGTTTTAATTTTATATGTCTCCAATGTTTACTGATTTAGAAAAGTATTAATGCGAAAAGAAAGTAATTGAAATAAACTGTGTAGTAACCATTTGTCTACCTCATGAAGTTTACCAGTTTACAGCATTATATAAAATACCTACAGAATGAAGCGACTTCACAGGAGTTTCCTAAAAATTTCAAGCTTGAGGCAGTATTTTTTAACACTTAAATGATTTCAGTCAAAATATGTAATGTAAAATATAATAACAGGCCGCCTTAAAGCAATATGTGTATGCAACAATATATAAAAATGTATATTACAGTCATTATATATGTTTATATTATTATATACATGTGTAACAATGTTATGTGGATGTATTATATAATTTAATAATGTAGGAGCTGTGAGAATAATAGGTTGAAAGTTGCTAACAATGAGGTAACCTTGAGACAATAATGAATAAGAAAGTGTAATAATGCTACTAGTCATTCTTGAGCAACAATAATGTAATTTTTGTGACGGTTTATAAAATAGCCAATCAATAACTGGAAAAAAACTTAACTTAAATAAAAGTATTCTATTGGATTAGGAATAACCAATCAGAGACTTGAAATACAGAAATTTACAAGACTCGGCGGTTGGAATCAAGTCAGTTGCTTGTAGACAGTGCTCATAACTGGACGCGTTGCTAGCAGACGATGTTACTAATCAGACGCGAGATGCGTCCTCGAGAAATTTAATACGTATTCGTGTGAGACGAAAATAGTTTACGTGTTAAAAAGTGCAAGTAATTAACAAAGGAATCTCGCAGCTCTCTATATCAGTGAAGTGTTATTAAAATCGTGTCAAAAATTAATAAAAAAGGAGTGAATTAAAAATTATAATCTGTGTAAGCCTACATTCTTCAGTCGCACCACAACCCTGCTAAGACATTCATGTCTCTAAAATAAATACTGACGCAGCCGAGGGAAACATAAATATGTAATATTTAAAGAAACAGTCAAATTACAAAGCTAATATTTTTAAACTTGGGATGAAGGCTACCGGAAACGTTTTACCATACGTGCGGTTGCTACTACTTCAAGTTCGGCTCCCGACAGTCAAAATACAATACTCCTCCTAAAATTAACGTTTCTCAAGCTATACATTTTATTTGTCATAGAAATATCTTATACGTGGTATTTTAATCAAAATATTTAGAGCCATTCTACCCAAAAAATTCAATATCTATATTTAAAATTAAACATATATTTTGAAGCCCCTGAATCCAACAGGCATTTTTAAAATAAAAAGTCCTTGTGTTTATTCTCTACAGAAAAATTCAAAAACGAAAGGTGCCTTAACTATTAAACTTGGTACATTGAGCACCTTCCATCGGAGAGACACGAAGGTTTTCAATAAAAACCCGCGCTCCCAAATTACACTTTACATGGAAGATTTTTTGTTTCGATCCTCAAAAGTGTACAAACTGTTTTGATTAAAACTCCACATGTTTAAGATATTTGCATGACAACTAAAATGTATATCTTGAATTTTCCTGTAATAGCCCGTGAAGTCCTCTTCATACTCAATGACCTTTTGTGTAATTTGATAAACCATAAACGATAGATACAATCTTTCTACACAAAACATGCAGAGCTCGTTAAAGCAGCACGCAATTTATATCAATTTTTTTTTACGGCGTTGACAATTTTCGAGATATGCGTTATTCTTAGTTTGAATTGTTCAGTATTTTATTATTTTTAAAGAGTGGTTACTATTCATTTTTTTCTCGCGATGACATAGAAATATTACGAAATTTTAAGATTAGCATATAGAGACGCACTTAAACATCTGACTGTCGATTCAAATTCCTGTATCGCTCTTACCTATTGTCAAAGGTTTCCAATCATAGGGTAGCAAGAGTAATAATAGGTAATTTAAAGAAAATTAGTAGGATGGTAAACATATAGAATAAAAAATCCTGACCTGGCTAATAGACTCATTAAAACTTAACGTATAATAATAATAATAATAATAATAATAATAATAATAATAATAATAATAATAATAATAATAATATTTATTTTGTTCTAACGGATTCATTACAAGAAATAAATCTCAGAAGTACGCTTTTTAGCATTAGACACTTCCGAGATATCCTTTATTATTTGTTTCAATTTAATACATTATCATTTTTTAAAGTTTTTGTCGCTATTTCTGCTCTGTAATTTTAAATCTGAATACAGAGCTCCTACTTTCGTTCAAGTGTTTTACTTTCTCTACTACTACACTCAGTAGGGGAAATATTGCATTCCACCCAAAAAATCGATACCGAGATTTCACCGGAAATATATGATTGAGAACCCTGAATCCAAAAAAAGCATTTTTGGAAACATGCCGTGGTGTGTCTTTGAGTGTGTGTGTGTGTGTGTGTGTGTGTGTGTGTGTGTGTGTGAGAGAACAACATAACTCAGAAACGAACAGTCAGATAAACACCAAACTTGGTATTTAGGTTCCGTATCTTCCAGAGATGCGACATGAAGGTTTTCAAGAAAATCCCCCTACCCCAGATTACAGTTTACATGGAAGATTTTTTGAAAATTATTATTTTCTCAAAAACGGCTCTAACGATTTTGATTAAAGTATCACATGTTTAAGACATTTTATGGCAAATAAGGTGTATATCTTGAATTTTCTGGGAATGTCTCCAAAAGTATTCTTCATTGTGAACGACTTTTGCATAACTGGTAAACCATAAGAGATAGACAAAATTTTACTACACAAAAAATCTAGATCGCAATTTATGTCATATACATTTTTTTTTGTTGAGTGAACCATTTTCGAGATATTGCTTGTTAATCCCTTGAATTTTTCAATACTTATTTTCTCAAATGGGAACTTGTTATTCATTTATTTTTGTCTTGGATATGAAAAGAGTATTAATCTGTGGCAAAGGGAATGGTGCTGCACCTAGCAACCAGCTATTAAGAGATATGTATGTGCTTAAAGCCTACTGTATTTCTACATTGCCCTTGCAAATACAAAACAAGGGGAACATAGTACGTCTTAACAGATAGTCAAATATTTTTATAATCTAGTTTAGTTTAGTTCGGCAATTAGTAGTGATTGTAATGATTACTAAAACATGAACAACCAATAATAATAATAATAATAATAATAATAATCTGCATCTAATCGTAATAGATAATTCACGGTGTTTTGTGAAACACTAATGTATGGAAATTTGTGAATCACTTAAAAAATTCTAAATTCAATTTTTAAAATCTGGTGTACGCAGAAGACAGTATCAAGTTACGCCACTGTTATATACCCACTAATAAAGATAGAAGGTAGATAAAATAATGTGAATGTATCACATCAGATTTCTTTTCCGAAATTTTAGCACCTGATTTTCTCACATCAAAAATTTTAATTGTATTATTAAATGCTAATACACATCTTTATTTTCTCTCTGAAAGCAGCAGCATATTTTTAATTTGATTGTAAGTTGAAACTCTCGCGGAAGGATTTTTCTGTTTTTGACATATAGTATACACACCAGCTGAAAACTACAAGTCGTTTGGTACGAGCTCCAGTGATCTATGTCGTTAAAACAGCCTCTATTTTATGTCCGGAAATGTGTTATTGGAGGTGTGGCTAGACACGTTAGGTGCTCTCTCTCTCTCGCCTGTAGTTTAGGATGGGGTGGGCCCAGGTTAAATAATCAGTGTTAAGGTTTGCCTGGATGATGACCAGGCATTTAGAAGCACCCAGTGGGATAACTGTTTTATAAGTTTTCGAAATATATTAACTAATATTGTATTCCAAACAGTGATTTTTTCCTTGTACTAATGCACATTAATAACAATTCAAGTTAAACTGCAATAGGTGAGCAGAAACTTTTGACCGGCGTTGTACAAAGAGATACGTAAATGTATAATGAAACATTATCTCGATTAAGAGGTAAATAAATGGATTACCTTTTGTAAGATATTTTTGTGTAAATACGGAGCGTGTATTTAAAGGAATTGCCGTTTTAATATTTTGCCGCTGCAGTCCGGTTTTTGGCATGTGCGATCACTTGCTCCATTCATTAGGAAGCCAGACGCACACTGTGTTTTCCTGCTGTTAGAGTGTTTCGAAATGTTCAAAACAATGGAACGACTCACCGACTTTGAAGTCAGATCAGTGAATGCGAGAAATGTTATGCCAAAAGCATCCGTGGCCAATTGTGTGACGTTTATGGGGGAATGACAATGCCCGGCCACACACAGCGAAAAAAATTCAAGATCTGATAACATTTGGTTGGTAACAATTCGACCACACTCCCTACAGTCGGATTTGGCACCAAGCGATTTTCATCTCTCTCTTCATCTGAAGAAATTCCTTGGTGGAGAACATTTCAACGACGATGATGTTATGAAGTAACACTTGGCTTTCATCACAGGCGCCATCGTTTTTTGACGAAGACATACAAAAACTGGTTTCCCGTTACAACAAGTGCCTGAATAATGGCGGTGACTATATGGAAATGACAAAGTATTTGGAAAATAACGTTCTGCTATGTTTTAAAAAATTATCAGTACTTACTTCAAAAACAAGCCGCGTAATTGAAACAACTATATATCAATAATCAGTAGAGTCAATTAAAGCGATTATTTCCAACGTTTGCCACCGTGGCACCGCATCTGCATGAAGAAATATGAGCTGCGTAGAGGTAGCTCCGGTATGAGATTAACATTTTATGAGCTGTTTAGAGCATTAAACAACGTCACAGCTTGCGTATCAAGGTGCATAATGTGGTTTGTGCAGGGGAAGCAAATTATACAGGTTTTTAATGCGTTAACGTGCGGTTATCAACTATTTCTATTGTTCTGGGTAATCTAATTTTTATTTACCTAGCGGGAGGTCGGGCGTGATCCGATATTGCCCACTACCCGATCTGACATCGTATTGATTGATTAACGAAAAATTGAAATCGACTGACAAGCGTAAAGACATTGTGGCAAAATGAAATTCCATCCACCCACGCAACAAATGTTTTCGTGTGTATCCCCCACCCGATTTTAAAACGCAATTGGCGTGTTTCGGTGGCTAAAAATGAGCGATCGAACAAATACTACAGGCAGTTTTTGCGGCGAGCAGATGTTAAAAATAACACAAAAAATTAATTAAACGCCACGTTAGTCTATACGTTATTTTTTTCCACGGTTTAAATGACCAAAAACTACCCTTTAGTGTATAAATGAACTGTAATTCATTGGGTAGCATTTGAAGATACTTCTGCAATTTTTGTGCATGTGTATGTAGGTATGTCGGGGATGTATAATTTAAAGTATAAAGAAAAACTGTCATGTTTCCTTGAAGAAACTACTGTGTTCCACCCTAAAATTCAATATCTAGATTTCATAAATGAATCCAAAAAAACTCTTACTTTCTCTATTACGTATTTACAGTAAGTAGACGAAGTATTGTATTCTATTCAAAAATTCCGTGTTAAGATTTCCTGGAAGTACATATTTTGAGGTCCCATAAACACAAGAAAGGATTGTCTTTGGGTCTGTCTGCGAACAACATATCTTAAAAACAAAAAATCAGATAACTATAGGGTTGTTGAATTATATTCGAACCCATTCGCGGCCTCTCTCTACTGCGAGAGGCAGCCGGCAGTCCCCGGGGAAATTACGCCAACAAAGACGGACTAAAATTCTTACCTTATAATAGATGCTGAAAATGTTGACCTGCTCTCAAACAGGCAGCATATCTCGTGTAAATATTCTCGCTCACTCCCCAAAGCTCAGCAGCAGGAATTCTTGTGATTTATTGCAACAATGTGGTCCATATACTTTGACGAAACAATAAATGCAGAACTATATCGGAGGTTAATTCTGAGACCATTTTGCTATCGCTTGATAGAAAAGGAGAAATCGTATGGTAGATTCCAGCAAGATTCTGCAACAGCACATACGGCTGCCGAATCATTACATGCAATAAGAGAGGTGTTTGTTGACAGAATAATTAGTGTTGATTTGTGGCCCCCTCGTTCTCCTGACCTAACGAGTTTGTGATTTTTATTTATGGGGTTCTTTAAAAGAAAAAGTCTATCGTTCCAATCCTCGCACACTACAGGAACTTAGAGAAAACATTGTGCAAGAAATCACAAGAATTCCTGCTGCCAAGCTTCGGAGAGTGAGCGAGAATATTTACGCGAGATATGCTGCCTGTTTGAGAGCAGAAGGTCAACATTTCCAGCATCTATTATAAGGTAAGGATTTTAGTCCGCCTCTGCCGGCGTAATTTCTCCGGCGACTGCCGGCTGTCTTACGCAGTAGAGAAAGGCCGCGAGTGGGTTCGAATATAATTTAACTACCTTATATTTCGTATATAAGATTAGGATCTTCCAAGGATGCCATACGAAGATTTTAAAGAAACCTTCGCCACTCCATACTACCCTTTAGAAGGGTAGCAGATCTAACGATTTATATGTCTAAGATATTTTAATGAGAAATCAAATGTATATCTTGAATTTTCTGGGAATAGACGCTGAAGCTCTTTTCATTCGGAATTACTTTTGTGTAACTGATAAACGGTGATGAAGTCTTATTCTACAAAAACAAATTTGGTCTCTTGGAACCACACAATTTATGTCAAAGCAAATTGTTTGTTGCATTGACCATTTCCGGGATATTCTTTGTTGTTGGTATGAATTTTCAGCTTCGTTTTAATTTTCCCAACTGCAAATTCTTATTCATTCATTCTTTATTTACTTGCTTCTCGTTTTCATGCAAAGAGAATAGAATTTCAAATCCATCACACAGCGAGTACCTTGGAACATGTTTGACTTTCACTCTAGTCTTTTTATATCTACAAAGAAATGTGTAATGTGTAAATGGTAATGAATGTTTATCTGTAATTAACAAGAAGTATATAAAACAATAGGCTTTTATAATAATAGTTTGCAGAAGAGTGAGTAGAGAAAGTCATATGAAAGTAATGTTTCAATTTTTATAAAAAGATCCCATATATGTGTGTTTAGACAGATAACAAAAACAAGAACTTAATGAATGCCAAACTTGGTATTTAATTCCATAAATTCAACGTTTTTCAAGAATGTGACACGAACATTAAAAACAAAGAAAAAGAAAACCTCCAACCATAACTACTCTTCTTATTTTTTATTTTCTCCAAATGGCGTTAAGTATTTTGTTTAAAATACTCTGTACGCAATATGCTGGTCTTAAAATTCCATGCTGTTCCCATGACAACGCGAGAAACAACTGAATGTTGAAAGGATTTTGAGAGAATGGCCAAGTTATGAACAACTGGATCCATTAATAATGGATGTCTTGGAATGGCTAATGCCACAAAAAAGTTCTCTAAAGCTAATTGTGCATTTTAAAGAGATATACATTGTTTAGTGTAATGTGTTTCCGTCTATTGTTTAACAGAATTCCTTCAGAATGAAGAGGACTTCACAAGCTATTCGCAGGGAATTCAAGATATACATTTTATTTGTCTTTAACATATGTATTTTAATCAAAATCGTTAACAGACACTTTTTGAAAATCAAAAATTTCTAAAATGTTTCATCTATAGTGCGGTTTCTGGTTGTAGTGGAAGGTAAATGCGATGAATTTGTCAGTAGTGTTATTCGTTGTAAGGTTCTTTGAAATGAGAGACAACAAAAACTGCTAAAGAGGTACAAGCTATGAACAGTGATCCCGATTTGCCAAAGTTTAGGAAAATACGTTTCCACACTACTCTTCGTCATATAGGTTTTTGGGTTTGTGAGCAGAAACAGAAAAGTCTCATGTGTTATATTCAATGACTTTCTCTACCGCATACTAGTGGGTATACAAACTATTCTTACTAAAGATTATTTTTCTATCTATTTCATTTTAATCCAGATAAACCTTTACAGAAACAGCTACATTACACATTTCGTTATAGAGAACAGCGATAGTCAAATGTTTAACAACTGGACGCCTTAAAATTCCATACTGTTTCCATGACATCGCGAGAAACAACTGAATGTTGATAGGACTTTAAAGAAGGCTAAGAATTCGAACCATTAATAACGGATATCGCGGAAATGGCTGTTGCCACAAAAGAGTTGTTTGAAATAAACTGTGTGTTTTAAAGAGATCTGTATTAATTGTACAGTATGTTTTCGTCTATCTTTTAACATTTACCAGTTATACAAGATTATACAAAATTTCTTCCGCCTGAAAAGGACTTCACAGGCAATTCCCAGAAAATTCAAGATATAAATTTTAATTACCATGTAGGTATCTATAATATATGGTATTTTAATAAAAATGATCAGCCTTTCTTTAGAAAAAAAATCGAAAAATTTTCCATGTAAAGCGTAGTTTTCGGCAGTAGGATTTACTCGAAAATCCTCGTGTGGTATTTCTGGAAGGTACTGAACTTAAATACCAAATTTGGTGTTGATCCAAGTTTTTGTTTATGAGTTATGTTTTTTTTAACTGACTCACACATACAAACGCTCGCGCAGATCTTTTTCTAAAAATGATTTTTTGGTGTTTAGGGTGCCCCAAAACATGTATTTACGTTTAAATCTCGCAATCGAATTTTTGAGTGGAATGCAATACCTTTTCTACCTACTGTGTAGGTGGTGAAGAAAGTAAAAATGGTAACCTCGTTAAAACATACAATTTGTGTCAAAGAATTTTCACTTTATTTATACTTATCTGTAGTAAGTAGAGGAAGCATTGCATTCCACCAAAAATGCAAAATCGAAGATTCACAGGAAGTATCTGTCTTGTAATCCGCTGAATCAAAGAAAAAAGGAAAAAAAAAACATTTTAAGAAAAAAGTTCCGTGTGTGTCTGGCAACAGTAAACTCAAAAACGTAATTTTTTGTGAATACCAAACTTAGTATTTAAGTTTAGCATTTTCCAAAGATGTAACATGAAGATTTTCGGGTAAATGCTCCAATCTCTCTACCGCTTACAAGAAAATATTTTCGATTTGATTTCCTCAAAAATGGTAAACGATATTGATTAAGTATAACGAATTTAAGAATGTTCTGGTAATATCCTGTGAAGTGCTATTCATTCGGAGGAAATTTTGTTGTATTATTTTATAATATGAGTTGTTTAAAAAATTAAGAAAAACTACCATAAAGTTTTATTTATAAAACAATATTCCAATTTTGATAAATAAATTATTGCTTTTGAATAATAAATAATTTTGGAGTGCGAAAAACATCTATTTTTCTACAAAAAATTAGGCCATAATATAAAGAAATCTGATGTAATATGTCTTTTTGTAAACTTATTTGTTTTAGAGGGTGATGTTTTTGTGAATATTGTTACATGTATCATGTGGAGCATTCGTATTAGAACAATGCATTTACTAAATAAAAATTAATATTTAAAAAAAACATATAAGATAGAGTTTTGAAACACGACAAAAACATTAGTGTTAACTTTGTAAAAACTGACACAAATTTCAACAAGATATCTTACATACTGTGGATTTTCCAAATTTCACGGATACATTACCTTGAAGCACACAGTGTCATGGAGTTTCCAGACCAGCATATAGTGTTACACTTTTTAAAAAATGCCTATCAATTCATTTTCCTCCCTCTCCCTTCCCCCCTCTCTCTCTCTCCCTCTCTCTCTTGCAACAAAACTAAATGTTTAAAGAAACTATTTCTGCAAAGGATTATCTCGATTAACATGAAATAGACAGGAAAATAAACTCCCTCTAGAATAGTTTGATGGGGAGTGGGTAGAGAAAATCATATGAATTTAAAAACATTTTTCTTTTACTTTATCTAGAACGTCCGTAGATAGTACAGAAGATATTGTATTCCACCCAAAAATTCGATGCCAAGAAATCAGCACAAATATATGTTTTGAGGCCCCCTGAAGAAAAAATCTGATGTGTTACACTCACATGACTTTCTCTACTCTTGTACAAAATATTTTTACAAACGCTTATTCTCCATATGCTTCATGTTAATGGAGATATCGAGATGTCAATCTTATTGATAATTTTCTTATAGATGCAAGGGGAATATGGTAGGTTTTAAGCGATAGTCAAATATTTTAACGCTGATTGCTATGTGGCGCATTCCATTCTCTTTGCATGTCCAGGACATAAAAAAATGAAAAATCTGATGTGTTACACTCACATGACTTTCTCTACTCTTGTACAAACTATTTTTACAAACGCTTATTCTCCATCTAGTTCATGTTAATCGAGATAAACATTTGCAGACCCTATCTTATTGATAATTTTCTTGTAGATGTAGGGGAAAACATATTTACAAGGTAAATATAGAAAAACAGTAGCCTTTAAGCACATACATATCTCTTAATAGCTGGTTGCTAGGTGCAGCACCATTCCCTTTGCCACAGATTATAACTCTTTGCATATCCAAGACAAAAAATCTGATGTGTTACACTCACATGACTTTCTCTACTCTTGTACAATCTATTTTTACAAACGCTTATTCTCCATATGCTTCATGTTAATCGAGA
This sequence comes from Deroplatys truncata, assembly GCA_030765065.1. Lineage (NCBI taxonomy): Eukaryota > Metazoa > Arthropoda > Insecta > Mantodea > Mantidae > Deroplatys > Deroplatys truncata. The sequence continues at coordinate 266,859,627 of CM060976.1, forward strand.
TATCGAGATGTCAATCTTATTGGTAATTTCCTTGTAGACGCAAGGGAAACATGGTAGCTTTTAAGCGATAGTCAAATATTTTAACGCTGGTTGCTATGTGGCGAATTCCATTCTCTTTGCATGTCCAGGACATAAAAAAATCTGATGTGTTACACTCACATGACTTTCTCTACTCTTGTACAATCTAATTTTACAAACGCCTATTCTCCATATGCTTCATGTTAATCGAGATATCGAGATGTCAATCTTATTGGTAATTTTCTTGTAGATGCAAGGGAAATATGGTAGCTTTTAAGCGATAGTCAAATATTTTAACGCTGGTTGCTAGGTGGCGCATTCCATTCTCTTTGCATGTCCAGGACATAAAAAAATCTGATGTGTTACACTAACATGACTTTCTCTACTCTTGTACAAACTATTTTTACAAACGCATATTCTCCATATGCTTCATGTTAATCGAGATATCGAGATGTCAATCTTATTTGTAATTTTCTTGTAGATGCAAGGGCAATATGGTAGCTTTTAAGCGATAGTCAAATATTTTATCGCTGGTTGCTATGTGGCGCATTCCATTCTCTTTGCATGTCCAGGACATAAAAAAATGAATAACGAATTTGAGAAAAAGTATAAGTATTGGAAAATTTAAGGAAATAACAAGCAATATCTCGAAAACGGTTCACTCAACAAATAAAATGTATATGATATAAGTTATGTATTTTAACGCGATCTACATTTTTTGTGTAGTAAAATTTTGTCTATCTCTTATGGTTTACCAGTTATGCAAAAGTCGTTCATAATGAAGAATACTTTTGGAGACATTCCCAAAAATTTCGAGATATACATTTCATTTCTCATGACATTATCTTAAACATATGATATTTTCATCAAAATCGTTAGAGCCATTTTTGAGAAAATTAAAATTTTCGAAAAATGTTCCATGTAAAGGGTAGTCTGGGGTGGGGGGATTTTCTTGAAAATCTTCGTGTCGCATCTCTGGAAGATACTGAACGTAAATACCAAGTTTGGTGTTTATCCGACTGTTAGTTTTTGAGTTATGCTGTTCACAGACACACACACACAGACACACACACACACACAGACACACAGACACACACACAGACACACACACGGACATGTTTCCAAAAATGCTTTTTTTGGATTCAGGAGGTCTCAAAACATGTATTTCCGGTGAAATCTCGGTATCGAATTTTTGGGTGGAATGCAATACTTCCCCTACTTACTATACGTAGTAGAGAAAGTAAAAATGAATAACGAATTTGAGAAAAAGTATAAGTATTGGAAAATTTAAGGAAATAACATGCAATATCTCGAAAACGGTTCACTCAACAAAAGAAATGCATATGACAGAAGTTGTGTATTTTAACGCGATCTACATTTTTTGTGTAGTAAAATTTTGTCTATCTCTTATGGTTTACCAGTTATGCAAAAGTCGTTCACAATGAAGAATACTTTTGGAGACATTCCCAGAAAATTGGAGATATACATTTCATTTCTCATGACATAATCCTAAACATATGATATTTTCATCAAAATCGTTAGAGCCATTTTTGAGAAAATTAAAATTTTCGAAAAATCTTCCATGTAAAGTGTAGTCTGGGGTGGGGGGATTTTCTTGAAAACCTTCGTGTCGCATTTCTGGAAGATACTGAACCTAAATACCAAGTTTGGTGTTTATCCGACTGTTCGTTTTTGAGTTATGCTGATCACAGACACACACACACAGACAACCACACACACACACACACACACACGGACATGTTTCCAAAAATGCTTTTTTTGGCTTCAGGAGGTCTCAAAACATGTATTTCCGGCGAAATCTCGGTATCGAATTTTTGGGTGGAATGCAATACTTCCCCTACTTACTATACGTAGTAGAGAAAGTAAAAATGAATAACGAATTTGAGAAAAAGTATAGGTATTAGAAAATTTAAGGAAATAACAAGCAATATCTCGAAAACGGTACACTCAACAAAAGAAATGTATATGAAATACGTTGTGTACTTTAACGTGATCTACATTTTTTGTGTAGTAAAATTCTGTCTATCTCTGACGGTTTACCAGTTATGCAAAAGTCGTTCACAATGAAGAATACTTTTGGAGACATTCCCAGAAAATTGGAGATATACATTTCATTTCTCATGACATTATGTTAAACATATGATATTTTCATCAAAATCGTTAGCCATTTTTGAGAAAATTAAAATTTTCGAAAAATCTTCCATGTAAAGTGTAGTCTGGGGTGGGGGGATTTTCTTAAAAACCTTCGTGTCGCATATCTGAAAGTTACTGAACCTAAATACCAAGTTTGGTGTTTATCCGACTCTTCGTTTTTGAGTTATGCTGTTCACAGACACACAGACACACAGACAGACACACAGACACACAGACAGACACACACACACGGACATGTTTCCAAAAATGCTTTTTTTGGATTCAGGGGGTCTCAAAACATGTATTTCCGGTGAAATCTCGGTATCGAATTTTTGGGTGGAATACAATACTTCCCCTACTTACTATACGTAGTAGAGAAAGTAAAAATGAAAACGAATTTGAGAAAAAGTATAACTATTGGAAAATTTAAGGGAATAACAAGCAATATCTCGAAAACGGTTCACTCAACAAACGAAACGTATATGACATAAATTATGTATTTTAACGCGATCTACATTTTTGTATAGTAAAATGTTGTCTATCTCTTATGATTTACCAGTTATTGCAAAAGTCGTTCACAATGAAGAATACTTTTGGAGAAATTCCCAGAAAATTCGAGATATACATTTCATTTCTCATGACAATATCTTAAACATACGATATTTTAATCAAAATCGTTAGAGCCATTTTTGAGAAAATTAAAATTTTCGAAAAATGTTCCTTGTAAAGGGTAGTCTGGGGTGGGGGATTTTCTTGAAAACGTTCGTGTCGCATCTCTGGAAGATACTGAACCTAAATACCAAGTTTGGTGTTTATCCGACAGTTCGTTTCTGAGTTATGCTGTTTACAGACACATTTTCGGAAACATGTCAGTGTGTGTGTCTGACTGTGTGTCTGTGTGTCTGTGAACAGCATAACTCAGAAACGAACTGTCGGATAAACACCAAACTTGGTATTTAGGTTCAGTATCTTCCAGAGATGCGACACGAACGTTTTCAAGAAAATCCCCCCACCCCAGACTACCCTTTACAAGGAACATTTTTCGAAAATTTTAATTTTCTCAAAAATGGCTCTAACGATTTTGATTAAAATATCGTATGTTTAAGATATTGTCATGAGAAATGAAATGTATATCTCGAATTTTCTGGGAATGTCTCCAAAGTATTCTTCATTGTGAACGACTTTTGCATAACTGGTAAACCATAAGAGATAGACAAAATTTTACTACACAAAAAATGTAGATCGCGTTAAAATACACAATTTATTTCATATACATTTCTTTTGTTGAGTGAACCGTTTTCGAGATATTGCTTGTTAGTCCCTTAAATTTTCCAATACTTATACTTTTCTCAAATTCGTTATTCATTTTTTTTATGTCCTGGACATGCAAAGAGAATGGAATGCGCCACATAGCAACCAGCGTTAAAATATTTGACTATCGCTTAAAACCTACCATATTCCCCTTGCATCTACAAGAAAATTAGCAATAAGATTGACATCTCGATATCTCGATTAACATGAAGCATATGGAGAATAAGCGTTTGTAAAAATAGTAGAGAGTAGAGAAAGTCTTGTGAGTGTAACACATAAGATTTTTTTGAATTCAGGGGGTCTCAAAACATATATTTCCAGTGAAATTCCGGTATCGAACTTTTGGGTGGAATACAATACTTCCCCTACTTACTATACGTAGTAGAGAAAGTAAAAAAAAAAACATTTTTAGATAAAGGTCCATGTTTGTGTGTGTGCAAAGTCGGATAAACGCAAAACTTCGTTATTAGGTTCAGTAATATCCAAGGATGCGACAAAAAAAATTTTAAGAAAATTGCTGACCCCATTCTACAATTTACATGGAGGTTTTTGATGTTTTTTATTTTCTAAAAATTGCTATAACGATATTGATTGAAATAATACAATACGTTAATGATTTAAACGTTAAGCGATAGACGAAAACGTACTACACAAAACATGTAGATCGCTTTGAAACAGAGTTTATTTCCAATAGTTTTTTTTTTTTTTTGTGGCGTAAACCTTATGAGACATCCGTTATTAATTGTACGTAATGTTCATTACATGGACCTGATACGTAATTTGTATCACAAATTATTTAAATGTAAATAATGATTGTAATATGAATATGTATTTTTATGTGACATTGATTTCAGATGTTTATTAATTGTAATTATTATTGGTAAATAATAATATACGGCTTTACTGAAACTGTCAATAATAGCGCAATAATGCAGCGAAGGGGGGTGAGCTGTTTATCGTTATTGGCAACAAGGAAGTTATGTAATGTTTCGCGCGTTTTCGGTAGAACCTTCTGGAATGTTTCCCTAAAAGGAATATGTATTCGTGGTTTTCATTGGATATTAAAATAGACGCTAATGTTGGCGCGTTTTATTAGCCAATAGCAGTTCATTTATAATCTTTAGGCATGTCGAGGAGTGGGAGTATATAAAGCCAGGCCCGTGGTAGATCGCCCCCAGTTCAACAAAATTCTCAATACTTTACACGTCGGTCCCTCAGTTAATCAAAATTTCGTGTACACTACACGTCATCAGTCAGTCCTTCATTTCGTCAAGTTACGCGCAGAAAAATCATTAAAGATCTAAAATATTATGCAGTTAAATATACACAAAGTTGAAGTACGTGAGTTAAAAGTGATAAGTAAGAAGTTATTACAAACATTTTCAGTTTGGCGAGTATCTAAATCAATATGTAAAAGTGTTTGTGAACGTGTTCGGCAATAAAAATTATAAAACAAATTTTCTTCATCAGTATAATTTCTGGATAAAAGATTCCTTTCCGCTTCACAACCTGTAAGAGATACATGTTCGACCCAAAGAGCTAGCTGGAGGACATTTAATGTGAATTATTTCAAAACTGATGCAAATTGCTACGCCAGATGGAGCTACAAACCAAACAAATGAATGACGTCACAAGATGGCTTCAACACTGATGTAAACAACATTACGTAAGCAACATCCGTCGCAAATTTGCTTCCACAACGTGGGGCTAACAAAAACTTATTACGTAAGCAACTCCGTTACATATTGGCGCCCAACGTGGGGCACGATAACCAGGAAAGGAACACGATGACCAGGAAAGAAGCATAGTGACCAGGAAAGGAACACGATGACCAGGAAAGGATCAGCATAACCAGGACGTGGAACGAATGCAGCAGTGAAATGATCTACAAGACGCAGATTCCAGAAACAACAGGGAGGACAGACTACATGGATGATTGGACATCGTAATTCCGAGATTACAAGGCAACAGGGTAATTCAACTACGAAAACATCGAGACAACGTAGATTCATCATAATACAACGCAGAAGCGACATACAAATCTAGGAGAATGGGGCAGGAAGCTGGACATCAATGTAACAGCAACAGACAGCATCACAAAGGTCAGAGTATCGTAATTTTCTTTTAGAAAACAAAAAAAACAATGGCTACTAATAATATTGAAGAAACAATGATGGAAGGGGATAGTGTAACAGTTAGCTGTAATTCAATACAGGTTACAGGAAATAGCTCAAACAATGTAGAATTTGATGGAGGAAATGTTAGTGCAGAAAGTCAGAATAGAATAGCAGGAAATGTTAATCTTGATACTAGTATGATTATGGAAATGCTGAAAAAGATTAATGAGAATATGGAAAAGAGTTATGAGAAACTAGAACATAAGCTAATTAAGAACATGGATAAGAGTTATAGGGAATTAAGGGAAGATATTCGTAGGAGCTTTGAACAAAACAGAAAAGATATTTGTAGGAGTAATGAGGTATTAGAGCAAACAGTAGATCAAAGCAGTGAAGAAATTGAAAAGAAAGGTATGAAGCTAGATAGTAGTATGCCAAAAATGAGAGATGAAAATGAGGAAGTAATAGCAAGTGAGACAGGAGAAGTTTCAAAGAAAATGCTAGACATGAGCATGGAAATAGGTAACAAAGAAAGTGAGGTTAATACTAAAAGTGAGGTTAATGTAGAATGTACAGAGTTAGGAAGTCAAATGAGTAGTATTTCAAGTGAGTTAAGAGAGATGAAAGATGTTATAAATGTAGATGTAAATCAGGCGCAAGTTAATTTCAGAGGGGAAATATCAGAAATACAGAAGGATTCAATAATGCAAAGAAAGAAATTGTACCAAGATGTTCAAAATGAAAACTCCAGTCCAGTACAGTTTGGTACAGATTTGTCAGAGTATTCTCAAGTTAAAAAGATAGCAGATGAGTTGAAAATGAAAGTTGTTAAAATATGTGTTGTTCGAGAAACTGTAGATTGTTTTCAAATGTTATCATGTGACGAAATTTCATATGAATACAAGAGGTTATTCATGAACAAAAATTTGAAGGTTAGGTTACGGCTACGAGTAATGTTTAGCCACACACAATTTGATCCAGGAGGGTAAACAGCAATAAGATGTAAAGTAAATGCTGGATAGGTAAAGATGACTTGCAGAGAAATGTATTGGAACGTAAGAGGGTTAACTAGATATATATAATGTCATGAGAAAACAGAAATAAATTCAAAAAAAAATAGAAAAATAAAAATAAATAAATATTTAAAAGAAAAAAATAACATTTTTTAGTAACTGTAACAACATTTGAAAATTAAGAATGCAAAGATTGAAACTTAATATGATATTAAATTAAAAGTACGTAAATACAATTCCAAGAGTATTGTTAAAATAAAGTACAAAATAACAAAAATGGGTTAAAAATAATTTAAAAAAAATACTTAAGTAGCAAACAGAAAAGGTGAAACATTGTCAGATTTAAGAGATGTAAATATTTGTGTAGAGGGTGAATATTTTGGTAAATATGTGTAATAATTACAAAAATCTTAAATGTATAAATTTTTGTCAACAACCTAAGAAAGTAAACAATTTGGTAACAGTGATTAAATAATTTAGGGTACAGTATTTGCTATAAAAAAAATTTTATGATGTCAGATTAATATCTAAATTAATTAAACCAGAGCCAGTAAGTAGTGGCGAGATAAAAAAAAAAAATGTCGTGTGTTAAATGCGTGTGAAGTGTTAAGTGAAAGTGATAGCGTGTGTTCCAAGATTTAGGAGACTAAAAACACAATTATAAAATTTCAAAACAAGTTATAAATATTTATAATTATGTTTCTAGTGGGGCAGACCTTTTCTTGAAGTCCTGTCTACATTCAGTTGTGTCTCGCGATGTCATGGAAACAGTTTGGAATTTTAAGGCAGCATATAGCGTCCAGTTGTTAAACATTTGACTGTCACTGATCTCTTTGTATCTATAACGAAATGTGTAATGTAGCTGTTTCTGCAAACATTTGTCTTCATTAAATTAAGTAGGTATAAAAATACGCTTCAGCAATACCCCCTAATAATAAAAGGCATGTGAAATTAACACATCAGATCTATCACTTATATTTTACTTGTTATATAGAGACGGAATGAGATGCATCACCTGGACCCAGAAGTTAAAGAAGCACAAAGCCTATTATCCGGCTTCACCAGGCAAGTAATTCTCATGAATATCAACAGTCTGTCCCCTGTCGCCGCGCCAACATGAGCACTTCCTGATTCAAGCAGGAGGGGATCAAACCCTTGTTATGACCTGCATTCATACGTCACCTTTCAGCAAAGATAAATCGTTATATATATACCTACAATAAAAATACCAAAGAGTGAAGAAAACACACTTTAACTGTATACAAAACACTCGCACATCATAATACAAACATCCCAAACACATGTTTGTTACTTCTATAGAGAGAGTTTATAAATCAGAGAGTAAACATATTCATATTTTGGAGGGTGAAAATGGGTTCTGATATTTTATTATTATTAATTATTATTATTATTATTATTATTATTATTATTATTATTATTACGAAATTAATTTTCCTATTTGCTTAATAACTACCGTACACATTTTGTTATAGTGAAGTAGTGTTTTCTTTTAACTTGTTTGCAACACGCTTTGGGCGTCAATTTGAAGAAGGTTGTATTGAAGTACTTGTATTATATTTCAACTGTTGGGGAGCCGAACTTGTAGTAGTTGTAACCGCACGTATGGTACCCGGTAGCATTTGCCCCAATTTTTAAAAATGACTGTGTATTTTTTTTTACTGTTTCTTTAAATATTTAATATTCTTGTTTGCCTCGGCTGCGTCAGTATTTATTTTAGAGATATACAGAGCTGTGAGATTCTTTTATTAATTACTTGCACTTTTTAACACGTAAACTATTTGTTTTTGTCTCACACTAATACGTATTAAATTTCTCGAGGACGTGTCTCGCGTCCGGTTACAAACACTGTCTGCAGGCAACAGACTTCTGAATTTCTAAATGTTTCTCCTTTTCAGTTTCTGATTGGCTAATCCTAGTCCAATAGAATACCTTTATTTAACCAAAGCTTTTTCTGGTTGTTGATTGGCTATTTTATAAATTGTCACTAAAATTATATTATTGCTTCCAGGAATCACAAGCAACATTTAAACTTACTAATTCATTATTGCCTCAAGGTTACCTCATTGTTAGCAATTTTAACTTATCATTCTCACAGCTCCTACATTATTAAATTACGTAATACATTCAGATAACAGTATTAAATGTATACAATAATATATATATATATATATATATACAATGACTGTAATATACACTTTTAATATATCGTTACATACACATATGCGTTAAGGCGGGCGGTAATTTAATTTACATTTTATATAATTAGACTGAAATCATTTAAGTGTTAAAAATACTGTCTCAATAGATACAAAGAGAGCAGCGATAGTCAAATGTTTAATAACTGGACGCTATATGCTGCCTTAAAATTCCATACTGTTTCCATGACATCGCGAGAAACAACTGAAAATCTATAGGAACTTAAAAAATGACAAAGTATTGAACAAATGGAAGCATTAATAATGATTATCTCTAAAATGCCTATAACACATGCGTATGTGTTTTAAAAAATTTTTTGGTCTAGCAAGTTTTCGTCTATCGTTTAACATTTACAAGTTTTACAAGATTATACAAAATTCCTTCTGAATGAAGTGGACTTCACAGGCTATTTTCAAAAAACTCAAGTTATGAATTTTTTATCATATAAATATCTTTAATACGAGATTTTATTTTAATAAAAATCGTCAGAGCCGTTTTTGAAACAAGGAATTTCCAAAAAGGTTTGCGTAAAGGGTAGTTTTAGGTGGAAGGAGTTTCCTGAAAATTTTTGTGTCGCATCTTTATAAGACGGTGAACTTAAGTACTCTAATTGGCATTTAATCGACATTTTGTTGTTTAGTTATGCTGTTTATAAACACATGTTTGCGCTCTCACACGCGCACACACACATACACGCACATGCGCGTGCTTTTTTACTTGCTACAATAAATAGAAGACATATTGTATACCCAAAAATTCGATATCGAGTTTTTATATGCTTAGAGGCCTCCGGTTAAAAAAATAGAAAAAGGTCCGTGTGAGTCTGTGTGTAAGCGTGTGTGTGTGTGTGTGTGTGTGTGTGTGTGTGTGTGTGTGTGTGAACAGAATAACTAAAAAACGAAGGGTCTGATAAATACCAAGGTTGGCATTTACGTTCAGCATATTTCAAAGATGCGACACGAAGATTTTTAACTAAATTCTTCTACCCCCATACTACCCTTATCGTGGAAAAGGTTTTCGAAAATTTAATTTTCTCAAAAATGACTTTGACAATGTTGTTTAAATATTATATTTTAAAACATTCGCATAAATATAAACATATATATTGAATTTTCAGGGAACAATTTGTGCAGTAATTTTCATTCTGAATAAGTTTTGTTTAATTGGTGAACTGTAAGAGATAGATAAAAATCATACTGCAAAAAACTACGTATCTCGTTAAAACATACAGTTGATGACAAATAAAACTTTATTGACGTTAACCACTTCCGAGATATGTTTTGTTATTGTTTTGAATTTTAAATACTTTTACTTTTATCAAAAGGAAAATCGATTTTCTGTTTTTTTCTTTCTTGATCATGCAAAGAGAACCGAATTTCAAATTCATCACCCGCTCTTAAAGGAATTTAATATAGCTTTAACCTCCTGAATTCCCCTAATCCGCTGGTGCGTATAAGGAAATATGCAAAAGACGATTTTTGCAACCGTTTATCTCGAGTAAAATGAAATAGATAGAATAATAAGCTGTTTTAATAATAATAATAATAATAATAATAATAATAATAATAATAATAATAATAATGTTTTTGAGTAATGAGTAGAGAAGGGCATGTGAGTATAACATGGATTATTGGGGAAGGGGATTCATGGATTTGGATTTTGAGGCGGTATTTTTAACATTTAAATGATTTTAGTCTAATTATATAATATATATAATTCAATAACGGCTCGCCTTAAAGCAATATGTGTATGTAAGAATATATAAAAAGTGTATATTACAGTCATTGTATATGTTTATATTATTGTATACATGTTCAATAATGTTATGTGAATGTATTACGTAATTTAATAATGTAGGAGCTGTGAGAATAATAGGTTAAAAGTTGCTAACAATGAGGTATCAATGAGGTAACCTTGAGGCAATAATGAATTAGAAAGTAATAGTAATACTGGTGATTCTTGGAAGCAATAATGCAATTTTTGTGACAGTTTATAAAATAGCCAATCAATAACTAGAAAAAGCTTTAGTTAAATGAAGGTATTCTATTGGACTAGGATAAACCAAACAAAATCTGAAATAGGGGAAATTGTACAAATTTAGGCGGTAGAAACAGTTCAGTGGCTTGTAGACAGCGCTCACAACTGGACGCGTTGGTTGTAGACAGTGTTCCTAACCGGACGCGAGATGCGTCCTGGAAATTTAATACGTATTCGTGTGAGACGAAAATAGTTTCCGTGTTAAAAAGTGCAAGTAATTCATAAAAGAATCCAACAGCTCTCCATATAAGTGAAGTGTTATTTAAAGGATTAATAAATGTAGTGAAGTAAAAATTATAATCTGTGTAAGCCTACATTCTTAGCCGCACTACTCCCTGCAAAGAAATCCGTGTCTCTAACAATAATACTGACGAGGCCGAGGCAAACATAAACATATAATATTTAAAGAAACAGTCAGATTACAAAGTTAATAGTTTTAAATTTGGGACGAAGGCTACCAGGTTAACATACGTGCGGTTGCAACTACTTCAAGTTCGGCTCCTCAACAGTCTAAATATAATACATCTTCTTCAAACTGACTTTCCATACGTAGAAGCAACGAACCTTCTTCAAATTGGCTCCCAAAGCGTGGGGCAAATAACAATACAACTCTACAACTCATCTCAATTTATAAAGAAAACGTTTATAAACGCAAAACAAACCCAAATATTAAGCAATAGTAAATAAGTAACATCTTGGCCCATGTGCAGTTGCTCCAAAGGCAGTGCAATCGATATGACCTTAGATGTTAAAGACAGCATATAAACAGAACAAAAATGGGAATAAAAAAGAAATACGGGGCGTGTTTTAAAAGTAGGTAGCAATCCCTTCCTGCATTCATTAGGAAGCCAGACGCAGTTTTGAGCGATCGTAGCTTTGTGCTTCCTGTTATTAGAGCGTTTCGAAAGTTCAAAACAGTCTAACGATCCACCGGTTGTGAAGTTAGATCAGTGATTCGTTTTTTGAATGTGAGAAATGTTACGTCAGCAAACATCCATCGCCAGTTGTGTGAGGTTTATAGGGAAACAATAACGAGTGACAATGCCTAGCCACACACAGCCAAACAAACTCAAGATCTGATCCCTCATTTGGTTGGGAACAATTTGACCAACCTAGTTACAGTCCGGATTTGGCACCAAGCGATTTTCATCTGTTTCTTCATCTGAAGAAATTTCCTGGTGAAAAACATTTCAACGACGATGTTGTGAACGAAGAAGTGCAGACTTGGATTTCATCACAGGCGGCATCATTCTTTGACGAAGGCATACAAAAGCTGGTTTCCCGGTACGAAAAGTACCTGAGTAACGGCGGTTACTATGTGGAGAAATAGTGTAAGGTAATGAATGATAATAAAGTATTTGAAAAATAGTGCTGTGTTATTTTTTAAATAATTATCGTCATTTGCTTTAAAATACACATCGTATTTCCTTTACCTGCTAGTAAGGTTTATTCGTTAACATAAGGATTACTTTTTTATTGGAAAATTTATAAGGCGTCATTAAATACTTTACTACACACGTGACGAAAGACTAAACAACAAAAAGCAGCGAGCTGAAAGCAGAACACACATGGGCCCATGCAAAATAAACCGCCGTTCTTCTGTTCCGGCTGACAGCAATTTATTGCACGCCTCCAATAAATGAGTTAGGTAGTATGACGTCAGTAGCGTTTAGAAACGGCCCGTTTTTAAATTATTTATAGCGGTAGTGCAAGGCGGGGCGAAAAATCGGTGGAGGGGATGTCTCGTAAACTTGGGCAAAACAACAACTATTATAAGCGTGCAAATTTCCTGACGCAGCTGCTCGTAGAGGGGCGAGGCACCCCGGATCACGCAACCGAGATCTGTTCACTGTTAGTACTGCAAACTGATGTATAGAAGTAATATATTTTATGTAATAATTTGCAGAAATAAAAAAAAAGTTACTATAATTTACGTGCTCTGGTTTTTTCAAGGCTTTACTTTCATCGTGCATTTGTTTTGTTTTGTTTTTTTTACTTTCTGTACCACGTACCTCGTAAGTAGTGGAAGTACTGCATTCCCCCAAAAAATTGATACTGGAAATTCATCGGAAAAACAAGTTTTTAGGCCCCCTGAATCCAAATTGAAAAGTTTTTATGAGAAAAAGCATAACTCAAAAACGAAAAGTCTGTTAAACAAATTTTTATATTTAATTATTTATATTAAATATTCCAAAGACGCGACACGAAGATTTTCTAGAGAATCCCCCACCACTAACTACCCTTTACATGGAAAAAAGTTTCTGTAATTCTTGATTTTTTATTGAGATACCTATGTGTTAGCATCACAAATAAAATGTGTACCTTTAATTTTATGGTAACAGTCTGTGAAGTTCTCTTAATTCTGAATAACTCTTACATAACCGAAAACCATAAGAGGGAGAGACAAAATTTTGCTGCACAAAAACATAGATCTCGTTAGGTCACATAATTTATGCCAAATATTTTCGTGGCTTCAACTATTTCGGAGGTATTCCTTTTTATTGCGTTTGAGGCAGTATTTTTAACACTTAAATGATTTCAATATATAAATTTAATAACAGTCCGCCTTAAAGCGATATGTGTATGCAACAATATGTAAGAAGTGTATATTACAGTCATTGTAAATGTTTATATTATTATATACATGTTCAATAATGTTATTTGAATGTAATATGTAATTTAATGATGTAGGAGCTGTTAGTATAATAAGTTAAAGGTTGCTAACAATGAGGTAACCTTGAGGCAATTGGACTAGGATTAGACAATCAGAAACTAAAATGGAGCAAAATTTACAAATTCAGAAGTCAGTTGCGTGTAAACATAGTTTCTAACCGGGCGCTAGATGCGTCCTCGAGAAATTTAATATGTATTTTGTGTGATACAAAATTAGTTTACGTGTTAAAAAGTGCAAGTAATTAATTAAAAATATCTCACAGCTCTCTCTATATCAGTGAAGTGTTATTTAAATCATGTCAAGCATTAATAAAAGGAGTGAAGTAAAATTATAATCTGTGTAAGCCTACATTCTTCAGTCGCACAACTCCCTGCTAAGAGAAACATGTCTCTAACAATAATACTGACGCAGCCGAGGAAAACATAAATATATAATATTTAAAGAAACAGTCAAATTACAAAGTTAATATTTTTTAAACATTTGGGGCGAAGGCTACCGAAAACTGTTTATCATACGTGCGGTTACAACTACTTCAAGTGTTCGGCTCCCCAACAGTTGAACTACAATACAACTCCTACTTCAAATTGGCGCCCAAAGCGTGGTGTAAACAACGTAATAATAAAAACTTCTTCACGTTGAAGATTCAAATACTTATACTTTTTTAAGGGGCAAATCGCTATGTTTTTTTTTCTCGTCGTCATGCAAACAGCATATGTTTTGAGGTATCCTGAATACAAAGAACAGCATCTTTAGATAAAGGTCCGTGTGTGTGTCTGTGAACACCGTACTCAAAAACGACAAGTCGGGTCAACATCAAACTTGGTATTTGGGTTCACTACTCTCCAAAGATGCGATATGAACATTTCCGAGAAAATCCCCCACCCCCAACTATCCTTCACATGATACATTTTTCGAAGTTTTTGATTTTCTAAAAAATAGCACTAAAGATTTTGATTAAAATACGATATATTAAGGTTGTTTACATAACAACTCAAATGTATATCTTAAATTTTCTGGGAATAACCTTTTATTTCCTCTTTATTCGGAAGCAAGTTTGTATAATCTTCTATAACTGGTAACGTTAAGGAATTGATAAAAATATACAACACAAAAAATGTAGATCTCTTTAAAACACAAAATTAATTTCCAATAATTTTTTGAGGCATAAGCCATTTCTGATGTATACGTTATTAATGGTTCCAGTTAATCATTACTTGGCCATTCTCTTAAAGTCCTCTCAACATTCAGTTGTTTCTCGCGATGTCATGGAAACAGTATGGAATTTTAAGGCCAGCATACAGCGTCCAGTTGTTAAACATTTGACTATCGCTGTTCCCTTTGTATCTATAACGAAATGTATAATGTAGCTATTTCTGTAAAGGTTTATCCGAATTGAAATACGCAAGAGAGAAAAATAAGCTTTCTAAGACTAGTTTTGTATACCCACTAATAAACGATAGAGTGTAGAGAAAGTCATGTGAATGTATCGCAGCAAATTTTTAAACATTTTTCTATCACTTCAGTATATCTCTTGAAACTACAATTTAATATGTAATGAAACCATTTCTGTAAATGTTTATCTGGTTTAATTTAAAGTAGCTTGTTTTATATGAATAGTTCGTATAAGAGTGGGTAGGAATGGTCATGTGAATGTAATAATTTTTTTTCAAGTTTAGAATTTTGTTTTATATATAGATAAGTAGGATGAGATATATATGCAAATATTGTATTCCTAGAACTGGAACGACAATAATAAGAAGCACTAAGAGGGGGGAACTGAGAAGAGAAGGGAATAAGGAAGACAGGTGAGAAGTATTTCGTTGTGCTTAGGAAAGGATTACTGAAATTTTCCAGCTCTTCAAGGTCTCACGTTACGAGCATGTACTTTGTATGGACTCAAATCATGAGGGTGACTTGACTACCCCCGTTCTAATCCTGACCACTCCCTCCCTACCTGGACGTGTTCACTGGTGTGGAATAGAAGCCAGATCTAACCACGCGAGTGGCCTTTGCCTTCCCCAGGTGAGTCAGGCCTAGCGATTGTCAGATATCGCGCTGTAATATAAACATGTACAAAATAAGTGCATTGTGTTCATTTATAAGATTCACAAGGTGGTAAACAATACCTTTACAAACGGTGTTGCAAAAGCGTATTCCTTTCTCCACCACGTAGTGGTAAGTAGTAAAGGTTCACCTGTATGTTTTGAGGTCCCCTGAATCCAAATAAAGCATTTTTAGAAAAATGTCGTGTATGTGTACAGCATAACTCAAAAACTAAAAACTAACAAATACCACACTTGGGATTTAGGTCCAGCATCTTCCAGAGATGTGACACAAACATTTTCAAGAAAACCCCGCCACCCAAACCTACCCTTACAGAATATATCTGGTTATATTATATGGTTTATACATATTATATGGTTATTATGCTCAATTCAGCATAATGTCGAGTGCTAGAACCAAGCACGTATACATTCATGAGAAGAGCGTGTGCGATTTACAACATTCAACACCTCGTTCCTTGTAATGCAGTAAAAAGAAGTATATAAAGAATAATTTTATAATTAATTATTAAACCAAATAATCAGCATTTATCATGGCGTTCTCGTAGAAGCATCAACAATGGAATTCATTTTTACCATTGACGCGATAGCTTAAGGTTAAAACATTGTTAAAATATCGAAAAAACAAATGCTGCTGGTGTACTTTTTACAGCGCGCTTGCTGGAAGGTTAAGAGACTGAGTTGTGAACTCAACTGCAGTGTGCTCAGTTATTACAATGATAGGCTTTATCGTAGCGTTTATAAAGTTAACTGCTTCATGAAATGTCCCTTAGTATGTCCAGTACTACCGGTGGATATAGCAGTAGGCTTATTGCTGTTGTCTTCAGTGTGTTTAATTTTTACTTTCCCTACTACGTATAGTAAGTAGGGGAAGTATTGTATTCCACCCAAAAATTCGATACCGAGATTTCACCGGAAATATATGTTTTGAGACCCCCTGAATCTAAAAAAAGCATTTTTGGAAACATGTCCTTGTGTGTATCTGTTTGTCTGTGCGTCTGTGAACAGTGTAACTCAGAAACGAACTGCCGGATAAACACCAAACTTGGTATTTAGGTTCAGTATCTTCCAGAGATGCGATACGAAGGTTTTCAAAATAATCTCCCCACCCCAGATTACTCTTTACATGGAACATTTTTGGAAAATTTTAATTTTCTCAAAAATGGCTCTAAAGATTTGGAATAAAATATCATATGTTTAAGATATTTTCATGACAAATAATATATCTTAAATTTTCTGGGAATGTCTCCAAAAGTATTCTTCGTTGTACACGACTTTTACATAAGTGGTAAACCATGTAGATCGCGTTAAAATACACAATTTATGCCGTATGCGTTTTTTTCGTCGAGTGAACCATTTTCGACATATTGCTTGTTATTCCCTTAAATTTTTCAATGCTTATACTTTTTGTCGAGTGGGAATTTGTTATTCATTTTTTTTTTCCTGGATATACAAAGAGAATGGAATACTCCACATAGCAACCAGCTCTTAAAATATTTGAGTATAGCTTAAAGACTAGCAATTCCCCTTGCATCTACAAGAAAATTAGCAATAAGATTAACATCTCGATTAACATGAAGCATATGGAGAATAAGCGTTTGTAAAAATAGTTTGTACAAGAGTAGAGAAAGTCATGTGAGTGTAACACATCAGAACGAAGAAAGGCGCAAATATCTTAACTTCAGGAAATGTCAAGGACTTACGGCTAAGGCGTGCGCATTAAGTATCAACTGTGTGTGTAGGAAAGCGAAAAAGGCGACGCAGAGGGAGCCGTAAATTGTTTACATCGCCGAGAAAGCATAAGAAAGGTATAGTTTTTATTCTACATTTGTGTACTACATTTCCATTATTGTGCCTCTTCTTGTAGTTCTTAATTGAACATTGCGATGACATTTATAGCAAACGCGTAACGTTCTGACGAAGCGAAGTGAAGCTTGGCAATCGCGCGGTCACTTCGTATTGGTTGTCATGAAACGTCAAGAAATTTGGACAGTACAGTAACTCACTATGGTATAGGGAAACCATGCTACTTTTTTTACGTACCCTTACGTTCTAAACTTCCACTGCTACGTTACATGTTTTGCAACTCTTCAGCGATTAAATTACAGGATGTGGGCTGCGATAAGATTTATTTGTTTTGCGGTGATACGGCCCATTTAGTGTTCTTTCCTCTCTGTTATGATTGCTGTGGTTTCCTTGTGTTTCAAGGCATTTAAATTTTAGTTCATATATGGAACCTTATGTACTTACTGCAGCGTTTTCCAAATCTATATTACATCCGGGTCAATGGCGTAACGGAATAGTTGGAATAATGTCAGCTTACATCATTTACAATTTACAATTCTCTGCCTTCGGTATATACACTTGAATAATAATCCTCCATTTTAAAAGCAGAAATATTACATGTCTTCACCACGAAATAGTAAATAGTATACTTTCTAGCACATGCGTATGAAATATTGCAAAATACATGATGACAAAGTACAGGGTGATTTATGAAGAACTGACACACTTATTTGTTTAATTATTCTGTTAGAAATTCACTCAATGGTCCAATTTTAGTACCAAATTAAGCAGTCAGTTCTGGCGATTCGATTGCCTGTACTAGATGCGCAGATTTGCGTGTTTTATTCATAATTGTTAGTTTTATTGTCGGCAACTGTTTTTGAGATTATGTTGTAGTCAACCTGAAAATGGAGTACACATTAAATGAACGACTCTCCCTTGTAAAGTAATATTGGATTAAAAATTCAATTACAGCCACTCAAAGGGCATACCAGAGAGAATTTGGCGTTCGGAATCCTCCATAAAGAAACACAATACTGGGACTGGTAAACCAATTGGAAAGAACTGGATCTCTGGTGAGTGAAAAAGACAAAACTCGTTCATCAGGCTTCCAACGGTTGTTGTTGACGTAAGAGCACGCAGTCACCCAAAAAATCATTAAGACGTTTGTCACAGGAGACAGATTACAGTTACTCAATGTGTCAGAGAGCTGTAAAAAGTGCAGGCCTAAAGCCGTATAGGATTACGGTTGTCCATCAGCTATAGGAACCAGATAAGGATAGACGACTGAATTATTGTCCTTAGTTTCAAGTGTTCATTGTGTGAAAACCTATCATATTGTCCGTCACATGGTTCACAGATGAAAAATGGTTCCATTTATCCGGCTATGTGAACTCAAATAACTCACGCTATTGGGCCAACGAAAATCCACATGTTATTGATGAAGCACCTATGCACCTGGTTAAAATCGGAGTTTGGTGCGCAACCGCACACAGAAAAGTGGGACCAATTTTTTTAAAGCAATATGAACACTGCAGAGTACCGACGGATTTTCAAGGAGCTTACTGAGCAACTAGACGATACAGAGCTGAATCAAGGACATTTTCAGCAGGACGGCACTACATGGCATATATCAAATGAATCCATGGCACTAATTGCAAGTTTCTTTGGCGACCGGATAATTTCCAAGAACCTGTGGCCAGCGATATCTCCGGATTTGATATCGCCGGACTTCTTTCAATGGGGTTACTTAAAAGACAGGGTTTATGCCACACGTCCTCAGACATTGGACGATCTGAAGCACAACATTACACACGAGATTCAAGCTATTGACAACAGAGTCCTCCAACGAGTGGCCAGTAACATGAAACGACGTGTTGAGTTGTGCCTTATGCAGGATGGAGGACATTTTCAAAATTTACTATAGAGGTAAATAATCTTCCAAAATTCCTCTGCATTTCAGGAATAATAAGTTGTCGCTAGCATAACTCGTCTTGAAACAATGAAAGAAATAAATGTGTGAGTTCTTCAAAAACTAACCTGTATATTACTTCCCGGTGTTGGCGTAACGGAATGGTTGGAATACTGTCAGCCTACATCATTATCTGCATTCGGTATAGTAAGAATACACTTGAATAACAGTCCTCCATTTTAAAAGCAGATATATTACCTACATGTCTTCACCATGAAACCGTAAACTGTATCTTTTCAGCACAAGTGTATGGGAAAATTGCAAAATACATGATGACAAAGTAGTTTTTGAAAATTCGATTAGAGAAATGTTACTCCATGTTCTATTTAAACAAGACACTAATTTATTGATATGGGAAGTATTACTTATACTACTCTTAACTTTAATAATTGTAATGATACGCTTGTATTTATATTTTACGATTAGTTCTTATTAAAATAAGGGATGATGTCAGCTCCATGAGAGTCAAGAATCTACAACCCGGCTGTGTGGTGTTTTTCCACTGGGCGTGTGGAAAAATGATAACGCACTCCTGCTATACACAAAGTCACGCTGTTGACGTGGTTTTGCTCTGCAGTATTGACTTGACGGTGATGTGATGTAGTTCAGTTATTACGAGTTATTTATTATTTTGTCCTGTACTTAGGCACAAAGTATATTATGGCCCAGTATATGTTTTCTACTGCACATTGTATATTTATTTATTATTCGTATGTGTTAACTCAGTTCGCCAAGTGAAAGTAGGATTTGAAGAAAGATTTCCAGGTGTAAATGTTCCAGGTCGTACAATAATCCATGAACTTTACAGTAAATTTCAGGCCACAGGAAGTGTTCAGACTAAGAAATCTAATACATGGCGTACGGTTCTTACTAAAGAAACATATGGCGACATCGATCATCATTTGGATAATTCCCCCCCCCCCAAAAAAAAATCGCTTAGGCGTCTTTACAACAGGCAGGCATTTCTTATGGCTGCGCGAAGAGCTACCAAATTTGCTGAAGTTAAAATCATATAAAATAACCGTGGCATATGCTCTTCAACCAGGTGATCCTGTAATTGGGCACACATTTTGTGAGTGGAGTCTCAATAGTGTATACAATGGCAAAATAGACGCGTCTATTACATTTTTTACGGACGAGACTTGGTTACACCTTCATGAATATGTGTGTATACAAAATAGTCGTTATTGGAGCTCTGACAAACCTAATATTGTTCATGAAGTACCCTTCATAACGACAAAATTTGTGTATGGTGCGCTATGAGCAGAGAAAGAGTTGTAGGGCCACTTTTTTGTGTCAACAGTTGACGCCCATAAATATGTGAATACAATTTTGCTCCCTATTTTTAGAGAATTAACGGACAGGGAGCTTAATTTTGCCTTTTTTCTGTAACAGCTCGCACGTCCAATATTTCGATGAGAACAATTGAAAGTGTGTTTGAGGACAAAATTATTACAGAGATTTGTGGCCCCTTAGGTCCCCCGACCTAACCCCGTGCGAGTTCTATCTCTGGGGTAACTTAAAACAAAGTGTACAAGACAAACAAATACACACTGGAAGAATTAAAACAAAATATCCGCCAGGAAATTGCCAGCATTTCTCAACGTGAACTATGGCGAGTGATGGACAGTTTCCTAAAGAGGTGCCAAAAATGTATGGACAACGACGGTGGAAAGTTTCAGCATCTCCTTTCATTAAGTTGGTAAGTAAAGCCTTTAAAAGTAGTTTTAAAAATGTTGTATGGTTTCATCCGTGCCTTTCTAAGATAGCGGCAGACGGCAACGAGCGCCGAGGACGCGCTCAGGAAAAACACCGCGCAGCCGGTTCGTAGTTTTTGAGCTCTCTCTGTAGTTCATTAGAGATTGAGGCAGTATCTTATATCACAACACTGTGAATGCCAGAGTGATTGTAGTGTAAATCAACATTATTGTATGACAATGATTTGAGATGTTTGTTAATTATAAGCATTGTTAGGAAATAAGTTTACACGACCTAACTGAAACCGACAATAGGAGCGGGTAACAATGAGCGAGGGGGTGAGTTGTTTATCGATTATAAGAGACAAACAAATGACGTCAGAGTAGCGCGCTTTTCTTTAGAAATGGAGGGAATATCTTCCCTAGAGCATATGTGTTCGTAATTTTGATTGGATATAAAAATATACGTTAATTTTGGCGCGCTTGATTAACCAATAGCAGCTCTGTTATAATGTTTAGGCATATCGGGGTGAGGGAGTATAAAAAGCTAAAGCCTGGGACAAGTATTGCCCAGTTCATCAAAATCATTCACGCGTTAAACGTCGCGTAGTTCTACAAAATCTCTCGCGTCGTAAAGTTAGTTAAAAGATGTGAAATGCGCGAATTAATAATCTGCGGCAAATAAGTGATTATAGTTACATTCGAAAATATAACAGTTTCAGTCAGGCGTGTATCAAAAGTACATTTGTGAAATTAATGAAGTGTGACGGCAATAAAAGTGTAAAAACAAATTCTTTTATCAGTGTTATCTTTTAGTAACAACTCCTTTCCGTTTACACACCCTGTTCAATAGATTTGCTCGACTGAATAATAATAATAGCTAGCCGGAGCACAATGAACCCAAAATTCAAAATAATAAAACAACAGGCGCTCAGCAATAAGATAACACGAACGATACCGCGACAAGATTTCACTGTAGAAATACATGATTTTAGTGTACTTTCACATATAATACATTTCAATTCGTAATCCTTGGAGTATTTTCAAAATATGAGCAATATTCTGATTCAAAAACTGGATTCTCGTAATGAAATGGAAAAACTTAAGCGAAAATACTTATTATTCCAAACTTGGAGTAATAAACAACAGGTATCAATATACAGGAACTAAATGTTTGGTAAAATTGAATAGAGTATCCGTTAGTTGAAACGATAGTATGCCAAAACCTTTTCCTTTCATTCCTTTCAAGGGTGCCTACTACACTATGTGATCAAAAGTATCCGGACACCCCCACAAACATACGCAATTCATCTCAGGTGCTCTGTGCTGCCACCTACTGCCTGGTACTCATTATCCGTGACCTCAGTAGTCATTAAATATTGTGAAACAGCACAATTCGATGCTCCGTGGAACTCATGGACTTCGAACGTGGTCAGGTGATTGGGTGTCACTTGTGTCAGAAGTCTGTACGCGAGATTTTCACACTCCTAAACATCCCAAGGTCAACTGTTTCTGATGTGATAGTGAAGTGGAAACGTGAAGGGACATGTACAGCACAAAAGCGTACAGGCCGACCTCGTCTGTTGACTGACAGAGACCGCCGACATTTGAAGAGGGTCGTAAAGAGTAATAGGCAGACATATATCCATACCATCACACGGGAATTCCAAACTGCATCAGGATTACTCCAAGTACTATGACAGTTAGGCGTGAGATGAGAAACCTTGGATTCCATGGTCGAGCGGCTGCTCATAAGCCACACATCACACAGGAAAATACCAAACGACGCCTCGCTTGGTGTAAGGAGCGTCAGCATTACACGATTGAACAGTGGCAAAACGTTTTTTGGAGTGACGAATCACAGTACACAATGTGGCGATCCAATGGCAGGTTTTGGGTGTGGCGAATGTCCGGTAAACGTCATTTGCCAGCGTGTGTAGTGCCAACAGTAAAATTCGGAGGTGGTGTTATGGTGTGGTCGTGTTTTTCCTGGAGGAGGCTTGCACCCTTTGTTGTTTTGCGTGGCACGATCACAGCGCAGACCTACATTGATATTTTATCACCTTCTTGCTTCCCACTGTTGAAGAGCAATTCGGGGATGGCGATTGCATCTTTCAACACGATCGATCACCTGTTTATACTGCATGGGCTGTGGCGGAGTGGTTACACGACAATAACATCCTGTCTTGAATCCTATAGAAGCTGATTGAAATTATGCCTGCGAGAGTGAACGCTGTCATCAAGACTAAGGGTGGTTCAACACCATATTGACTTCCAGCATTACCGATGGAGGGCGCCATGTACTTGTACGTCATTTTCAGCCAGGTGTCCGGATACTTTTGATCACGTAGTGTAGGTAAGATAGGATTTGGTAAGGTAGCAAATCTTTAGTTGCTATAGTAGGATAGGTGTTTGTTGAAACTGTCAGAATTTAATTTAACTTGTATAAGCATCTTAGATTCATTCACTACGTCTACTTGGCAATTTTTTTGTTTTGACTTAGTTACTTCGATTTCTCACTCTACCTTTATAATAAATTGCTTACATTCATTTTTTGTAAGACTACATACTGTATTTTAATATATTATCAACGATTTAACACTGGCATCTTTCCTTTTCAATAATTCTTTTCCTTTCTCTTTTACCGCCCGTCTGTGTTAGTTACCACTAGCTTTAATTTTTATGTCTCTCTCCTCTTTCTCTTTGGACACCATGACATTCTTACCTTTCCAACTTTGCTTACCACCAATAAAAGTTATCTCCCCTTTTTTGTTTATTCCTTGTTCCTAATCTGGTTTTATTGTTGGTTACCTACACGGCTATCTGAGACACTTTGCTACCTGAAGAGGATTGTGGAACATACTACTCGCATGCGCAACCTGTGACGGCTACCTTCCTTCCCTGGGAAGATGATACCAATTTCCCAGAGTAAGACGACTGTTCATTTCAACTGCTAGGCTTTGGTGGTTCATTAGCACAGTGGGACTACTTCGGATTTCCTGAAACATCCCGACGACATTACAGCATTCAAGAGCAGGGTAAACCTGGGCGGGATGTAAATCGCCACCGTACCTAGCCGCAAATGCGGCTTTACCTGTACGATACAGTAGATAAATAAGGATTTACGCCAGCTTTTATGTTTGTGGTATATAGGCGGCGTTTAGCTTTCTGCACTACCATTGGCTGGGTCTCGACGATACACCTAGGCGGACATGCATCCGAGTGGTGACCAAGCCCAATACCGCTTAACTTTGGCGGCCGCTTGCGGGGTCGTCAAGTTAAGCAGACCGGTATGGCAGCGAAAATGGATGTAATTTGGGATAGGAGTTGAGGAATATCTAAGGTAGCAGGTGGGTGGGTCACCAACCCCGATACTGCTTAACTTGGGGGAACTTGTGATGGTAGGAGTGGTAGCCTTTAAGCCGGGGTGTCAAGGTAATCGGTAACTTTTTCGTCGTCTTGGCGCCCTGTGGCCATAGCGACCCAGGGAGTGCACCAGCTGGTTGGTATGGTAAGTAAGTTTCGTGTACATGCTACAGGTTGTCTCCCGCACCACGTCCACGATGTATGGGAGACCGGATTGGGTCTGTAGGATATGTGACGGGAATCTACGCCCGGTATTGTAGATCAACCGAAACGCCCTGTTCTGGACGTTCTGCAGCCTGCGGCTGGTAGTCGCTGCCGCCGATACCCAGACCTCACAGCTATACAGAATCAGGGGCGGGATGATCGCCTGATATAGGGGTAGTTTAAGGTGGAGCGAAAGTGAGCCCACGGTCGAGGGTGACTCCGAGTTATTTGGCCCAGGTACTCCAAGGGCCTCAGAGACCGCTCGGGTCGCCAGCGACGGACCTTCGCCAAGAGAAGCGAAGAGCTCTTTCCCGGGCTGATGGCCATCCTCCACTTCTCGCTGCACCTGCCAATGGCTCGGAGCTGTCGCTGTAGTGGAGGAAAACAGAATCGAACATTCTTGTTCTGTGTAATAATGAGGACGGCGTCCACATATTGGCACGTAACAGTCCTGGGAAACATGTATATTTATTTTGATGTGTTGCAAAGGTCGCTTGCGAATTTCAAAAAACATCGCGCTGATGTTACTTATATAGAAATGACAATTTTACATCGCTCGCCATGAGACTGATGATTTAACTTTTATCTCGTTTCTTTCTTTGGATTTCCCACTGTTCCGGACTTTCTAAGCACGTCAATACTTAATTTTCCTAACTGTACTTTCATGGGGTACCTCGCAAGTATGCGTGGCTGCCTATGTACCCTGCAATATGTTTTGTATTTAGACTTGTATTATTGTATTTTGTTCTTGTATTATTGTACTCTGCAGTGTTGGCTCCCTCCCTCTTCACTATATAGGAGCATCAGGTTATATTACGTTCTTGTTTGTTTTTTTAACTGGTGGAGTACATATTATATATTAGTTTCTAACCTGTTATTAGTCTGTCATAATTCTCTAAATTTATGTGGAATCTGATTTTACATTTTCTTACCTTGCTAAAGCTTTGGTACGTGACAGGATATAAGTGTTTTACCACGTCCTAGTAGTCCCAGTGCACTTTACCCAGACATCACTTTCCGGACAGAAACTTGTAGAACAATTTTGCACCTTGCAGCTTAAAAGATGCCACGTGTCTCTAGCAAAATTCTGGAAACCCACGCAAAATCCAGAGTGTTGGCACACCGTATATGGTAAAGGTCGCCGTTACAATAGAGAGACCCCTATAGGGAATTAGCTCATATATAACCGGGCGGTCAAATCTTGCTCGGGGGGACTTTGACTGAGCTGTCTGCTACTGCCCACGTCGGCTTGCCCGCCTGCCCGTCAGGCTGTGGTGACTATCGTGCTAGTCGCCTCCATTGGCACGTCTAGACCCCAGCGATACTCCGCGGCACATCTCAACATACCCTTGCAGGTAAGCCCCGTAGGGGAGTAATTACTAAGCCATGTAAGTTGAACTAAATAACTGATTCAGCCCCATAGCCCAACACTGGCTTAATTGGAGTTGCTCTACTGTCAAAAACATAACAGTATCATTCAAGGCAAGCTTTGAGTTGTCTCTAACCTTTATTTCCCTCAGTCGCATCCCCTATGGTTGTGATAATAGAAGAGGAATTATATAAGAATAGTGCGTATACCACTAATAAGCTTTAATGGGAAAACTTGATCCTCTGGTTGATGCCCTCTGTTGCAGTGTCCCTACCTTTATTCAGCGGCTGCTGATTACTCCATTCCTAATAAATTACCTATCTAATTAATTTCACTGGTCTCAGGGTTTTCGTACGTGGGGAAAATTAAAATACACTGCATTTCCCTTAAAAATGTGGTTTATTATCAAATAAATATTTATGGGCGGCTAGCTTTTCGCAATGTTACAATTCCCACCATAATAATAAATAAGGAGCTAATCTAATTGCACACGCTTCCCACGTGCATCTGTCGTCCACACAGTATCACAGTGTGTCGACGAGATTCTATAAGAGAGAGAAAATCTGGGGCTTTCTTCCCCTTTTTATACCCAAACTTAGTGACGCTCACCTTCGCGCCTCAAAATGTAACGACATTTCTAATTGGTCCTCAGACCGCCTTACCTTATTGTGTATGAAAATATTCTGCTCCAAAACTTTTCGCACACGCGCCCCAGTGACGCGTCCGGAAGCAGATTCAATATCTCTGTCTCTTCCTTTCTATATCTGTCTCTTTCTATTTCTCGTTATTCCATCAAGTTCCTTGCTCATTAGCTTGGAGAAAGGTGGGTTCTATCCAGAATTACCCTTTACCTGGAATTCACTAGCTCGCCCGTACCTTACTTATCAAAGTTACAATCTGTTTTGTACATTTCCTGGCTACTAAATATTTTAACACCTTTCTTGCTGAATTATATTGTTATGTACAATTCTTGTTTGATATTAATTTATATGTATATATGAGTGTGTGTGTGTGCGTGGTGTAGTGTATCAAAGCGACAAAGGGTATCGGATTACATCAGGGGTTTTGAAACCAGTATAAGTACTCTAAATATTGCTTTGTAATTTTTATTTGTGTTGTTTCATTTATGACTTTCTTTTGTATAATAATGCATAATTAATTTGAGTTATAATCTACTAAAACTGTTTCAGTTCAATCAGAATGTTTATTTTTACTTACACATGAGGTGTTTTATTGTATTGTTATTTGCCCCACGTTGGGCGCAAATTTGTAGAAGTTATTTTGTTGTAGGAGTTGTATTGTAGTTCAACTGTTGGGGAGCCGAACTTGAAGTAGTTACAACCACACGGTGGCCTTTGCCCCAAGTTTAAAAATATTAACTTTGTAATTTGACTGTTTCTTTAAATATTATATATTTATGCTTGCCTCGGCTGCCTCAGTATTTATATTTTTTTTAGAAACATGAATGTCTTGGCTGGGAGTTGTGCGACTGAAGCATGTAGGCTTACACAGATTATAATTTTACTTCACTCCTTTTATTAATGCTTGACAGGATTTAAATAACACTTCACTGAAATAGAGAGCTGTAAGATTCTTTTATTAAATACTTGCACTTTTAAACACGTAAACTATTTTGGTCTCACAGAAAATACGTATTAAATTTCTCGAGGACACATCTCGCGTCCGGTTAGGAACACTGTCTACAACCAACATGTCCAGTTATGAGCGCTGTCTGCAAGCAACTAACTTGATTTCTACCGCCCAAATTTGTAAATTTCTGTTTTTCAAGTCTTTGGTTGGCTAATTCTAGTCCAATAGAATACCTTCATTTAACTAAAACTTTTTCTGGTTGTTGACTGGCTATTTTATAAACTGTAAAAAAAATTACATTACTGCTTCCAAGAATTACGAGTAGTATTGTTAAAATTTCAAATTAATTATTGCGTCAAGATTACCTCATTGTTGACTCATTGTTAGCAACTTTTAACCTATTATTCTCATAGATCCTACATTATTAAATTATGTAATACATTCGCATAACATTATTGAACATGTATACAATAATATAAACATATACAATGACTGTAATATACACCTTTTATATATTGTTACATATACATATTGCTTTAAGGCGGGCTGTTATTAAATTATATAATTAGACTGAAATTATTTAAGTGTTAAATATACTGCCTCACACACTATTTTGTCTCCCTTTGAAAACATATAACTGAGATATACATTATTTGTACCACCAGGAGACTCTGACTGGAGAATGGCTACATTTGTTTTGGTCCTCTTACGGAATGAGTCGAGGATGATAAGATCAAAGGCTTATGAATCGATAATTTTTATACACATTTGATTATTCCTTTTGTGCGTCGTTTTTACATTTTATTAAATCATCGATAACGAATCTATCGCTTTAAAGCTCGAGTGGTGTAAATGGAGCCAGGGATGTAACGTTGAAAAAGAAGGCATTTGCATAAATATTTTACTGTATTGACATAATATGTTGCCCGCCTACTGAGTCAGCTGTCAGTGGCGCCCAGGGTGGGAGAAATATGAAGCTTCATGACAATCCATTTTCACAACGCTGCTCTTTTGAACGCAAACAATATTATTATTTTTGTTTGATTGAATGAAATATGTCTAATGCCACTGACAACGCGAAAATTCAAAATTTGCTTCATATAAGAATAATAATAATAACAGTAAGTGAAAGGGGGTACATAGAATGTAATGTTGAACATCCCAAAACGTTTCTATCGATTTACTTCATTACAATTCCAAGAGCTCAAAATAATGAGGTGCACATATTAATTTTATTCCAAGAAAATAAAATATAATCAAGTATTTAAATGTTTACCATTTTAGGCTTTCCTCTACCTTTGCTTTTATTTCAATACTGGAAATTAATGCAAATACTCATAATTTAGAAGCGCTAAGTACTTGGCGTGATTTTAAAGTACTATAATTTTTTTAAAGAATAGCAAAGCACAATTTTTCAAATACCTTATCATCATTCATTACCTTCTCCACAGAGTCGCCGCCGTTATTCTGTCACTTGTAACGAGAAACCAGTTTTTGTAAGCCTTCGTCGAAAAATTGATGCCTCCTGTGATGGAAGTCGAGTCTGTGCTTCTTGTTTCAAAACATCATCGTCGTTTAAATGTTTTCCACCAAGGAATCTCTTCAGATGAAGATCGTTGGTGCCAAATCCGGACTGTAGGGAGAGTGATGCGACAGATGTTGAGTTTGTTTGGTTGTGTGTGTCCGGCATTGTCATTAATTATCGTTCCCCCATAAACCTCACACAATTGTTGATGAGTGTTTACTGGCCTAACATTTCTCGCATTCAAAAACGAATCACTGATCTGACTTTACAGTCGGCAGGTCGTTGGATTGTATTGAACATTTCTGAACGATCTAACAACAGGAAAACACAAAGTGACGATCACCCATAGCTGCGCCTTGCTTTCTAAAGTATAGAGGAAATGATTGTGCAAGCAACTTCAGCGCTTAAGTGGCAAAATATTAAAACGGTACTTAGTTTAAGAATTCGGTTTATAAGTACAAAACTGTCTATAAGAAAGCAGGTAGGAAAAATATAAAATTATAAGAATACAAAAGAAAAGTTGAAGTTTATATAACCATATCAAGAGAAGAAATTCTTAAGTTATCTAAAAATTAATATGTAACACTTTAAAATTAGGCATATTATTACAGAAAGAAAACAAATGTAAAACAAAATTTCAAGAAAAGAACGGAAAGACATCAGAGGAATGATTTAAATACGCGTGTAAATAAAATATGCTCTAAATAAAAACAAAATAAGTGAAAGATGCTAGCAACGCGAGCGTGCAACAAAGCTATATTCGTCAAAGACAAAGAAAATCAATAAGGTAAAATATACGCCATTGAGACTTTGAGAGCATTGCACAGGTGATTACTCAAAAGGAGAAAATTTGTAGATCTTCGAAGAAGAGTGAAGCACTGTCAGCAACATTGTGAGATTACCGAAGGTGGCGCATTTGGGAGGTCCCAAGTTCGATTCCCGGCGACGGCTCACTCTGGTCCTTTTTGGGGACTTCAGGGGTAGTCAGGCGAATGCTGGAGTAGTTTGTATCAGCCCCAGTATTTCTTGTCTCTCCATTTTGTTCATTCATCCTCCTTCACCCCGTTAGGTCTGTTTCAGGGCTGGGAGCGTCGACAATTGTGCTTCGGTGCAGCGTGTCAGGGAAAAGAATGCTTTCTGTGGAACTTTCTCCGTCCCTCGGCTTTCGACTGGTTGCCAAGGGTAAATGGACCGCCTCTTTGTGAGGCGGGGTTCATCGGTCTGCCTGTCCGACTCTCGGGGTGTCTCAAACTGGAAACTGTAGGGACCATGTGGTCGTCAACCTGGTATAGTGGTTACCATACTAGCCTCTAGTTCTAGAGGTCGCGAGTTCAAACCCGGCGGAGGGAGATGATGTTTTAGGACGTAAAAATCCATAACATGTCTTCCATCGGAAGGGAAGTAAAGCCGGTGGTTCCGTGTCGTAGATTTACGGTACATAAAAGAACCTCAAGTCTGAATAAGAGGCTCTGAGCAAAATTTTGCAGTTTTTAACTCCCAATATAGAATGGGACGCTAAGGACCACAGCATTTAAAGAACGTCCATAAATAAATCTCAATTTAATCTAATTTGTATGGACCCTGTAATTGCTGTGCCGTCACTCCTGGTTCCGGCCGCCTGATGTCTTCTCTAACCAGCTCCTCCTCACCTTGTGGGCCATAGGTACAATCTCCTCACTGGGAGTGCCACAAACCTTTCGATAATCACAGTAGTATATACCTTGATATTGATACACACGTCGAGAAATCAATTCCATGTACCTAGACTAGATCCACCGCGAGGGAGAATTAACAATTGAAACAATTCGACCACTCTCCCTATAGTCCGAATTTGGCCAAAGATTTTCATGTTTCTTCAGCTGAAGAAATTCCTTGTTGGAA
Source organism: Deroplatys truncata (assembly GCA_030765065.1). Lineage (NCBI taxonomy): Eukaryota > Metazoa > Arthropoda > Insecta > Mantodea > Mantidae > Deroplatys > Deroplatys truncata. The sequence continues at coordinate 266,890,620 of CM060976.1, forward strand.
AACATTTCAACGACAATGATGTTGTGAAATAAGAAGTAGTGACTTGGCTTTAGAAAGGGAATATACCACACACACACACACACACACACACACACACACACACACACACACACACACACACATACACCGGTAGAGTCCACCACCTTTCACCAAGCTAATGAGCAAGGAACTTGAAGGAATAAGGTTAAATAGAAAGAGACAGATATAGAAAGGAGAGAGACAGATACATTGAGTTTACTTCCGGACGCGTCACTGGGGCGCGTGTGCGAAAAACTTTGGAGCAGAATATTTTCATACATAATAAGGTAACGCGGTCCGAGGACCAATTAGAAATGTCGGTACATGTTGAGGCGCGAAGGTGAGCGTCACTAGATTCAGGTATAAAAGGGAGAAGCAGGCCCCAGATTTTCATTCTTTTATAGACTCTCTTATACAATCTCGTCGACACTCAGTTATACTCTCTGGACGAGGGATGCACGTAAGTGCATATAGTGGGGGAAGCGTGCAGTTAGATTAGGCTCCTCATTTACTATTATGGTAGGAATTGTTAAAGATGGGAAAAGCTAGCCGACCATAACCATCTTATTGATAATAAATCACATTTTAAGGGGAATGCAGTGTATTTTAATCTGCCTCACTTATGAAATTCGTTAGATAAGTAGTTTATTAGGAATGGAGAAACCATCAGTCGCTTAACAGACGCAACCGGAGACCAGAATGCTGCAGCAGAGGGCATCAACCAAGAGGAGCGTCTTCCTGCTACATTTTCATCACAGTCGGCATCATTCTTTGACGAAGGCATACAAAAACTGGTTTCCCGCTACGACAAGTGCCTGAATAACGGGGGTGAACTATCTGGAGAAGTATGTAAGGTGACGCGAATAGTGATAAAGTTTTTGGAAAATAATGTTCTGTTCCTTTTCAAAACATCATAGCTATTTCAAAAACACACTTGTATTTAGTTGAGTGACTAAAGCTCAGTAGTGGTGCAGGCGTATCGAGGAAGGGTTAGGTGTAATTTCAGCATGCCCTAAGAGTGAAACGCTCAGTTAAACTTGCAACAAGGAGATAAATACGTTTTGGGAGAACTTCATGGATTCTCTTGGAATTCCTTTTCGGGTTGCTCCTCCGGGCTTCGGGAGAGCAATCACTTCTTAAGATGGTATTGATAGGGATATCCGACCACAGCAATTTTACGGACTGACGTCAGCGGTCTACGATATTGTTTTTTTTTTCCTACAGAAGCTCCAAACATTCATTTATGTGATTGATCAAATCAATTGTTAGACAACATTCAAGTATAGGAAAATCGCTACGGAGTGTAGTACTAGTGCATATATTGTCGTCAGTGATGTGGTACCCACGTTGGACAAGAAATACGATTCGGCGTTGTGATGACACCAATAATTATGATATATACCTTACGTCATCGCTTTGTTACCTGCCCAAGAATTCGGCCAGTTTGGCGCTGGATTGTTTCAGAGGTACAGCACCTTGCACCTTCGCAGAACCCAAACGATTATGCCCGCACACTGCTACAGCTAGAGGCTCGAAACACTGCAGACCGCTTTGTCCAAGTGTGGCTTTCTGCATAAGTTGTCTGAGACATCTTCCAGCATCCAAGGACTGCGCGGTCAACTACGAGCAGCAAGAAAAGACCTGCGTCTCTCTCTGCAGTCGGCAACTACAACTTCTCCAGAATATTGTCCCCACTTCACTGATCAGGATAAAAATGGCTGCTTTTAAAAATTCTGACGTGTTAAATTCATATCACTTTCTCTACCCTCTAGCGCATATTAGTGGATACACAAATTATGCTTATGAAAGTATATCTTCCAATCTTCATTTTAATAGAGATAAACGTTTCTGGTGAAGAAGGTTTGTTGTTTCACGTATGGACGCCAATTTGAAGAAGATGGTTTGTTACGTTATTTTTTTACCACGCTTTGGCCGTCAATTTGAAGTAGTTTGTATTGAAGGAGTTCTATTATATTTCAACTGTTGGGGAGCCGAACTTGTATTAGTTGCAACCGCACGTATAGTAAACGGTTTCCTGTAGCCTTCGCCCCAAATGTACTTTCAGGTGGCCTATATTTATGTTTGCCTCGGCTGCGTCAGTATTATTGTTACAGACATGTTTCTCTAAGCAGGGTTGTGATGCAACAAGAATGTAGGCTTATACGGATTGTAACTTTACTTCACTCCTTTTATTAATACTTGTACGATTTAAATAACACTTCGCACATAGAGAGAGAGAGAGCCGTGAGATTCTTTTTATTAATTAATTACACGTTTTAACACGTAAAGTTATTTTTCGTCTCACACGAATACATATTATATTTCTTGAGGACACTTTTTGCGTCTGGTTAGGAACACTGTTTGCAGGCAACTGAACTGATTCAACCTCCTAAACTTGTAAATTTCTGTATTTCAAGTCTCCGATTGGCTATTCTTAATCCAATAGAATACCTTCTTTTAACTAAAGTTGTTTCTGGTTGTTGATTGGCTATTTTATAAACTGTCACTAAAATTACATTATTGTTACTCCAATAAACACAAGTAGTATTATTAAACTCTCAAACTCATTATTGCCTCAACATTACCTCATTGTAACCTCATTGTTGGCAACTTTTAGCTTATTCTCACAGATCCTACATTATTAAATTACGTAATGCATTCACATAACATTATTGAACATGTTTACAATAATATAAGCATATGCAATGACTGTTACATACATTTTACAAATTATTACATACACATATTGCTTCAAGGCGGGTTGTTATTGAATTTACATATTATATAATTAGACTGAAATCATTTAAGTGTTAAAATACTGCCTCACAGGAAATAGCTATATTATACATTTTGCTATACTTACAAACGGAATAGTAATAATCAGGTATTTCAGAACTGAACGCTATATGCTGCTTTAAAATTCCATACTGTTTCCATGACATCGCGAGAAACAACTGAATGTTGACAGGAGTTTAAAAAATGACCAAGTATTGAACAATTCGAACCATTAATAACGGATATCTCGGAAATAGCTGATGCCACAAGAAGGCCATGTGAAATAAGTTGTGTTTTAAAGCGATTTACGCTTCTTGTGTAATACGTTTACGTCTATTGTTTGTTTAGCAGTTATACAAGATTATACGAAATTATTTCCGAATGAAGAGGACTTCACAGGCTATTCCCAGGAAAATCAAAATATACATTTTATTTGTCATGTAAATATCCTTAATATATGATATTTTAATCACAGTCAATACAGAATTTTTTTATAAAATCAAAATTTTCCAAAAGTATTCCTTTTAAGGGGTACTTTTTGCGGTGGGATTTTCTTGAAAATCTTTATGTCCTATCCTTGGTAGATACTAAACTTAAATGTTAAGTTTTGCATTTATCCGAATTTTCTTTTTTGAGTTGTACTGTCCACAGACACATGGACCGTGGACGTTTTCAGTGAAATTTCGGTATCGAATTTTTGGGTGGAATTCAATAGCTACTCTACCTATTGTGTACCTAGTAGAGAAACTAATAAAATAATTGTTTGTATTTGTAAAAATACAGAATAATAAAAACATTCAGGGGCTTCAAAACATGCATTTGCGTGAAATCTCAACATAGAATTTTTTATTGGAATACAATACTTTCCTTCCTTGCCAGGTACATGGCAGAGGAATCTCGTATTTTGAAACTTTTTCTCGATTCTGTTATAAACCAGCATTTCTGGTTGTGTTTTTAAACTTCCCAAGCAGAATTACAATTTGAACAGTCACTCGATGAACAATAAGACCTTACAAGACATAACAGATGTTGTTATGATCTTTTTAATTACCCGGGGGCGAATATCTCCCGTAAGGATCCACATCCGGTTTCTGACAGCATCATACTTATCACCATTAATCACCATTCAACCCCCTCAGGTACAACTCTGCAGAAATCGAGCACTTGGAGCGGGCATCTGCTTCGAATTGGACAGCTGCGTTTGAAATATGTATTTATTAATAGGCAACAGTAATTAGTAGACAGTGGAGCACTCTGGTGATAAATAAGGGCATTGACCTTTTCGTACAGTTACTCAAATCAATTAGTAAGCATAAAAGCTTCTGCGATTTAGTCATTCTTTTGTCTTGGTTATTAATTAATTAACAAATTCGCCTCCAGCAAAGTTTGATTTCACAGAATCACGCGTTGCTTTTGTTTTAGTAAAGAAGTTGAGGGTAATGACATTAAGAGCATAAGAAATGAGGAGATGGAAGATAATTAACCTAAGTAATTTAGAATAATGTAATTAAAATTACAAATTTACGAAACAAATCCATGTTTTTGTAGGGAGAGATACAAAATCTGTATGGCTGTGGACAGCACAACTAAAATTGAGGCAGTGCTATTAACACTAATATGTAAATTTAATAACAGCCCGCCTTGAAGCAATATGTGTATTTAATAATTTGTAAAATGGGTGTAACAGTCATTGCATATGCTTGTATTATTGTAAACGTGTGTAATAACGTTATGTGAATATATTACTAATTTAATAATGTAGGAGCTGTGAGAATAATAGGTTAAAAGTTGCTAACAATGAGGTAACAATGAGGCAATAACGAATTTGAAAGTTTAACAATACTACTTGTGATATTTGGAAGGAATAATGTAATTTTAGTGACAGTTTATAAAAATAGCCAATCAACAACCAGAAAAAGCCTTAATTAAATGAAGGTATTCTATTGGAGTAGGATTAGCCAATGAGAGACTTCAAATACAAAAATTTACAAGTTTAGACGGTTGAAATCAGTTCAGTTACCTGCAGACAGTGACTGTAACCGGATGCAAGATGCGTTCTCGAGAGATTTAATATATATTCGTGTGAGACGAAAGATAAGTTTACGTGTAAAAAAGTACAAGTAATTAATAAAAGAATCTCACAGCTCAATATCAGTGAAGTGTTATTTAAATCGTATCAAGTATTAATAAATGGAGTGAAGTAAAATTATAATCTGTGTAAGCCTACATTCTTCAGTCGCACCACAACCCTGCTAAGACATTCATGTCTCTAAAATAAGTACTGACGCAGCCGAGGCAAACATAAATACATAATATTTAAAGTAACAGTCAAATTACAAAGTTAATAATATATTTAAACTTAGGGCGAAGGCTACCGGAAGGCGGGTACTATACGTGTGGTTGAAACGAATTTCAAGTTCGGTTCCCCAACAGTAAAATATAATACAACTCCTTCAATACGACCTACTTCAAATTGACGTCCAAAGCGTGTTGCAAACAAGTTACAATACAACAAGTGCTAATAAATACCATCTTCTCAAAATTGAGGCAATATTTTATATCATAACATGCTGTGAGTGATTGCAGTGTAAATTAATATTATTGTATGCACAGGATTTTAGATGTTTGTTAGCCATAAGTATTGTTAGGAAATAAGTTTACACGGCCTCACTGAAACTGGCAATAGAAGTGGGTAACATTAAACCGAGGGGGTGAGTTGTTTATCACTAAGAAGAGATAAGCAAATGACGTCAGAGCAGCGTACCTTTTATAGAAATGGAGGGAATATCTTCCCTAGAGGATATATTATGTTAATAGTAGTGATTTGCTGACCAAAACAGACGCTAAAGTGGGCGCAATTTGGTAACCAATAGGAGCTACATTATAATGTTTAGGCAATTCGAGGTGAAAGAGTATATATTCTCGAGCCATAAGCAAGTTTCGCACAGTTGCGAAGATTCTTTCACGAGGTACACGTCGCAGAGTTAGTTACAGAAATATAGCGAAGTAATTGGTGCGTAGCAACTAAAACGACTGTAGTTACATTCGGAAATATCACAGTTTCAGTCAGGCGTGTATAAAGTTTAAACATGACAATTATTAATTAAGTGTGACGGGAATTAAAGTCTAAACTCAAATTTTTTTATCAGTGGTATCTTTTAGTAACAACTCCTTTCCGTTTACACACCCTGCTTAGAGACACGTGCTCGACTGATTTATAATAGCTAGCCGGAGGACAAAGAACCCAAATTTTAAAAAAAATAATTAAATAATAAGGACCCAACAAATAAGATAACACAAGCCATTGAGAATTGAGACAAAATATCTGATCTGTTACATTCACACGGCTTTCTCTACTCTCTTATCATTTATTAATGGGTATACAGATTATTCTTACTAATGTTTATTTTCCTATCTACTTCATTTTAATTCAGATAATCATGCTACGATACTACTATTTCTCCATACTCGATACTTACTTTATAAAAAACTGTAAAGGCGAAATTTTGTTCCCTGAATTATGTTCTTATTAGTAAATTTCTGTGTATAATGCATGCAACCAGTTTTCTATTGCATGCTGATTCCGAGGTTCTTCCTGTTTGACCTTCTCCAATTGGCAGAACTTTTTTTTATCTTGATAATGCTACAAGCTATATATCCCCCAGAGTTGGTCAAAGCTAATAATAGCAATAATAATAGTTTCTTTGCTTCCCTTTTTATGTAGCAATATTTTGTGCTGAAAACTTTCCTTTAAAGGGTTTTGTATCCATATTATGGAAATTAGTGCTACGGTATACCTGTAGGCTACGCTCGTCTCCATGAGTTTGCCTTGCGTAAAAGCAAACTAACAGATGGAAGGATTTTTTTGGATGGAGTGCAATACGATGCAACACAAAAATTTTGAATAAAATTCCCTCCATCTCAAAGTGGTTTCAGGGAGACATGTTTGTTATTTTCTCAAAAATGCTTAAATCGGTTTTGATTCAAATACCATACGATATTTCTATGATAAACAAAATGTATATCTCGATTTTTTTGCAAATATCCTGTTAATTTATTCATTATAAGTGAATTTTGTATAATTAGTAAATAGTAAGAGATAGGAAAAGTCTTACTACGCGAAAAATGTGACTCGTTTTAAGCACACAATTTTTTCAAATACATCTTCTGTGTTGTTTTAAGATATATGTATGGATTTTCAAATACCTATTATTTTTTTAATGGCAAGTCATTATTTTGTCTCAGTGACTATGGCACAAGGTTATCACGATGTCGGTGCCAGAAAGTCGTAGATAAACAGAGATTAGTCACGAGGTCGTCCGGTGTAAACGCCAAAAATGCTATGAGCAGATAACGAGAATCTTCTGGAAGTTTCCTTTCCTGCGCCCCCAGGACGTGTGTTCAGAGAGTTTTAGAATGTTCTGTGGAAGATTGCATTGGCTGTGAGTGAGTTGATGAGTGCGTTTGTGATGCGACATCAAGTGCGGTTCTACGAGTGAGTTTGTGACAGCTGTTGATGTGCAGTGAGTGCTGCTGATGGGCAACATGAGCAAGTCTTGTATTCTACTTTCCAGCAAGTGAACCACCGGAAAAATTGTGTATTGCATTACGCCAGTACATCAAGAAGGAAAGGCAAATGACGGGCAAAATGAACTAGTTCACATTAGTGAAGTAATAAGTGAAGTTCCAGTGAAACAGTGAAGTAACAGTTGAAAAACCAGACAGAGTTGCATTCGTTTTTTATTGTGCTCATGCAAAGAGCATGGAGTTTCAAAGTCATCACATGGCGACCAGGTATTAAAATATTAGGCTATCGATTAGGTCTGCTGTATTCCCCTAATCCCATTGTGTCTATAAGGAAATCTGTAATTAAAACGATAAACATGAAGTAGATAGAATAAACTTTTGTAAGAACAGTTGAAGAATGGGTAGAGAAAGTCATGTGAATGTAACACAGGAGTTTTTTTTACTTTCTCTGCTGATTACCTAGAGGAAGTATTGCCTTCCATCCAAAATTTCGATACGTTTCAGGACTTTTGAGACATCCTGAATCCGTGCGTCTGTCTGTTGAACAGCGTAACTCAAAAACGAAAAATCAGATAAACACAAAATTTGGTATTTGAGTTCATTTTACAAAAGTTTAGATTTTCTAAAAAATGACTAACGATTTTGATTAAAATACCATATATGAAAGATACTAGCATGACAAATAAAAGGTATATCTTGAATTTTTTGGGAACAACCTAGAAAGTCCTCTTCATTCGGAAGGAATTTTGTATAATCTTGTAAATGTACAGCGTACGACACCTAACACTTAGATCTCCTTAAAACACACAATTTACTTAAAATAATGTTTTTGTGGCATAAGGCGTTACTGAGATATCTAATATTAGAGGCTCGAATTGTTCAGTGCTTGTCATTCTTTTGAAGTCCCATTGATTTTCAGCTGTTTCTCGCGATGTCATGGAAACAGTATGGAATTTTAAGGCAGCATATAGTTGTTAAACATTTGACTATCGCTGTTCTGTGTATTTATAACGAAATTTGTAATGTAGCTGTTTTGCAAATGTTTATTTGGATTAATTGTAGCATGATAGAAAAATAAGCTGTATTAGACAGACAGACAAATAGACGGATGGACGGATGGATAGATAGATAAGGTGCCTTTATTGGTTTCAAATTATTAAAGTTATTACACAAGTATTTAGTGCATGGGTCATTGACCGTACATGCATATTTAAGATACAAGTATGGTAACAAATAAACAACAGAAAAGCAAAAGAAAACAATAAAGAACAAGGAAAATGAAAATAGAGGCAAGTTACCTTTGATACTAACTGAACAAATTTGACCTAACTTCGCACACTTTAGCCAAGAAATTACCCATGGCCAGTAGCTCCCAACATGCCAATCTCTTTCTTGTTGAACTTAAGAATTTTTCTTTGAGTTTAATTGTTCGCTGGTACTCCCACTGTGCACATTCCGCCAAAATATGTACCCAATCCTCATCCAAATCACAGAATGGGCAGATTCTCCTTCTAGAATCGTCAGTCATTTTCTGTGCCCATACACAGTGATAAAGATAGAGGGTGGAGAAAGTCATGTGAATGTGTCACAACGGATATTTTTAGTGAAATGTCCCATGTGCGTGTGAACAGCGTAACTCAAAAACGAAAAGTTGACTAAATACAAAACTTGACATTTAAATAAATGTCCTCCGTGGTGTAGTGGTTACCATGTTAGTCTCAAGGTCGCGGGTTCAAACCCGGCGGAGGCAATGGATTTTTTCGGGCGTAAAAATCGTTAGCATGGCTTCCTTCGGAAGGGAAGTAAAGACGGTAGTCCAGTGTCGTAGAGTTACGACACCTAAAAGAACCTCAAGACTGATAAAGTGGCCTCTGAGAAAAATTACCATCTCTCACGCCCTATATAGAATGGGACGCTAAGGACCACAGCAGTTAAAGGGCGTCCATAAATAAAAATCAATTCTTTGGTATTTAAATTCGGTATCCTCCAAAGATTTCAAGAAAATCCCCCACCCCAAACCCCCCTGGAAAATTTTTCGAAAGTTTTCGCGTCATCTAAGATGCTTCTTACGACTTTGATTATAACACTATATGTTTAAGACATTTTCATGACAAAATGTATATCTTGAGCGTTCTGGGAACAGCCTGTAAAGTCCTCTTTATTCAGAAGGAATCTTGTATAATCTTGTATAACAGGTAAACGTTAAACAACAGGCGAAAACGTACCACAGAAAGATGTAGATCTGTTTAAAACACATAGTTTATTTCAGATAACCTTTTCTATGGCATAAGCTATTTCCGAAATATACATTATTAATGGCTCGAACTGTTCTTTGTCATTGTTTTAAAGTCCTATAGACTTACAGTTTTTTTACGCGATGTCATAGGAACAGTTTGGAAGGTAAAGCGTCCAGTTGTTAAACATTTGACTATCGCTGTTCTCTTTGTATAACGAAATGTGTAATGTAGCTATTTCTGATATCGTTTATCTCGACTAATGAAATAGTTAGGAAAATAAACTTTCGTAAGAACAATTTGTAATCTGACTAATAAGCGATCGGCGTTACAGAAAGTCATGTGTATGTAACACATCAGATTTTTCCTCTTTTGTGTGCTTTGAGTGCCATATACCTAATAAAGTTATATGTAACAAAATGTTCGTGGCATCTACCATTTCCGAGATATTCTTTGTTTTTTTTGTTTTTTTGGTTTTTAAATATATATTTATACTTTTTCAAGCTGTAAGGCGTTATTTGTGTTTTTTTCTCTGGCGGTAATGAAAAGGGCGTAGAGTTTCAAAACCATCGGATAGCGAGATGCCTTTTAAAAGCCTGACTGTCGCTTTAGCCTACTCTATACCAACAAGCAACGTGTAAATGTTAATGGAAGTTTATCTGGATTAACAGAAGCAGATAGAAAAATAAACTTTTGTAGATTTTGAAGAGCCTGAAGAATGAAACAAGATGTATGAAGCTGTTTCTTCTCGAATCCCCGCACCAGCAGCCGAGTAATCCGTTCCATTATTAAACACATGTATAAAAGTATTAGGTGAGCAGTTCCCCCTCAGAAAGGGGCAGCTGTGTGTGAATTGAAACACCAATGAGGTTAACGTCTGTCTGTGATCGAGGGGTGGCTCTGGAGGTGAGTCAGCAATTATTGTTTTAATAGATGTGGCACCAGCAGAAGTGTAGTCAGTCGCCTTCACTTGTTGTCATAGCAACGGGGAACATACTCTCTTCTACACGTATCCGTTATATGTACAACTTACCTATGAAATAGCTCAAGTATCTATTGTATTCCAAAAAATCTGATGTGTTACACTCACATGACCTTCTCTACTCTTGTACAAACTGTTTTTACAAACGCTTATTCTCCATATGCTTCATGTTAATCGAGATGTTAATCTTATTGCTAATTTTCTTGCAGATACAAGGGGAATTGGTAGGCTTTAAGCGACAGTCAAATGTTTTAAGAGCTGGTTGCTATGTGGCGCATTCAATTCTCTTTGTACGTCCAGGACAAAAAAAATGAATAACGAATTTGAGAAAAGGTGTAAGTATTGGAAAACTTAAGGGAATAACAAGCAATATCTCGAAAATGGTTCACTCAAGAACAAAAATGTATAATGTCTAAGTTGTGTATTTTAACACGATCTACATTTTTTGTGTACTAAACTTTTGTTCATCTCTTATGGTTTACCAGTTATGCAAAAGTCGTTCACAATGAAGAATACTTTTGGAACCATTCCCAGAAAGTTTAAGATATACATTTCATTTGTCATGAAAATATCTTAAACATATGATATTTTAATCAAAATCGATAGCCATTTTTGAGAAAATTAAAGTTCTCGAAAAATGTTCCATGTAAAAGGTAATCTGGGGTGGGGGATTTTCTTGAAAACCGTCGTGTCGCATCTCTGGAAGATACTGAACCTAAATACCAAGTTTGGTGTTTATCCGACTGTTCGTTTCTGAGTTATGCTGTTCACAGACACAGACACACACACACACACACACACACGGAAATGTTTCCAAAAGTCTTTTTTTGGATTCAGGGGATCTCAAAACATGTATTTCCGGTGAAATCTCGGTATCGACTTTTTGGGTGGAATACAATACTTTCCCTACTGACTATACGTAGTAGAGAAAGTAAAAATTGATACCGAGATTTCACCGGAAATATACATTTTGGGACTTCCTTAAAAATAATTTTTTTACAAAACCGTATGTAAAGTAATTCAAATACCAAATTTTGTATTTAAGTTCGGAATCTTCCAAAGATGGGACAAGAAGACCAGCAAGGTACTTCACCCCAAACTACCCTTTATATGGACAATTATGTTTTTCAAAATTTCGATTTCTATTAAATTACCATATGTCTAAGATATATTCATAACAAAAAAAATGTATGTATATCTTGAATTTTCTGTGAATAGCCTCTGAATTCCTCTTCATTTGTATGACATTTGTATAACTTAAAAACCGTAAGAGATAGACAAATCTTACTATACATTTATATGATGTAAAACATTCACATGACTTTGTTACCCTCCATCGTTTTATAGTAGGTATAAAAGCTAATCTTATTCAAGCTTACTTTTCTATCTACTACATTTTAATCAAAATAAACCTTGCAAAAACAGCTACATTGCACATTTTGTTATAGATATGAGAGAACAGCGATAGTCAAATGTTTTAACAATTGGACGTTATATGCTGCCTTAAAATTCCATACTATTTCCATGGCTCACGAGAAACAACTGAAAATCAATGGGACTTGAAAAGAATGGTCAGTATTGAATAATTTGAACCATTAGGAATGAATATCTCAGAAACGGCTTATGCCACACAAAAACATTTTAACTAAATTGTGTATTTTAAAGAGATCTGCATTTTTTGTTTGGCACGTTTTCGTCTATGGCTTAACGTTTTCAAGTTATATAAGATTATACAAAATTCCCTCTGAATGAAGAGGGCTTACTAGGGATTTTTCAAAGTACTCAAGATATACCTTTTAACTGTCATGTAAGTATCTTTCACATACGGTGTCTTATTCAAAATTGTTTCAGCCATTTTCTAGAAAATCACGATTTTCTAAAAGTGTTGAATGTAAGGGATAGTTGGGTTGGGGTGATTTTCTTGAAAATCTTCGTGTCACATCCTTCAAGGATACTAAACTCAAATACTAAGCTTGGTATTTGTCTGACTTTTCGTTTTTGATTTACGCTGTTCGGAGACAGACACACACACACACACACAGATGGGAACGTTTCCAAAGGTGCTTTATTTGGATTCAGAGTACCTCAAAACATGTATTTCCGTTCAAATCTACGTATCGAATTATTGGGTGCAATGCAATATTTTCCCTACTCAGTAATAAACTTACGAAAGTATAGTTTGTGTACCCACTAATAAAGGATAGAGAGTAGAGGAAGTCATGTGAATGTGATATCAGCTTTTTAAAAATCTAACTATCGCTTTAGCCTACTGTATTGTTCTTATACCTACAACGAAATGTGTAATGAAGGTTTTATCTGTATTAACAAGATATAAAAGAGTCTTTCAACAAGAGTGTCCTATCTTTAACATGTGATAGCTGCCGTTGTTATTGAGTTACAGCAGTCATGTGGTTACAGTTGTTATTGACAAATAGCCATGGAACGTTACAGCATTCAGCAACGCGTAGAAATTGTGAAAATTTATTATCAAAATGGATCATCTGTTGTGTCGGTTTGCATAATCGTTCTTGCGAGAGAACGATTCGAGGTTTGATCGATAAATTTGAAAGAAGTGGTTCTGTCAGAGATCAAGGAACCCCTATACGTAACCGACGTAAGCGCTCCAACGAAAACATAGGCGCTGTTCGTGACAGTGTACGCGAGAACGAAAACAAATCAATTGCTCGTCGAGCGCAAGAATTGGGGCTTTCGCCGACCACAACTTGGCGAATTCTACATCCTGACTTGAAGTTTCACCCTTACAAAATGGTGTTAACTCAAGAATTAAAGCCCAACGACTATAGGTTGCGCGGTGTATTCGCTGACTCGGCTATGGAGCAATTGGAAGCTGACCGGGATTTTTGATGAAAAATTATCTTCAGCGATGAAGCGCACATTTGGATGGATGGTTGTGTTTACAAACAAAATTGTTGCTATTGCAGCAATTACAATCCAAAGCAGATTCAAGAACCACCACTTCACCCTCAAAAGGTTACTGTGTGGTGTGGATTTTGGTATGGTGGAAGCATTGGTCCAATGGAGAAAGATACCAGGCTATTTTTGGCCTCAATTGGATGGTATGGATCTCAGAAACATACGGTTCCACCAAGATGGTGCCACATGTCATACTGCTCTCGATACAATCGATATTTTAAAGGAGAAGTTCAGAGGTTTCATCATTTCCCGTGGTGGTGATGTTAACTGGCCCCCGAGGTCATGTGATTTAACGCCGTTGGATTGCTTCTTGTGGGGTTATGTTAAATCTCGAGTTTATGTCAACAAGCCAGAAACAATAAATGATCTTATGAATAACATCACGCGTGTTATTCGTGAAGTTGAACCTAGTTTACGTACTTCTGTCATTAAACATTGGGTCAAACGTATACACGGCGTTCACTTCTATCATTTATAGAACGTGTTTTATTTAAGTTCAAAGATCGGACACTCTCGTTGAAAGACACTATAATAGCCACACAGAAAGAAATAATAGTGAGTAGGGAAAGTTATTTGAATGTAACGCATAATAATTTTAAAGAATTACTCTATAATTTTCCTTTATAAGTTGGTATTAGTGAAGTAAAAAGACTGCTACATATGACGTATTTATCTCCACAGAGAATCTGGAATAAAGGACCCTATATGAGAGAGAGAGGGGCGCAAGAACCTGCCGCTAATTTAGATCATAAAATTAGTGTTTCAATTTGCTTTTTCTCAGCCTCCTCACGAAATTCGTATGAGAAGGGACGACCCAGTACAACGACAGGTTATGCAAGCTAATGGCATTTGCAAAACCAATATACGTCCCAAGGCAAGGCAAAGTTTAAAGATCAGGGATTTAATCTCCTCAGAGCTGCTCCTGGGGGTTATATGTTATGCTATTACATGCAGAGATTTCCTTACTTAGAGCAGCAAGCGATTCTCAGGCTAGGTGCATGCGCAGGTGCTTAACTGTATGCTTATTACTGCTTCTGGTAGAGCAGGATTCTATAAAACCCAATCAATTAAGGAAATGCTTTAGCTAGAATTCTTATTTTGAACCAATGAGTCTAAGATATGAAGCTGCTATTCCCTTAATTTGTTTGTTAATTTGGAAGTTTTGAATAAACTGCATTCAAACCTTAAAGCAGCTCTATAAATATTTTCAGAATTAAATTGTTAATTTTATAAAAATGTGTTACATTCGCATACACTCTACCGCTTATTGCTAGGTATACAATTCACTCTTATCAAAGTTTATTTTCCTATTTCAGTTCAATCAATACAAATCTTTACAGAAACAGCTACATTACACATTTCGTTATAGATACAAAGAGAACAGCGACAGTCAAATGTTTAACAACTGGACGCTATATGCTGCCTTAAAATTCCATTCTGTTTCCATGACATCGCGAGAAACAACTGAATGTTGACAGGACTTTAAGAGAATGACCTTGTAATGAACAATTCAAACCATTAATAACGGATACATAAAAAATCTGATCTGTTACACACACATGACTTTCTCTACTCTTCTACAAACTATTTTTACAAACGCCTATTCTCTATATGCTTCATGTTAATCGAGATATCGAGATGTCAATCTTATTACTAATTTTCTTCTAGGTGCAAGGGGAATATGGTAGGCTTTAAGCGATAGTCAAATGTTTTAACAGGTGGTTGCTATGTGGTGCATTCCGTTCTCTTTGCATTAGCAGGACAAAAAAATTAATAAATAATTTGAGAAAAAGTATTAAGTATTGGAAAATTTAAGGGGATGACAAGCAATATCTCGAAAATGGTTCACTCAACAAAAAAAATGTATATGACATAAGTTGTGTATTTTTACGCGATCTACATTTTTGTGCAGTAAAATGTTGTCTATCTCTTATGGTTTACCAGTTATGCAAAAGTCGTTCACAATGAAGAATACTTTTGGAGACATTCCCAGAAAATTCAAGATATACATTTTATTTGTCGTGAAAATATCTTAAACATATGGTATTTAAATCAAAATCGTTAGAGCCATTTTTCAGGTAATTGAAATTTTCGAAAAATGTTCCATGTAAAGGGTAATGTGGGTTGGGGGGATTATCTTGAAAACCTTCGTGTCGCATCTCTGGAAGATACTGAACCGAAATACCAAGTTTGGTGTTTATCCGACTGTTCGTTTCTGAGTTATGCTGTTCACAGACACACACACATGGACATGTTTCCAAAAATGCTTTTTTTGGATTCAGGGGTCTCAAAACATGTATTTCCGGTGAAATCTCGGTATCGAATTTTTGGGTGGAATGCAATACTTCCCCTGCTTACTATACGTAGTAGAGACAGTAAAAGTGACTTATGTCACATTTGTTTTAAAGAGGTTTACATTTTTTCTGTAGTACTGATACAACATGTAAATATCTTGAAAATGTTTTATTTTAATCCAAATCGTCAGAGACAACTTTTTAGAAAAACAAAATTTTCGGAAAATGTTCCATGTAAGGGGATTTAGGGATGATGTAATTTTCTTGAAAATCTTCGCGTCGCATTCTCATAAGTTACTGAACTTAAAAACCAGGTTTAGTATTTTATCTGACTTTTCGTTTCTGTTTTAAGCTGTTCACAGTGTCTAAAAAGCCTTTTATGGATTCAGGAAGCTTGAAAACATAGTTTCGGTGAAATCTCGATATCGAATTTTGGACGGAATGTAATATCTTCTATATCTACTAGGCATGTGATAGAAACAGTAAAAAAGAAACAAAGAGAAGAAAACTGCCATGGATTGCATTCATATGACATTCTCCAGTCGCCCTTTACAAAGTTTTCTTAGAAAAACTTATCTTCTACTTAACCGTTATAAACTTTCATTGCACCTTTTGTTGTAGGTAAAAGAATACAGTAGACTAAAGTTTTTGTAAATGTTTCTCAGCGCAAGTCACTTAGTTATCACTTTTAAATTCTGTTCTCTTTCAGGAACACGGAAAAGAAAGGAAATATGATCCTTATGAAGAAGTTATATTGTTGTAGGACTTGTATTTGCCCCACGTATGGGCGCCAATTTGAGTAGAACTTGTTTTGTTGTAGGAGTTTGCACCACGCTTTGGGCGTCAATTTGAGAAAGGTTTGTTGCTGTATGAAAAGCCGATTTCAAGTAGGAATATTGAAAGAGTTGTATCATATTTCAACTTTTGGGGAACCAAACTTGTAGTAGTTGCAAAGGCACGTATAGTATAAAGTTTCCAGTAGCCTTTGCCCCAAGTTTAAAAAAAATATTAACTTTGTAATTAAACTGTTTCTTTAAGTATTAAATATTTATGTTTGCCTCGGTTGCGTCAGTATCATTGTTAGAGACATGGAAGTCTTGGCAGGGCGTGATGCGACAAGAATGTAGGCTTACTCAGATTTTAAGCTTTAATTCACTCCTTTTTATTAATCCTTGACACAAATTAAATAGCACTTCACTGATATCGAGAGCTGTGAGATTCTTTTATTTAATACTTGCACTTTTTAATACGTATACTTTTTTCGTCTCACACGAATACGTATTTAATTTATCGAGGACGCATCATGCTTCCGGTTACAAACACTGTCCGCAGGCAACTGACTAGATCTCAACCGTCTAAACTTGTAAATTTCTGTATTTCAAGTTTCTGATTGGCTATTTTTTATAAACGGTCACTAAAATTATATTAATGCTTCCAAGAATCACAAAAAACATTTAAACTCTCAAACTGATTATAGCCTTAAGGTTACCTCATTGTTACATCATTGTTAGCAACGTTTAACTTATTATTCTCACAGCTCTTACATTATTAAATTACGTAATATATTCACATAACATTATTACACATGGATACAATAATATAAGCATATGCAATGACTGTTACATACATGTTACATTTATTACATACTCATATTCCTTCAAGGCGGGCCGTTATTGAATTTATATATTATATAATTTGACTGAAAATTTTTAAGTTTTAAAAATGCTGCCTGAAGTTTACATACTGTTTGCATGACATCGCGAGAAACAAGTGAAAGTAGTTAGGACTTCAAAACAATGACGAAGTATTGAACAATTTGAACAATTAATAACGGATACTCGGAAATGGTTGATACCACAAAAAGTTATTTGTAATGAATTGTGTGTTTAAAAGAGATCTACATTTCTTGAGCGCCACGTTTTCGTCCATAGCTTCAGTTCTGTTAGATTATATAAATCTCCTT
Organism: Deroplatys truncata; assembly: GCA_030765065.1. NCBI lineage: Eukaryota > Metazoa > Arthropoda > Insecta > Mantodea > Mantidae > Deroplatys > Deroplatys truncata. The sequence continues at coordinate 266,908,347 of CM060976.1, forward strand.
CCAAATAAAGAGGAACTTCACAGACTATACCCATAAAATTCAGGATATGTATTTTATTTGCCACTTAAATATATTATATTTTTATCAAAATTGTGAAGAGCCATTTTCCAAAAACACAAACATTTGTATAAATGTTCCATATAAGCTTGGGTTGGAAGTGAAGTTTAGTTGTGGATTTTCTTGAAAATCATCATTTCACATCTTTGAAAGATACTGAGCATATATACCAAATTGGTATTTATTTAACATTTCATTTTTGAGTAATTCCGTTCGCATACATGCACGTGACTTTTTCAAAAACTACTTCATTTTAACCAAGAGCCTCAAAACGTATAGATATTTTCGGTGAAATCTCGATATCGAGTTTTCGAGGGAATGCAATACGTTCTGTAGTACTACTTACATACGTGGTAGCGAAGAGAAGGGCGTTATCCAGTTTGTACCCACAATTCAAATTCATGAAATCAAAAGCAGTGTTCCTAACAAGCGACAAAGGACATGAGGACTTGTAAGACATGACAAAATGTGAAAACACATCGATAGGCAGAATAAAGAACGTGTTTGATGTCAGGTTTGCGTGTTCCTGATTTACATCGGAAGCAACGTCCGAAATGATTAATGTTCATCTTAACAGAAATGTGCTTAATGTTCAGGTTTAGTTTATATATAGGACCATTATAAGGAAGTGCTATTACAAATACAACACCTTGTTTTTGAGGCAGTATTTTTAACACTTAAATGATTTCAGTCTAATTATATAATACATAATTCAATAACAGACCGCCTTAAAGCAATATGTGTGTAACAATATATAAAAAATGTATATTACAGTCATTGTGTATGTTTATATTACTGTATACATGTGTAATAATGTTATGTGAATGTATTACGTAATTTGATAATGTAGGAGCTGTGAGAATATGTCAAAAGTTGCTAACAATGAAGTAACAATGAGGTAACCTTGAGGCAATAATGGGTTTGAAAGTTTAACAGTACTACTTGTGATTCTTGGAGTAACAATAATGTAATTTTAGTGACAATTTATAAAATAGCCAATCAACAACCAGAAAAAGCTTTACTTAAATGAAGGCATTCTATTGGAGTAGAACTAGCCAATCAGAAACTGAAGTATAGCAACATTTACAAATTCAGAACTCAGTTGCTTGTAGACAGTGTTCCTAACCGGACGCGAGATGCGTCCTCGAAAAATTTAATACGTATTTTGTGAGAGAGAAAAAAAATAGTTTACCTGTTAAAAAGTGCAATTAATTAATAAAAAATCTCACAGCTCTCTCTCTATATCAGTGAAGTGTTATTTAAATGGTGTCAAGCATTAATAAAAGGAGTGAAGTAAAATTATAATCTGTGTAAGCCTACATTCTTCAGTCGCACCACTCCCTGCTAAGACATTCATGTCTCTAAAAAATATAAAAACTGACGCAGCCGAGGCAAACATAAATATATAATATTTAAATAAACAGTCAAAATTACAAAGTTAATGTTTTTTTTAATTTGGGACAAAGGCCACCGGAAAGTACATTCGGGGCCAAGGCTAGCGGAAACTATTTACTATACGTGCGGTTGCAACTACTTTAAGTTCGGCTCCCCAACAGTTGAACTACAATACAACTCCTACTTCAAATTGGCTTCCAAAGTGTGGTGCAAAGAAAAATAATAAATAAAAACGTGGGGTAAATAACTATCTACATAATTTTTCTATTTACTTCATGTTAATCTGGGTAAACGTTTACAGAAATAATTTCCTTACACGTTTCGTTGTAGGTTAAACAGGCCTAAGTGATGGTCAAAGTAGGCTCACTGTATGATGAACTTGCAATTCATGGCGTTTCCATGAAATAATGAGAAACAAAGGAATGATGACTCTTCACTCAGGGAAGTATACAGTACACGAAAATTCAAACCAAAATAGCAAACTTCACACAACATTTTATACGAGATAAATTGTTATGCTTTGGCTGACCGTTTGAAGAGATAACTAGATAGCGTAGCGCTCATATCCAACAAAAACATCAGAAGAGTTATTGAGAAACAACCAAATTCTTATGGAAATTTTCCCCTTCGCTTCCCACGAACACTCCAGAAACTGCCGAAGGTATATAAGTGAACACGCTCGCGAATTAGTCACTTAGTGAATTGATCTTGAAGCAACATAAAATGCTGTTCTACGAGTGAGGTGACGTGCAGTGAGTACCGCTACTGCCAGAGATTAGAGAGGGCTTGTGTTCGATGTCCTAGGGAGTGAAGCGTAAGGAGAAGAGATAACTCCGCGCGCGTTTCATTACACCGCTACGTCGCGAAGAAAAGTGAAGTGATAGCGAAAATCGCACTAGAACATATTAGTGAAGTGACACTGAGACTGAAAAAAATAACATTACGAAGGGTAGTTTGGCTATGAATTTTCTTGAAAATCTTCGTGTCGCACAGTTGGAAGATAACCTTAAATCTGATACACACAGTTACGCATGGACGTTTTTACTCTCTACAAAGTGACCTACAAAGTTTCAATATAATTATTAGTACTTTAAATCGTGTCTATTAAATTATTTACATTATCCTAAGTCGTTATAGCAAACCCTACCAATAGCAAAAATGCCTACCGCAAAATTAAAGATAGCCGAGTCCAAGTATACACATATATGAAAACAATGCAGGCAATCTACATCTGCGGCCACCAGTAATAATCTATACACCATCTACAAGAGTGAATCAGAACAGCAGCATATCAGGTATTCTCTTCGAGACGGGTATTCCCTTTTAATTTCAGTATGAGCAAGCACCGTAATATTAAAAGAGCAAGGTGGTTCCGAGATAACCTGTGAATATCGCATTCGTGAAGTCCGGGTTTGATTCACTTCGAAAACATTGGTTTTCTCATGGCTTTCCCTGGTGGGTAGACGAATGCTGAGTTGGTTTCTCATTTACCATGATTTCTTTTCCATCACCCCCTTTCCTTCTCATGTTTAAGGTGTGCTTATAGGTTTCGTGGCATATGGCGGTGCCGGAAAGAGTACTCCCCGTGGACACTAGAGGGCTTCTTAGTCAACAGGTCGTTAACCGCCCTCTCTAGGTATCTCCAGCAGTGGGGCGGTATTTGAAGCCTGGGACTGCTAGGGACTTACCCGCCTCTTTCTGTGGCCTCTAGCCTCCTGTGGTTCCTTCACTTCATCCCTTCCTCCTGCGGGCTGTGTGGTAGCCACAATAGATCTATTTAGGTCGTAGTATCTAGTACTGTATTACACAAACTTTTGTAAACATTGTAAGCTGTATTTAATTTGCATTTTAAACGTTTATGTTGTCGATACTAATTAGCATCTTATGGAGTTTCTGTATTGTTGTTAAAACAGCATTATTTTGGGATTTTTGCTGTCATTTTCGTGAGCTCGTTGATAAATACCTCTTTCAGACAGACAAAAAGATAAAGTGTTGTGAAGGTAGCACTCGCTGCCTTAATGGTCTGAAATGAGGCGGGGCAAGTAAAAAGGAACGAGCAACAAAAGAGTTGAAAATCTGTCATCAATTTACTATCACGAATAAAACAATAGAATTAATACTACGTTCGCTGAAAGACGAAAAGGAAAAGAAAAGTATAAATGCTGAAAGACTTGTAAAATTATACGTAGAAGGGGAAGAATAAGGAAAATCAACGTGGATATGAACAGTTGACGAAAGAGACATTAACATTTTAATTGCACTAAATCTGCAATTTTGCTGAACTGAGTCCGGAGCAATGACGTAAAGGCAAAAAAAAAAAAAAAAACTGCAATTTATTTTCGAACCATACGAGGGCGAAACTAAAAATTATTAAAATGCCATATTTATAAAAACAAATTGAAATCTACCAAGCGGGATGGCTCAGGCGATAACGTCTGTGCTCCGCATTCGGGAAATCCCGGGTTCAAATCCCGTGCCGACCAATCTGACTGAGGTTTTTTCATGGTTTCCCTCATTCCGCAAGGTAAATACCCCATTGGATATTTAATACTACGACCCAAAGTTCCACCTTTAGTCTAAAACAAAATGTGGTAATAGCGAATACTGTGCCATCTATCCACAGACCATGAAAGCAGGTTGTATGGACGCACCCTAATGCCTTCTGCACGGCACGAAGCAGAAGATCCGGCTGCCATGAACTAGGGTCTCTGTGGACACGTGACGAAGCAAGATGGTATGGTTACAGGAATGTGACCTAGAAGGCTAGCTGTCCGCTTTTCAATCTGAAAGCAGCAGTTAGACTGGACGACATCCTAATGTCATCCGCACGCATGGGGCAGAAGATCCAGTTGCTATGCGTTAAGGTCTCTGTGGACACGACGAAGTGAGTAGTTACAAGGATGAGACTAGAAGGCCAACTGACCGCGACACCTCGATCTATGTGTTATCCATTAAGAGATCCGTCGCATTATGACCCTGCAGTTAAAGCGATGTAAAATAGAGTAATAAAAAAATAAAATCCGTTTATACTTAACAGCTACTTTCTTATGTTTTGCGAGTTGATTGCAATTTTCTTTGTTCGATTTACCCTAATAATTTGTTAATTATCGTAACTTAAAGATTTTGTGTTCACCCAAAAATGAATTTGATTACAAAATATTTTCAGTATACAAATTATAAGTTTTTAAATCCAATTAACGCCTAAACAATGCAAAAATCGGTTAGAAATGCATTTGACAAAGAAGCCTTGTGTTTGGTACAGTGAATTCAAAAGAGATCGGTTTTTTCTTAGCGATGAATTCCGTGAAGGACGCCCAAGAACCTCTGTTACTGATGGAAATATTGCCGCTGTTCGAGCAATGCTTGAAGAAGATCGACATTTTATGAATTTATTCGGGTGACATTGCGCATTGATATGAATCGAATGCAAAACATTTTACATCAACAGTTAGACGTGATAGAACTTTTGTTGTCGACGGATTCCACTCTCTGACTCCCGACCAAAAAAAAAAACGCATTAAACATTCCAAGGCGATAATTCAAATTTGGTTTGAAATTTCGTTGCTGTTGAATCTTGGATTTACTGTTATGATCCTGAAAAGGAAACGTCAATCGGCTTAATGGATCTTTCGAATAGAACCCAAGCTTACAAAAGTCCGAAGAATTCGCAGTTCTGGTAAGAAGTTGGTTGCTAGTTTTTTTTACTTTCTCTACTACGTATATTAAGTCGCGGAAGGATTGAACTCCAACCAAAAATTCGATACCGAGATTTCACCGTAACTATATGTTTTGAGGCCACCTGAATCCAAGAAAAGCATTTTTGGAAACATGTCCGTGTGTGTGTCTGTGAACAGCATAACTCATATCCCCCACCGCAAATTTCCCTTTACATGCAACATTTTTCCAAAATTTTAATTTTCTCAAAAATGGCTCTAATGATTTTGATTAAAATATCATATATTTAAGATACTTTCATGACAAATAAAATCTTGAATTTTATGGGAATGTCTCCAAAAGTATTCTTCATTGTCAAAGACTTTTGCACAACTGGTAAACCATAAGAGGTAGACAAATTTTACTACACAAAAATTGTAGGCCGTGTTAAAATACACAATTTATGTCATATACATTTTTTTTGTTGAGTGAACCATTTTCGAGATATTGCTAGTTATTCTCTTAAATTTTCCAATACTTATACTTTTTCTCAAATTTGTTATTCATTTTTTTTTGTCCTGGACATGCAAAGAGACTGGAATACTCCACATAGCAACCAGCTGTTAAAACATTTGACTATCGCTTAAAGCCTACCATATTCCCCTTGCATCTACAAGAAAATTAGCAATAAGATTAACATCTCGATTAACATGAAGTATATGGAGAATAAGCGTTTGTAAAAATAGTTTTTACAAGAGTAGAGAAAGTCATGTGAGTGTAATACATCAGAAATTTTTTTTATACAACGGGCCATATAGCATTAGAACATACATGCTTGTTATTGCCGATTGGTACACAAATATCTGTTTATTGCAATTATTTTGAAAATATTCGTGAAAAACACCCAAAAGGAAAAGTAATGTTACATCATGACAACGCATCGTCGCATTTTGCAAAACTAACACCTGCATATCCGAATGCCCTAACTATCGTTACCATGGAACCTCCGCCATACAGTCCTGGTCTAGCACCTGGTGGTTTTCTTTTGTTTTAAAAATTAAGGATAAAGTGCGTGGAATCCTTTTGTCGTCATCAGATGAAGCAGTGGAACATTATAAAACCTGTTTCTGAACTGCCTCAGGAAGAGTGGCATCATTGCTTTAAGGACTGGTTTCATCGAACGCAAAAATGTATTGAGGTTAACGGGGAATATTTTGAAAAAAGAATAAAATCATTTTATTTATTTATCTACCACGTGTAGGGTTAGTATTGCATTGAACCAAAAAGGTTGATATGAATATTTCACCGGAAACGCTTGTTTTGAGGTCTCCAGAATAAAAAAATGATATTTTTAGAAAAAGGTCCGCGCGCGCATGTGTGTGTCTGTGACCTTAATAGCTCAAAAACGAAAAGTCAGATAAATAACATGTTACGCATTGAGATTTAGTATATTTCAAGGATGCGACACGAATATTTTCAAGAATATACCCCACACCAGACTACCCTTTACATGCAACACTTTGATTTTCTCATAAATGGCCTGATTTTTATTAAAATATAAGATTTAAGATATTTTCATGTCAAATGAAATGCATACCTTAAATTTTCTGGGAATTTGTATAACTGGTGACTTTTGTATAACTGGTGAACCGTAAGACATAGATAAAATTTTACTACACAAAAACTATATTATAGAACATTATATTCCAAATACTTTATTATCATTCATTACCATACACTTCTCCACAAAGCCACCGCCGTTATTCAGGTACGTGTCGTAACGGGAAACCAGTTTCTGTATGCCTTCGTCAAAGAATGATGCCGCCTGTGATGAAAGCCACGTCTGCACCTGTTGTTGAACATCATCGTCGTTGATATGTTTTCCACCAAGAAATTTATTCAAATGAAGTAGATGAAAATCGTTTGGTGCCAGACTGTAGGGAGTGTGATCGAAGTGTTGCCAACCAAGTAATGCTTGGTTGTTGATTTTGTTTGGCTGTGTTTTGAGGCAGTATTTTTAACACTTAAATGATTTCAGTCTAATTGTATAATATACAAATTCAATAACTTGAAGCATTATGTGTATGTAACAAGATATAAAAAGTATATATTACAGTCATTGTATATGTTTATATTATTGTATACATATTCAATAATGTTATCTGAATGTATTACGTAATTTAATAATGTAGGAGCTGTGAGAATATTAGGTTAAAACTTGCTAACAAGTAGGTAACCTTGAGTCAATAATGAGTAAGAAAGTTTAACAATACTACTTGTGATTCTTGGAGCAACAATAATGTAATTTTTGTGACAGTTTATAAAATAGCCAAACAACAACCACAAAAAGGTTTAGTTAAATAAAAGTATTCTATTGGATTAGGAATAGCCAATTAGAAACTGAAATATACAAAACTTACAAATCTAGAAGTCAGTTGCTTGTAGACAGGCTCATAACTGGACGTGTTGGTTGTTGACAGTGTTCCTAATCAGACACGAGTCACGTCTTCAAGAAATTTAATACGTATTTTGTGTGAGAAAATAGTTCACGTGTTTAAAAAGTGCAAGTAATTAACAAAATAATCTCACAGCTCTCTATATAAGTGAAGTGTTATTTAAATCGTGTCAAGCATTAATAAATGGAGTGAAGAAAAACTTAAAATCTGTGTAAGCACACATTCTTCAGTCGCACCTCGCCCTGATAAGACATCCATGTCTCTAACAAAAAATCTGATGTGTTACACTCACATGACTTTCTCTACTCTTGTACAAACTATTTTTACAAACGCTTATTCTCCATATGCTTCATGTTAATCGAGATGTTAATATTATTGCTAATTTTCTTGTAGATGCAAGGGGAATTGGTAGGCTATAAGCGATAGTCAAATGTTTTAAGAGCAGGTTGCTATGTGGCGCATTCCATTCTCTTTGCATGTCCAGGACATGAAAAAAAATCTGATGTGTTACACTCACATGACTTTCTCTACTCTTGTACAATCTATTTTTACAAACGCCTATTCTCCATATGCTTCATATTAATCGAGATATCGAGATGTCAATCTTATTTGTAATTTTCTTGTAGATGCAAGGGGAATATGGTAGCTTTTAAGCGATAGTCAAATATTTTATCGCTGGTTGCTATGTGGCGCATTCCATTCTCTTTGCATGTCCAGGACATAAAAAAATGAATAACGAATTTGAGAAAGTATAAGTATTGAAAAATTTAAGGAAATAACAAGCAATATCTCGAAAACGGTTCACTCAACAAAAAAATGTATATGACATAAGTTGTGTATTTTAACGCGATCTACATTTTTTGTGAAGTAAAATTCTGTCTATCTCTTACGGTTTACCAGTTATGCAAAAGTCGTTCACAATAAAGAATACTTTTGGAGACATTCCCAGAAAATTCGAGATATACATTTCATTTGTCATGAAATATCTTAAACATATGATATTTTCATCAAAATCGTTAGAGCCATTTTTGAGAAAATAAAAATTTTCGTAAAATGTTCCATGTAAAGGGTAGTCTGGGGTGGGGGGATTTTCTTGAAAACCTTCGTGTCGCTTCTCTGGAAGATATTGAACCTAAATACCAAGTTTGGTGTTTATCCGAATGTTCGTTTTTGAGTTATGCTGTTCACAGACACACACACACACAGAAACACACACACACACACACACACACACACAGACACACACACGGACATGTTTCTAAAAATGCTTTTTTTGGATTCAGGGAGTCTCAAAACATGTATTTCCGGTGGAATCTCGGTATCGAATTTTTGGGTGGAATACAATACTTCCCCTACTTACTATACGTAGTAGAGAAAGTAAAAATACGTACGCAGCCGAGGCAAACATAAATATATAATATTTAAAGAAACAGTCAAAATTACAAAGTTAATATTTTTTTAAAACATTTTGGGGGGCAAAGGCCACCGGAAAGTACATCTGGGGCGAAGGATACCGGAAAGCGGGTACTATACGTGCGGTTGTAACCTACTTCAAGTTCGGCTCCCCAACATAAGAACTATAATACAACTCATTCAATACAAAGCATATGTTCAGTGTGGATGGACATTGTTACTCATCATTGCTTCCCTATACACCTCACACAATTGGCTATGAATGTTTGCTAGGGCAACATTTCTGTGTTCTAAACATGAATCATTGACCTGACTTCACAGCCGCTGGTCGAGATTAGATTAGATTAGATTAGATTGTATTCTGTGAGTTCACTAGCAGCCGTAAAGGCTTGTGAACATAGAACATGCCAAGGAAATGTACAAAAATTACATATAAACATAAATATTACACAGAATATGGAACATTTGAAATAAAATAGACACATACTATATGCGTGTCAAGGAAATGTACAATAAAGTTACATATATACATAAATATTACATAGTATACAGAACATTTAAAATAAAATAAGGACATATTATGTACAAAATGAAACAAATCAAGTGTAATTTATTACAGAGTTGTATACCTCCTTACTGTTATAAGGTTAACATACGTATAGGCAAGAACAGTTATTTTAACATTCACTAGGATTTTACCTTTGTTCGTCTGATCATTTTGTTCTATTTGATGTGTAATGCATAGCATTTACTGTCAGTTCTTAATATACATACATTTAAATAGCTTCATTAATTCTAGAGCAGATTTCAAATATGACTGGCAATTGTCATTAATATTTACTAATACTACTTACAGAGCTATATAAGTTTTATCAGTAGGATAATTTGTCATTAAGATAATCTTGTACAGAATAATATGCTTTTGAGCATAGGTACTCTTTAACAGCAGTTTTAAAGACATTGAAGTTGTCAACTTTTCTGTTAAGATCATTAGGGAGAGTATTAAATATTTTTATGGTCTCATAATATACACCTTTCTGAAGGCAAGAAAGCTTTGTACTGGGACGATGGATGTTACCCTTTTGTCTAGTGTTTATCTCATGAATTTCCATGTTTGTAATAAATGTGGTTCGATTGCATACATAGAATTTTAAGATTGAAAATATATACATGCAAGGTAGGGTTAATAACTTTAGTTTTCTAAAAAGATGTTTGCAAGTGTGTCTGCTATGAGTGGTGGAAATTATTCTTATAACCTTCTTTTGCATGAGGAATATTCGTTGACTTTCTACCGAATTTCCCCAAAATAATATTCCATATTCAATGATAGAGTTAAAATATGCATAGTATACTAATTTAAGTGTATCTATAGAACTGACATTTACCAATGCTCGGATAGCATAACATGCAGAACTGAGTTTGGGTAAGATATACGTAATGTGAACTTTCCAATCTAAATATCTGTCTACTTGGAGGCCCAGAAATTTAATGTTGTCTATTTGTTCTAGTGACATGTCGTTAATCCAAATTTCTATTGGAGTGTGTAGTGATCGATGGGTTATAAATTTAACAACTTTTGTTTTGTCTAGATTTACAGATAATTTGTTAGCTTTAAACCAGTGTGACATACAGTTCAAAACATAATTCAATTTAATTACACACTCATTCAAGTTTTTACTAGTCACCAGAACACTCGTGTCATCAGCAAACAGAATTATACTTGCAATATCCTTTATATAAAACGATAGGTCATTTATATAGATCAAGAATAGTAAAGGTCCTAGGACTGAACGTTGGGGCACTCCATGTGTTACTGTTTTCCATTTTGATGTATGTTTTCCAAATTCAATATCATTGACAACTTCAACACTTTGTTTTCTTTCATTTAGATATGATACGAACCAACTTAGACTTTCATATTTTAGTCCATAGAATTTCAATTTTGCTATCAGAATATCATGATTAACACGGTCAAATGCCTTTGCTAAGTCACAAAAAATCCCACCTACATGCAGTAACACTTCATGAATAAGTTTATAAGTTGCATTATTGATCGACATTCCTTTTCTGAACCCGAACTGATGCCTGGCAAGTATGTTCTTACATTCAAGTTATTTATAAAGTCTATTAAACATCACCTTTTCAAGAACTTTTCAGAAAATTGGCAAGAGAGATATTGGTCTATAATTTGAAACATTATTGCGTTCGCCTTTTTTGAAATGTGGTTTAACAATGGAAAATTTCATTCTGTCAGGGAAAATTCCTGACCTTAGTGACTCATTGCACAAATAACTAAGGGGAGTGGAAATTTGAGATGAGCATGATTTTAAGACTTTTATTGTTATTTCATCATAATCAGAAGAGTTTTTTGTTTTGAAGGAGTTAATAATTTTGTTTATTTCAGAAGGCGTTGTCAGGTTAACTTTAAATTCAGGCACTTCATTAGCGAAATTTGATCTTAGAAATTCCAAAGCTGCCTCTTTACTTCCAAAATTAATACTCATTTTGTTTGTTACATCCAAAAAGAATTTGTTAAATATTTCTGCAACTTCATGAGGTTTACTAATTTCTTGATTATCAATGTTTAATGTTATTAAGTCATTTTGTAATGAGGATTTACCCGCTTCTCTTTTTATTATATTCCAAGTAGTTTTTATTTTATTGTCAGAGAGTTGAATCTGTTTATTGTAATGCAATATTCTAGCCGCTTTTATTACCTTCTTTAAAAGCTTACAATATTTTTTGAAGTAGTGTTTTAAATCTGTATTATTACTAATTCTTACTTGCTCATATAATTCTCTTTTACGTCTACATGACGTCCTAATTCCTAAAGTGATCCAGGGATTCTCTCTTTTGAAGTTAGATATTTTGTTTAACTTGACCGGGAAGCAAGCGTCAAAGTGGGTTTTGAAACACTGAAGAAAGATGTTATATTTATTATTGGTTCCATTCGTTTGGTAAGTTTGATTCCATGATTCAAGTTCAAGTATTTTGCTAAACTCACTCAGAGTATTTTCATTTATTTCCCTAGATTTCTGGTCGTTCGATTGATTTGAATATTTCGAAACTGCGGCAGTCACCTCCTTGCCTCTTTGTTGTGGGTGTTTTTAATGCCCGTTGCTCGCGGCTTACCTTGCTGCATCCTCCACGTTGGCTCCAGATGTTCGCAGTATGCTGGTTCTCTGCATTTTTTTATCCTCGGCTAGCTGCAGTAATTTTTAAACTATGTGGGAGCATGGACTTATCCTTGGTAAAGGAAACGTAGATCTCGGGTGGTGGTAAAAGGAGAAATAGACGTGCTTTGGTTACGAAAAGACGACTCTGCTGTTTCTTTTATTTTGCTACTTCTCGTAGTACACAACAGTGATATTGCCGCCGTTAAAACACTGTCCACTGCTGTTGAAACACGGCGCGGATATGACGCGAAGTTTATATATGCTTATTATATCTCTTTACGCGTAGCGATTCTTATGTGTGTTTCGAAAACTGTCTTCATTCACTTTTGGCGCGATATCTCTCAAAACATCCTGCAGCATCTCTCCCTGACCGTAGTTTAGCCAAATGTCCCTCGACCAAATGACAAATGACCAAATGACCCCAAATTTGTTCTTCGCAGATCCATTTATAGTCGCAGGCTTCTGGGGCTGCTTCCTTTCCTATTGGTCCATTTTAGCGCCACTCAACGCGTCTCACTATTTCATATAAACTTACAGGGATCTCATTGGTCCAAGTTTAACATAAATCGCGGTTTTTCCTAAATTCACCGTTAAGCTAGTTGTCTCTCTCACATGGTCACGGCGAATTATCCTATAAAGGAACAAAAGCTCTACACCCTCGCTGTATGAACAATGCCCCTGCGACCAGAGAGACATCGTAAAACTAGACTTTCTGCCTTCGAAGACAGTCGTGGACAGTATTTTAACATAGCGATTAAATTATTTACATTAAACAATTTATAACTCCTCTAATATTAGTAACATACATACAGATATATCGTTAAATCACCCTTCTTAAACTATACAAGCAGTAAAAGAAAAAGATATGTACATAGCATGATTTAACATCAATAAAAATTAATTAATCAAATTATCTATAATTACAGTTCTCGGGCTCGGCCTAGAGTTGCCGTTTCAAAACGCCCTAACAGCAGGAAGACACAAAATGACGATCGCTCACTGCTGCGTCTGACCTCCTAATGAATGGTGGAAGTGGTCGCGACTTAAAACGGTTCTTATTTTAAAAACATCGCTATACTTAGAAGAGTAGGTAGTTGAAGTCATAAGAATGTGAAACATCAGAGTTTTAAAACGATTACGGGATGAACCTAAGACGTACGCAACGTGCAGAGAACGCTTGCCACTCGAAGGACATAAAGAAAGGAGGACTCTCCAATCAGAGCATGAACTTTGAGCCAAAATAATGGTAACGTATTATCCGGCGCTCGCAGACCCAATGAAGATAAATAGCGGGAGGACAAGGGGCGCCGACAAAACTAAAAGTATCGGCCAGTAACATATGGGAATAAGTGACATTGCGGATTTCCTACACAAGAGGTCCTCGTGCACTCTTACAGCATCCTGAATGAACACAATCTCTCTTCCATCCTCATGTATTAAAAATATTTATTATCTTGCTTAATGGACCTATAGAAAACGCATACATGCGGAAAAATAGTCGAGAAATGATATATCTTCCAGGTCAAACCTATATTATAATACTAAAAAAAGACACATAAAATTGGGAATGGACATTTAGTACCACTTTTAGGATTGGAACAGGCGATGGCAAAAGATTTTCAAAAAGTTCTCCAACCCTGACTACCAAATACATGAAAAAAATTCGATGTTTGTGGTGTTTAAAAAGTGGCTCTAACGATTTTTATTACAATACCAAATGTTAAAGATACATAAAAAATAAAATATAATTTTTTAATTTTCTGGAAATAATCTGTAAAGTCATTCCGAAGGAATTCTGTATAATCTTTTAAAATTGGTAAACGTTAAGGGATAAAAGAAAACGTACTAAACCAAAAATGTGGATATCTTAAAAAAAATCAAACCTTAATTTAAATAAGGTTTTGTGTGTCATTAGCCATTTCCCGGATATCCGTCATTAATGGTTTGAATGTTCAACTCTTTGCCCTTCTTTTGAATTCCGATCGATATTCACCTGCCGAGATATTCGTTCTTTGTTTCTGTAACGAACGCTTATATCGATTAAAACGAAGTATATAGAAAAAATTACGCTTTGCAAACGTCTATTCCCCATTTACTTCTTATTACTAATTTTCTTGTAGGTGCAAGGGGAATATGGTAGGCTTTAAGCTATAGTCAAATGTTTTAAGATCCGGTTGCTATGTGGAGTATTCCATTCTCTTTGTATGTCCAGGACTTAAAAAAATTAATAACGAATTTCCATTTGAGAGAAAGTATAAGTATTGAAAATTTCAAACAAATAAAAAGGAATAGCTCGGAAATGGTTCACTCCACGAGAAAAAATGTATATGAGAAATTGTGTGTTTTATAGAAATCTGCAGTTTTGTATAGTAAAATGTTGTCTATCTCTTAGGGTCATTCAGGATGAAGAGGACTTTTGAAGGCATTCCCAGAAAATTCAAGCTATGCATTTCATTCGCCAGGGAAATATTTTAAACATATGGTTTTTTAATCAGAACCGTTAGAGGTGCTTTTGAGAAAATAAAAATTTCAATAAATGTTCCATGTAAAAGGTAGCCTGGGGTGTGGGGATTTTCTTGAAAACCTTCGTGTCGCATTCTTGGGAAATATTAAATTCAAATACCAAGTTTGGTATTTCCGGTTTTTCGTGTTTGATTTATGCTGTTCACGGACATACAGACAGACACGCACACGAACGTTTCCAAAAATGCTTTATTGGCATTCAGGGCATCTCAAAACATGTATTTCCGGTGAAATCTAGGTATAGAATTTTTTATTGGAATGCAAGTTTTCCCCTACTTACTATATGTAGCAGAGAAGGGGGTTCTCCAGAACATGTATTTCTAGTGAAATCTGTGTATGAATTTTTGGGTGGAATGCAATACCTTATCTACGTACGCGACAGAGAATGTAAAAAGCGCTCACACAGTAAATACTCGAGATTTAGTTTTGAAAGCAGAAGCAGGGGACTGTTGTACTATATTGCCAGTAGATCATTAGCAGACACAAACAGAGTTTGGTATTAGTGGCTTGAATGTCTTACTGGAGAGAATTAACATTCACATCCGCACTTTGCACAAAGTTAACACTGTGCTCTCGAGTTTAAATCCATTATACATTTTCAGCATAACTTTGGGGCTGCAGTTCCATTTACATGCCCCAGATATGAACCAGAAGCGTTTCCAATTACTGTAGAGGCTCGAAATACGTACTTTTGATAAACAACTTTGAGAGACTAACATGTGCAACTGGGTGTGTCAAATACAGACTCACATTTCTTTCGATACCCAGTATCTTTTATTTAAAACCCATTTTTCTTACTTCACGTTAATAGTGTATAGAATTCTTTATATCTGATTTGATAAAAATAACTAACGATTTTTATTAAAATACAATATGTTTCATATATGTACATGACAAATAAGATTTCTTGAATTTTCTGGTAATAACCGCTGAAGTCCTCTTCATTCGGAATGAATTCCGTATAATCTTGCATATATCGGGTTATTCAAAAAGATGGAAGACTTTGCAAATTTATTTCTAATGAACGACAATAGATGGCGACACATGCAATACATCACTTAAGAGAGTAAAGTTCAAAACTTTATTTTATGTGTTCAAAATGAGCACCATTTGTTATTCGAGGACGACCAGTGCTTTTCCATTTGCATACGCAACCATCTTCTAAGAATTTATTGTATCAATTGTAAATTTTTTATGAGAGACGGCTCGTTGTTGACCTTACAACGAAATGCACGCTGCAATTAAACAATGGATTCACTCTTTGCATTATGTAACACAGAAAACGACTTTTCCTGTGGCGTCGCCATTTTCTCGTAAACAAACATTCTGTAGGCACTGAATGGAACTAATAGGTAGAGGCTTAAAACTTTGAACTTTCCTCTATTCAATTATGTGTCGCATGAGTCACTATCTAATGTTGTTGATTAGAAGTAAGTATTTAAAGTCTGATCCTTCTTTTTGAATAACCCTGTATGTTAAACTATAACACCTAGACAAAAGCTTACTGTACAAATAATGTAGATCTCTTAAAAAAAACGTAAAATATTAGTTTCAATTTTCAATGCTTCATAAATCGTTTTGTCGACCCGCTATAATACGATGATTACATATAACGTAACTGAACTGTTATAGCATCACTAATACTTAAGCGACTCGGTGGCGCACATAGCTTCCTATCGCCCATATCTTTTAACGCTTTCAAAGCAGCATTTAACCGGGGTCCATTCCCAGATAAATAATGAAATAGGTGTATTTAAAATAAAATAATCCCTGTCCATTGTAATTTTGATATTCTAAAAAAATTGAGTTCATTTCCTTTGCTTCAAGATGTGTCACTTTCATGTTACCTGCAAAAAATCAATAAATACGGCGTGCAGTTAACAATACTGCCATCTGTTGCACTATTCCCAAACACGCTCAAGATCCTGCCATCATTGCTGCCATCCAATCAGCATTTAATTGCAATTAACAAGGTAAGATCTTTTTGTAAAAAGTCAAAGGTTTTGAAATTATAGTGTAGTCAACCAAAAATAGTCGTCTGCAACCTGACCATAATACGGCGCGGGCGTTTTAAAACGGGGGCACAGACCGGCTATATGCCTACACGCTGTACTGCAGTGTATGTTACTTTTCCGATGCGCATCAGTCGTACTTCACTCGCTGCTTTGTGTTCGTGCTGTAAATAGAGTTGTACAAAGTGAAAGTTTATACAAGACATCCGTGTTGTGTGTGATTTACTTAGAGTGCTAATGTCTTGGTATTAGTCCATGCAATGTCTGCCGAAAAATTCACGTTTGAACAACGAATTTTTATGTACGATACAGAAGTAAAAACCGAATCATGTAGACAGGTGTTTAGAGAGCTTCACGAGAAATTTCCTGATATTCCAGTTACAGGTAGAGAAACTGTTAGACGTCTGGTTAATAAGTTTCGAAAAACGAAATCGCTAAACCTAAGAAATGAAAACGAGATGTTCTAACGGAGGACAAAATTGATGAAATTGGTGCGTCTATTTGTGGGGAACACGACATACGAACTTAAGGACAATATAAAATAAAAAATTCTGAACATTATTAAGAAGAGCTTATGCGTGTAAATGGAAATTTCATTCGAAGATGCCAGGAAAGTCCTTACGGAGACAGACACCACTTGTACCAAAGTTAGTACTCATTATAAAGTACACTATCCGATCAAAAGTATCCGGACACCCCACAAACATACGTTT
Source organism: Deroplatys truncata (assembly GCA_030765065.1). Lineage (NCBI taxonomy): Eukaryota > Metazoa > Arthropoda > Insecta > Mantodea > Mantidae > Deroplatys > Deroplatys truncata. The sequence goes on from CM060976.1 coordinate 266,925,746, forward strand.
TTCATCGTAGATGCATTGTGCTGCCACCTACTGTCTGGTACTCATTATCCGCGACCTCAGTAGTCATTAGACATCGTGAAACAACACAATGGGACGCACCGTGGAACTCACGGACTTCGAACGTGGTCAGATGATTGGGTGTCACTTGTGTCAGAAGTTGTACACCAGTTTTCCAAACTCCTAAACATCCCTTGGTCCACTGTTTCTGATTTGATAGTGAAGTGGAAACATGAAAGGACATGTACAGCACAAAACCGTACAGACCGACCTCATCTGTTGACTGACAGACCGCCGACATTTGAAGAGGGTCGTAAACAGTAATAGGCAGACATATATCCAGACCATCACACAGGAATTCCAAACTGCATCAGGATCCACTCCGAGTACTATGACAGTTAGGCGTGAAGTGAGAAACCTTGGATTCCATGGTCCAGCGGCTGCTCATAAGCCACACATCACGCAGGAAAATGCCAAATGACGCCTCACTTGGTGCAAGGAGCGTCAACATTACACGATTGAACAGTGACAAAACGTTGTGTGGAGTGACGAATCACGGTACACAATATGACGATCCGATGGCAGGGTGTGGGTTTGGCGAATGCCCGGTGAACGTCATCTGCCAGCGTATGTACTGCCAACAGTGAAATTCGGAGGTGGTGGTGTTATGGTGTGGTCGTGTTTTTCCTGGAGAGGGTTTGCATCCCTTGTTGTTTTGAGTGGCGCAGACCTACATTGATATTTTAAGCACCTTCTTGCTTCCCACTGTTGAAGAGCAATTCGGGGATGGCGATTGCATCTTTCAACACAATCGAGCACCTGTTCATACTGCACGGGCTGTGGAGGAGTGGTTACACGACAATAAATCCCTGTAATGCACTGGCCTGCACACAGTCCTGACTTGAATCCTATAGAACACCTTTGGGATGTTTTGGAACGCAGACTTCGTGCCAGGTCTCACTGACCTACATCGATACCTCTCCTCAGTACCGCACTCCGTGAAGAATGGGCTGCCATTCCACAAGAAACCATCCACCACCTGATCGAAAGTATGCCTGCGAGAATGAAGGCTAAGGGTGGGCCAACACCATATTGACTTCCAGCATTACCGATGGAGGGCGCCACGAACTTGTTCGTCATTTTCAGCCAGGTGTCCGGATACTTTTGATCACGTAGAGTATGTTATTATCACTCGTGAGTAAGTAACGCGGGAGTTAGGAAGCCAAAACCCCAGTGCAATAGACAACGTTTGGAGCACCCATACACGCTTTCCGTGGCCTCAGCACGAAACGACCACACTTTAGTAGTAATGAAGTCGTTCAGTCACTACCGCTCACTTCATAAATACTCACATTTAGTTACTATTATTATAGCCTTGTTACATAGTAAACTATTAAAGTCCTGTAGCTATTCGCTTGTTTTTCGTGGTCGTGAAAAGAGTAGCTATGCAATTACATGCAACGATTGGGTTTCATCTATCCATCTTGTATAGTTGACTTCACAGGCTATATCCGGAAAATTCAAGATATACATTTTATTTATAATGTAAATTTTTAACATATGCTGTTTTAATTAAAATCGTTAGAACCATTTTTTAGAAAACTAAACATTTCGAAGAATGTTCCATGAAAAGGGTAGTTTGGGGAGGGCTTTTCATGAAAATCATTGTCACATATTTAGAAAGTTCTAGATGTAAATGCAAAGCTTGGTATTTATCTAACTTTTCGTTTTTGAGTCATGTTGTACCCAGTCATACACACAGACCGTTTCATAATAACGTATTTTTATTCGGAGTGCCTCAAAACATGTATTTCTGGTGAAATCTTGGTATTGAATTTTTGGGTGGAATGCAATACCTTCTCTACTTACTAGTTACGTGGTTGAAAAAGTAATAAGATGTTGTAAGAATAATAAATGGGCAGAAAAAATTATGCGAATGTCACATAACGGAGTAGTGATTCCAGAGGTTCGTAATACAAGATCTCCACCATTCATAGAATTATCAATTTGGGGTGTATTGTCTATCATGTAAATAAGATGTAATAACCATTACTATAGTGATGAAAGTGGTTTAAAACCTGACTCTGTGTTTGTGGAGTTACCGACGATATATACTGTTAACAGATCACGACCCGCGACCTGGAGGAAGGTGTACGTGTTGTCAAACACACACGTGACGTAAGGCGCCCTGATTGCATAGACGTCAGCTTCCTTCATAATTAAAGCCAAACGTACACGAAGAACAATCTTACCCAAATAGACATTTTTAAAAAGCCATATCAGGTGACACATTCAAATTCTCCATCCACTATTGTTTATTTTTGTCTATTCTACGAAGTATTTCTTGCAGAAAAATTATAATTTCACACATATCAAAGGGATGTAGAAAATTTAAGCAATAGTTAGAGGTTTAAAAGCGGAACGTTATATGCCACCACGTTAAATGCCATATTTTATGTTTAACGGTGCGAGAAACAAACGAAATGCGACTTAGCACTTAAAAATGAAATTATTAAAAAAATACAAGCGCCTCTTAACTGGTTAATGCCACCAATTAATTCATTATATACAAATTGTGTGTTTTAAAGAGATATACGTTTCTCTTCTGTAATAAGTTTTCCTCTATATTTTATTGTTTATAGGTTCTACAAAATTATAAAGAGGACCTTATAGGCTATTCCCAAAAAATTGAGGCAGTATTTTTATCACTTAAATAATATCAGTCTAATTACGTAATATAAAAAATCTGATGTGTTACACTCAAATGACTTCCTCTACTCTTGTACAACGTATTTTTACAAACGCTTATTCTCTATCTAGTTCATGTTAATCGAGATAAACATTTTCAGACTCTATCTTATTGCTAATTTTCTTGTAGATGTAGGGGAAAATATATTTACAAGGGCAATATAGAAAAACAGTAGCCTTTAAGCACATACATATCTCTTAATAGCTGGTTGCTAGGTGCAGCACCATTCCCTTTGCCACAGATTATAACTCTTTGCATATCCAAGACAAAAAAATCTGATGTGTTCCACTCACATGACTTTCTCTACTCTTGCACAATCTAATTTTACAAACGCCTATTCTACATATGCTTCATTTTAATCGAGATATCGAGATGTTAATCTTATTGGTAATTTTCTTGTAGATGCAAGGGGAATATGGTAGCTTTTAAGCGATAGTCAAATATTTTAACGCTGGTTGTTATGTGGCGCATTCCATGCTCTTTGCATGTCCAGGACATAAAAAAATGAATAACGCATTTGAGAAAAAGTATAAGTATTGGGAAATTTAACGAAATAACAAGCAATATCTCGAAAACTGTTCACTCAACAAAAGAAATGTATATGACATAAGTTGTGTATTTTAACGCGATCTACATGTTTTGTGTAGTAAAATTTTGTCTATCTCTTATGGTTTACCAGTTATGCAAAAGTCGTTCACAATGAAGAATACTTTTGGAGACATTACCAGAAAATTCGTGATATACATTTAATTTCTTATGACATTATCTTAAACATATGATAATTTCATGAAAATCGTTAGAGCCATTTTTGAGAAAATTAAAATTTTCGAAAAATCTTCCATGTAAAGGGTAGTCTGGGGTGGGGGGATTTTCTTGAAAACCTTCGTGTCGCATCTCTGGAAGATACTGAACCTAAATATCAAGTTTGGTGCTTATCCTACTGTTCGTTTTTTGAGTTATGCTGTTCACAGACACACAGACACAAACACACACACAGACACACACACGGACATGTTTCAAAAAATGCTTTTTTTGGATTCAGGAGGTCTCAAAACATGTATTTCCGGCGAAATCTCGGTATCGAATTTTTGGGTGGAATGCAATAATTCCCCTACTTACTATACGTAGTAGAGAAAGTAAAAAATCTGATGTGTTACACTCACATGACTTTCTCTACTCTTGTACAAAGTATTTTTACAAACGCTTATTCTCCATCTAGTTCATGTTAATCGAGAAAAACATTTGCAAACTCTATCTTATTGCTAATTTTCTTGTAGATGTAAGGGGGAAATATATTTACAAGGGCAATATAGAACAACAGTAGCCTTTAAGCACATACATATCTCTTAATAGCTGGTTGCTAGGTGCAGCACCATTCCCTTTGCCACACATTAATACTCTTTGCATATCCAAGACAAAAAAAAATGAATAACGAATTCCCATTTGAGAAAATAAGTATTGAAAAATTTAAGGGAATAACAAGCAATATCTCGAAAATGATTCCCTCAACAAAAAAAAGGAAATGACATAAATTGTGAATTTGAATGCGATCTACATGTTTTGTGTAGTAAAATTTGGTCTATCTCTTATGGTTTACCAGTTATGCAAAAGTCGTTCACAATAAAGAATACTTTGGAGACATTCCCAGAAAATTCGAGATATACATTTTATTTACCATAAAAATATCTTAAACATATGATATTTTCATAAAAATCGTTAGAGCCATTTTTGAGAAAATTAAAATTTTCGAAAAATCTTCCGTGTAAAGGGTAGTCTGGGGTGGGGGATTTTCTTGAAAACCTTCGTGTCGCATCTCTGGAAGATACTGAACCTAAATACCAAGTTTGGTGCTTATCCTACTGTTCGTTTTTGAGTTATGCTGTTCACAGACACACAGACACAGACACACACACAGACACACACACGGACATGTTTCAAAAAATCTGATGTGTTACACTCACATGACTTTCTCTACTCTTGTACAATCTATTTTTACAAACGCCTATTCTCCATATGCTTCATGTTAATCGAGATATCGAGATGTCAATCTTATTGGTAATTTTCTTGTAGATGCAAACGGAATATGGTAGCTTTTAAGCGATAGTCAAATATTTTAACGCTGGTTGCTATGTGGCGCATTCCATTCTCTTTGCATGTCAGGACATAAAAAAATGAATAACGTATTTGAGAAAAAGTATAAGTATTGGAAAATTTAAGGAAATAACAAGCAATATCTCGAAAACGGTTCACTCAACAAAAGAAATGTATATGACATAAGTTGTGTATTTTAACGCGATCTACATTTTTTGTGTAGTAAAATTTTGTCTATCTCTTATGGTTTACCAGTTATGCAAAAGTCGTTCACAATGAAGAATACTTTTGGAGACATTCCCAGAAAATTGGAGATATACATTTCATTTCTCATGACATTATCTTAAACATATGATATTTTCATCAAAATCGTTAGAGCCATTTTTGAGAAAATTAAAATTTTCGAAAAATCTTCCATGTAAAGGGTAGTCTGGGGTGGGGGGATTTTCTTGAAAACCTTCGTGTCGCAGCTCTGGAAGATACTGAACCTAAATACCAAGTTTGGTGCGTCTCCGACTGTTCGTTTTTGAGTTATGCTGTTCACAGACACACACACAGACACACACACAGACACACACACACACAGACACACACACACACAGACACACACACGGACATGTTTCCAAAAATGCTTTTTTTGGATTCAGGAGGTCTCAAAACATGTATTTCCGGTGAAATCTCGGTATCGAATTTTTGGGTGGAATGCAATACTTCCCCTACTTACTATACGTAGTAGAGAAAGTAAAAATGCTTTTTTTGGATTCAGGAGGTCTCAAAACATGTATTTCCGGCGAAATCTCGGTATCGAATTTTTGGGTGGAATGCAATACTTCCCCTACTTACTATACGTAGTAGAGAAAGTAAAAAATCTGATGTGTTACACTCACATGACTTTCTCTACTCTTGTACAAACTATTTTTACAAACGTTTATTCTCCATATGCTTCATGTTACTCGAGATATCGAGATGTCAATCTTATTGCTAATTTTCTTGTAGATGCAAGGGGAACATGGTAGGTTATAAGCGATAGTCAAATCTTTTAAGCGCTGGTTGCTATGTGGCGCATTCTATTCTGTTTGCATATCCAGGAGATAAAAAATTGAATAACGAATTTGAGAAAAAGTATAAGTATTGGAAAATTTAAGGAAATAACAAGCAATATCTCGAAAATGGTTCACTCAACAAAAAAAATGTATATGACATAAATTGTGTATTTTAACGCGATCTACATTGCTTGTGTAGTAAAATTTTGTCTATCTCTTATGGTTTACCAGTTATGCAAGAGTCGTTCACAATAAAGAATACTTTTGGAGACATTTCCAGGAAATTCAAGATATACATTTTATTTGTCATAAAAATATCTTAAACATATGATATTTTAATCAAAATCGTTAGGGCCATTTTTGAGAAAATTAAAATTTTCGAAAAATCTTCCATGTAAAGGGTACTCTGGGGTGAGGGGATTTTCTTGATAACCTTCGTGTCGCATCCTTGGAAGATACTGAACCTAAATACCAAGTTTGGTGTTTATCCGACTGTTCGTTTCTGAGTTATGCTGTTCACAGACAGACACACAGACAGACAGACAGACACACAGATACACACACGGACATGTTTCCAAAAATGCTTTTTTTTTAATTCAGGGGGTCTCAAAACATGTATTTCCGGTGAAATTTCGGTATCGAAATTTTGGGTGGAGTACAATACTTCCCCTACTTACTATACGTAGTAGAGAATGTAAAAAATAATAACAGCCCGCCTTAAAGCAATATGTGTATATAATAATATGCAAAATGTACGTAACAGTCATTGCATTATGTTTATATTATTATCTACATTTATAATAATGTTATGTGAATATATTACGTAGTTTAACAATGTAGGAGCTGTGAGAATAGAAGCAAACTGCCTTCCGTAGCTAACAGAATTATAAATTAGAAGCCGAAAGTTGCTAACAATGAGGTAAACTTGGGACAACAATAAATTAGAAAGTTTAATAATGCCACTAATAATTCTTAGAGCAATAATGTAATATTTGAAACAGGTTATAAATAGCCAATTAAAAACTAGAAAAGCTTTATGTTAAATAAAAGTATTCTATTGGAGTAGGCTTAGCCAATCAGAGACTTGAAATAGAAGAAATGTGCAAATTCAGGCGGGAGACGCTACAAGGTTGCGTACCCGATAGGTACGGTAAAGGTTAAATGTGAGAAATAGAACTTCATTGCGGTGAGAATAATATAAAGTTTACGTCTTTAAAAGTGCAAATAACAATAATCTCACAGCTCTACAGTATGATATATCAGTGAAGTGTTATTTAATCGTGTGAAGCATTAATAAACATAGTACAATGCAATCATAATTTGTGTAAGCCTTGTACTTTAGCCGTACCAGCCCCGCTAATAGATACGTATTCTGAAAATTACTACTGACGCAACCGAGGCATATATATATATATATATATATATAACATTTAATTAAACATTAAAATACAACGTTGATTTCTAAACGAAGGCCATCGAAACTTTGAACCGTACGTGGGGCGAACACTCCAAGAAAGATATCTCCTGATAATGTGGTGCAAACAGCAACAATTAAACCTCTGCAAGTTAAGGCTCACATACGTGGGGCAACACAACATCTTCAAATTTCAAGATATATATTTTATTTGAAATTAAACATCTTATACTCATGGTGTTTTAATTCAGATCATTACAGCTATTTTAGAGAAAATCAAACTACTGGGAATTTTCCGTGCAGAGAGTAGTTTTGGCACAAGATCTTCGTGTTAGATCTTTGAAAGATATTGAACATTTTGTTTTTTAGTTACGCTGTTAACCGACAAAATGATAGCCAGGCATTGGATTGCATTGACTAGGAGGAGACTCGGCACCGATTCAGAGCGGATATTGCACCTATGCCCCGGGAGGAACCAAAGCGACGGCACAGCAATGAAGATGTCCCTAATTTTCCAGACATACACACCCCGGCAGACGGACAGGCAGACTGATGATTTAACCAAGAGGGGGTGAGTCAAAAGAACATTCTTTCCCCTGTCGTGCTGCACCGAAGCACCATCACCGACATTTTTTATTATGAAAGATGCCAAAGGGATGAAGGATGAATGAAATAAAGAATGGGACGTAATGGAGGGACAGGAAATTCGAGGGGTGAAAGAAGACACTCCATTATTCGCTTGATGACCCGGGAAACCTTCGAAAAAAATATGGGCCAGAGTGGGCGATCGCCGGGAATCGATCCTGGAACCTCCCAAATGCGGGCCACAGACGTGACCGCCTCAGCCATCCCGCTCATTCATGCGTACATATGGATATTTTTCTAAGAATCTTATTGTTGCATTCACATGACTTTTCCTACTCATTCTTCCACAACCTACTTTTACTTTCTCTACTACGTACAGTATGTAGGGGAAGTATTATATTCCACCCAAAAGTTCGATACCTAGTTTTCACCTGAAATATATGTTTTGAGGCCCCCTGAATACAAAACAAGCATTTTTTGAAACATGGTCCGTGTGTCTGTCTATCTGTGTGTCTGTGAAAAGCATAACTCAAAAACGAACAATCGTATAAACACCAAACTTGGTATTTAGGCTGAGACAGTAACTATGGTTATATATATATACCATATATACAATAATGTGAATTGTAATGTGAAATGGTATTATTAAGAAAAACACTTGTATAAATAGAAGTTAAGGCATAAGTTTTATGTATGTGCAAGTGTAGCTGGAGCTGTGGAATTCTTATTAAAAGCCGACAAACATATCTTTGTGTTAGAATTAGGGCCCAGGCAAAAAGGACTTGTATGGGAAAGTCATAAAAGCCAGACCTTGAGTCTTTGTGAAATAGAAAAGGCGACAAACGAAAACAACATATTTTTGTAGGGAGGCCACATGTTTGCAAACGTCGAACAATACCCGGGTAAGTCTTCTGGAAGGTTCCAAGCTGAACGAAGACAGACAATGAAGAATATGTTTAATCTTCAAGGGGAGAAATGGTAGTTCTAGCGTCTCCATCAGCCAGGGCGGTTGAGTATAAAGTGCTGCGTTGTGAATAAGATACATGTAAGCTCTCACAAGCAGGCGATATTATTTACTTCTTATAATGTAGTAGGAACGGTGAAAGGTTATCGATTTAAAGGTCTCTAGGAACGTGTGATAAACATTACAATTATTTCTAGAGCGCGTATAGAATACTTGATTGCTTAGCGACCGCAAGTTTGGCTTACGAACGTGGTAGGGCTCGAACGTTCTACAGCACCAACTAACTTAAGAACTGTGTAGATTATTACTAAGTCAGTAAATGCGTGTGCCATTAAAGCATAGTGTTCTTCAATAACTTAATCTATTGTTAGAGTTGTTACTTTTTATCTTCCTTCCCGTATCACACCCTGCAAAGTTATACAAGCTCTACCAAAACCCAAATAACAGCAGCCGTGGCAAGAAATAAAGATAAACAATAAGAGTAAGAACTAAAACATCAGATATTTAACAACATTACCATAGTTCATATATTAATTCATAGATTAATATAGTGGACATACTGCGAGTTATGATCTCCCTCCACGAGTAAACCGCAAGGTTCAGTATCTTTCAGAGATGCGACACGAAGGTTTTCAAGAAAATCCCCCCACCCCATATTACCCTTTATATGGAACACTTTTCGAAAATTTTAATTTTCTCAAAAATGGCTCCAACGATTTTGATTAAAATATCATATGTTTAAGATATTTTCATAACAAATGAATTCTATATCTCGAATATTATGGGAATGTCTCCAAAAGTATTCTTCTTTGTGAACGACTTTTGCATAACTGGTAAACCATAAGGCATAGACAAAATATTACTATACAGAAAATGTAGATGGCGCTCAAATAACCAATTTATGCCATAAACATTTTTTTTTTGTTGAGTGAACCATTTTCGAGATATTGCTTGTTATTCCCTTAAATTTTCCAATACTTATACTTTTTCTCAAATGGGAACTCGTTATTCGTTCTTTTGTCCTGATAATGCAAAGAGAATGGAATACTCCACATAACAACCACCTCTTAAAACATTTGACTATCGCTTAAAGCCTACCAATTCCCCTTGCATCTACAAGAAAATTAGCAATAAGATTAACACCTCGATATTTCGATTACAATGAAGCAATTGGAGAATAAGCGTTTGTAAAAAAAAGTTTGTACAAGCGCAGAGAAAGTCATGTGAGTGTAACACATCAGATTTTTAGAAACCGTCTTTTTCCATCCTTTTTCCTGTTAATCGAAATAGACTTTCATTCCACATTTAGAAACTTCGTTGGAGGTATAAGAAGAATACAGTAAGCTAAAGCGATGGTCAGATCTTTCAAAACGTGTTGTTAGATGATGGCTTTGAAATTCCAAGCTCAATACATTGGCACGACAAAAGAAAGGAAAAAAAGATTTACTTCTTAAAAAAAAAGTAATAGCGTTAAAAATTCCAACCAATAACAAAGAATATCTCGAAAATGATTAACGCTACGAAAAATGTTATTTGACATAAATTGTATACCGTAAGGAGATCAACATTTTCACTTTCTCTACTACCTATAGTAAGTAGGGGAAGTATTGTATTACACCCAAAAATTCGATACAGAGATTTTACATGTTTTGAGTTTCCCTGTATCCAAACGGAAATTCGAAAAATGTCCGCGTGTGGGTCTGTGAACAGCGTAACTCAAAACGGTTAAGTCAGAGAAATGCCAAATTTTGGTATTTAGGTTAAATATCTTCTATAGAAGCGACAAAAAGATTTTGAGCCCGAAACTACCCTTTATATGAAACATTATTCGATTTTTTTTGTTTTCTAATAACTGGCTATAATCATTTTATTAAAGTACCACATATTAAATGTTTTTCCGTGATAAATAAAGTGTAAATCATGAGTTTTCTGGGAATAGCATATGAAGTCCTCTTTATTCGAAAGGAGTTTTGTATTACCTTGTAAAAATGGTACACGTTAAGGGTGAGTCCAATATGTACACAAAAAATGCAATCTCTTCACAACACGCAGCTTATTTCAAATAAGTTTTTCTGACATAATCCATCTCGAGATATGCATTATTAAAGGTTAGAATTGTTCATTACTTGGCTGTTCTCTTGTAGTCCTGTCAACATTCAGTTGTTTCTCGCGATGTCATGGAAACAGTATGGAATTTTAAGGCCAGCATATAGCGTCCAGTTGTTAAACATTTGACTATCGCTGCTGTCTTTGTATCTATAACGAAATGTGTAATGTAGCTATTTCTGAAAAGGTTTATTTGGTTTAAAATGTAGCAGAAGAAAATGTAAGCTTTAGTAAGTGAGGCAGTATTCTTAACACTTAAATGATTTTAGTCAAACTATATAATATATAAATTCAATAACAGCCCGCCTTAAAGCAATATGTGTATGTAACAACATATAAAAAGTGTACAGTAATGTTATTGTAAATGTTTATATTATTGTATACATGTTCAATAATGTTATGTGATTGTATTACGTAATTTAATAATGTAGGAGCTCTGAGAAATAGGTCAAACCTTGCTAACAATGAGGTAACAATGAGGTAACCTTGAGGCAATAAGGTGTTTTAGAGTTTAAATGTTACTTGTGATTCTTGGAGCAACAATAATGTAATTCTTGTGACAGTTTATCAAATATACAATCAACAACCAGAAAAATCTTTGGTTAAATGAAGGTATTCTATTGGAGTAGGTTTAGCCAATCAGAAACTGAAATATAGCAAAATTTTAAATCTAGAAGTCAGTTGCTTGAAGACAGTGTTCCTAACCGGACGCGAGATGTATAATACGTATTCAGTGTGAGATGAAAATAGTTAACGTGTTAAAATGTGCAAGTAAAAAACAAAAGCATCTCACAGCTCTCTATATCAGTGAAGTATTATTTAAATCGTGTCAAGAATTAATAAAAAGGAGTGAATTAAAAATTATAATCTGTGTAAGCCAACATTCTTCAGCCGCATCAAGCCCTATTAAGAAATTCATGTCTCTAAAAATAATACTGACTCAGCAGAGGCAAACAAAAATATATAATATTTAAAGAAACAGTCAAATTACAAAGTTAATATTTTTTTTTAAATTTGGGGCATAGGCCACCTGAAAGTGCATTTGGAGCGAAGGCTACTCGAAAGCGGGTACAATACGTGCGGCTGCAACGAACTTCAAGCTCGGCTCCCAACAGTTGAAATATAATACAACTCTTTCAATACAACCTATTTCAAATTGGCTCCCAAAGCGTGGGGAAAATAACAATACAACAAATAACCTTCTTCATAAGAATAGTTTGTATAACCACCAATAAAGAAAGAGGGCAGAGAAGGTCAAGTGAATGCATCACATCACATTTTTAGAAAGAGGTCCGTTGTGTGTGTGTGTGTGTGTGTGTGTGTGTGTGTGTGTATGTGTATGTGAACAACATATTTCAAAAACGAAAATTTTAATAAATACTAAATTTTTTTATTTAGGTTCAGTACCTTCCAAAGATGCGACACTAAGTTTTTGAAGAAAATTCTACAATCCCAAAGAAGTCTTTACATGGAACATTCTTTAAAAATTTTTATTCTGTAAAACAATAGCGTATATTGTAGCCTGTGAAGTCCTCATCTTTCGGAGGAGATTTTGAGTAATATTGTTTAACTGATAAACATTAAGAGATAGACAGAACGTGTTTCTCGCTTTAAAACACGCAATTTATTTCAATTAAGCTTTTTTGTGTCCTAAGCCGTTTTGGAGACATCCGTTATTAAAAGTTCGAATTTTATTTTCTTGGTCATTCTCTTTAAAGTCCTGTCAACATTCAGTTGTTTCTCGCGAACTCATGGAAACAGTATGGAATTTTAAGGCAGCATATAGCGTCCAGTTGTTAAACATTTGACTATCGCTGTTCTCTTTGTATCTAAACGAAATGTGTAATGTAGCTGTTTCTGTAAAGGTTCTCGATTAAACTGTAGTAGATAGAAAAATAAGCTTTAGTAAGAATGCTTTGTATAGCCACTAATAAACGATAGAGGGTAGAGAAAGTCAGGTGAATGTAACACATCAGATTTTTATGTAGTAAACCTTTGTCTCTCTGTTAAGGTTTATCAATTTTACAGAAGCCATTCAGAATGAAGGAGATTGAATGGTCAATTTGAGGCAGTATTTTTAACATTTGAATAACTTCAATTAAATTGTATAACATATAAATGCAATAACAGCTCGCCTTGGAGCAATATGTGTGTAATAATTTATAAACATGTATGTAACAGTCATTGCAAATGCTTATATTATTGCAAATTTGTTTAATAATGTTATGTGAATTCATTAGGTAATAAATAAGGTAAGAGCTGTGAGAATAATAAGTTCAACGTTGCTAACAATGAGGTAACCTTAAGGCAATAATGAGTTTGAGAGTTTGAATGCTACTAGTCACAATTAGCGCAGTAGGGCATAATTTGAGACAGTTTTAAAGTAGCCAATCAACAGCCAGAAAAAGCTTTAATTAAATGCAGGTATTCTATTGGACTAGGATTAGCCAATCAGAGACTTTAAATACAGAAGTTTAAGGGTTTGGACGGTTGAAATATGTTCAGTTGCCTGCAGACCTTGGTAGTGATCGGATGGAAGACGTGTTCTCTAAAGAAATATTACGTATTCGTGTGAAACGAAAATTATGTATATACGTTAACAAAGTGCAAGTATTAAATTAAAAGAAGCTCACGGCTCTTGATATCAGTGTAGTGCTATTTAATTTGTGTCAAGGATTAATAAAAAGAAGTGAATTTAAAACATAAAATCTGTGTAGGCCTACATTCTTGTCGCACCACGCCCTGATTAAGAGAAACGTGTCTCTAAGGTAAGACTGACGCAGCCGAGGCAAACATAAACATGAATACTATCTATAGAAGCAGTTTAATAACAAAGTTAATTAAACTTTTTTAAAACTTGGAGCGTAACACGGCTTCTCATACGTAGCAGCATATTACGTAAATAACTTCAAGTTTGGCACCCATAGGTACGTGGGGCATAGGTATACTACTTCAAGTTGGCTACCCAAGCGTGTAGCTGACAGCAAAACAATAAATAAGTAAACAATTCAACTTCACTAACTTCTCCGAAGTTGATGCCCAAAGCGTGGTGCAAACTTCAACAAAAAAATTCCTTCATCAACAACTAATAACAATGTTCAAAATTGACGTCCATACGTGGAACATAAAAGGAGCTAAATAAATAATCAAATACAACGTAAAGACAATTAACTACTTCAACATAACAAATTATTCAAGTTATAAATCTTAATTGCCATGCAAATATGTTAAACATACGATATTTTAATTAAAATCCTACTACCGTTTTTCGAGAAGTCAAAATTATGGATATTTTTCCATGTATTTCTATACTTTCAGGTAAGGGCATTCACCATTTCGTTTTTGGGGCTCACACAGATACAGGTCAATTTTTTTGGATTCAGGTGCTTTAAAATATGTATTTGCGGTGTTTTCTCGACATGTAGTATTTGAGTGAAGTGCAATATTTCCCGTAACTCATGCGGTGATGAAACTAATAGCTGTTTTCTTACCTCAACGGTTTGGTTGAACTATTTCGGTAATCTTATCTGTTTTTCCGGTCCGACATTTCCTGATTCAACATTTTCCTTGTTTGCCTATAGAACTATTATTATAATAACACGCCACTTTGTGATGAAATATTCCCTAACGAGCGAACAAGTAATTTGTGCTTGTTCAAAGTTTTATGTACTTTTAAACACTAGTGTTTTTACTGTAGGTTACAATTTTGAAGGGAATCGTTTTGTGCCATCGCTATGTAGTACATTACATTACGTTTAATCAATAAGCTTCGGTCCGGAAAAGGCATTTGCTTGTTACGGAATAACAAAGTTTGGAAAGAAGAAAATAACATGGCCGAGCCATGTTTAATGTATATAATTTGTTTGATGTGTAAAGGCAATGGGGAGGCTCACCCACGGCAAATCACGCAAGAGGTAAAGAAAATGAACACTGGGGGATGCAGCGCAGTTAAAAAAGAAGACAGCGAAGGTTGCGCATTCTATGTTTTCGCTCCACAATATCCATGAAGGCAAACATCACAGACAAGAAGAATTTTTTAATTAAATAGAAAAGTTGTTTACGTTTCCCTAGAGGGGTAAATACATTTTTTTGATTAATGATATGAATTCCTGTAAAGGTAGAAAAGTAAATACACATCATGTTCCGAAGAAAGTTAAATTCAGTTTGTTACCTGCATAATTATATCGTTACCAACACTCTTCTTTCTGCAATACTTGCGAGTCATAGGGCTTCGCGTTAACAGGGGGTTCTGAGTTCCATTCCTGGTACCGACCAATCAGCTGACCATGCTCTTTTACCAAGAATCTCCTTTCCCTAATTTCGCTTTCCCTTTTATGTTTATGGTGTACTTAGGACTCTGTAGTGTCGGTCGGTGTCGGATAGATGGTGCGGGTGGTACTCGTTGCGAAGCTTTTCTCTGAGCTGCCAGCAAGTGGGTCGAGTTATCCCCGGTTCCGCCAGAGGGGAGCCTTCTCTGAGCATCCCGCCGGTGACACCGGGTCATCAAACTTGAATCGTTAATGACTACTGCGCACCTCTGTTGGCCGGTCTATAGCCCCCTATGGTTCCTTCACCTCACCCATTCTTCTTGGGAGTAGTAAGCACAAAAGATACGCGTTGGGTCCAGGTGCGAAGTGTCCCCTCCGTTCCTTCGTCATAGGCCATCCAAAAATTCAATACTAGATTTAGTCGAAAATGCATGTTTTGAGGTCCCTTGAATAAAATAACAGCATTTTAGAAAAAGCTCAGCTCCGCGTGCATGTGTGTGTGTGTGTGTGTGTGTGTGTGTGTGTGTGTGTGTGTGTGTGTGTGAACAGCATAAATCAAAATGAAACTTCTAAAAATGTGACACAAAGATTTTCAAGAAAATCCCACAACCTCTGACTACCCTTTACATGGAAAGTTTTTCGAATATTTTTATTTTCTCAAAAAGGGCTCTAACTGTTTTAATTAAATTATTATGTATTTAAAATATTTTCATGGCAAATTAAATGTCATATATCTTGAATTTTCTGGGAATGTTCCCAAACCTTCTCTACGTTCTAAATGACTTTTTACATAACTGGTAAACCGTAAGAGATAGAGAAACTTTTTCTACGCAAAAAATGTAGATTTCATTAAAACACACAGTTTATATCATATACATTTTTTTGAGGAGTGAACCATTTCCGAAATATTCTTTGTTATTTCTTTGAATTTTCCAATACTTATACTTTTTCTCAAATGAGAATTCGTCATTCGCTTTTTTATGTCCTGGACATACAAAGAGAATGGAATGCTGTACATAGCAACCAGCTCTTAAAACATTTGACTATCGCTTAAAGCCTACCTTATTCCCCTTGCACCTACAAGAAAATTAGTAATAAGATAATTTCTGCAAACGTTTATCTGGATTAACATGAAGTACATGGAGAATAAGCGTTTGTAAACGTCTGTAAACTAGTAGAAAAAGTCATGTGTGCGTAACACATCAATTTTGTTTATTTTCAAATGTCGCACGAAAATTTTCAAGAAAGTCCCCCAAACACAATTTACTCTTTTATTTTGTTTTCCAAAAATGACTAACAATTTTGATTAAAATACCGTATTTAAATGAAAAATGAATTGTAAATCTTAAATTTTCTTGCAATAGCTTGAGAAGTCCACTTTATGCGGAAGGAATTTTTTATACGTACTACACAAGAAATGTAGATTTCTTTAAAAAACACTTTTATTAGACTTTTTTAATTGCATAAGCCATTTACGAGATATCTGTTATTAATGGTTAGAATTGTGCTTACTTGGTCATTCTTTAAAGTCCTTTCAACATTCATTTGTTTCTCGCGATGTCATGGAAACAGTATGGAATTTTAAAGTCAGCATATAGCGTCCAGTTGTTAAACATTTGACTATCGCTGTTCTCTATAAAGAAATGTGTAATGTAGCTGTTTCTGTAAAGGTTTAGCTGGATTAAAATGTAGTAGACAGAAAAATAAGCTTGAGTAAGAACATTTTGTATACCCACTAATAATCTATAGAGGGTAGAGAAAGAAATCTGAATGTAACACACATAATAGCACAGAAATATGTGAACGTGTGGTTAGTGCAAACATCCCCTCTTTCCTGACCTTTATTTATCTCAGATTTGAATGACGTTAAAGCAAAAGTTGTCCCACTTGAGGCGAGATACAATACAGGAGTTTGCGAGAACGTCATCGTCCTCCTCCAGGAAGGATAAAAAGGTCCTTTAACGCGACTAAAATAATAAAGAAGGCTGGTGCGGTAGAAAAGTGCAAACAAAAGAATGTTGCCAGTCATTGTGTGTCGTGTTTGAGTAGAGGGACTGTCCAGCTCAGCTGTGGCATTAGACAAATGATTCACAGGAGGTCCAACAGACCCCCCCCCCATTGTGAGGGGAAGGAAGGCGTGCTGCAGTCCTTCTGCTATTCAATATTTTAATTGTATGCGGTGCGTTGAAACAAACTTTTCCTTCTGTGTTATTACTTTCCCTGCCACATACGTGTGGTAGAGAGAGACATTATTGTAATATCGAGAATTCCCAAAAAATTGTGTTTTCAATCCCCCTGAAGCAAAAACAAAATTCACATGACTTTTCCTTCCCACTTTTCTACAAGCTGTTGTTACAAAGGATTCTTTTATCTGATTCGCGTTTAACTTTTGCAGAAACGTATTCATTACAAATATGTTTGTAACTACAAGGAGAATAAAGCAGCATTAAGCAATAGTCAAGTCTTTTAAAATAGTAGCATCTTCATAATTTGATGTGTTCCACTCACATGACCTTCTCTACTCACTTTGGTACAAACTATTCTTACAAAAACTTATACTTGTTAATCTAGATAAACTTTCAGATAACATACACTTCGTTTGAAATTCCTTCTTATGCATGACCACCAGGAGGGAAAACACTATAAGGATTCCGCACTTGAGAACGAGGAAGTATTTAAACATTCAAACCAATAACATGAAATATCTCAAATATAGTGACAGACAGGCAGGCAGGCAGGCAGACAGGCGGGTGGATGGATGGATGGATGGATGGATGGATGGATGGATGGCAGTGCCAAAGGCACAACCGCCTTATATTCGGCTGAGACGGCAGTGACCTCGGCATTACGCTACAGCGCAGCAGCGGCGCAGGACGTGTCAAGGGTAAGTTTATCAGCTGTGAGCTGACTTAGTCGTTGCTTTGTCTCCGTGTTGCGAAGTAATTCGACAATACGTGTGTTGTGTGTGATTTCCTTAGGAATGTTATTCTCTTATTAGTCCACGGAAATGCCTGTCAACAAATTCACGCTTGAACAGCGTATTTTTATGTACGATGCATGCGTTAAAACTGAATCATGTAAGACAGATGTGTAGACAATGTTCCGGATAGAGACACTGTTCAATAAATTTACAACAACGAGATCGCTGAACGCTAAATAATAAAGTTTGTAGGAACAATCCCGACACATAGACGAACTTAAGGACAATATAAAAACAGAAATTATGAACATTACGCAAGAAGAACTTATGCGTGTGAATGGTAATTTCATCCGACGATGTCACGCAGATGGACACCATTTTCAACAACACTTATAACAAAGTTAGCACTCATTACATATATGTTACTAACACTCGTGAGTAAGTAACGCGGGCGTTACGAATGGAAAACCCCGCAGTGTAGTAGACTCTGTGCGGAGCACGCATTCACGCGACACGCGACCTTGGCATAAAACGAAGGCACTGTACAATTTTAATCAAAACCTTGAGCCATTTTTCGGAAAATCAAAATTTTACAAAAAATGTTCCTTTTAAAGGGTAGTTTGGGCTGAAAATTGGAAGATCCTCATCTTAAATACCAAGTTTAGTGTTTAACTGAGTGTTCATTTTTCAGCTATGCTGTTTATAGACTCGCACATGGCCCTTTTTACTTCCTCTACTACGTGTACTTAGTAGGGAAAGTATTGCATTCCATCCAAAAATTTGATAACACTTCCCCGGAAATATATATTTTGAGGTGCCCTGAATTCAAATATAGAATTTTTGGAAACAATGTGTGTCTGTATGTCTATCTGTGAAATCTAACTCAAATACGAAAAATCGGGCAAATACCAAACTTGGTATATGAGTTTAGTATCTTCCAAGTTATCACGAAGTTTTTCAAAACAATATCCCCACGCCAAACTACCCTTCATGTGGAACATTTATCAAAAGGTTTAATTTTCTGAAAAATGGCATTAAGAACTGGTTGCTATGTGGCGCATTCCATTTTATTTGTATGTCCAGGACATAAAAAAATAAATAACGAATTCCCATTTTAGTAAAAGTATAAATATAGTAACATTTAAGGGAATAACAAGCAATATCTCCAAAATGGTGCACTCAACAACAAAAATGTATATGACATAAATTGTGTACTTTAACGTGATCTACAGTTTTTGTGTAGTAAAATTTTGTCTATCTCTTATGGTTTACCAGTTATGCAAAAGTAGTTCACAATGAAGAATACTTTTCGAGACATTCCCAGCAAATTCGAGATATACATTTCATATCTCATATGATATTTTAATCAAAAGTGGTTATAGCCAGTTTTGAGAAAATTAAAATTTTCGAAAAATGTTCCATATAAAGGGTAATCTGGGGTGAGGGGATTTTCTTGAAAACCTTCGTGTCGCATCTCTGGAAGATACTGAACCTAAATACCAAGTTTGGTGTTTATCCAAATGTTCGTTTCTGAGTTATGCTGTTCCCAGACACACACAAGGACATGTTTCCAAAAATGCTGTTTTTGGATTCAGGAGGTCTCAAAACATATATTTCCGGTGAAATCTCGGTATCGAATTTTTGGGTGGAATACAGTACTTCCCCTACTTATTTAACGTAGTAGAGAAAGTAAAGATCTTACTATCGCTTTAGCCTTTTGTATCATCCTTATGCCTACAGTGAAACGTGTGAATGTGTAACCAAAGTTTATCTCTATCAATAATAAGTAGGTACACACATAAATTTTTGAAAGAGTAGTACGTAGAAGAGTGGGTGTTGAAAGTCATGTGAACCTAACGCAATATTGTGCAGTGACCCTATTTTAAAGGCTTGACTACCTTAAAGCCTGCTTTACCTCACTTTGCACCAACGAAGTTTGTATGCAAATGTTTACCTACATGTGAAGTAAATAAAGTGCGGCCATTTTAAGCTGAGGCCACAAACCCACTATTCCTTCCTCACTTTAAGCATCGTACGCTTGAGGTTTTTGTAGTACGGAACTGATCAACAAAGACAGACTAATTTTTCCCTGTAGCTTCCTTGACAGTTTCCTGTCTGTACCATGAATACTTAAACAAAGCGGGGTTTTATGTATAATGTCCATAGGTGGCAGCACTCTCGTATCGGTAGGTTGGTAGTAATGCCCCGTTTTGTAGTTCCTACTTGCACACAGCACAATAAAATTCTGTTTGCGTTTAAGCCATATATCCTCTGAAACTTAGGAAAAGCTGCAGCCAGCGTACGGAGAAGATACACTACCCCGTGCAACAATGTCTAGCTGTTTCACGGAGTTGAGGCAGTATTTTTAACACTTAAATGATTTCAGTCAAATTATATAGTATAGAAATTCAATAACAGCCCGCCTTAAAACAATATGTGCGTGTAACAATACATATAAAATGTATGTAACAGTCATTGTATATGTTTGTATTATTGTATCCATGTGTAATGATGTTATGTGAATATATTACGTAATTTAATAATGTAGGAGCTGTGAGAATAAAAGGTTAAAAGTTGCTAACAATGAGGTCACAATGAGGTAACCTTGAGGCAATAATGAATTTGAGAGTTTAACAATGCAACTTCTGATTCTTGGAAGCAATACTGTAATTTTAGTGACAGTTTATAAAATAGCCAATCAACAACCAGAAAAAGCTTTAATTAAATGAAGGTATTTTATTGGAGTAGGATTAGCCAATCAGAAACTGAAAAGGAGAAACTTTTTACAAATTTAGAGTTCAGTTGCCTGCAAGCAGTGTTCCTAACCGGATGCGTGATGCGTCCTTGAGAAATTTTATACGTATTTTGTGTGAGACAAAAATAGTTTACGTGTTAAAAACTGCAAGTATTTAACAAAAACATCTCACATATCTCTCTCTCTCTCTCTCTCTCTCTCTATATATATATATATATATATATATATATATATATATCAGTGAAGTGTTAATTAAATCCTGTCGAGCATTAAAAAAGGAGTGAAGTAAAATAATAAATAATCTGTGTAAGCCTACATCCTTCAGTTTGAGGCAGTATTTTATACCACAATACTGTGAATGCCAGAGTGATTGTAGTGTAAATTAACATTATTGTATAACAATGATTTTAGATGTTTGTTAGCTATAAGCATTGTTAGGACATACGTTTACAGGCCACACTGAAACTGACAATAGGAGTGGGTAACAATGAAACGATGGGGCAAACAAATGACGTCAGTGTAGCGCACCTTTCTTTAGAAATAGAGGGAATATCTTCCCTAGAGCATATGTTTTAGTAATTATGATTGGCCTATAAAACAGATGCTAATGTTGGCGCGATTTATTAACCAATAGCAGCTCGATTATAATGTTTAGGCATATCGGGGTGAGGGAGTATAAATTCCAGAGCCAAAGGCAAGTATCGCGCAGTTCAACAGAATCATTCACAAGGTAAACGTCGCGCAGTTCTAAGAAATCTCTCTCGCGAGTTACACGTCAGGCAGTTCTAAGGAAGCATTCATGAGGTGCACATTACGCAATTCTACAGAATCTGTCGCGACGTAAAGTTAGTTACAAAATGTGAAATACGCGAATTAATAGTGCGCGGCAAATACGTGATTGTAGTTACATTCGAAAATATAACAGTTTCAGTCAGGCGTGTATAAAGATTAAAAATGTGAAATTAATTGTGTCGGCAATAAAAGGTAAAAACAAATTCTTTTATCAGTGTTATCTTTTAGTAACAACTCCTTTCCGTTTACCCGCCCTGCTAAGAGATATTTGCTCGACTGAGTAAGAATAGCTAGCCGGAGCACAAAGAACCCAAAATTCAAAATAGTAAAACAATAACAGGCGCTCAGCGAAAAAAGGATAACACGACAGGTTACTGCGACAAGTTGCACCACTCCCGGCTAAGATATCCATGTCTTTAACAAAAATACTGACGCAGCCGAGGCAAACATAAATATATAATATTTAAAGAAACAGTCAAATTACAAAGTTAATATTTTTAAACTTGGGGCAAAGCCCACCTGAAAGTACATTTGGGGCGAAGGCTACCGGAAACCGGGTACTATACGTCCGGTTGCCAACTACTTCAAGTTCGGCTCCCCTACAGTTGAAATATAATACAACTCTTTCAATACAACCTACTTCAAATTGACGCCCAAAGGTGGTGCCATTAACGTAAAGATATAATAACCTACTTCAAATTGGTTTCCATACGTGGGGCTAATAACAATACAACAAAACATCTTCTTCAGAGTTCAAGAAAGGCCGACTTCTCTGTGTTAAGAAAGGTGAGCCTGGTATTTGGACTGTTCCAACAGCATACTACACTCGGTTAAACTGAGGAAGCATATTGCAAGTAAACGACCAGAACCTCATTGGACTGAGTGGCTACTTTATCATGACAACGCGCGGTCTGAAGCCATACAGTTTTTGGCTAAATGGAACATTGTCTGTGTACCGCATCCTCCTTATAGTCTTGATCCTGCACCCTCTGATTTCTTTGTATTCCCATCATTAAAGGCAAAGCACCGGGACATTCCATTTGAGAACTTTGAAGCAGTGCTCTAGAAAAGTGAGTCGATACTCAAGGACCACACATCGAATGGTCTGCATCATGTGTATGAGGGCTGGCTGTAAAAATTGCATTGAAGGAGGAGGAGATTACTTTGAAAAGGCTCATGCTAACACACAAATGAAGTAATAAACTTCCGTGGAAAAAAGCAATCTTAGTCTTATTGATTAGCCCTCGTACTTTGTTGTAGAAACATCTAGACCTTAAGGCTAGACAACCCTTCCAACGCCTCATGCTTGATTCCCTACTTACGAGAGAAAGGAACAAGAAGATAAGAACTAGGTAGATTAACCCAATTCCTTTTTATTTACGAAGAAAACAATCTTGTGTTCTTTTCACATCCTTAGGCTCGACACCCCTTACTACAGGGGTAAAATAATCACCCGCTCTCCGATCTGTTAATGAAGGAACCGACCGTCGATGTTAAAAATATGCAAACACATGCAAACCGCCTTCAACTACCAGCGATTTCCTTTTCTTTCAAGTTTATAAATTAATTAAGAAAGAATGGGGAACTGTTCCGATTTCTTCAGAAGATTAACAGGCCGACCGCGAAGAAGCCCCCCAGGGCAAGTGCTTTCTTTTCCTTTTTATTCTGAAACAGAAGCGGTGTAAGAGAAAAGGAGAGACGGTGAAAAGGAGAAAGGAGGAGCATTGTTTCTCTCTAACTGCGGAGAAATTAATGGTCTCTGAGCAGAAAACAAGACTCGGCTTTCTTTTCTTCCCTGTCAGAGTTATTGTGTCCCTGAGTAAGGGATAAGGTGACATAATGATTATTTTAATGATAAAGCTCTTATACATAACAATACCTCCTTTTATTAGATTTTGTGAGTAATATTCCTTTTCTGTGGATAAAGGAAAACGCCGAAAATATCCTTTATCCAATTAACTGACCCTAAATGAAATTCGAGGTGGGTAATTTTTACTATCTCTACTACGTATAGTAAGTAGGGAAGTATTGTATTCCACCCAAAAATTCGATACCGAGATTTCACCGGAAATATATGTTTTGAAGCACCCTGGACCCAAAAGAAGCATTTTTGGAAACATGTCCGTGTGTGTGTCTGTCTGTGTGTCTGTTTGTCTGTGTGTCTGTGTGTCTGTCTGTGAACAGCATAACTCAGAAACGAACAGTCGGCTAAACACCAAACTTGGTATTTAGGTTCAGTATCTTCCAGAGATGGGACACGAAGGTTTTTAAGAAAATCCCCCCACCCCAGAGTACCCTTTACATGGAACACTTTTCGAAAATTTTAAATTTTCAAAAATGGCTCTAACGATTTTGATTAAAATATCATATGTTTAAGATATTTTCATGACAAATGAAATGTATATCTTGAATTTTTTGGAAATGTCTCCAAAAGTGTTCTTCATTGTGAACGACGTTTACATAACTGGTAAACCATAAGAAATGGACAAAATTTTACTACACAAAAAATGTAGATCGCGTTAAAATACACAATTTATGGCATATACATTTTTTTTTTTTTTTTTGTTGAGTGAACCATTTTCGAGTTATTTCTTGTTATTCCCTTAAATTACCCAATACTTATACTTTTTCTCAAATGGGAGTTCGTTATTCATGTTTTTTGTCCTAGTAATGCAAAGAGATTAGAATTCTCCATTAGCAATAAGATTAACATCTCGATTAACATGAAGCATATGGAGAATAAGCGCTTGTTAAAATAGTTTATACAAGAGTAGAGAAAGTCATGTGAGTGTAACACATCAGAATTTCTTTTACTTTCTCTACCTCAACATAAATACACGTTTTGAGTTCCACAAATAAAAAGAAATCCTTTTTATAAAATGGTCATTGTATGTATGCTTTATATAGCATAACTCAAAAACGAAATGTCGGACAAATACCAAACTTCGTATTTAAGTTCAGTATTTTCCAAGGACTAGACACGAAGGTTTTCAGAGGATTCTCTCCCATCCCCGCTAGCCCATACATGGAAAAAGTGTTTAAATGATTAATTTCTCAAAAATTTCTCTAAAGATCTTCACTAAAACATCGTATATTAAAGATATTTTCTAATAAATAAAATGTACATTTGAATTTAGCCTTTGAAGTCTTTATTCGAAAGGAATATTGTATAATTTCGTGTAATTGGTAAACGTTAAGCAAAAGACGAAAACTTAGTTCACAAGAAATCTAAATATCTTTAAAACACAATTTATTTCAAACAATTTTTATGACAGCCGCAATGCAAACGATTATCTCAACTTAAAATAGATAGAAGAACAAAGCTTTGCAAGAATAGTTCGTAGATACTGTAAAAAATATGTGAATGTAACACATCTGAAAAAAATCTGATGTGTTATACTCACATGACTTTCTCTACTCCTGTACAAATAATTTTTACAAACGCTTATTCTCCATATGCTTCATGTTAATCTTATTGCTAATTTTCTTGTAGATGCAAGGGGAATATGGTAGGCTTTAAGCGATAGTCAAATGTTTTAAGAGGTGGTTGCTATGTGGCGCATTCCATTCTCTTTGCATGTCCAGGACATAAACAAACGGATAACATATTCCCATTTGAAAAAAAAGTCGGATATACACCAAACTTGGTATTTAGGTTCAATATGTTCCAGGGATGCGACATGAAACTTTTCAAGAAAACCCCGCCACTTTAAACCACCCGTTTACATGGAAAATTTTTCGAAAAGTTTTATTTTCTGAAAAACGGCTCTAACGATTTTGATTAAAGTATCATATATTTAAGACATTTTATGGCATATAAAATGTATATCTGAATTTTCTGGGGATGTCCCCAAAAGTCCTCTTCATTCTGAACGACTTTTGCGTAACTGGTAAACCGCAAGGGATAGACAAAATCTTACTACACAAAAAATGTAGATCTCGTTAAAGCACACAATTTATGCCATATACATTTTTTTTTGGAGTGAACAACTTCCGAGATATTCCTTTTTATTTGTTTGAATTTTCCAATACTTATACTTTTTCTCAAATGGGAATTCGTTATATGTTTTGTATGTCCTCGACATACAAAGAGAATGGAATACTCCACATAGCAACCAGCTCTTAAAACATTTGACTCTCGCTTAAAGCCTACCAATTCCCTTGCATCTACAAGAAAATTAGCAATAAGATTAACATCTCGATTAACATGAAGCATATGGAGAATAAGCGTTTGTACAAATAGTTTGTATAAGAGTAGAGAAAGTCATGTGAGTGTAATATATCAGATTTTTTAATTCTTTGTGCCCCAAAACATGTATCTCGGTACGAATTTTTTTGGGTGGAAAGCAATACTTTCTCTAACTATTGTGTAGGTGGTAGAGATGGTAACACTGACTCGCTTTAGCCTAGGTATCTTTCTTATGGCTACAACGAAATCTGCGATCAAAGTTTATCTCTGTTACTTAATCTGAAATAGATAGAAGAATAAGATTTTCTAGTTACAGTTTGTAGAAGAGTAAATAGAGAATGTCATGTGAATGCAACATATATTTTTTAAAAAGTTTCTAAACGCAATTATCTTAAGTGATCAAATGCCGTTTAAAATGCTACTTCTTGACAATCACATCAAATGTGGTAATGTTTTATTTTCGAAAACAGAAGGAAAACAAAGTTCTGGTCCCATTCAGAAACCCTCTTGAGGGAAGACAAACTTTCTGAAACTACTTGTATTTAAAAAGCAAGGGCTCCCTTCCCCGCTTCCCTTTAGGGCAGAAATGTTGTGGAGTTTTCTACTCGTTAATGACCTGGAGTCCAGCTTCAACATTATCAACTCGCCTCGTCTCAAACGTTTTGCTTTAAATACTCGGCAGCTAATTTTATACAGCCTGCCGCACCCTCCCAGCAGTCCGGTCCCCGCTGGTACTTGATCATACTCTAGTGGGAGTGTATTAACGTCCAAGTCTATGTAACTAATGGCTTTGTTTATGAACCACTTGAAACTTCTAAGACACTCTTCTGTTTACGTGAAATACTCTTCTGTATAATAAAACACTCGGTTAGAAAATAAAGAATCTCGTTTCTGTTACAGCGAACTGAGATAAATGCGGTAAGTATATTATAAATTCAGAACACTTGTGTACGTAAAGTAATCTCAAAAACCACTCGACTGACTCAAAGCTGAGAAACTAGTGATGGGACGATAACAGTATTTTTCGAGACGCATGCCGAAACTCGATATTCCTTTCACAAATAACTTTAAAGGTGGAAGCTTGTCGCGGTATCGTTGTGTTATCTTATTTGCTGAGCGCCTGTTATTGTTTTACTATTTTTAATTTTGGGTTCTTTGTCTCCGGCTAGCTATTATTACCCAGTCGAGCAAATCTCTTAAACAGGGTGTGTAAACGGAAAGGAGTTGTTACTAAAAGATAACACTGATAAAAGAATTTGTTTTTACACTTTTATTGCCGTCACAATTTATTCACTTCACATAATTATTCTTGGTACACGCCCGACTGAAATTGTTATATTTTCGAATGTAACTATAATCACTTATTTGCCGCACATTATTAATTCTAGTCTTTCACATTTTGTAACTAGCTTTACGACGCCAGAGATTCTGTAGAACTGCGTAACGTGTACTTCGTGAATGCTTCTGTTGAACTGTGCGTTACCCGTCTCTGGCACGGAATTTATACTCCCTCACCCCGATATGCCTAAACATTATAACAGAACTGCTATTGGTTAATAAAGCGTGCCAACATTAGCGTCTATTTTTATATCCAATCAAAATTACGAACACATATGCTCTAGGGAAGATATTCCCTCCATTTCTAAAGAAAAGCGCGCTACTCTGACGTCATTTGTTTGTCTGTTATAATTCATAAACAACTCACCCCCTCGCTCATGGTTACCTGCTCCTATTGTCAGTTTCAGTGAGTCCGTGTAAACTTATTTCCTAACAGACATTAGGAACATAGTTATAGTTAACAGACATCTCAAATCATTGTCATACAATAATGTTAATTTACACTACAATCATTCTGACATTCACAGTGTTGTGATATAAAATACTCCCTCAAGATTGTTCACTGAATTACTTTTTTATTAGTAGTTTTCTGTGTATAAACACATGTAATTGATTTTGTATTGTATGTTAATTGCGGAAATGCTCGTGTTTGACATTCTCCAATTAGCAGCCATTTTTTGTATCTTGATAATGCAACAGGTTATATATCCCGTAGTTTTAGTCAAGGCTAATAATAATAATAATAATAATAATAATAATAATAATAATAATAATAATAATAATAATAATTTGGAATAGGACCTCGACAGTCATACTTCGATACTCGGTAGTATCGAAGTATGTCTAATACTTGAGGCAGTGTTTTTAACACTTCAATAATTTCAGTTTAATTATATAATATGTAAATTCAATAACAGCCCGCCTTAAAGCAATATGTGCATGTAACAATACATAAAAGTGTATACTGCAGTCATTGTAAATGTTTATATTATTGTATACATGTATAATAATGTTATGTGAATATATTACGTAACTTAATAATGTAGGAGCTGTGAGAATAATAGGTTAAATGTTGACTAATTTTGAAGATTTAGAAGCTAGTAACAGTGATGTGTCATAATTTAAAATAAACAGAGTTGAGGCTTGGACACATAAATTTCAAAGGATTTTCAAAAAATACAACATCACCCTGTCTCCACAGAATAACTACAATATACAGAAACTACTATGCAACAGAACAAAAAATCCTATCCCCAACGATAAATCAGCTGGTATATATATATATATATATATATATATATATATATATAAAATTGATTGTAATGAATGTAACCTGGTATACATAGGAAGAACCAAAAGAAATCTTGAAATAAGACTTAAAGAGCATATGAGATGCATTTACCAAAAGTAGCCAGATAAATCAACAGTAGCACATCATTTCTGGTGTTCAAACCATGATATCACTCCGAACATAAAACTCTTAAAACCGATCAGCAGCAGCAATGAATTGGACATCTGGGAAAAAATACATATTGTCAAACACAAGAATCACCTAATGAATTTCGAACTGCCGCCACCCAACAGCCTTTGGAGGTTCATCAGCCCAGCACCAGAGAACACCTCTAGCCACACACATCCCCCAGACGATGACCGGCAATATCAGTTGAGAACATGCTGACGATGGGAACAAGCCGTCTCCCGAAACGCGTTCAAGTAAGAATATTATAGTGATGTAGTGTAACAACCCTCAACTCTCTTTATTTTAAAAAAGGTTAAAAGTTGCTAGCAATGAGGTAACCTTGAGGCAATAATGAGTAAGAATGTTTAATAATGCTACTAGTCATTATTGGAGCAACAATAATATAAATTTTGAGGCAGTTTATAAATAGCCAATCAACAACCAGAAAAAGCTTTAGTTAAATGAAGGTATTCTATTGGAGTAGGATTAGCCAATCAGAAACTGAAATATAGGAAAATTTACAAATTTAGGCAGTAGAAATCAAGTCAGTTGCTTGCAGACAGTGCTCCTAGCCGCTCGCGAGAAGCGTCCTCGAGAAATTTAATACGCATTCAGTGTGAGACGAAAAATAGTTTACGTGTTAAAAAGTGCAAGTATTTAATAAAATAATCTCACAACTCTCTATATCACTGAAGTGTTATTTAAATCGTGTCAAGCATTAATAAAAGGATTGAAGTAAAATTATAATCTGTGTAAGCCTACATTCTTCAGTCACACCACTTCCTGCTAAGAGATACATGTCTCTAAAAATAAATTCTGACGCAGCCGAGGCAAACATAAATATATAATATTTAAAGAAACAGTCAAATTGTAAAGTTTATATTTTTAAACACTTTTTTGAGGGGTCAATGGCCACCGGATAGTACATTTGGGGTGAAGGCTACCGGAAAGCGGGTGCTATACGTGCGGTTGCTATTACTTTAAGTTCCGCTACTCTACTTCAAATTGGCTTTCCATACGTAGCAGCAACAAATAACTACTTCATACCTTGAGATAAACTTTCGTTACTTTATTGAAACTTGTGGCGTTTAAGTTTATGCTAGATAAGGAATGAAAGAAGCCGCAGCTTTATCTTAGTGCCTCCACGTGTGCTCAAAGAGTCCTTGGACTACAGTTCTTGATAAACCTTGACTGCGTTTTCTGTGGGTGAAACAATCCAACATTCCATAAACTCTTGTCTATAAATGAAAACGTGCAAGGCAATGGGGGAAGGAATGGAGATACCCTGTAACATACAGCGTTAACTGATTTCGGAATGAAGATTATTTAACTGACGCACTAAATCACGTTTCTGCAACAGTCTGGCTTGGTGACCCTACATTTACCTACTCCAGTGAGCAAAATCTGTGAATTCAATGGAAACAAATCCAACCTAAGTGAGGTAATATTTGTTCTTTACTTCCATGTGTTAGTTTGTGTCTACACAAGTAAAACTGACTCACGAGCCTAGCTTACACATATACCATACGATTAATTTCCATAATGTGGATAGAAAATCCTTTAAAATAAAGTTTTAAAAAGAAACTATGGTTACATAAAAACGAAGAAAAGCAATTATCATTATTAACCATGACTAACGA
Source organism: Deroplatys truncata (assembly GCA_030765065.1). NCBI lineage: Eukaryota > Metazoa > Arthropoda > Insecta > Mantodea > Mantidae > Deroplatys > Deroplatys truncata. The sequence continues at coordinate 266,956,056 of CM060976.1, forward strand.
TAGGGATATATAACCTGTGGCATTACCAAGATAAAAAAATCTGCTGCTTTACACTCACATGACTTTCTCTACAAACTATTTTTATAAACGCTTATTCTCCATATGCTTCATCTTAATCTTATTGGTAATTTTCTTGTAGATGCAAGGGGAATTGGTAGGCTTTAAGCGATAGTCAAATATTTTAAGAGCTGGTTGCTATGTGGCGCATTCCATTCTCTTTGTATGTCCAAGACAAAAAAAATGAATAACGAATTTGAGATAAAGTATAAGTATTGGAAAATTTAAGGGAATAGTGTATTTTAACGCCATCTACATTTTTTGTGTAGTAAAAATTTGTCTATCTCTTATGGTTCACCAGTTATGCAAAAGTCATTCACATTCATTCATTCATTATCTGTTTACCCTCCTCTTATGTAGGACTTACAGCCCCCAGGACTTACAAGCGGGTGCCTGGGGTCAGAGGCCCGTCGAGGAGCAGACACTTATGGATCAGACAGAACAACCAGGATGGGGGATCAGCCCGATGCCTGGTATGGGCTGAAGGAAGTAGATGAAGCGAAATGTAGGTGAAATGGATGAAAGGAAAGGTGATAATGGAGCAGTTGGTGGAATGAATGGCAGGGGAAACCGGAGAACCCGGAGAAAACCCGCCCAGACGCCGCTTCGTCCACCACAAATCCCACATGCAGGTCCCTGGGATTGAACCCGGTCCGCCTCGGTGGGAGGCGAGCGGTCTAACCACTCGGCCACGGCGCCGCAAAAGTCATTCACAATGAAGAATATTTTCGGACACATTCCCAGAAAAATCAGGATATACATTTCAGTTATCATTAAAATATCTTAAACATATGATATTTTAATCATAATTTTAGAGCTGTTTTGGAGAAAATTAAAATTTGCGAAAAATGTTCCATGTAAACGGTAATCTGGGGTGGGGATTTTCTTGAAAACCTTCGTGTCACATCTCTGGAAGATACTGAACCTAAGTACCAAGTTTGGTGTTTATCCGACTGTTCGTTTCTGGGTTATGCTGTTCACAGACACAGGCACACACACGGGTGTTTCCAAAAATGTTTTTTTTTATTCAGGGGGTCTCAAAACATATATTTGCGGTGAAATCTCGGTATCGAATTTCTGGCTAGAATGCAATACTTCCCCTACTTAATATACGGAGTAGAGAAGGTAAAAATTGTTGCCAATTGCGGAATTAGCATATACTAATGCAACATTTGTTAGAAACGTTTATACATGGAAACTACTAACGAGTGCAGTATATATATATATATATATATATATATATATATGTGTGTGTGTGTGTGTGTGTGTGTTTGTATGTGTGTGTGTGTGTGTGTGTGTGTGGACAGCATAACTCAGAAATGAGAGGTCGGATAGATACCAAACTTGGTATTATTTTAAGTGCCTTAGGGTTGCATCACAAATTTTAGTCTTTTAGGAAATCGCCCCACCCCAAGCTATCCTTTACAGACAACATTTTTAGAAATTTTTAATTTCTTAAGGTTGCTCTAACGATTTTGATAAAAATGCCATACATTAAAAATATTTACTTGGCAAATAACGTATATCTTGCATTTTCTGAGAACAGCCTTTGATGACCACTTCATTCAGAAGGAATGTTATCTAATCTTGTATAACTTGTAAACATTAAGTGTTAGATGAAAACATACTACACAGAAAATGTAAATCTCTTTAAAACACAAATTTATTTCAAATAAAGTTTTTGTGGCATAAGCCATTTCCACGACATCCGTTATTAATGATTCGAATTCTTAATTACTTGGTCATTCTTGTAAAGTCCTGTTAGCAATCAGTTGTTTCTCGCGATGTCATGGAAACAGTATGGAATTTTAAGGCAGCATATAGCGTCCAGTTGTTAAACATTTAACTATCGCTGTTCTCTTTGTATATATAACGAAATGTGTAATGCAACTATTTCTGTAAACGTTTATGCCGATTGAACTGAGGTAGATAGGAAGATAAACTTTCTAAGAATAATTCGTGTACAACGAGGCAGTACTTTTAACACTTAAATGCTTTCATTCTAATTATATAATATATAAATTCACTAACAGTCCGCCTTAAACCAATATATGTATGTAACAATATATAAGAAGTGTATATTACAGTCATTGTATATGTTTATATTATTGTATACATGTGTAATAATGTTATGTGAATGTATTATGTAATTTAATAATGTAGGAGCTGTGAAAATAAAGGCCGGAAGTTGCTAACAATGAGGTAACAATAAAGTAATCTTAAGGCAATAATGAATTAGAAAGTATAATAATGCTACTATTAATTAATGGAACAAAAATGTAATATTTAAAACAGTTTATAAATAGGCAATGAAAGACCAGAAAAGCTGAAAGATAAATAAAAGTATTATATTGGAGACTTGAAATAGAGAAATTTGCAAATGCAAGCGGTAAGCGCCAATTACTACTAGACAGCATCTCTACCGGACGCTAGACGCGTTTCCAAGCAATTAAATACGCATTCTGTGTGAAATATATAAAATTCATTACGGCGAGAATATTATATAGTGTACGTGTTAAAAAGTGCAAGTAATTAATAAATAATCTCACATCTCTCTATATCAGTGAAGTGTTATTTAATCTTGTGAAGGATTAATGAAAGGAAACATTATAATTTGTGTAAGTCTACATTCTTCAGCCGCATCACCCCCTGCTAAGAGACACATGTTTCTACAAATTAATACTGACGCAGCCGAGGCAAACATAAATATATAATATTTAAAGAAACATTAAAATACAAAGTTGATTCCTAAACTTCGGGGCGAAGGCCACCGGAAACTTTGTATCGTACATGGGGCGAACACTCTCAAGAAAGTACATCAATTTTTGGCTCCCCAACAGTGGAACTACAATACAACTACTCTTTAAAATTGGCTTTCCAACAGTGAGGCATACAACCTACTCCAACCACTAATAAACCATAGAGGGTAGGAAAAGTCATGTGAATGTATTATGACAGATTAGTTTATTTCAGGGAGCCTTAAAACGTGTATTCCGGTGAAAGCTTGGTTTGCGCCTGCATGGAGTCCGAAGGCTCTGTAGTGAAAACGTCATAGCTATAAAAAGAACAGTGTTCTATAATCCTGGAATACTTATAATGAACAAATTAGAATATTTATTAAAAACAAATTTCTTCTCGTAAGACGAGTTCCATCCCCTTTAACAGGAAACATAAAACAAGGGGCAGTTAAATCTCCAACCTTAACACCTTGCTTATCTTAACTAGGGCATTACGTGTATCTCTGCTTAGCCAGATAGATAGAGCGGCGGCAGGGAAATATATTACACCTCCCCAAAGGAACTAATTCCAGTTTCTCTGGTTTTACACGCAACATTCTCCAGTCCTTGTTCAACATTTCCAGGTATGAGATACATACGTCTTCAAACAGGGATACTAGTTGGCAACTATGTAGTCCAGAATGGAACTAAGTATGCTAAAAATCTTGCTAACATGACATTCTCTAACCTCCTTCTAAAAACTAATCTTTAAAAATTACTTTTCTACCACGTATATAGTAGGTAGAGAAGGTGTTGCACTTGAGGCAGTATTTTTAACACTTAAGTTATTTCAGTCTAATTATATAATATATAAATGCAATAACAGCCCGCCTTAAAGCAATATATGTATGTAACAATATATAAAAAGTGTATATTACAGCCATTGAGTATGTTTATATTATTGTATACATGTTCAATAATATTATGTGAATGTATTAAATAATATAATAATGTAGGAGCTGTGAGAATAATAGGTTAAAAGTTGCTAACAATGAGGTAATCTTGAGGCAATAAAGAATTATAAAGCTTAAATGCTATTAGTCATTCTTAGAGCAACAATAATGTAATTTTAGTGGCAGTTTATAAAATAGCCAATCAACAACCAACACAAAGTTTAGTTTAATAAAGGTACTCTATTGGAGTAGGATTAGCCAATCAGAAACTGAAATATAGCAAAATTTACAAATTCAGAAGTCAATTGGTTGTAGACAGTGTTGCTAATCGGACGTGAGAGGCGTCCTCGAGAAATTTAATGCGTGTTTGTGTGAGACAAAAAATAGTTTACGTGTTAAAAAGTGCACGTAATTAATAAAAAAAATCTCACAGCTCTCTATATCAGTGAATTGTTATTTAAATTGTGTCAAGCATTAATAAAAGGAGTGAAGTAAAATTATAATCTGTGTAACCTACATTCTTCAGTCGCACCACTCCCTGCTAAGACATTCATGTCTAAAATATAAATACTGAGGCAAACATAAATATATAATATTTAAAGAAACAGTCAAAATTACCGAGTTAATATTTTTTAAACATTTGGGGCAAAGGCCACCGGAAAGTACATTTGGGGCGAAGGCTACCGTTGCAACTACTACTCCAAGTTCGGCTCCCCAACAGTCGAAATATAATACAACTCATCCTTCGATACAGCCTGCTTCAAGTTGACGCCCAAAGCGTGGTGCAAATAATAACACAACTTCTTCACATTCTACCTAAAAATTTGACACCGAGATTTCAAGGGCAATGTGTTTTGAGGGCCCTAATAAAGTAAAAATAGAAACAGATCCTTGTATGTGTGTGTCTGTCTGTATGTATCTGCCCGCGAAGTGATAAATATACCCTTTGCATTGGACATTTTCAAAATTTTCATTTTATAAAACTGATTTTGACGATTTTGATTCAAATATTATATATTAAAGATATTTATATCACAAATAAAATGCTTATATTGAACTTTCTGGAAATATCCGGTGAAGTCCACTTCATTCTGAATGACACTTGTATAATTATTAAACCGTTACATAATGTAACTATACAAAAATTGTAAACATACTATAACAATAATTTTTGTAGCATTAAGCATTTCCGAGATAGTTATTGGTTTGAATTTTCAAATACGTATACTTTTTCAAGTTGTGAGTTACTATTCGTTTTTTCTGTGATGATACAAAGAGCATGAAATTTCAAAGCCATCACATAGCAATAAGCTTTTATAGTAACAGCAGAATCTTTTTATAGGGGATTCAGAGGACGGAGAATATGTATTCCTGATAAAATTTGGTACCGAATTTTTGGGTAGAATACAATTATTCCTCTACCTATTAAGCACGTGGTAGATAAAGTAAAACTCTCATGTATTGCACTAACAGGACTTTCTCTACTCTGGTACAAAATATTTTTACAAACACTTATTCTCCATATTCTTCATGTTAATCGAGATGTCAATCTTATTGCTAATTTTCCTGTAGGTGTAAGGAGAATATAGTAGGTTATAAGTGATAGTCAAATGTTTTCAGAGCTGGTTGCTATGTGGAGTATTCCATTCTCTTTGTATGTCCAAGACATAAATAACGAATAACGAATTACCATTTGAGAAAAAGTATAAGTATTGGAAAGTTCAAACAAATAACAAGGAATATCTCTGAAATGATTCACTTGACCAAAGAAATGTATATGATATAAATTGTATGCTTTAAAGTACAGTTTTGTGTATCACAATTTTGTCTCTTGCGCTTTACTAGTTATGCAATAGTCATTCAACTTGAAGAGGACTTTTAGGATATTTCCAACAAATTCAAGATATAAATTTTGTCATGAAAATATCTTAAATATATGATATTTTAATCAAAATCGTTAGAGACATTTTTGAGAAAATCAAAGGTTTCGAAAAATGTTACTTGTAAAGCATAGTCTGGTGTGGGGGGGATTTCCTTGAAAATGTTCGTGTCGCATCTTTCAAAGATGCTGAACCTAAATACCAAGTTTGGATTTATTCGACTTCTGTTTTTTAGTTCTGCTGTTCACAGACACACACACACACACACACACACGGACTAAATCTTCTAAATCGGCCTTAAAACATGTATTTCCGGTGAAACCTCCATATAGGATTTTAGGGTGGAATGCAATACTTCCCTTATTTACTATAAGTAGTTGAGGCAGTATTTTTAACACTTAAATGGTTTTATTCAAATTATATAATAAAGAATATAACAACCCGCCTTGACCCAATTGTATGTAACAAGATATAAAAAGTGTGTATTACAGTCATTGTATATGTTTATATTATTGTACCCATGTTCAATGATGATATGTGAATGTATTACGTAATTTAATGATGTAGGAGCTGTGAGAATAATAGGTTAGAAGTTTGCTAACAATGAGGTAACCTTGAGTCAATGATGAGTAAGAAAGTGTAATAACGCTACTAGTCATTATTGTAGCAACAATAATGTAACTTTTGTGACAGTTTAAAGAATAGTCAACCAGAACAAGCTTAAGTTAAATTAAAGTATTCTATTGGGTTAGGAATAGCCAATCAGAGACTTGAAATACAGAAGTTTACAAATTTAGGCGGTGGAATTCAAGTCAGTTGCTTGTAGACAGTGCTCATAACTGGACGCGTTGGTAGCAGACACTGTCCCTAACCGGATGCGAGACGTGTCCTCGAGAAATTTAATACGTATTCGTGTGAGACGAAAATAGTTTTACGTGTTAAAAAGTGCAAGTAATTAATTAAAGAATCTCACAGCTCTCTATCAGTGAAGTGTTATTTAAATGTGTCAAGAATTAATAAAAAAGAGTGAATTAAAAATTATAATCTGTGTAAGCCTACATTATTCAGTCGGCTTACGCTCTGTTAAGAGAAACATGTCTCTAACAATAATACTGACGCAGCCGAGGCAAACATAAATATATAACATTTAATGAAACAGTCAAATTACAAACTTAATATTTTTAAATTTGGGGCAAAGGCCACCGGAAAGTACACTTGGGGCCCAGGCTACCGGGTACCATACATGCGGTTGCAACTACTTCAAGTTCGGCTCGCCAACAGTTGAAATATAATACAACGTAAAGACAATAAACCTTTAAAATCGGCTTCCAAAGCGTGGTGCTAAAAATAACATGTTATACAACACTAATTCTTCATAGTAGAGAAAGTAAAAATGTTTATTCAATTTTAACGCAGAAGAGAAATTCAGATGAGTGTGGGGTTTAAAAAGGGGGACTAAATGGAAAAAATGGCCAAAATAGTACATGTTTTAGTTTTATATGCAGCCTTCTAAATTGAAATTTGCTTTTTAATTTGATATATACTTCATCATTTCAGGTAGAATATTCTTATTTTAAACACTTTTTACAAATGTTACTGTGTCTGTAATTTTGTACTGTGAATGCTGCAACATTTCACAGAAAAGAGTAACTTCTATACACTTTGGAGTGGAGAGGAAAAGTTTAGCCCAACTTTTAGAGGAAGTTTTTCTCTACAAATTGGTCCTACCGTCAAGTATGTCAGCTTTTATGTGCTCAAGCCACGTGGTTTATTCTTTGTAGATATACGTGACTTTGTTTTGTACACTTTTGCTTTGAACAGATTTTTCTGTGAATGACATTTTCTGGCATAAATGAAGCCAGAAGTTATGGACGCCAGCTAAATTAAATTTGAGTATGATAAAAACAACTTCTTAGGATTGCTATGAATATTCTTAGGCGAAAATAAAGCGTTGGTTAATTTTTACTTTCTCTACTACGTACAGTAAGTAGAAGTATTGCATTCGACCAAAAATTATATATCGAAATTTCAACGGAAATACATGTTTTGAGGTTTCCTGAATCCAAATAAAGCATTTTTGAAAACATGTCCTTTGTGTGAACACAAATCGAAAAGTGGGATAAATACCAAACTTGGTATTTGAGCTTAGTATCTTCAAAATTCGACACAACCATTTTCAAGAAGAGCCACCCCCCCCCTATCCAGAGTGCCATTGACATGGGGCATTTTTCGAAAATTTCGATTTTCGCAAAAATGGCTAACGATTTTGCTTAATGTGTCGTATGTTTAAGATATTTTTATCGCAAATGAAATGTATATATTGAATTTTCTGGGAATGTTCACGAAAGTATTCTTCGTTCTGCATGATTCGCATAAACCGTAAGAGATAAGACAATTTTACTACACAAGAAAGAAGATATCGTTAAAACACACACTTTATGTCAGGTACATTTTTACTTTCTCTACTACGTATAGTAAGTAGGGGAAGTATTGTATTCCACCCAAAATTTCGATACCGAGATTTCACCGGAAATACATGTTTTGAGACCCCCTGAATCCAAAAAAAGCATTTTTGGAAACATGTCCGTGTGTGTGCCTGTGTGTCTGTCCGTGAACAACATAACTCAGAAACGAACAGTCGGATAAACACCAAACTTGGTATTTAGGTTCAGTATCTTCCACAGATGAGACATGAAGGTTTTCAAGAAAATCCCCCCATACCCCAAATTACCCTTTACATGGAACATTTTTAGAAATTTTTAATTTTCTCAAAAATGGCTCCAACGATTTTGATTACAATATCATGTGATTAAGATATTTTCATGACAAATGAAATGTATATCTCGAATTTTCTGGGAATGTCTCCAAAAGTATTCTTCATTGTGAACGACTTTTGCAAAACTGGTAAACCATAAGAGATAGACAAAATGTTACTACAAAATGTAGATCGCGTTAAAATACACAATTTATGTCATATACATTTTTTGTTGTTGAGTGAACCATTTTCGAGATATTAGTTATTCCCTTAAATTTTCCAATACTTATACTTTTTCTCAAATTTGTTATTCAATTTTTTAATTTCCTGGTAATGCAAAGAGAATGGAATGCCCCACATAGCAACCAGCTCTTAAAACATTTGACTATCGCTTAAAGCCTACCAATTACCCGTTGCATCTACAAGAAAATTAGCAATAAGATTAACATCTCGATTAACATGAAGCATATGGAGAATAAGCGTTTGTAAAAATAGTTTGTACAAGAGTAGAGAAAGTCATGTGAGTGTAACACATCAGATTTTTTTAAAGAAGCATTTACTGACAAATTTAAATCAAAATATTGTGAACATAGCGACTAGGGCCCAAGGTTCTCGGAAGGTCGACAGTGATAAACAAAGATGAGTCGTGCTCTTGTCCAGCGTAAACACCGGTAACGCTGTCAGCAAACAAAATCTTCTGGTAGTTTTTTTCGTTCCACCTCCAATATGGTAACCAGATATTTATAGAATGTTCTGTGGAATACTCCATTTCTTATATAACCCAGCGTTCTGCTGCGGTATCAAGTGCGGTTCTCCGAGCGAGTTTGTGACAACTCCTGTGACGTACAGCGATTGCTACTTTGGAGCGAGAGATAGTACAAATCTCGTGTTCGAATTCCCAGCGAGTGAACTTTCGGGAAGCAGAAGCTACATTATGAAGAAGGTGAAGTGACGGCGAAATTGAACTAGTTCACAATACTGAAGTCATTGTGAAAGTTGAACTGGATTAAAAAGAGTGACAGCGGGAAGTGAGAGAAGTGACTATTGAAAAACTGGAGAAAGTCACAGTATGCTATAACTGAGAAGTAATACATCTAAATACTATAAAGATAACTATCTTATATAACATTGGTGGGATATACTTAAGGTCCGGGGTTCGATTCGAAGTCGACCCTATCCATGCCCTCAACTCTGGCATGCTCATTTGAAGATCCCCAACATCCAACGTGGATCGTTAGGAGTCTACAGTAAAAGCTGTAGGTCCTGTCATTCCACCGCCATCATTATCATCCACTACTTCGTAGACAAAACATTTCGTCCGCTGTGTGCCTACACCTCAGAAATTCTTCAAGTCATAACTTGGTGGAATGATGCATCCCTGGAAGGTTTTAGGGCATACGGGTAGTGTTAGAAACGACGACATTGGTAGGATAAGACTTTTTAATCAGAAGAAACGTCCGAGAGTGAGTTTTTCTTTTATTGCTAGACTTCTTTTTTAAATATAGTCATTGTTTTAGCAGAGGCAGAAGACTGTCTGAAAGCGCAAATACTCGAGACCACACGGGGATACATATTCACGAAGATTCTATCTTTGCTATTAAGGTAGGGCGACACAAAGTAAAGATTAAGTAAACCATTGCAGGTATCTGATCCTTCTCCAAGAAAATGAAGCTGCCTTCTTAAGAAATGGCCCCCTTCTTTACTAACTTCACTGTTTACATTAGCTCTTTTTCTTCTTAAAGAGGAAGGTTTAATGTTTCATCTTACTTAGAAGATAGTGAAAATCCCGAACCAGTATAGAGGAATCATTTGAGAAAACGGAACCATTGCAAAAGCTATAGGCTTAAACGATTTGAAATTAATTGCATTTTCAGGACGAAACCAAGAATATTCCTTTCATTGTCTACCGCTGTCCAGAGATAGTAATGCAATTGAGCCAAAAATTCCATACTGCTACTTCCCCGCAGATGTTAAAAAAATGTCTACTGCGCCACCAATGCAATTTAGCAGCAACTTATTCAAGCGGGAAGGCATCTATGCAACTGAGGGCATTTGCCAAGCACACCTGATTTACTGTTACAGTATTCATAGTGATTCTTCTACTCATGTTACGTCACTCAAAATACTCTTGTTCTTTAACGGATTACCCTCCACTTTGTAGGACTTACATCCCCCCTTGGACTTTCAAGCCATTGCCAGTAGCCTTCGAGGAGTAAACTCTGCAGCATAGCATATTGTAAACACGATAACGACCGCATACCAGCGTAAACACCAGGCGCGGTATTGACAGATAATCAGAACCTTCTGCAAGCTTCTAATAGTTCTAGAACGTTCAAGAACTTTGTGGAAGGATTCTAGTGGCTATATAAGGCAGCGCTCTCGCGGGAATCCAATTAGCCCGAGTACAATGTGAGGAGAGCTATTGCGCATTTGGGAGGTCGCGGGTTTGATTCGTGTCGGTCGTCAATCTGACCTTCGGTTTCTCATCTATCAGGATTTGCATATTCCCAATCTCATTTCATTTCGTTTTTTTTCTTCTCATATTTCATGTGTGCTTCTAGGTTTCGAGGCGCATGGTTGTGCCGGACAGATGGCACGAATGCTTGTTCAAAGGAACTCCCCTCGGACACTACAGCCCTACTTGCTCAAAGGGTGTTCATCGCCCTCTCTAGGCAGCTTCAGCAGTGGTACGGTTACGGCTTTCCGCGCGTCTATGTGAGGCATGTAGCCTCCTGTGGTTCATTCACTTCATCCCTTCCTCCTGTACATGTGTGTAGGTTTTAGTGAGCGAGTTTTCCCCTTCCGTTGTTTAAATTAAAGGAAAACCTAAAAAAAGTTTGGTATATATAAGGTTTTTCATTTTTAAGCTCAACCAGATATGGATGGTTTTTTTTTCTAAAACTTCAGTTCGCCTGAAAACATTTCGTTGAAACATACATTTAATTTTGTGTGAAATACAATGTTCCTGGATATAGTAGGAAGAAATATGTGATCTGATACATGCACGTGACCTCCTCTACCGCCTATACTTTATTGTGCGTATAAACTCATTTCTACTTAAGCTTATTTTCCTATATACTACATTTAATCCAAATACTTTACAGAAATAGGTACATTACACATTTCGTTATATATACAAAGAGAACAGCGATAGTCAAATGTTTAACAACTGGACGCTATATGCTGGCCTTAGAATTCCATACTGTTTCCATGACATCGCGAGAAACAACTGAATGTTGAATAGTTATTTAGAGTACTACTTATAAAAGTGCGGAAGGGAGTTACTAAACCTAATTTTTAACGTGTTGTCTACAATATTTTATCTCCGTTCAGAGTACTTTACTGTTGCATATGTTCTATATTTAATGAATGTATTTATTGTGGAAACGGTTTGTTGACAGAAAGAATAATGTGGGATTTGGAAAAAACAAGACACGTTAAATTAACACACTTTTTGCTATATTATGCAATTTTGGATGCTAGTTTCATATGTGAATTTAAGGTAAAAATGAGCGAAGAAAGAGACTTTCGCGGTTCATCAGGAAAAATATTAAAAGTAGTCCAAAAAGCAGCTATTAATATACTTCCACAGAAGTCAAGGAAAGTTTGTTTATGTGCTTATACGAAATTCAAGCACTGGTGTGAGGGTAATGAAGTAGGCATTAATGAAGATTTTTTGTTGTCGTACTTTTATGAGAAGTCGAAAAGTATTATAGATTCGAGACTTTGGAGTGAATTACAAATTGTAATGGTTGTAATATTACAATATCCATCAATTAGGGGAGAAAGTTTTTGGTTTAATGCATATTGTTATTATCAAGCAAAACAACATATCATTAAAGTGTATTTAGTTCATAGTTCTAGGCAACAAAACGTAAAAGCGGATATCTCAGAAATGGCTTATGCCACAAAAAAGCTTATATGAAATGAATTTTGTGTTTTAAAGAGATCTACATTTCTTGTGTAGTACGTTTTCGTCCATCACTTAACGTTTACCAGTTATGCAAGATTATATAAAATTTCTTCCAAATGAATTTCTTCCAAAATTCCTTCACAGCCTATTTTTAGAAACTTCAAGATATTGTAGCGGGAATAGTCGTTAGACGACGTTTGTCGCGGGAAACGGTGATGTGCGCTATTTGTAGCGCGAAATCGTCGATCCTTGGGTTGTTGTTCCTGTTGCAGTGTTCTTCTTCCTCGCCTAATGGTGCTCGTCGGTTGTTGCGTATTCCATTCCTAACTCTATCTAATTATTAATTATCAAGTTATAGTGGGTGAGGCAAGTTAAAAACTACACTGCAAGGTTCCCTTAGTAAATGAAGTTTACTCACAGTTGGAATAATTATGGGCGGCTAGCTTTTCCCATTATTACACTCCCACCACTTTAAATTAGTCAGGAGTCTAGCTAGCTGTACACGCACTCCCACCCTTGTGCAACCAAGTGCATCTGTAGCACCTCGTGAAGACAATTCTAGAAGATCATTTAGAGAGAGAGAGAGAGAGAGAGAGAGAGAGAGTGGGCTCTGAGGCTTTGTCTGCCCTTATATACGGCAGCCTAGTGACGCTCACCTCTGCCTTTAAAAATGTAACGACCTTCCCTATTGGTCCTCAGACCGCGTTACTTGACATGTATGAGAATGTATGGCTTCAGATCCATGGGCATACGCGTCATCTTGGAGCGTTGTGAAGCCAGTTCCATATCTCCGTCTCTCTCTCTTTTCTCTATCTGTCTCTTTCTATTTCTCCGTACCGTTAGCGGTTCCCTGCCTGTTGGCTTGGTGAAAGGTACGCTGTTTATGCTTTCCTGGAATTTTGCTAGCTCGCCCGTTTCTTACAATCAGCTCTGAACAAATGTTAGATGTTGAATATTTTAACATCTTAGTGACTTAAATTATTACTGTACAATTCTTATATGTATGATTCCCCCTTCATATGTACAATTCCTCTATATATGTATAATATATCCCCTTTCAATATACACTTTGTCATGTAAATATACTTAATATATGGTAGTTTTATCAAAATCGTTGGAGCCATTTTTAGAAACTAAAAACTCTCGAAAAATGTGCCATGTAAAGGGTAGTAGGGGATGGGGATTTTTTTTCTCAAAATGTTCATGTCACATCCTTGGAGGATACTGATCTTAAATCCCACTTTTCGATTTTGAGTTATACTGTTCAGGCACACACACACATACACACATATGAACCTTTTCTAAAAATCTGATGTGTTACACTTACATGACTTTCTCTACTCTTGTACAAACTACTTTTACAACGCCTATTCTCCATATGCTTCATGTTAATCGAGATGTTAATCTTATTGCTAATTTTCTTGTAGATGCAAGGGGAATATGGTAGGCTTTAAGCGATAGTCAAATGTTTTAAGAGCTGGTTGCTATGTGGAGCATTCCAATCTCTTTGCATTACCAGGACATAAATGATAAATTCCCAGTTCAAAAAAAGTGTAAGTATTCGAAAATTCAAACAAATAACAAACAATATCTCGGAAATGGGTAACTCGACAAAAAACATGTATTTAATATAAATTATGTGCTTTAACGAGATGTATATTTTTGTGTACTCTTACGGTGTACCAGTTATGCAAAACTCATTCAAAATGAAGAGGACATTTGGAAACTTTCCCAGAAAATTTAAGATGTAAATTTCTTTTGCCATAAAAATATCTTAACATATAATATTTTAATCAAAACTGTTAGATACATTTTTGAGAAAATCAAACTTTCGAAAAATGTTCCATGTAAAGGGTAGTCTGGGGTGGAGAGTTTTCTTCAAGGTTCTTGTTTGGCCTCCTTGGAAGATATTACACAAAAATACCAAATTTGTTATTTAACCAGCTTTTCGTTTTTGAGTGATACTGTACATAGACATACACGGGATGTTCCCAAAAATGTATTTTTTTTATTCAGGAGGCCTCGAAACACGTATTTTGGTGAAATCTTGGTATCGAATTTTTGGGTGGAATACAATACTTCCCAGGCGTACTACAGTAGTAGGGAAAGTAAAAGAAGGTATACACTTGTAATGGAATATATTCAGAAATGATGAGAATTTTGGCCGCCTACATAAAAAGGATGTGGCAGTAAAACATTGAGATTGCGTTCATTCAGTATTACTCATTTTTCACAACTCCGAGATCCGTCTTCACCTTCCAGTGAACACGTCAACCAAATTACAAGACCCACTACTTAACGGTGTCTAGGAAGGGGTGGGTTTTCTCTCTTTAACCCTGCTATCCATCATAATCAACATCAAGAAGTGTCAGCTGAAGGGTTCGAAAAACCGTGCAAATCTCCTTGCGCACTGGTCGGCAGGGCTTACCTGCGTATCGACTAGAACCGCGTATGTGACGTCATTGTAACCTTTTGTTTGCGAATCTTTCTCTATAAACAATTCTTACAAAAACTCGCTTTCCTATATACTTCTTGTTAATCGAGATAAACTTTCGAGAACAAATACGATGTGTTACGTTCACATGCCTTTCTCTACCCCATCTCGCTTACTAATTGCCATAAAACATTTCTTACCAGAGTATTTTTCCCTTTTATACGACGTTAGTATATAGATTTCCCTTCCCCTATAGTAAGTAGGGGAAGTATTGCATTCCAGCCAAAAATTACATACGATATTT
This sequence comes from Deroplatys truncata, assembly GCA_030765065.1. Classification (NCBI taxonomy): domain Eukaryota; kingdom Metazoa; phylum Arthropoda; class Insecta; order Mantodea; family Mantidae; genus Deroplatys; species Deroplatys truncata. Next base: position 266,971,069 of record CM060976.1, read on the forward strand.
CACCGGAAATAGCTGTTTTGGGACTCTCTGAATCTATATAAGGTATTTGTGCCTGTGAAAACGAAAACTCAAAAATGAAAAGTCTGATAAATATCAAACTTGTATTTGGATTGAATATCTTACAAAGATGTAACACGAAGAATTTCAAGAAAATCCCCCAACCCAAACTACTCTTTACAGTAACATTTTTCGAAAATATTGGTTATCTCAAAAATGGCTAACGATTTTGATTAAAACACCATACGTTTAAGACATTTTTATGCCAAATGAAATGTGCATCCTGAATTGTTTTGGGAATGTACCCAAAAGTCCTCTTCATTCTGAATGACTTTTGTATAGCTGGTAAACCGTAAGAGATAGACAAAATGTTACTACACAAAAAGTGTAAATCTCGTTGAATGACACAATTTATGTCATATACAATTTTTTTGTCGAGTGAACCATTTCCGAGATATTCCTTGTCATTTGACTGAATTTTCCAATACTTATACTTTTTCTCAAATGGGAATTCGTTATTCGTTTTTTTATGTCCTGGACATACAAAGAGAATGGAATGCTCCACATAGCAACCAGCTCTTAAAACATTTGACTATCGCTTAAAGCCTACCAATTGCCCTTGCATCTACCAGAAAGTTAACAATAACTTAGTTTCTGTAAACGCTTATCTCGATTAACATGAAGTAGGTGAAGAATAAGCGTTTGTGAACATAGTTTGTACAAGAGTAGGGAAAGTCATGTGAGTGCAACACATCAGATCTTTTTATCTACCTCATTTTAATCGAGATAAACCTTTCCAGAAATAGGGACATGACACATTTGATTACAGATACGAAGGGAACAGCGATAGTCAAATGTTTAAAAACTGGACTCTATATGCTGGCCATAAAATTCCATACTGTTTCCATGACATCGCAAGAAACACGTGAAATTCGACAGGACTTTAAAGGGATGACAAAGTTTATGTCAAGTATAGTTATGTCATAGGTTAATTCGAAAAGGTGCAGATTTTAAATATTAGTTTCTAATGAATGACAATAGATAGCGACACTAACATTCATGACTGTATAGAGAAAAAAAAATAAAAATTTTAAGCCCACACCTATTAGTTCCATTCAATGCCTATAGCAGGGCTGTGATTTCTTCACGAGAAAATGGCAACGGCACAGAAAAATACCTATTTACTGCTGAGGTACGCAAAAAGTGAATTCATTGTTTCAGTGCAGTGCAGTGTAGGTTCAACAAGGAACCGTTTTGCCATAAACAGAAGGTGGTCGCATAAACAAAGGAAAAAGCACTGGTCGTCATCGCATAACAAATGCTGCTCATGTTGACCTCATGAAATGAAATTCTGAACCTTTTTCTATGCAGTGATGTATCGCATGTGTCTATATCTATTGAGGTTCATTAGAAATAAATCTTTAAAATCTGGTCTTTCTTTTAGAATAATCCTGTATATCTCAGAAATGGCTCATACCATAAGAAAAGTTACGTGGAAGAAATTGCTTATTTTAAAGAGATCTACATTTTATGTTTATACATATTCGTCTACAGCTTAACGCTTAGCGATTATAGAAGATTATGCGTTAGAGCCATTTTTTTAGAAAAGAAAAAATTACAAAAATGTTCCATGGAAAAAGTGGTTTAGTTTGGGGTGAGTTTAATGAAAATCTTCGTGTTGTATCTGTGAAAAGTATTGAACATGAATATGAAATTTGGTGTTGATCCGACTTTTCGCTTTTGAGCTATGTTATTCACACACATAGGCAGACACACACGGACCTTTCCTAAAAATGTTTCTATTGGATTCATAACATATATTTCCGGTGAAATCTCGGTATCGAATTTTTGGGTGGATTACAATACTTCCCCTACTTACTATGCGTAGTAGAGAAAATAAAGATATCTCAGAAATGCTTATTGGCGCAATGAGTTTGAAATAAACTGCATGTGTGAACGAAATTTACATTTTTTGTGTCTTACGGTTTACAAATACTACAAAGTCATTCACAATGTAGAGGAGTTCACAGGCTATTCACAGCAAATTTTAATTGGAAAATTCATTATTATAACTAATATGATTTTCCGGGCTGTTATGTCGTGGTCTGCTGAAGAAAGATTTCCCAGACGTTTCGTCCACAACTGCGGTGGACATCTTCAGTGGCGCGGACGAAGTCTTCTCGGTGAAAGTATCGCAGCGTCTGACGCATCAGACGCTGCGATACTTTCACCGAGAAGACTTCGTCCGCGCCACTGAAGATGTCCACCGCAGTTGTGGACGAAACGTCTGGGAAATCTTTCTTCAGCAGACCACGACATAACAGCCCGGAAAATCATATTAGTTATAATTGTGACACCGGCCGTGAAAACCTACGTTCTTACATGGAAAATTCATGTTATGCAAGTATATTAAATGCATACGCGGGCCGTCCCAGAAGTACCCGACCTGACGTATATATAGCGGTTGTTTCAAACAAATGACTGTGGTAGAAAGTACCATCCTTATGAGGCTTAAGTTTAAAGTTTGACGATGCTACATATTTTAGTAGTTGTTTGGAATCCATCAATAGTGAACTCTCTCAACGAATTTGTAAACATGGCTAAAACTGGCCATCGTTATGTGATACAATACCTTCATCTGAAAGGCCTTAGTCCAACTAATATTAAAGCTGAGCTAGATTCTACTCTGGGGCAGTCTGCTTCTTCGTTTACAGCAGCAAAACATGAAGTGGCAGAGTTTAAGCGAGGTCGTACGAGCTATCAAGACGAACATCGCAGTGGTCGACCAAATGCGGTAACCACGCCAGAAATTGTGAAGAAAATCCACTAAATGGTATTGGATGAAGTCGTTTGAAAGTGCGCGAGACAGCAGACATAGTAGGCATTTCAAAAAGTGTTGTACATTGCATACTAACTGAAAATTTAGTCATGAGAAAGCCTTGCGCGAGATGGGTGCCGCGTTTACTCACAATGGAACAAAAGCGGCGTCGTGAGCATGTCTCAGTCGAGTGCAATAAAACCGAGTATTTGCGTCGATTCATAACCATGGATGAAACATGGGTCCATCACTTCACACCTGAGACGAAGGAACAGTCAAAACATTGGATTGAAAAGGGAGAATCGGCTCCAAAATAGGCGAAGACAGTTCCTCTTGTAGGCAAGGTCATGGCGTCAGTTTTTTTGGGATTCGCGTGGGAAAATTTTCACTGATTATCTTCAAAAAGGAAACACAATCAATGGCGAGTAGTATGCAAACTTATTGCAGCGTTTGAATGCTGAAATCAAGCAAAAACGCATTTATCGAAAAAGAAAGTTCTGTTTCATCAAGACAATGCACTAGTTCACACATCCATTATCTCCATGGGCAAAATGAATGAGTTAAAGTTCGAATTGCTTCCTCATGCACTCTATTTCTATTTTCAAAGTTGAATAAATGGCTCGGTGGTAAAAGATTTGCCAAAAATGATGAGGTGGAGTTTGCAGTTGATGGCTATTTTGCAGAACTCGAAGGTTCTCACTATAAAAAGGGTATCGAAGCTATTGAACATCGCTGGGAAAAGTGTATCAGCTGAAAGGAGACTATATAGAGACATAAAGATGTTTTTCCCCCCAATACTTTGTGTTTTCTTTGTTAGATCGAGTACTTCTGGGACAGCCCTTGTAGTATTTTATACAAAATGTTACAGCAATTTTTGTGAGAATTTAGGATAACGTAATCTTTCTTATGTAAAGGTTAATTTAAGGTGGGGGATTTGTGGAAAATCTTCGTGTAGCATCCTTGGATGGAAGGTACTGAATTTAAATGTCAGGTTTAGTTATTTATAGTACATTTCGTTATTGCGTTATGCTATTCAAATACACAGAAACCTTTTTCTAAACGCCTTTTGTGATTCAATAAGCATCAAAACATGCATCTGCAGAGAAATCATACAACGGAAAACGTGAGTTTATCGTCCTCTCCCGCCCGTCATATATGTTCTTTCAATAGTCTTCTTTGTAATGCCGCAATATTAAAATTCACGGCATTTCTCTTGTGAAGTAACAAGCAGATTTGCAAACAACAGTGAACAAGAATATGGTACAGTAGCTCTGTGTTTGTATCTGATATACAATCCGCGGGGAAAAATGGGAATATGAACCGGCCGGGAATCAAACCGCACCCATCGAACACAATGGTAATCCCTCGGCCGCAACCGATGTTTTGTGTAATAGAACTGGCTAGCAATCATGTTCCCAGTGGCGTTGCCTTCAATCTGATGTAACAGTAACTTGGGTCTGATATAAATGTGGACAGCCTTACATATTTAGTTTCGTATTTATCTGACTATTCGTGTTTTAGTTAGGCTGTTCATAGCCACACAGAACACATCAACATACACACACTCAGGGACCTTTTTTCTTAAAATGCTTTTTTTTTATTCAGAGGGCCTCAAAACATATATTTCTGGTAAAATCTCGGTATCGGATTTTTGGTTGGAACGCAATACTTCCTCAACTTACTATAGGTAGTATTCATTCATTCATTATCTTTTTACCCTCCTCTTATGTAGGACTTACACCCCCCAGGACTTACAAGCGGGTGCCTGGGGTCAGAGGCCCGTCAAGGAGCAGACACTCATGGATCAGATAGAACATCCAGGATGGGGGATCAGCCCGATGCCTGGTATGGGATGAAGGAAGTAGATGAAACGAAATGTGGGTGAAATGGATGAAAGGAAAGGTGATGATGGAGCAGTTGGTGGAATGAATGGCGGGGGAAACCGGAGAACCCGGAGAAAACCCGCCGAGACGCCGCTTCGTCCACCACAAATCTTACATGCAGGTCCCTGGGATTGAACCCGGGCCGCCTCGGTGGGAGGCGAGCGGTCTAACCACTCGGCCACGGCCACTATAGGTAGTAGAGAAAGTAAAAATGTGGATCTTTTTAAGCCAATTTTGAGATATCCGTTATTAAAGGTTCGAATTGTTCATTTCTTCGTCGATCCTGCCAACATCACGCGTTGTCATGGAAACAGTATGGAATTTTAAGGCAGCATATAGCGTCCAGTTGTTAAACATTTGACTGTCGTTGTTCTCTTTGTATCTAACGAAGTGTGTAATCTAGCTGTTTCTGTAAAGGTTTATTTGGATTAAAATGTAGTAGAAGAAAATTAAGCTTTAGTAAGAATAGTTTGTATACCCACTAATAAACGATGCAGAGTAGAGAGTCATGAGAATGTATCACATCAGCTTTTTTTTTCTCTCTGTAACTGGGTTTGTAGAAATGTTAGAGTAATTGACCCACGGTCAATATAAAAAAAATGCATGGTTCCATTTACATGACTGTTTCGTCGTAAAATAGCATATATTAGAGTACATAGAAACCCGATTTTACACACGAGATTCGCTTGCATACGCGAACATTGGTATGCAGTATATGCATACAGAATAATTAGACCCACGTTTTTTGAACAAACAACAAATGCAGAGGGATACAAGAATGTTATACTAACATTTTTTTGAACAATTGACCAACGCTAAATGTCAGTTTGGATTTTTCCAGCAAGACTTTGCTATTGCGCACGAGTAATTAAATTTAATTCAGGAAATGTTTGAGGACAGGGTAATTATAGAATTATGGACCTTACAACCCCCTGATTTAACTGTGTGTGATCTTTATCGGTGGAAAAATTTGGAACTATGGAACTTGAAAAATAAAGTCTGTGTAATATACCCCATATTTTGAAATAACTAAATGAAAACATGCGAGAATTTCACTCATCTCCGATATATATAAGTGTTATTTAGGGTCGTTTTAACCTTCCTAGGTTTCATCACGACCTTTCATGTACAGTTGTTTACATTATTGGATTACAGTATAATACTTACACATTATGTATACATACAGGTTACAATTTGGTTAAATGTATTGACGTATATTAATTAGTTTAAGAAAAATAATTACCTTATGTATAAAAGTTGCATCATTGAGTGCTGCAGAAATATTTCTGGGCACACCAACCTGCCTACGTTGATTTTCAAATGTTAGACATGTTAGTATAATATGTACTACTGTTAATGCTGTTTTACATATTTCAGACATTAGTGGAGAGCTTCTATTTAACAAATATGTCCAATTCTTAGCGGGATAACTCTCGAGTGAATGAAAATTTCGACTAGAGACCAGAAATGTGTGGATATAGAAGGACAATATTACCAGCATCTCTTGTGCAAAGATATTTGCTTATTGTCATTGTAATTGTAACTATAAGGACGTGAGAGGACTGCGGGCATATAAAAGTTTCCTCGGGAGTGCGAGCTGTGGCGGCCGGCGCGGGAGCAGTGGTGCGGTGGCCATAATGTGAAAGAAAAGTATTATGAGCCAGGAATTTAGAAGATCTAATATTTGCGGACTTTAAATCTGTCCTTAAATAACCAATATTTCATTTTAATGACTTGCTATTCTTCCCCAAGTCTCCTCACAAGGCTACATGAATTATATAATAAATTATAAAATCTCTATGTCATGCATACATGAAAGTCATGAGACTTTTACAGGTATTTTGGCCTTATAGAGTAAATGCATCGCTGCACTTCACAGGAAGCAACGATTTCACATTTTAATTGCACGCACAATTTATTACCTAATGCAAATAAAATGAACATGTCAAGGGCGAATGTAATCTTTCTCTTCCGGCGGATGGCGCTAGGCAGTTGTTTTGCTACTCGCCCAGTTTGCACATCATGTTGATGGAAGTTACCTCCGGCGAGTGAATTTACCTTAATTGTTCCATAAAACAACACTACAAACTGTGGGGAAAACAAGATTGCATCAATAGGAATATCCTCTTTGAAACAAGCGAGAAAAGTAACAGTTTTTGTCGATCACTTGAGTTCTTATGGAGTGTATAAGCCCTGAGCCTTCAAGGTCCTCTATATCGCTTTAATTTATTTTCTCCTATAAACACTTTCACTTTAAAGTAGAAAATAATATTTTAACCAATTGAAAATTAAATGGGTTACATTCACACTACTTTCTCTGTCCACCATGTCCTCTACATGCTATTTCCATAAACCCATATTCTTATTTTCTCTACTACGTGTAGTAAGTAGGGGAAGTATTGCATTGCATCCAAAAATTCAACACCGAGATTTCACCGAAAATGTATTTTTTGAGGCCCCCTGAATCCAAAAAAGTAGTTTTAGAACACGGTCCGAAAATTCGGATAACTACTATACTTGGTATTTAGGTATACCATCTTTCAAAGATGCACACGAAGATTTTCAAGAAAATCCCCCCATTCCAAACTACTCTTCACATGAAACGTTTTTCTAAAACTTTGATTTTCCCAAAAATGGATAACGGTTTTGATTAAAATATCATATTTAAGATATATTCATGACAAATAAAATTTATATCTTGAATTTTAAGGAAAAGTTCGCAAAAGTCCTCTTCTTTCTGAATGACTGATAAACCGAAAGAGATAGACAAACTTGTCTACGCAAAAAATGTAGAGACCCATCAAACACACAATTTATGTCACACATGTTTGTTTTTTTTCAATACTTATACTTCTTCTCAAATAAGAATTCCTTGTTCATTTTTTTTGTCCTGGTAATACAAAGAGAATGGAATACTCCACATAGCAACCAGCTCTTAAAATATTTGACTATCGCTTAAAGCCTACCAATTCCCCTTGCACCTACAAGAAATTTAGCTATAAGATTAACATCTCGATTAACATGAAGTAAATGGAGAAATAGGTTTGTACAAGAGTATAGAAAGTTATTTGAGTGTAACACATCAAATTTTTTTGTATCTAATTTGTGTATTGGAGGTAAACGTTTTTCAGAATTACACATTGCACATTTGACACTTAGTTGGCTTTGAAAAATACCTCACCACGAGAAACAAAAGAATGTTGATAATTAATTTGTCTTTCAAAGAAGCCGTATGTAGGACAAGGGCTGAAAATAAGACGACACTGAAAAATTCAGTGACATATCCGGGATTTAAACTACGGATCTTATACTTTCTGAGCGGTTGCTGTAACCAACTGAGCTACCATGGCAATATTAAATTCGTGATCCATGGTTCAAATCCGGGCTATCGCATTTAATTCTTCAATCTGACTTTACACACGGTCTACCAGTTATACAAAAGTTGTTAAGAATAAAGAGGCGTTCACAGACTTTTCCCTGAAAATTCAGTGCATACCTCTCTTTACTCACGTAATTGTATTAAATAAATAATATTTTAATCCAAGTAGCTAGACTAATGTTTTGCGAAAATGAAAAATACAATCAATGTTTTCAAATAAAGGATAGTTTGGAGTGAGAGGGATTATCTTTATGTTCTTGGTGTAGCATCTTTGAAATACGCTGAACATTAATTTGAGTTATACTGTTCTGCCGAGTGGATAGACCGCTCGCCTCTCACCGAGGCGGCCCGAGTTCAATCTCAGGGACCCGCATGTGGGATTTGTGGTGGATAAAAGCGGCGTCTGGGCGGGTTTTCTCCGGGTTCTCCGGGTTTCCCCCGCCATTCATACCATCAACTGCTCCATCATCACCTTTCCTTTTATCCATTTCACCATCATTTCGTTTCATCTACTTCCTTCCTCCCATACCAGGCATCGGGCTATTCACCCATCCCTCGACGGGTCTCTGACCGCAGGCACCCGCCTGTAAGTCCTGGGGGGTGTAAGTTCTAATTAAGAGGAGGTTAAACAGAGAAAGAAGAAGAAAGGTTATACTGTTCACAGGCGCGCGCGCCAGAAGTGTAGATAAGACCTGATTTTCTAAGAATGTTTATTTTGGGATTCACGGAACCTGAAAATCTGCATTTGCAAGTTAAAGTGGGGAGTGGGGATTTTCTTGAAAATCCTCGCGTCCTATCGCGTACTGAACTTAAATACGTAAGTTTGGTATTTATCCGACTTTTCTTTTTGAGTTATATTGATTACAGACACACAAATACACACGTAACTTCGCCTAAAATGTTTTTTTTTATATTCAGTCAGTCTCAAAACATGTATTTCTTGTGAAGCTTCGGTATTTAAATTTTGGGTGAAATTTCATAACTTCTCTATCTACTATGTGCGTGGTAGAAGAAGTAAAAATGACGGTTTTATATTCTAGGGGGCTTAAAATATTGTAACAAATGAAACACCAGTTGCTCCGGTTATTACCAGGCACTCAACATAACACTTTCGGCACACACAATGGATTCGTCGAATCACAACTGCAACTGAATTGCACTTGCACTGTCAACGTTTCATTTCGTCACTTCTTAACCAACCGACTAAACTGTGTGTAAGAGCAGATCCGTATATAGTTCCCTAATACAAAAGGAAATTTTCTAGAGAAGGAACCTACCAGAACATGCCGAATAGGTTGAAGTTCCATATTCTAAACCGTGTTTGCAATCATTATGTGAGCCAATATTTTTTATATTTTGCAGTCTCTAGAATTAAATGCACGTGACAAAAAGGTTCGTATTTCATAATATTTAAGCAAAATCTTCATATTTCTTCATTTATTGTAAGATTTGTAATTTTAAGTTGTTAAAATACTTTCCATTAGGAATGAATTGGCGTTTACAAACATTCTATTCAGGCAGGTTTCTGTGAAACGCGGAAATCCAAACTTTTTTGCAACACAACAGTAGCGTTTCCTTTATGTGACGTACCTGTGAAATTAAACGCCTTCTATTCTTGAGTTTTTATTTTTACGAGCCGATGCTTTTAGTGGCATACTGTAGTGTATGTGTGTGTGCATTGTCGCGTCGGACACATTAATGCTTTGTAGCATGACATCGTTGAACTAATTATTTCGTTTGAGAGTTTGAATATTTATCCGGTGCGGCATTTCCCTTCCAACCTCCTAGTCGGGGGGTGAATGCAAGTAGAGGGACTAGCCTGTTTGTTCTGGTGGCGTCACTGGGAGAGTCGAGTAGTAGCGTCAGTCGTGTGTGTGTCTGCAGGGCGAGTGGTTGTATGTAGAGTGCGTGGATCGTGTGAGTGGAGCACCTCCATCAAATGTTTGTCTTGTAATCTGTTGTGAACAATGTAGTGGCGTCATATCAATTTTAATAAACCTCAGGTCATGTGTTAAATGTATATTTTGTTATGAATATCCCACGCCTACTTTAGAATGTGCAGCTAAGTTCCTGGTCCTTTCGTTTACCTCTGCAGTTACGTTCCCAATGTTTATTCCGGAGTAACTAAATTTAATATGTAGTTGCAAAACCTTTTGGGCTTACCCCGGTAGATAAAAATACTGTAATAGTATTGTGCAAGAATAAAGTAATCAGTAGTTTTTTTAAGTTTTAGGGTTTCACAATGATTAAAATATATAAACAACATGTAATATGTTGTATTTAATTTGATATTGATATTATTAAATACGGACAAAACTACAAAGCCTATTGTTTTAAACTAATGAAAGGAACCTGCTCCAACCCTTGAAGTATAACATGTTTTGGCTTTCAAAAATATATTCATAATATTTTTGGATGTTTACTTTCTACACTATATATTGCTAATAAAAATGCGATATCGAGATTTCACCGGAAATACATGTTTTGAAGCGCCCTAAATGTAAATAAAGAATTTTTGGAAAAATGTCCGTGCGTGGGCGCGCATGTGTGTACGCGTCTGTAAACAACATTAACTCAAACTAAAAGTCGGATAAATATCAAACTTGGTATTTGAATTTAGTATCTTCAAAGATTTTCAAAAAAAATCCACCCCCTCTACTACCCTTTACATGGAAAATTTTGGAAAAGTTTTATTTCCTAAAGAATTATTCTAAGGATTTTGATTAAAACACTAACATTAAAGATATTTACATGAGAAATAAAATGTATATATTCAATATTCTGGAATACACTAGCAAGTCCTCTTCATTCGGAAGGAATTTTGTATAAGTTGTAAATATTAAGCGACAGACGAAAACGTACCCAACAAAAAATGTAATCTCTTTAAAACACATAATTTATTAAAATAAATTTTTGGGGGGGAGGCTAGCACGGTAGCTCATTCGGTAGAAACCGAGGGGTCACAGGTTCGACTCCCGCCTGAGAGGGTGGGAATTTTTCTCTGGCCAAGATCATTCCCTATTGTCCCAAGAGCCTGGAAGCATGAAAGTGTGTATGATCTGATGATTAAACTCCAAATGTGCAAGAAAGCCAACACTATTGCCAATAGCCAGTAAGTTCCAAAGAAAAGGCCGCCGATAAGACCAATGTAGCTATAGGTGGGGTATAAATGGAAATAAACAGGTTTTTAATGCATAATCAGCTTCTGAGATATCTGTTATTAAAGGTTGGAATTGTTCAATGCTTGTCATTCTTTTAAAGTCCCATTGTTTTCCTTTGTTTCTCGTGATGTCAGGGAAACTGTATGGAATTTTAAGGCAGCATATAGCGTTCAGTTGTTAAACATTTGACTATCGCTGTTCTCTTTGTGTGTGTGTATATATATACACACATATATATGTATATATATAACGAAACGTGTAATGTAGCTATTTATGTAAAAGTTTATCTCGTTTGAAATGTAGTAGATAGAAAAAATAATCTGATGTGTTACACTCACATGACTTTCTCTACTATTGTACAATCTATTTTAACAAACGCTTATGCTTCATGTTAATCGAAATGTTAATCTTATTGCTAATTTTTTTGTAGGTGCACATGTCCAGGACATAAAAAAATGAATAACGAACTCCCATTTGAGAAAAAGTGTAGGTAAGTATTGGGAAATTCAAACAAATAACAAGGAATATCTCGGAAATGGTTCACTGGACAAAAAAAAATGTATGTGACATAAATTGTGTATTTTAACGCGATCTACATTTTTTGTGTAGTAAAATTTTGTCTATCTCTTATGGTTTACCAGTTATGCAAAAGTCGTTCACAATGAAGAACACTTTTGGAGACATTTCCAGAAAATTCAAGATATACATTTCATTTGGCATGAAAATATCTTAAACATATGATATTTTAATCAACATCGTTAGACCCATTTTTGAGAAAATTAAAATTCTCGAAAAATGTTCCATGTAAAGGGTAATCTGGGATGGGGGATTTTCTGAAAACCTTCGTGTCACATATCTGGTGGATACTGAACCTAAATACCAAGTTTGGTGTTTATACGACTGTTCGTTTTTGAGTTATGCTGTTCACAGACATACAGACACACACACACACACACACACACACGGACATGTTTCCAAAAATGCTTTTTTGGATTCAGGGGACCTCAAAACATATACTTCCGGTGAAATCTCGGTATCGAATTTTTGGTTGGAATGGTAGTGAAAGTCATGTGAATGTATTACTGCAAATTGTTTGTTAATATTTTAAATTTTGGAAAACGAATTCATATTTGGACACACGTTTCTTCATATTTTGCCTTCTCAGATTATGATACACTGGCTATTGTTCGTGAGCTCATTGTTTTGAAGGGGGTCCAGCCGTTAGTCTAACCCGCAGCTAGGTGGATGAGATGCAAGGCGATCGCACCGCCGATCCGTGGGTTAACTTAAAGCGCGTGGTCAAAACATGTATTTCCGGTGAAATCTCGGTATTGAATTTTTGAGTGGATTGCAATCCCTTCTCTAGCAACTATGGTCGTGGTAGAGTGAGGCAGTATTTTTATCTCTTAAATGATATATAATATAAAATATAATAACAACCTGCCTTAAAATGTGTATACTATAATATAAAAATATATGTTACAGTCATTGTATTGTGTTTATATTATTATGTACATGTATAATACAGCTATGTGAATGTATAACGTAGTTTAACAATGTAGGATCTGTGAGAATAGAAGCCGAAAATTACTAACAATGAGGTAACCTTGAGACAATAATAAATATAAGGTTTAAAAAGGCTACTAATAATTCTTGGAACAGCAATGTAATATTTAAAATAGTTTATAAATAGCTAATCAATAACAACAAAACCTGAAAGTGAAATAAAAGTATTCTAATGGAGTAGGCTTAGCCAATCAGAGACTTTAAATAGAGAAATTGTACAAATTCATGCGGGAGACGCTACAAGATTGCGTACCCGATCGGTACGTTACAGGTTCAATATGAGACTTCATTGCGGTGGGAATAATATAAAGTTTACGTGTTTAAAAAGTACAATTAAGAATAATTTCACAGCTCTATAGTAGGATACATCAGTGAAGCGTTATTTAATCGTGTGAAGAATTAATAAACAAGGTACAATACAAATGTAATTTGTATAAGTCTTCATGCTTTAGCCACACCAGCCCTGCTAAGAGATACGTGATCTAAAAATAGTAATGACGAACCGAGGCATACATATATATACTATAAATAAACTTTAAAATACAAAGTTGATTTCTTAAACGTGGGTCGAAGGCCGCAGGAAATGTAAACGTGGTGCGAAGGCCACCGGAAGGTTTGTATCATACGTGGGGCCAACACTCCTAGAAACATATCTCACGGCAATACGTGGTGCAACCACAACAACTTAAACCACATCAAGAGACAGTAAAAATGCCTTTTCTAGATTGTGGGACCTCAAAACCTGTACTGCCGGTGAAAGCTAGATTTTGGGTGAAGTAAATACTTTCATTACTTACTGTACTTAAGCAGTAGAGAAAACACTAAACGTTATGTTGCCCGTTTTGACCGCTACCCTCTTGCAAGAACGGAATGTAGGTTCTCCAACAGAAAATGTCCAGACTGGAGACATGCATATATTCATGCATGGAAACAGCCTCCACGGATGCACAGAGAAGACGTGGATTTGATCGAATCGACAACCAACATTTCCTTCTTCGTGACTGCTCCAGTCGGAAGTGTGCGCAATCACGGCATCTGATATTAATAGATTTTTAAATACGGTCCACCACGTTTTATAAAATCTTAGACATTCACGCAACGCGGATGATTAATGACACAGTGTTTGAACAACGGAACGATCAACAGGGCCAGCTGTTTCTTGGGAATTTGGACCTAAAGGTAGTCAATGTAGAAAAAATGTATATCCCACCAGCGGTATAAACAAAACCACATACAGGGTGGACCACTTAGGTTCGGAAACTACAATATACTTCGAGGACTTGAGGTGGTCATTTTAGTTTCAATTTAATTTTTTTAAATGGGAAACTTATTTTTTTATATTTTTTGTTATACCTCATAAAAAACTAAACAACATTTGTATAAAGCACCTTGCAATTGTTCTTAAACCAGCGTAAATAACAACGAAAATTCTGAATGGCTGTGTACGAAGAGCGCAATGAATGGTTGAATCATTCACGGATGGTCATTTGAGGGTCAAGTTACGTTTCGTAATTGGGAACCAACATATTTATTTTGTTTCGTTATTCTTCATAACAAAATAAACAGTTTTTATAAACCAATTTATAATGAGAAAACAGCATAGAAAATTCAACTTCCATTTTAAAAAAACTGATGTGTTACACTCACATGACCTTATCTACTCTTGTACAAACTATTTTCACAAACGCTTATTCTCCACATGCTTCATGTTAATCGAGAAGTTAATCTTATTGCTAATTTTCTTGTAGATGCAAGGGGAATATGGTAGGCTTTAAGTGATAGTCAAATGTTTTAAGAGCTGGTTGCTATGTGGAGTATTCCATTCTCTTTGTATGTCCAAGACAAAAAAAATTGAATAACCAATTCCCATTTGAGAAAAAGTATTGGAAAATTTAAGGGAATAACCAGCAATATCTTGAAAATGGTTCACTCAACAAAAAAAAAATGTATATGACATAAACAGTGTATTTTAACGCGATCTACATTTTTTGTGTAGTAAAATTTTGTCTGTCTCTTATGGTTTACCAGTTATGCAAAAGTCGTTCACAATGAAGAATACTGTTGCAGATATTCCAGAAAATTCGAGATATACGTTTCATTTGTCATGAAAATATCTTAAATATAGGATATTTCAATCGAAATCGTTAGAGCCATTTCTGAGAAAATTAAAATTTTCGAAAAATGTTCCATCTGGGGTGGGGGATTTTCCTGAAAACCTTCGTGTCGCATCTCCGGAAGATACTGAAACTAAATACCAAGTTTGGTGTTTATCCAAGTGTTCGTTTCTGAATTATGCTGTTCACAAACTGACACACACACGGACATGTTTCCAAAAATGCTTTTTTTTAGATTCAAGGGGTCTCAAAAGATGTATTTCCGGTGAAATCTCGGTATCGAATTTTTGGGTAGAATACAAACTTCCCCTACTTACTATACTTAGTAGAGAAAGTAAAAATGACGCAATTGGCCATCATAATGTCCTCCTAACAAAACACGACTAATGATGTTTACTTTCCCGCATCATAACAAACAACTTTTATTCAACTTTATTTCTACAACGCTTAGTTTTGGAGATATTGTACAGTCTCAACTTAAATGTTCCACTCTGTATTGGCTGGTTCACCCTTGTAACCCTTGTAAAAGGAAAATACGAGTATAGTCCACAATCTTATTTCAAATCTCTCTCTACTCTCTCTCTCTATCTGCTCATTTTAGTTCAAATACACCTTTACAGAAATAGCTACATTATCTCGGAAATTCTAATGTCACAAAAAATATTTTCAAAGTTAATGGTGCATTTAAGAGAGATCTACATTTTGTATGTTTCCGTCTATTCCTTAACAGAATTCCTTCATAATGAGGAGACTTCACAGGCTATTCCCAGAAAATTCAAGACATACGTTTTATTTGTTTTGTAAAATCTTTAATTTATGTATTTTAATCAAAGTCGTTAACACACACTTTTGCAAAAAGAAAACATTTCTAAAATGTGATAGTTGGTGGTGGGGGAAAATCTTAATGTCACATAGATTATATTAATCCCACATTTCGTTTTTTGTGATGCTGTTCATAGACAAACACACATACAAACGCGTGCGTGCGCATCTTTTTCTAAAAAAATGTTTTTTCTGGGTACAGTGGGCCACAAAACATATATTTACAGTGAAATATCGACATCGAATTTTTGGATGGAATGCAATACTCTCCCTGTTTACTACTTGTAATAGAGAAAGTAATACTGCTCTATTAGAAATAATGCAACAAACAAATATTCCCGAATTGTGTTCTGTTTCAGTACTTAGCATTAATACTCCATGCAGTGGAACGGTGAAAACTGTCCGGCTCTCAACACATGGAAAAAGTGGCACAAGAGAGAAGCCCATAGTGTAAGGCGAATGGGATGAGTTCATTAGAAGCGCTATTCGTCCTAAGGTGCACCGCTTGTTTGAAGAAACCGAGACAACAGCAATTGCCAAACTTTAGGAAAATGAGCTTCCACACCATTCTTCGTCATAGAGGTATTGAGTGTGTGAGCAGAAGCACAAAACTCTGATGTGTTACATTCATATGACTTTTTCTATCCTCTATCGTATACAGAATGTGTCTTTATTGGTATCAGGTATTTGGGGGACGTGTTCCTGACATCAAAACAGTGAAAAAAGTTCATATGAACGTGGGTCTGAAAATCATTTATTTCAGAGATACAACACAAAATCGAAAGTTACAAAAATTGCTCGAAGTGGCTTCTTCTTGCTTCGATGCATGCAGTAAGCCTGTGTTCCATGTTCTGGCGTACTCTGATGAAAATTCCTGGTTTGTTTCGTATTTGGTCAAATACAGTTTGGATACTATCTATCAAAATGCCAACATCAGGTACAGGAGTCGCATAAACCAAGGACTTCAAATGTTCCCAGGCGAAGATATCCATTGGATTCAAATCAGGCGATCGAGCAGACCATGCAATGTGTCCCTCTCGACCAATCCATTTTTGCAGAAATCGATCATTCAGAAACTTACGAACTATCATACAGAAATTAGTTGGAGCACCATCGTGTAAAAACCACATTCGTTGGATGATGTCCAGAGGCACATTATCAGTTAATTGATGCAACTCATTTCTGAGAAACTGGAGATAGGTTTGTCCATTCAGACGCGGAGAGAAGAAGTAGGGACCAATTAGGTGATCATGAATGATTCCGCCCCAAACGTTGATAGAGAACCGCTGTTGATGGTTGTCCTGTCGAACTTCATTAGGATTTTCAGTTATGGGTGTTATGATGCCGTCGCGAGTAAAACCATCCACATCCGTGAATAAGATACAGGCTAGGAAATTGATGAACACAGCGCACTGCTGTAACATGCGTTGACAGAAACGTCTTCTTGGCTCAAAGTCCGCCTCATTTAATCCTTGCACACGTTGAAGGTGACACGGGTACAGAAGATTTTCATGGAGAATTCTCCAGATAGTCGTATGACTAACTCTTTCCCTTACAACCATACGTCTTGTGCTTTGTGATGGGTCTGCATCCACAGCACGAAGAACTCGTTCTTCAAGCTCAATGCCTCGTACCGCTCTGGGTCTCCCAACATCCCTGGTACTCCTCTCTCAATTTGTGCGAATGTTCTTGCACACGGTAACGCCCTGTCAGGGTTACCTTTCTGCCATACGTGTAATGCATATCTGTCTGTTCACTCATGGAATACATTTTCTTTGACCTATAACAACGAATATTGGTTTTCATACCTAATGTACAAATGAAATTTTTCTACTGCTTTGATGTCCGGAGCACGTCCCCAAATATATAACACCAATAAAGATATATCCTGTATAAACTATCCATACGGAAGCTTATTTTTCTATCAACTTCATTTTAATCGAGACAAACCTTTCCACATTACACATTTCGTTATAGATACAAAGAGAACAGCGATAGTCAAATATTTAACAACTGGACGCTATATGCTGGCCTTAAAATTCCATACTGTTTCCATGACATCGCGAGAAACAACCGAACGTTGACAGGACGTAAACAGAATGACCAAGACATGAACAATTTGAAACTTTAATGAGGATATCTCAGAAATGCCTTATGCCACAAAAACTTAATGGAAATAAATTGTGCGTTTTAAAGATATCTACATTTTTGTGTGGTACGTTTTCGTCTATTCCTTAAAGTTTACTAGTTATACAAGATTATACAAAGTTCCTTTTGAATGAAGAGGACTTCATAGGCTATTCCCAGACAATTCAAGATATGCGTTTTATTTGTCATGTAAATATCCTTGATATATGGTATTTTATACAAAATTGCTGAAGCCATATTTTAGGAAAGAAAAACTTTTGTAACGTTTCAGTAGTTTGGTATTTATTCGACATTTCATTTGAGTTATACTGTTCACACACTTACACGACATTTTTCTAAAAATTATTTATGTGTCTTCAACGGGCCTGAGAAGATGTATTGCCGGTGAAATCTCGATATAGAGTTTTTGGGTGGAATATAATACCTTTTCTATCGATTATGTATAACATAATAGTGTCGAATAAATTATCTAAATTTAAACAGCGTTTACTGAGAGATAGCTACACAGTAACTAAATATGTAATAAAATTATACAATAAAAAGGAAGTTACAAAACGATAACGATAGAATTGCAGCGTTAGTGTTGATATTTACTTTCTCCCACATGTGAATTGAAGTAGATAATTGCTTCACGTATGGAAAGCCAATTTGAAGTAGGTGGTTTGTTACGTTATTTGCGTCAATTTATAGTAGTTTGTATTGAAGGAGTTGTATTATATTTCAACTGTTGTGGAGCAGAACTTATAGTATAGTAAACAGTTTCCGGGAGCTTTCGCCCCAAATAAACTTTCTTTAAATATTAAACATTTATGTTTCCCTCGGCTGCGTCAGTATTATTGTTAGAGACATGTTTCTCTTAGTAGGGTTGTGGTGCGACAAGAATGTAGGCTTACACAGATTATAATTTTACTTCACTACATTTATTAATACTTGATACGATTTAAACAACGCTTTACTGATATATATATATATATATATAGAGAGAGAGAGAGAGAGAGGGAGAGAGAGAGAGAGCTGTGAGATTCTTTAATTAATTACTTGCACTTTTTAACACGTAAATCTATTTTCGTCTCACACGAATACGTATTAAATTTCTTGAGGATACTTATTGCGTCTGGTTAGTAACGCTGTCTGCAGGCAACTGACAAGATTTCTAGCGTCTAAACTTGTATTTTTCTGTATTTCAAGTCTTTGATTGGTTATTCCTAATCCAATAGAAAACGTCATTTAACTAAAGCTTTTTCTGGTTGTTGATTGGCTATTTTTAAACTGTCTCAAAATTTATATTATTGCTTACAAGAATCACATGTAGCATTTAAACTTACTAATTCATTATTGCTTCAAGGTTATCTCATTGTTACCTCATTGTTAGCAACTTTTAACCTATTATTCTCACAGCTCCTACATTATTAAATTACGTAATATATTTACATAACACTATTACACATGGATAGAATAATCGAAACATACAGTGATTGTTACATACATTTTTTATATATTGTTACATACACATATTGCTTAAGGCTTGAATTATATATATTATACAATTAGACTGAAATGATTTTAGTGTTAAAAAACACTGCCTCAGAGTAAACGCAACCAGAGACGGACTCAGTAATAACTTTGTTTGTTTGGCAGAACCCAGGAAGTATGTGCTGCTAGTGGAGGAAGAACGAGGATTAAGTTATATCCAATCTGTTTTCAATAAATCTGTTCCTCTTTATCTCACATCTTGTACTTCTCCCTGCTCGACAACTTTCTCAGATTGTCCTTTTGAAAGTTTCTCGTACCATTAGATTGTTCTCCCAGCGTATGCCTTTTGTTTGTCAAAGTTTGTTGATCAGTTGTGTAGAGATACAGAAGCAGCAGCAGCTAAAATGACCCGCGAGGTGTGATCAAACTTTTACACCACACAAAAGTCGACCAAAACTTGCTTCAGACCGGAGCCAAGTTTCCGATGGAACACAAAAACATTCTTCTTTGTGCTCTACAACTCTCGAAGAGAAGCGTTCATTCACATTCTCACAACCAACCAGCGATGTTCCTTTTGATAAACAACACAATAAAATAAATCTAGAACATTTCGTGATGAGTTATTAAAGTTTTGAAGAGAATTTCAAAAAATCTAAGTAGACGAAGTAATGCATTCTATTCATAAATTCCACATCCATATTTCACCAGAAATGCACACATTACAGATACGAAGTACCAGCAAATTAAACCAATACTGAAATGTTTTCAAACCATCTATGACGTCTTACATCCACATGACTTTATCCACTATATTGTTTATCAGTGGGTGTCTAAATTACTCTTACAAATGTTTATTTTCGTAACTACTACATTTTAATCGAGTTAAACCTTTGTAGAAGCAGCTACATTACACATTACGTTATAGATACAAAGAGAACAGCGATAGTCAAATGTTTAACAACTGAACGCTATATGCTGCCTTAAAATTCCATACTGTTTCCATGACATCGCGAGAAACAACTGAATGTTGAAAGCAGTTTAAAAGAACGGCTAAGTTTTAAACTAATCGAAATATTAATAACCGATTTGCCAAAAATGATTTATGCAACAGAAAATGTTGATTGGAGTAAACTATTTTAAAGAGAACTACGTTTTTAGTTTCTCTACTACATATAGAAGTAGGGGAAGTATTGCGCTCCAACCAAAAATTCGATACCGAGATTTCACCGGAAATATATGTTTTGAGATGCCCGGAATCTAAATGAAGCATTTTTGGAAAAATATCCGTGTTTGTCTGCTAACAGCATAACCCAAAAACAAAAAGTGGATAAGTGCCAAACTTGGTATTTAGATTCAGTATCCTTCAAAGATGCGACACGAAGATTTTCAAGAAAATCCTCACCCCAGATTACCCTTCACGTTGAAAATGTTATTTTATTGTAAGAGTTTGCATCACGTATGGAAGCCAATTTGAAGTTGATAGTAACTTTAAACTTATTTGCACCACGCTTTGGGCGTCAACTTGAAGTAGTTTGTATTCAAGGAGTTCTATTATATTTCAACTGTTGGGGAGCCGTACTTGAAGTTTGTTTGCAACCGCACGTGTGGTAAACAGTTACCGGTAGCCTTCGCCCCAATTTTTAAGAATATTAACTTTGAAATTTGACTGTTTCATTAAGTATTAAATATTTATGTTTGCCTCGGCTGCGTCATTATTATTGTTAGAGACATGTTTCTCTTAGCAGGGTTGTGATGCGACTAAAAATGTAGGCTTACACAGATTATAATTTTACTTCACTCCTTTTATTAATGCTTGACACGATTTAAATAACACTTCACTGATATAGAGAGCTATGAGATGTTTTTATTAACTAATTACACGTTTTAACACGTAAACTTATTTTTCGTCTCACACGAATACATATTATATTTCTTGAGGACACTTTTTGCGTCTGGTTAGTAACGCTGTCTGCAGGGAACTGACAACTGAATTTGTAAAATTTTCTCCTTTTCAGTTTCTGATTGGCTAATCCTACTCCAATAGAATACCTTCATTTAACTAAAGCTTTTTCTGGTTGTTGATTGGCTATTTTATAAACTGTCACAAAAATTACATTATTGGTGCTCCAATAATGACTAGTAGCATTATTAAACTCTCAAACTCATTATTGCCTCAAAGTTACCTCACTGTTAGCAACTTTTAAACTATTATTCTGAGAGCTCCTACATTATTAAATTACGTAATAAATTCACATAACATAATTAAACATGGATACAATAATATAAACATATATAATGATTGTAATATATCATTTTTATATATAGTTATATACACATATTGCTTTAAGGCGGGCTGTTATTGAATATATATTTATTTAGACTGAAATCATTTAAGTGTTAAAAATACTGCCTCAAAGTAAAAATTTTTTGGAAGGATTTGATTTTATAAAAAATGGCTCTAACAAATTTGATTAAAATGTCATATGTTTAAGATATTCTCATGCCAAATGAAACGTATATCTTGAATTTCCCCTTCATTCTAAATGACTTTCGCATAACTGGTAAACCGTGGGAAATATACAAAAGTTTGCTAGATCTCATTAAAACAATTTATGTCATATACATTTTCTTTGTAGAGTGAACCATATCCGAGATATTCCTTGCTATTTGTTTGAATTTTCCAATACTTATACTTTTTCTCAACTTCGTTATTCATTTTTTTTGTCCTGGTAATGCAAAGAGAATGGAATGCTCCACATAGCAAGCAGCTCTTAAAATATTTGACTATCGCTTAAAACCTACCAATTTCTCTTGCATTTACAAGAAAATTAGCAATAAGACGGTAGATTAGCAAAGTAGATGGAGAATAAGCGTTTGTATAAATAGTCTCTACAAGACTAGAGAAAACTATGTGAGTGCAACACATCAGATTTTTTTGTGTAATACGTTTTCGTTTATCGCGTAACGTTTAACAGTTATACAAAATGCCCTGCGAAGAAAGGACTTCACAGGGTACTCCATATAAATTAAGCTATAAGTTTTATTAGTCGTAAACATCTTTAATACATATTTTAAACAAAAGCGCTAGTGTCATTTTTTCGGAAAATCAAACAATTCCAAAATTGTAAAGTCTACTTTTGGATTGGGAGATTTTTGTGAAAATCATCATTTAGCATCCTCGGAGGTAATGAACCCAATTAGTGAATAGCTGCGGGCTGTATTGAAATGTACCATCTGTATACCAATAACTGCTTCGCATCAATCTTCGAATATTATCTCTTGTGCTAAAAACTGTAGTTTCTCCACAGGAAAGATTATAATTCTCTATCTTCAAAAGAACCGTAAATAAAAAATTTCAAACTATTTTTACAAACGCTTATTCTTCATATACTTCATGTTAATCAAGATAAACATTTTTAGAAACTGTCTTATTGCTAATTTTCTTATAGATGCAAGGGAAATTGCTAGGCTTTAAGCGATAGTCAAATATGTTAAGAGCTGGTTGCTATGTGGAGTATTCCATTCTCTTTGAATTACCAGTACAAAAAATGAATAACGAATTTGAGAAAAAGTATAAGTATTGAAAAATTCAAATAACAAGCAATATCTCGGATATGGTTCACTCTACAAAAAAATGTATATGACAGAAATTGTGTATTTTAATGCGATATACATTTTTTGTGTAGTAAAATTTTGTCTATCTCTTATGGTTTACCAGTTATGCAAAAGTCGTTCACAATGAAGAATACTTTTGGAGACATTCCCAGAAAATTCGATATATACATTTCATTTTTCATGAAAATATCTTAAACATATGATATTTTAATCAAAATCGTTATAACCATTTTTGATAAAATTGAAATTTTCGGAAAATGTTCCATGTAAAGGGTGATCTGGG
Source organism: Deroplatys truncata (assembly GCA_030765065.1). NCBI lineage: Eukaryota > Metazoa > Arthropoda > Insecta > Mantodea > Mantidae > Deroplatys > Deroplatys truncata. Next base: position 266,994,328 of record CM060976.1, read on the forward strand.
GTGGGGGGGATTTTCTTGAAAACCTTCGTATAGCATCTGTGTTTATCCGACTGTTCGTTTCTGAGTTATGCTGTTCACAGACACACACACAGACACACACACGCACATGTTTCCGAAAATGCTTTTTTTGGATTCAGGTGATCTCAAAACATATATTTGCGGTTAAATTTCGGTATCGAATTTTTGGGTGTAATACAATACTTCCCCTACTTACTGTACGCAGTAGAGAAAGTGAAATTCCATTTATGTGTAAATGCTTTCCCCCTACCGTTTGACTTAATATTTTCCACATTTTAAACACTCAATTTCCCAACTACTTAAAACTTACCTTTCAGTAGGTATATTTCATTAGAAGCTATAATAAACACACGCAGTACACAAACAGATGCATACCACGAAACCATGGGAAAATTGAGAAGACAATGTGAGTTGGTAATAAAGTTAATTGGTAAAAAGGTACTTGGGAATAATGGTCTTTGGAAATTTAAAAATTTGGGACTGTTGGATTAGGAAAACTAACCTACAACCCAAATAGCAAGTTTGCCATTCACGGCCCTTCCCCCTCCCACACATCCTTACTCTAAAAATACTTTCTTTGGATTCAGGGGCCTCAAAACATGTATTTCCGGCGAAATCTCGGTATCGAATTTTTCAGGGAACGCAATACCTTCTCTACTTACTATTTACGAGTTAGAAAGAAATTTAACGAAAATAAAAATAACTGATACCAGCAAGTGTTAAGCATGAAAGAGGAACGAATACCAAAAATGTAGGAGGACAAAGAACAAGATGGAATGAAACGAAATGTTTGAGGACAGAATCGGTCGATAGGCCCATACCTCTAAGAGGTAGAAGAAAAAGAAGAAGATTAATCCAACTTTTTTCACCAATGCCGTTCACAGACACACACACACACACACACACACACACACACACACACACACACCTTTTACTGATTTTTTTTTTATTTCTGGGGTTTTAAAAGTGCATTTGAGGCAGTATTTTTAACACTTAAATAATTTCAGTCTAATTATATAATATGTAAATTCAATAACACCCGCTTAAAGCAATATGTGTATGTACTAATTTGTAAAATGTATGTAACAGTCATTGCATATGCTTGTATTACTGTATCCATGTGTAATAATGCTATATGAATATAATACATAATTAAATAATGTAGGAGCTGTGAGAATAATAGGTTAAAAGTTGCTAACAATGAGGTAACCTTGAGGCAATAATGAATTTCAAAGTTTAACAATACTACTTGTGATTCTTGGAAACAATATTGTAATTTTAGTGACAGTTTATAAAATAGCCAATCAACAACCAGAAAAAGCTTTAGTTAAATGAACGTATTCTATTGGATTAGGAATAGCCAATCAGAGACTTGAAATACAGAAATTTACAAGTTTAGGCGGTTGAAATCAATTCAGTTGCCTGCAGACAGTGTTTGTAACCGGATGCGAGATGCGTCCTCGAAAAATTTAATACGTATTCGCGTGAGACGAAAAATAAGTTTACGTGTTAAAAAGTGCAAGTAATTAATTAAAGAATCTCACAGATCTCTATCAGTGAAGTGTTATTTAAATCGTGTCAATCATTAATAAAAGGAGTGAAGTAAAATTATAACCTGTGTAAGCCTACATTCTTCAGTCGTATCACAACCCTGCCAAGACATCCATGTCTCTAACAATAAATACTGACGCAGCCGAGGCAAACTTAAATATATAATATTTTACAGAAACAGTCAAAATTACGAAGTTAATATTTTTAATCTTAGAGCGAAAGCTAACGGAAAGCGGGTACTATACGTGCGGTTGCAACTACGACACGTTCGGCTCTCCAACAGTTGAAATATAATACAACTCCTTCAATACAAACTACTTCAAATTGGCACCCAAAGCGTGATACAAATAACGTAGCAAACCACCTACTTCACATTTAAGTATTTACTGAAATCTGGACATCAAATATTTTGTGTAGAATGGTGGAGAAGGTATTGCTTTGTAGAAATACTCTGAAGAGGAGTGGATGGAGAAAGTCATGTGAAATAAACGTATGAGATTCTTTATACCTACACACACAAACACTGTAACTAAGACACGCAGAACAATAGCAAAGCAGCTGTGGTATACTTCACTGGATAAAAACAAACAGATCATTAAAACAGCTGATTCAGTGCAGTAGGTTTGTGGGCACCCTGTAGACCTGCGGCTTGTTCTCGTGATTGAGTTATTCGACACATAATACAAGGATGATTATGTTTACATTATGACGTATATTGGTTTGATTGGAGCTTGTAATGCTCTGTGTATATATGTTAATGTTGGGTGACGTTTGTAACACGTGGGTCAGTACAGATGACCCTAACATATGGGGTCTCTTTCGGTCTACCGCTTTCCAGATGGTGCTCCCTATCACTGCAGAACAACAACATGCAGAAATGTAGTACCTACTGCATTCTCGAAGAAATCTTAAGAATAACTCAGTTTTTTAACATTAATTTCTACATACTTCAGTAAATTAATTGATTTATCATAATTGTAATATAAAATTAATTTTCCTGGTTCTATGTATATTAAAATTCCAAGATAATTACTTCCCAAAAAACGCTGAAAATCGAGCTATGCATAAAATACGTCATGTGATGAAAATATAAAAGACATGATACATTCACATGACTTTCTCTACCCTCTACCTTTATTAGTGTGTACAGAAACTATTTTATTAAGGCTTATTTTACTATCTGTTACATTTTAATCCAAATTCACCTTTGCAGAGATACCTGAATTTTCGTTATAGATACAAAAAGAACAGTGATAGTCAAATGTTTAAGAACTGCACAGTATATGCTGGCCTTAAAATTCCATACTGTTTCTATAACATCGCGAGAAATAACACGAAAATGGCTTATGCCACAAAAAACTTACTTGAAATAAGTTGTGCGTTTAAAAGACAACTACATTTTCTATGTAGTACTTTCGGTCTATGGCTTTTCCTTTACTTGTTATACAAGATTATACAAAATTCCTTCCGCTGAAGAGAATTTTAGAGGCTATTAGCAGACAATTCAACATACTATATCTACATTTTGTCATGTAGACATCATTGAAATATGGTATTTTAATAAAAATCGTTAGATGCATTTTTAAAAATTAAAATTTTCGAAAAAAGTTCAATGTAAAGGGTAGTTTGGTGTGGGGGATTTTCTTGAAAATCTTCCTGTTGCGTCCTTGTCAGAAACTGAACTTAAATACGAAGCTCTGTGTTTATCCCACTTTTCGTTTTTGAGCTATGCTGTTCACAAGCCGAACACACACACGGATCTTTTTCTAAGATTGCTTCTTTGAATTCAGGGTGCATCAAAACATGTAGGTATTTTCGGTAAAATCTCGGTATGGAATTTTTGGGTGGACTGCAATGTCTTCTCTACCTACATTGTGCACTCGTTTCCATTTATGTAGTCCCCGCAGCTTTGGGATGCATTCTACTGGCCTTCACAGGTGATTACGAATATCAAAGAGGTGTGTGTATCTGTTTATATAGGGTAGTTAAATTATATTCGAACCCAGTCGCGGCCTCCCTCTACTGCGCGGGACAGCCGGCAAAGACGGACTAAAATCCTTACCTTATAATAGATGCTGGAAATGTTGACCTTCTGCTCTCAAACGGACAGCATATCTCGTGTAAATATTCTCGCTCACTCAGCAGCAGGAATTCTTGTGATGAAACGCCTCATTATGATCAGAAAATTAGAGTGTGTTGTGCGATAAGTGCTAGAAGAATAATAGGGCCCATATTCTTTGATGAAACATAAATGCAGATCGATATTAGAGGTTAATTCACGTTTTGCAATCACGTGACAGATGAAGAGAAATCGTATGGTTGGTTCCAGCAAGATTCTGCAACAGCACATACGGCTGCCGAATCATTACATGCAATAAGAGAGGTGTTTGATGACAGAATAATTAGTGTTGATTTGTGGCCTCCTCGTACTGACCTAACGAGTTGTGATTTTTATTTAAGGGGTTCTTTAAAAGACAAACTGTATCGTTCCAATCCTCGCATACTACAGGAACTTAGAGAAAACATTGTGCAAGAAATCACAAGAATCCCTGCTGCTGAGCTTCGGTGAGTGAGCGAGAATATTTACACGATATATGCTGCCTATTTGAGAGCAGAAGGTCAACATTTCCAGCATCTATTATAAGGTAAGGATTTTAGTCCGCCTCTGCCGGCGTAATTTCCCCGGCGACTGCCGGCTGTCTCGCGCACTAGAGAGAGACCGCGAGTGTGTTCGAATATAATTTAACTACCCTATATTTACGCGTATGCATATACATATAACTCATCACCACTTACATATAATAACCATGTATAAAAATAGTAGTAAATGAAAATGTGTTTTGCACAATTTTTTCACGAAAAGTATTTTTAATGGCAACATAATGTTGAACTGAAATACGTTATACTTTTTACTCTGTTAGAGGATAAATTTACTAGATATTGTATTAATAACCTGTTAAATCTCCATTCTTGTCCAATACCTGATTCAGCCGCCTAGGTACCGAATCACTACTCGCCCTCTGAGAAAATTCCATTTAGGGTCCTAGTTCCTCCAGCACCTAAGCGATTAGGTGCCTAGACGGCCAAATCAAGTATTGGACAAAAATGGAGGTTTATACAGATTATTAAAATGTGTCTTAAATGTGCCCTTTTAGAGAGTAAATAGTATAATTTACTTCAGTTTTACATTAAATGTTCATTAAAATACTTTTTATAGAGAAATTTTGCAAAAGAGCGTTTCATTTATTTATATATTTAAGGAGAGTCGTCAAGTCAAAAATGAAAAAAAAATTGCATGTTTATTTCGAAGTAAATATTTTGTTGTATTTGTATTATTTGCCCCACGCTTTGGGAGCCAAATTTGAAGAAGGTTGTTTGTTACGTTATTTGCACCACGCTTTGGGCGTCAATTTTAAGAAGGTATTTTGTTGTATTATAGTTCAACTGTTGGGGAGCCGAACTTGTAGTAGTTGCAATCGCACGTATAGTAAACAGTTTTCGGTAGCCTTCGCCCCAAACGTACTTCTTAGGTGGCCTTTGCCCCAAGTTTAAAAAAAATATCAACTTTGTAATTTGACTGCTTCTTTAAGTATTAAATGTTTATAATTGACTCGGCTGCGTCAGTATTATTTTAGAGACATGCATATCTTGGCAGAGTTGTGATACGACAAGAATGTAGGCTTACACAGATTATAATTTACTTCACTCCTTTTATTAATGCTTCATACGATTTAGAGAACACTTCAATGATATAGAGAGCTGTGAGATACTTTTTATTAATTAATTACACTTTTTTAACACGTAAAGTTATTTTTCGTCTCACACGAATACATATTAAATCCCTCGAGGACGCACAAGCAACGCATCCAGTTATGAGCACTGTCTGCAGGCAACTAAATTGATTTCAACCGTCTAAACTTGTAAATTTCTGTATTTCAAGTCTCTGATTGGCTAATCATAGTCCAATAGAATACCTTAATTTAAGTAAAGCTTTTTCTGGTTGTTGATTGCCTATTTTTAAACTGTCTCAAAATTTACATTACTGTTACTCCAACAATCACAAGTAGTAATGTTAAAATTTCTTACTCATTATTCACTTAAGGTTACCTCATTGCTAGTAACTTTCTATTCTCACAGCTCTTACATTATTAAGTTACGTAATGTATTCACATAACGTTATTGAACATGTAGACAATAATATAAACATATGCAATGACTGTTACATACATTTTAAAAGCTACCACATACACAGACTGGGGTCTGTTATTGAATTTACATATTATGTAATTAGACTAAAGTTATTTAAGTGTTAAACATAATGTCTCAATTTTCTAACTTTATAACAATATGGTTAATTCTGCTTCATTTGGTATTTGATTTATTAAAATATTGAAATATTTACTATTGTACGAGGGCTATTTTTTTCAACCTCCGATCGCGTAAGAGCGCAACTACACGAGCGGTGGAAACTGTTTGTGCGTGAAGGGCGAGTGCGAATGTCCCCAACTCTACCCTCAGCCACAGCCAACTTCACCATGCCATTGTGAGCCTATTTTTGGCACGGAAACATGGCCGCTACTATTGTCTCTCCCACCAAATGTGAGTTGCGTAGTGTTTATTGCGAGACATCACGACAACTGCGGAGAGACATACAGAACAAAACGAAGAGGCAAGCTGACTTCTGGGGTTGTCTTGATTCGTGACAATGCCCGCCTTCACAGTGCTCCTGTCACCCAACAAATTCTTCAGGAAATTCGATGGGACGTTTACGATCACCCGCCGTACAGCCCTGATTTGGCGCCGAGAGATTTTTACCGCTTCCCTGGACTGAAAAAGTGGTTGCGAGAGCGAAAGTTCGAGAATGATGAATTCCTTCAAACCATGGTCCGCACCTATCTTAACTCACTGGCGGCAACATACTCTGCAGAGGGGATCGAAAAGCTTGTCCACAGGTATGACAAATGCCTCAAACTTAATGGCGATTATGTTGAAAAGTAAATACCTTTGTACCTAACGTTTAGTACTAAATATATTTGGTTATATACTCTTGTCTTTAAATTATGACCCATCGGAAGTTATAAAAAAAATTCTGATGTTTTACACACACATGACTTTCTCTACTCTTGTACAAACTATTTTTACAAACGCTTATTCTCCATCTATTTCATATTAATCTAAAATAAAATATTTGACTATCGCTTAAGGCGTACTATGTTCCCCTTGTTTTGTAATTGCAAGTGCAATATAGAAATACAGTAGCCTTTAAGCATAGACATATCTCTTAATACCTGGTTGCTGTGTGCAGACCATTCTCTTTGACACAGATTAATACTCTTTTCATATTGAAGACAAAAAAGAATAACGAATTCCCATTTGTAAAATTTAAGGGAATAACAAGAAATATCTCGAAAATGGTTCACTCCGCCCAAAAAATGCATATAACATAAACTGTGTATTTTAACGCGATTTACATTTTTTGTGTAGTAAAATTTCGTCTATCTCTTATGGTTTACTAGTTATACAAAAGTCGTTCACAATGAAGGATACTTTTGGAGACATTCCCAGAAAATTCGAGATATACATTTTATTTGTCATGAAAAAATCTTAAACATATGATACTTTAATCAAAATAGTTAGAGCCATTTTTGAGAAAATTAAAATTTTCGTAAAATGTTCCATGTAAAGGGTAATCTGGGGTGGGGGGATTTTCTTGAAAACCATTGTGTCGCATTTTTGAAAGATATTGAACCTAAATATCAAGTTTGGTGTTTATCCGACTGTTCGTTTCTGAGTTATGCTGTTCACACACACGGGCATGTTTCCAAAAATATTTTACATGCATTCAATGCACCTCAAAACATATATTTCCTGTGAAATTTCGCTATCGAATTTTTGGGTGGAATACAATACTTCCCCTACTTACTATACGTAGTAGATAAAATAAAAATAGCCCTTGTAAACTAATTTCTAAAAATATTATGATTAAGTGCTTTGTAAATGTGTTTTTTACTTCATATGTGAAATTACTCAAAACAATATTTTTTTCAACATAAATGGCCTGTTTTCTCTGAAACTATAACGTGAATCTGCATAAAAATTGTGCCACATAGTACAAACAATCCCATCATCATGTGGAATTGCTTTAGTTGAGGTCGCTCAAATATTTAATTTTTTAAAAAATAAAATGTCCCAAATTGTATTTAAAATGTTGGAGATTTCGAATTTTTTTCCAGTCAGCATTTTAACATAAAAATGAATCGATCTACTCAGGAGAAATGAATAAACATAATGTGAAAATATAACATTCCTATGTCAAGTGGGTGCCGAGAAAACGGGTCATTAACAATGCTAATTTAACATTAGTAAGATAGGGCTTTGACGTGGTTATTATAAGTGAAGAAGAGAAAGCTATCGCATAAAGTTATATATTTATATGTGAATAATCTATACCTGTGCAGTAAAACAGGACGCCGCTGCATGCACGAAAAGGTAAACAGATAGACACCTCCTCCTTGCTATATATACTCTATCTGTAAAAGCCAGTTGAATGCCTCCCAAAGCTGCGGGGACGGTGTAATGGAAGTGAATGTACGTGGTGGAGAAAGTAAAAATGAATTGCTATGTGATGACCTTGAAGTTTCCTACACTTTGCATGACTGAGAAAAAACGAATAACTTGCCACTTGAGAGAATACTGGTGTTTAAAACGCTAAAAAAACTAAAAATAATACCTTTGCTAATTCCAAGGGTTTTATAAGACATAAATTATGTGCTTTAACGAGAAGTTACATTTTTTTGTATTAAGTATTTTATCGCTCTCTCTCTCTCTCTCTCTCTCTCTCTCATTATATACCCGTTGTGCGAGTTTTCACAAAATGTCCTCCGAATGAGGAGCACTTTGCTTGTAATGTAAATATCAAACTTAGGATATTTCGATCGAAATCATTAGAATCAATTAAAAAAATCTGATGTGTTACACTCACTCTACACTTTCTCTACTCTTGTACAAACTATTTTTATAAACGCTTATTCTCCATATGCTTCATGTTAATCGAGATGTCAATCTTATTGCTAATTTTCTTGTAGATGCAAGGGGAATTGGTAGGGTTTAAGCGATTGTCAAATATTTTAAGAGCCGGTTGCTATGTGGAGTATTCCATTCTCTTTGTAGGTCCAGGACATAAAAAAAAGTGAATAACAAATTCCCATTTGAGAAAAAGCATAAGTATTGGAAAATTTAAGGGAATAACAAGCAATATCTCGAAAATGGTTCACTTGACAAAAAAAAAATGTATATAACATAAATTGTGTATTTTAACGCGGTCTACATTGTTTGTGTAGAAACATTTTGCCTATCTCTTATGGTTTACCAGTTATGCAAAAATCGTTCACAATAAAGAATACTTTTGGAGACATTCCCAGAAAACTCGAGATATACATTTCATTTGTCATAAAAATATCTTAAACATATGAAATTTTAATCCAATTCTTTAGAGCCATTTTTGAGAAAATTAAAATATTCGAAAAATGTTCCATGCAAAAGGTAATCTGGGGTGGGGAGGTTTTCTTGGAAACCTTCGTGTCGCATCTCTGGAAGATGCTGAACCTAAATACCAAGTTTTGTGTTTATCGGACTGTTCGTTTCTGAGTTATGCTGTTCACAGACACATACACACACACACACACACACACACACGGACATGTTTCCAAAAATGCTTTTTATTGGGATTCAGGGGGTCTCAAAACATATATTTCCGGTGAAATCTCGGTATCGAATTTTTGGGTGGAATACAATACTTCCCTTACTTACTATACGTAGTAGAAGAAGTAAAAATAGAAATTATGTGGATAGTTTGCGGTGGGGGAATTTTCTGGAAAGAATTTTTTGTTATTTCTGTTTTTTATTCTCCCAGTTTTATTCTACTTTAAGTTGCAGTGGTCACATCGGCGGCTTTTTTCTTTGGAACATTTATCTATTGGCAATAGTGTTAACTCGTTAATAGTTGTATTTAGATTTCTGGTTTTTCTTTGGGTTTTATACATTAGATCTCTCTCTCTCTCACACACACACACACACACACACACACACACTTTTACACTCTCATCTATACCTCCAGACTCTGAAAAGTGTAAGGAATAACTATGAATAGAGAAAGCTAAAACTCCCCGAGGAGAGTCGAACTCGAGACACCTCGCACAGTAAGCAGGTGCTATGTTGAGAGCTGCGAAGCCAGGCCCTGAAAATCTTTTGATGTCATACTTGGACACACAGAGACACACACGTAAAGCATACAGTATTACATTGTAATAGGGGATGCTATTAAATAAATAAAGAAGTAACTAAAACAATGGCACCGAAAGACATACACAGCTACACACACACGCGCGCGCGCGCGTAAAATATGTAGTATTACACTGTAATGTGGCATGGTATTAAATAAAGAAATAAATAATTAAAAATACAAACACAACAAGCACACACACGTAAAGTGTATAGTAGTAGATATTAATGGGCCATGCTGTTAATAAATAAATAAATAAATAAATCATATAAATACATAGACACAGAAACACATGCCTGTGAACCTTTTTCTAAAATTAATTTTGTTCTTTTTTTTGGATTCAGTGGTCTCAAAACGTGTATCATATTTTAGGTTGGAAAGCAATACCTAACTCCTATTTTTACTATAGGTAAATAGTCCAATCCATATTTCTTCTCAAAAGGGTTTTTTACTCTCTCTGGACCAAAAGTTGTTACTAATGGCAAGATACTCGCTATCTTGGTGTTATATAGCCGTATTTGAGTGTGATACGTCGATTTATATAAGCTTTAGACCGTTTGGACGACGTCTTGTAATCATGAGTTTTCGCTCACTAGAGAGACAAAATGTCACAGTATCAGGCGATGCCGTAAAAATAAACAATTACCACTCTCTCTCCTTAACAGGTATACGAGCCTAACACACTGCGCCTGCGCAGTCCTGAGGTGCAGTATCAGCCTCCCCTGATATACGAAATATACAAAAACATTTATTTTATGCTAACACTCACGTCAGTGTTTGCGTCTTCCTTAAAATCACAAGCAACATTAATACATATAACTTTCTGACATCCTACGTATTATTTACAGTAGAGTAAACTGGTATTGAACCCTTACCTTTGAGTTATAAAGCATACATCATCTCCCAGGATGTCAGTTTATAAGTCTTCTGTTTTCGTTTCGGTCCAGCGTTCGGCCTTAGGACACTTTTTAATTACACTGATTTAAAATATACACTCACGCACTCACTCAAACACGAGGTCCCGCTTACAGCCCTAACGAAGAGGGCGGAAATGACGTAGTTAGTCAAGCGAGTGATTTTTAAAAGTATTTTAATATTTAACAAATATAATTAGTAATATAACAATAAAGTAAACTTTACCAAAACAATATATGTTTCAAAACTAAAATATTTCTATATTTATACCATCAGTTATAGAACAGTCTAGAGAATACTTAAGTCAAAAAACTCATACGCATAAAACACACGTCTTTCTCTGAAATTTTAATTTCATAATAATTCTGTAGCTAGTTGATGCCACAGATTGTGTTTATACCCGCCTCACAATAATCACGAAAAATGTCTGTAAAAAAATTATTCAAATCTGTAGTAAACGCTTTAAACGCTTTCATAGATGCAAGAACGCGATGCGATCGTCAGCTGTTTAACCAACAAGTTGGTAAAGTAGGTCACGCAACAAGAGACGAAGGACAAATCTGATGCGATACATTCGCACGATTTCCTTATCCCCACCATACATTCATATCAAGGTGATTCTTCCATCCACGTTACATTACTCACGAATACTTGTACTTTGGAATGATCTCAAGTGAAGCAAGACGTGTTTACTTACAACATACGGAAAAGTATTCAAATGTTTATTCATTGTAAAAGCTCTTGAAGTAGAGAGACAGAAGAAAAATAAGAATCACAAATTTTCAAGCATGTTCGTTATAGGAGGCACTCAAATTTGAAAAGATAGTAATTGAAAAATGCGATATTTCGAAAATGATAACTCTGTGAAGAAAAAGTACATATAAATTGCGTATATTAATGAGCTATTCACCTTTCGTGCAATAAGATTTGGTCTATCCCCCTATAGATTCGTAGATATAAAATTTCTTACGTCTACGTTCACATGATTTTCTCTACACGTTCTTCAAAAATATTCGAAAGCTTATTTTTCCACCTTCTTCATATTAATCGAGATAAATTTTTGTAGAAGTGGTTTTATTATATATTTCATTGTAGCTACAACTAGAGGATAGACTCCCATTAAAGGAATATATTAGGCTTAGTGGTACTCAAAAATTTTAAGAGATGGTCGCTATGTAATGGCTTTAAAATTTGCTCTCTTTACAACCCCAAGAGAAAAAAAGGTTGATGTGACACTTTCACATGACTTTCTCTAACTTCTGCCGTTTATTAGTGGGTATACAAACCATTCTTACTAAAGCCTATTTTTCCACCTACTATATTTTAATCCAAATAAACTTTTGCATAAATAGCTACATTACACATTTCGTTATGAATACAAAGATAACAGCGATAGTCCAATGTTTAAGAACAGGAGAAAATCAAGATTTTCGAAAAATGTTCCATTTAAAAAGTAGTTTGGGGTGAGAAATTTTCTTGAAATTCTTGCTATCACATTTTTAGAAGAAGATGAACTGAAATACCAAATTGAGTATTTAACCGACTTTCGTTGTTGCTTTCTCTATACGTACATACGCTATGTTATCAAAAGTATCCGGACACCCCCACAAACATACGTTTTTCATCTTAGGTGCATTGTGCTGCCACCTACTGCCTGGTACTCATTATCATCAGACATCGTGAAACAGCAGAATGGTACGCTCCGTGAAACTCACGGACTTCGAACGTGGTCAGGTGATTGGGTGTCACTTGTGTCAGAAGTCTGTACGCGAGATTTCCACACTCCTAAACATCCCTAGGTCCACTGTTTCTGATGTGATAGTGAAGTGGAAACGTGAAGGGACATATACAGCACAAAAGCGTACAGGCCGACCTCGTCTGTTGACCGACAGACACCGCCGACATTTGAAGAGGGTCGTAAAGAGCAATAGGCAGACATCTATCCAAACCATCATACAGGATTTCAAACTGCATCAGGATCCACTCCAAGTACTATGACAGTTAGGCGTGAGGTGAAAAAACTTGGATTCCATGGTCGAGCGGCTGCTCATAAGCAACACATCACGCAGGAAAATGCCAACGACGCCTCGCTTGTGTAAGGAGCGTCAACATTACACGATTTAACAGTGGCAAAACGTTGTGTGGAGTGACGAATTACGGTACACAATGTGGCGATCCGATGCCAGGGTGTGGGTATGACGAATGCCCGGTGAACGTCATCTGCTAGCGTGTGTAGTGCCAACAGTGAAATTCGGACGTGGTGGTGTGGTCGTGTTTTTCCTGGAGGGGGCTTGCACTCCTTGTTGTTTCGCGTGACACGATCACAGCGCAGACCTACATTGATATTTTAATCACCTTCCTGTTTCCCACTGTTGAAGGGCAATTCGGGAATGGCGATTGCATCTTTCAACACGAACGAGCACCTGTTCATACTGCACGGGCTGTGGCGGAGTTGTTACACGACAATAACATCCCTGTAATGAACTGCCTGCACAGAGTCCTGACTTGAATCCTATAGAACACCTTTAGGATGTTTTGGAACGCCGACTTCGTGCCAGGCCTCACCGACCTACATCGATACCTCTCCTCAGTTCCGCACTCTTTGAAGAATGGGCTGCCGTTCCCCAAGAAACCTTACAGCACCTGATTGAAAGTATGCCTGCGAGAGTGAACGCTGTGATCAACGCTAAGGGTGGACCAACACCATATTGACTTCCAGCATTGCCGATGGAGGGCGCCACGAACTCGTACGTCATTTTCAGCCAGGTGGTGTCCGGATACTTTTGATCACGTAGTGTAGCACGTAGAGAAATTATTGCATTCAAACCAAAAAATTAATGTCGATATTTCACCGCAGATACATGTGTTGAGGTTCACTGAATCCAAAAAGAGCAAGCATTTTTTTTTAGAAAATGTTGTATGTATGGATGTATGTGTGTGTTTGTGTTTGTCGTTAACAGCATAACTTATAAGCAAGAAACGTGATATTTACGTTCAGTAGCTTCTAAAGAAGGGCCAGGAAAACCTTCAGGAAAGTTCCCTCCATAAATTAGTCCTTTCATGGAACTTTTTTCGAAATTTTTTATTTCCTAAAAAGCGGCCCTAACGATTTTTTATTAAACAGCAGTATATTATCATATTTACATGACAAACAACATTCATATCTTGAGTTTTCTGGGAATCGCCTCAGAAGTCATTTTGTATAATCTTATATAACTGATAAACGTTAAGTAAACGAAAACGTACTAAACCAGAAATCTCTTTAAAACACACAATTTATTTCAAGTACTTTCTTGCAGCATATGCCTTATAATTGTTCGAATTGTTCATTACTTGGTCATTCTCCTAAACTCTTGTCAGCATTCAGTTGTTTCTCGCGATGTCATGGAAACGGTATGGAATTTTAAGGCCAGCATATAGCGTCCAGTTGTTAAACATTTGACAATCGCTGTTCTCTTTGTATCTATAACGAAATGTGTAATGTATCTATTTCTGTAACAGTTTATTTGGATTAAAATGAAGTAGTTAAAAAAAAATCTGATATGTACACCCACATGACCTTTACTATTTTATACAAACTATTTTTACGTTAATTCCCCGTCTACTGCATTGTTAATCGAGATAAAATTTTCAGAATGGAAATATTGTTAATTTTCTTGTAGATGCAAGGGGAATGTGGTAGACTTTAAGTGATAGTCAAATATTTTAACGCTGGTTGCTATGTGGCGCATTCCATTCTCTTTGCATTACCAGGACAAAAAATGAATAACGAATTCCCATTTGAGAAAAAGTACAATACTGGAAAATTCAAACAAATAACAAGTAATTTATCGGAAATGGTTCACTCGACAAAAAGGTGTATATAACATAAATTGCATGTTTTAGCGAGATCTACATTTTTCATGCAGTAAAACTTTGTCTATCTCTTATGCGAAGGTCATTGAAATTGAAGATGACTTTTGGGCACAGTTCCAGAAAATTCTGGATATACATTTCATTTGGCATGAAAATATCTTACACATATGATGTTTTAATTAAAATCATTGCAGCCATTTTTGAAAAATCAAAGTTTTCGAAAAATCTTCCATATAAGGGGTAGTCTGGGGCGGAGGATTTTCTTGAAAAACTTCGTGTCGCATCTTTGAAAGACACTGAACTCAAAAATCAAGACACACACAGACATGTTTCCTAAAATGGTTTATTTGGGTTTAGGGCACCTCTAAGTGTGTATTTCCTGTGAAATCTGTATATCAATTTTTTCGGTAAATTGAAATACTTCCCCTATTTACTCTACGTAGTAGAAATATTTTGTATACGTACTAATAAATGGAGGGGCTAGAGAAAGTCATGTTAATTTTTTCAAAAAGTGCTGTCGCTGTACAGTTGTTTCTCGCGATATAATAGGATGCAGGGATTTATCTACATATCATGAGGTAAATAGTAATGTAAGATTTGGTATGTATAAGCTATATAAAGGTAAAGCGATAATGAGTAGAGAAAATCATGTGAATGGAACACCATGTTTTTAATGTTCTATTTCACAAACCATTCCTGTAAATATCTCACTTTACACTGGTCATGAAAGAAGTCGGACACATTAATGTCGCTGACAGTGTTGATTGTTCTTGACGGTGAACCTTGAATAAGAAGCAAATTCTGCAAACCCAGACGAGAAACAGAGGACGTACTCAGGTATCGGGCAGCGTTAACAGAGATGGAATAAAGCGGCTTTAGCTGATGTATCGCATAACATTGTTTCTCAACTGGCCTGGCTCATAGACTCGCTCTCAGCGTGCACATTTACCTACTCAAGTGTGTAAAATCCTCGTATTCTGCAGAAATCACTAAGCGCATTAGGACGTTAAGTGTTTTTTTCGTTCCGTCAGTATTCCATGAAACATGGATGAAGTGTGGAAGTATTTTGAAGTGGACGCAATGTGATTAAAATATACAAGAATTATTTTCTTGCGGTGGTAAGTCACACAAACCATGAACTATAATTAATTTTGTACTTCATTTAAAAATACCTTATATGCCACATTCACATAACTTTCTCTACCCACCATCGTTTGTTTTTTATATAATACTTTTCTCTATCGCTTACCTGCACTAAGCACAGGTTCAAAAATTCTATGCCGAGATTTTACCGCAAATATCGTTTTGAGTCTCCCTTAATAACGAAACCATTTTTACTTTCTCTACTACGTATAGTAAGTAGGGGAAGTATTGTATTCCACCCAAAAATTCGATACCGAGTTTCACCAGAAATACATGTTTTGAGAACCCCTGAATTCAAAAAAAGCATTTTGGAAACATGTCCGTGTCTGTGTCTGTGTGTCTATGTCTGTCTGTGTGTCTGTGAACAGCATAACTCAGAAACGAACAGTGGGATATAAACACCAAGCTTGGTATTTAGGTTCAGTATTTTCCAGAGATGCGACACGAATGTTTTTTACAGAAAATCCCCCCACCCCAGATTATCCTTTACATCGAACATTTTTGGAAAATTTTAATTTTCTCACAAATGGCTCTAACGATGTTGATTAAAATATCATATGTTTAAGATATTTTCATGATAAATGAAATGTATATCTCGAATGTTCTGGGAATGTCTTCAAAAGTATTCTTCATTATGAACGACTTTTGCATAACTGGTAAACCATAAGAGATAGAAAACATTTTAGTCCACAAAAAATGTAGATCGCGTTAAAATACACAATTTATGTTATATACATTTTATTTTGTTGAGTGAACCATTTTCGAGATATTGCTTGTTATTTACTTAAATTTTCAAATACTTATACTTTTTCTCGAATTCGTTATTAAATTTTTTTGTCCTGGTAATGCAAAGAAAATTGAATACTCCACATAACAACCAGCTCTTAAAGCATTTGACTATCGCTTAAAGCCTAGCAATTCCCCTTGCACCTACAAGAAAATTAGCAATAAGATTAACATCTCGATTTACATGAAGCATATGGAGAATAAACGTTTGTAAAAATAGTTTGTACAAGAGTAGAGAAGGTCATGTGAGTGTAACACTTCAGATTTTCAGAAAAACAGCTGTGTCTGTGAACGGCACAAGATACGAAACCTCGGATAAAAACATTTATTGACATTGACATTTGAGTTCAGCATCTCGCAGAGGTGCAACACGAATGTTTTCAAGTGCATTCCTTGAACAATCAATTAAACAAAATCAATTTTTGAAAAAGGTCCCTATGTGTGAACTGTGTAACTCAAAAATTAAAACTCAAATACATACAAAACTTGATATTTAAGTGCAATATCTTCGAAAGATGCGATTGGAAGATTTACAACATAATCTTTCCACATTCAACTACATTTTTTGCTTAATTTCAAAATTTTATTAAACACATTTATATGACAAATAAAGTGTACATTTTGATCTTTCTGGAAATTCAATTCTCCTTTATTCGGAAGCAAATTTGTGTAATCATATATAACTGGTAAACGTTAAGTGATAGACGAAAACGTACTACACAATAAATGTAGATCTCTTTAAAACACACAATTTATTTCAAGCAAGTGTTTTTTTATCCATGGGGAATCTTCGAGATATTATTAAAGGTTCCAATCGTCCATTAGTCCTGAAAACATTCAGTTGTTTCTCGCGATGTCATGGAAACAGTATGGAATTTGAAGGCAAAATATAGAGTCCAATTGTTAAACATTTGACTATCGCTGTTCTCTATAACGAAATGTTTAATGTATCTGTTTCTGTAAAGGTTTATTTGGATTAAAACGTAGTAGATGGGGAAATAAGTTTTCGTAAGAACTGTTTGTATGCCCACTTATAAACGATAGGGGGTAGAGAAACTCATGTGGATGTATAACATCAGGTATTTTTCTCATTGGATAGGGCTACTGTGCTTTAACTTTGTTGGTTCCTTCTTGGAGCTTTAAATCTTAACGATTCTCTCCAAAATTCCTAGAAGGACCCTGTCTGCCTCGTAAGACGGGGTATTCCCTCACAATACAAAAGAAGACTAACATCCCGCGGGCAAACCAATGGGTCTGAGTTTTTTTCGTGGTTTTTCTCAGTCACCAAGGTAAATACTGGAATGGATATTTAATGACTAAAAGTTCCACCTTAGGACTAAAACGAAAAATAAGTGGTAATAGCGAATGCTATACTATCTATCTACAGACAATGTAAGCAGTTATACAAGCCGGCACCCTAACGCCATCTGCACGGCACGAAGCAGAAGATCCGGCTGCGATGCACTGGCGGTCTCTGTGAGCACGTGACGAAGTAAGATGGCATTTCCAGGGATGAGACCCAGAAGGTTAACTGTCCGCCTTTCTGTGTGAGGGCGGAGGTTGGACTGGACGGCACCCTAATGTCATCTGCATGGTATGAAGCAGGTAGTTACAGGGATGAGACCTAGAAGGCTAACAGTCCGCCTTTATATATGGGCGGCGGTTAGAATGGACGGCACCCTAATACCATCTGCATGGTATGAAGCAGGTGGTTACAGGGATGAGACCTAGAAGGCTAACAGTCCGCCTTTATATAAGGGCGGAGGTTGGACTGGACGGCACCCTAATGCCATCTGTACGGTATGAAGCAGTTGGTTACAGGGATGAGACCTAGAAGGCTAACAGTCCGCCTTTATATATGGGCGGCGGTTAGAATGGACGGCACCCTAATACCATCTGCATGGTATGAAGCAGGTGGTTACAGGGATGAGACCTAGAAGGCTAACAGTCCGCCTTTATATATGGGCGGAGGTTGGACTGGACGGTACCCTAATGCCATCTGCATGGTATGAAGCAGGTGGTTACAGGGATGAGACCTAGAAGGCTAACAGTCCGCCTTTATATATGGGCGGAGGTTGGACTGGGCGGCACCCTAATGCCATCTGTACCGCTTGAAGCAGAAGATTCTGTAGCTATGCGGTAGGGTGTCTGTAACCGTGACGGAGCGGGCTGTTACAGAGATGAGACCTAGAAGGCTAACTGTCCGCCTTTATATAGAGGCGGCGGTTGGACTGGACGGCACCCTAATACCATCTGCAAGGTATGAAGCAGGTGGTTACAGGGATGAGACCTAGAAGGCTAACTGTCCGCCTTCATATATGGGCGGCGGTTGGACTGGACGGCACTCTAATACCATCTGCATGGTATGAAGCAGGTGGTTACAGGGATGAGACCTAGAAGGCTAACAGTCCGCCTTTATATATGGGCGGAGGTTGGACTGGACGGCACCTTAATGCCATCTGCATGGTATGAAGCAGGTGGTTACAGGGATGAGACCTAGAAGGCTAACAGTCCGCCTTTATATATGGAAGGAGGTTGGACTGGGCGGCACCCTAATGCCATCTGTACGGCTTGAAGCAGAAGATTCTGTAGCTATGCGGTAGAGTGTCTGTAACCGTGACGGAGCGGGTTGTTACAGAGATGAGACCTAGAAGGCTAACTGTCCGCCTTTCTGTGTGAGGGCGGAGGTTGGACTGGACGGCACCCTAATGCCGTCTGCACGGCATGAAGCAGGTGGTTACAGGAATGAGACCTAGAAGGCTAACAGTCCGCCTTTATATATGGGCGGCGGTTAGACTGGACGGCATCCTAATGTCATCTGCATGGTATGAAGCAGGTGGTTACAGGGATGAGACCTAGAAGGCTAACTGTCCATCACATATCGTTCTAAGAGATATCCACCAACAGATCCGCCGCGATATGACCAAGGAGATAAAGCGACGTAAAATAAAATAGAGTAAAAAAAATCTGATGTGTTACACTCACATGACTTTCTTTACTCTTGTACAAACTATTTATACAAACGCTTATTCTCCATCTACTTCATGTTAATCGAGATAAACATTTGCAGACTCTATCTTATTGCTAATTTTCTTGTAGATGTAAGGGGAATATATATTTTCAAGGGCAATATAGAAATACAGTAGCCTTTAAGCACATACATATCTGTTAATAGCTGGTTGCTAGGTGCAGCACCATTCCCTTTGCCACAGATTAATACTCTTTGCATATCCAAGACAAAAAAATGAATAACGAATTCCTATTTGAGAAAATAACTGTTGAAAAATTTAAGGGAATAACAAGTAATATCTCGAAAATGGCTCACTCAACAAAAAAAATGTATATGACATAAATTGTGTATTTTAACGCGATCTACATTTTTTGTGTAGTAAAATTTTGACTATCTCTTATGGTTTACCAGTTATGCAAAAGTCGTTCACAATAAAGAATACTTTTGGAGACATTCCCAGGAAATTCAAGATATACATTTTATTTGTCATAAAAATATCTTAAACATATGATATTTTAATCAAAATCGTTATAGCCATTTTTGAGAAAATTAAAATATTCGAAATATTTTGCATGTAAAGGGTACTCTGGGATGGGGAGATTTTCTTGAAAACCTTCGTGTCGCATCCTTGGAAGATACTGAACGCAAATACCAAGTTTGGTGTGTATCCGACTGTTCGTTTCTGAGTTATGCTGTTCACAGACACACAGACACACACACGGACATGTTTCCAAAAATGCTTTTTTTTGGATTCAGGGGGTCTCAAAATATGTATTTCCGGTGAAATCTCGGTATCGAAATTTTGGGTGGAATACAATACTTCCTCCACTTACTATCCGTAGTAGAGAAAGTAAAAAATACTAACAATTTATTGCTCCAAGCTACGAGCATATGAAAGATCTAACAAGGTTACACTGATTTGTTTTCAACTGAAATGTTACAGATTTCCCTGTGTAACTGTGCCGAGGTTTATTGACGAATATTCAAGAATTTTAAATCGCTTATTAAGGGCTTTCAGGTGAGTTTACGATCTATCGGATAAGAATTGTGGATTTTTGTTATTTTGGACGTTAATAAGATGTTGATAACTTGTTAATTACCATCTGGAGTGAGCAGGCGGGAATAGCGCTACATGCTTATTTGATCCGGGCAATAAATAAACCCTGTTGATATCAATTTTCCAGAGATTATAGACAGCCATTTATTTCTGTAACGTTCTTTGGGAGATAAAACACACACACACACACACACACACACACACACACACACACACACACACACACACACACACACACGTGAAAGTAAAAGAAACAAAAGAAGAACGTATGCGGCGTTT
Source organism: Deroplatys truncata (assembly GCA_030765065.1). NCBI lineage: Eukaryota > Metazoa > Arthropoda > Insecta > Mantodea > Mantidae > Deroplatys > Deroplatys truncata. The sequence continues at coordinate 267,015,223 of CM060976.1, forward strand.
GCAAACAATGATACTAAAAACACATGTTTGTGTTTGCAAATGGGCTCTGGCAACGAGAAAAACCTCGACCCGAATGAGTGTCATTAGAAAGGGCTATTCGTTGTTGTAGATACAACGGATTTAAAGCTGAAGTGGCTACGTGAAGAGAGGGACGCTTCCAAATGGTTTTATAACCTCGCTGCGTTTTGGGACGGGTAAGTAGAAATCAGAACATATTATTTATTTATGTACTTATTAGGAGTGTGACCTCGATACCGTCGATATCTCGATAGTCGTGGTATCGGAATATGATTATCATTTTAGATAAAGTTACCACTCTTTTTCGATACTTTAAGCTTTGCATTATTGAAAGCTGTTATGTATAAGTTGGCGGCGCCGTGGCCGAGTGGTTAGACCGCTCGCCTCCCACCGAGGCGGCCTGGGTTCAATCCCAGGGACCTGCATGTGGGATTTGTGGTGGACGAAGCGGCGTCCGGGTTCTCCGGTTTCCCCCGCCATTCATTCCACCAACTGCTCCACCTTTCCTTTCATCCATTTCACCAACATTTCGTTTCATCTACTTCCTTCATCCCATACCAGGCATCGGGCTGATCACCCATCCTGGATGCTCTGTCTGATCCATGAGTGTCTGCTCCTCGATGGGCCTCTGACCCCAGGCATCCACTTGTAGGTCGTGGGGGGTGTAAGTCCTACATAAGAGGAGGGTAAACAGATAATGAATGAATGTTATGTATAAGTTGAGGCAGTATTTATAACACTTAAATAATAACAGTCTAATTATATAATATAAAAATTGCCTTAAAGCAATATGTATATAACATAATATATAGAGTGTATATAACAGTCATTGTGTTATGTTTATATTATTATGTACATGTATCATAATGTTATGTGAATGTATTACGTAATTTAACAATGTAGGAGCTGTGAGAATAGAAGCCGACAGTTACTAACAATGAGGTAACTTTGAGACAACGATAAACCAGAAAGTTTAATAAAGAATACTAATAATTCTTGGAACAGTAATGTAATATTTAACAGTATTTTAACACTTAATGATTTCAGTCTAATTATATAATATATAATTCAATAAGAGCCTACCTTAGAGCAATATGTGTATGTAACAATATATAAAAAGTGTATATTACAGTCATTGTATATGTTTATATTATTGTATGCATGTATTAATGTTATGTGAATATATTACGTAATTTAATAATGTAGGAGCTGTGACAATATTAGGTTAAAAGCTTCTGAAAATGAGATAACCTTGGAAGCAATAATGTAATTTTAGTGACAGTATATAAAACAGTCAATCAACAACCAGAAAAGGCTTTAGTTAAATAAAAGTATTCTATTGGATTAGGAATAGCCAATCAGAGACTTGAAATGCAGAAATTTACAAATTTAGGCGGTAGAAATCAAGTCAGTTGCTTGTAGACAGCGCTCATAACCGCACGCGTTGGTTGTAGACAGTGTTCCTAATCGGACGCGAGATGCGTCCTCGAGAAATTTAGTTTGTATTCCTGTGAGACGAAAATAGTTTACGTGTTAAGTAATTAACAAAGGAATCTCACAGCTCTCTATATGAGTGAAGTGTTATTAAAATAGTGTCAAGAATTAATAAAAAGGGGTGAATTAAAAATTATAATCTGTATAAGCCTACATTCTTAGCCGCAATACTCCCTGCAAAGAAATCCATGTCTCTAACAAAAATAATGACGCAGCCGAGGCAAACATAAATATATAATATTTAAAGAAACAGTCAAAATTACACAATATTTTTTAAACTAGGGACGAAGCCTACCGGAAACATTTTACCATACGTGCGGTTGCTACTACTTCAAGTTGAGCTCCGCAACAGTCGAAATATAATACAACTCGTATTTCAAATTGGCTTTCCATACGTGAAGCAACAACCTACTTCTGATCGGCTCCCAAAGTGTGGGACAGATAACAATACTATAAAATACAACAACTTCAGAATCAAGGACTAGAAAATCTAAAAGATAAATAAAAGCATTCTATTTGAGTAGAATTAGCCAATCAGAGACTTGAAATATAGAAAACGTACAAATTTAAGCGGTAGACGCCAGACGCTAGAAGGCAGCGTTCCCGAGCTTTTCGCTCGGTACGTATTCAGTGTGAGACATAAAAAATTCATTACGGCGTGAATAATATAAAGTTTATGTGTTAAAAAGTGCAATTAAACTATAATCTCACAGTTCTACAGTAGGATATATCAGTGAAGTGTTATTTAATCGTGAAAAAAATAATCAAACGAAATTAAATACCATTATAATTTGTGTAAGCCTTCATTCTTTAGCCGTACCAGCCCTGTTAAGAGATACATGTTCTGCAAATTACTACTGACGCAGCCGAGGCATACATATATAATATTTAAATAAACATTAAAATACAAAGTTGATTTTTTTAAACGTTGTGACGAAGGCCAGTGGAAAAATGAACGTTGGGGCGAAGGACACCGGAAAGTTTGTATCACACGTGGGGCAAACACCACAAGAAACATATCTCTCGCAAAACATGGTGCAAACAGCAGTAATAATCTACTTCAAGTTTGGCTCCCATACGTGCAGCATCAACCCTCTCAAAGTTTATGCTAGATAAGGAATGAAACGAGTCGAGACTTCGCGTAATTGACTCGTAAGTGTCACGAAAGCGTTGTTAAAACTATAGTTCTTGATAAACCTTGACTAATTTTACTGTGGGTGAATCAAGGAAAGGTTTTTGTGCCATGCAAAACAATAGGGAAAGCATTAAACATACCCATGTACTGTGTTCCTCTCACGAGAATGTGTTTGTAAGGAATGTGTTGACATCAAGAATTCTAGCGCTGAGAAAGATTACGGCTCTACTCTCAAAATATCAACAAGACTTAAGGTCTCTTAGAAAACATACGTTCTTCTGCTAGTAATGCTGAATAACCTGTTGCTTTTGTTTCCTTTCTCGTCACAACTGTTAGCAAATATTTCTCGGGATTGACTATGTAGAGTTCTTTCTTTCTTAGTGGGTATTGTAAATAACTTTATAAATTTCTAGAAAACGCTTACACACTGCTCCAAGTGAAACATGCTGGGATACCAAGTTGCGCGATGCAAGAACGCGAGAAAGTCATGTGAATATAACACACTAAGATTTTTTATGTTGACATCTGAATATGATACACGCAATGTAATTAGGAGTGTTCATAACGGAAACTAAAATTATTAAAAAAAAATCTGTTGTGTTACACTTACATGACTTTCTCTACTCTTGTATAAACTATTTTTACAAAATCTTATTCTCCATCAACTTCATATTAATCGAGATAAACATTTGCAGAAACGATCTTTTGACATGCAAAGAGAATTACATTTTACACATAGCGACCAGTTCTAAAAATATATGACAATCGCTTAAGGCGTACTATGTTCCCCTTGTTTTGTATTTGCAATGGCAATATAGAAATACAGTAGTCTTTAAGCACAGACATATCTCTTAATAACTGGTTGTTAGGTGCAGCACCATTCTCCTTGCCACAGATTAATACTCTTTGCATATCCAAGACAAAAGTGAATAACGAATTCCCATTTGAGAAAAAGTATTGAAAAATTTAAGGGAATACCAAACAATATCTCGAAAATTGTTCACTCAACAAAAAAGATGTATATGGCATAAATTGTGTATTTTAACGCGATCTACATTTTTTGTGTAGTAAAATTTTGTCTATGTCTTATGGTTTACCAGTTATACAACAGTGGATCACAGTGAAGAATATTTCTGGAGATATTCCCAACAAATTCGAGATATGCGTTTCATTTGCCATGAAAATATCTTAAAGATATGATATTTTAATCAAAATCGTTAGAGCCGTTTTTGAGAAAATTAAAATTTTAGTAAAATGTTGCATGTAAAGGGTAATCTGGGGTGGAGATATTTTCTTGAAAACCTTCGTGTCGCATCTCTGGAAGATACTGAACCTAAATACCAAGTTTGGTGTTTATCCGACTGTTCGTTTCTGAGTTATGCTCTTCACTGCAGACAGACACACACACACACACACACACACACACACACACACACACGGACATGTTTCCAAAAATGTTCTTTTTGGATTCAGGGGGTCTCAAAACATGTTTTTCCTATAAAATCTCGCTATCGAATTTTTGAGTGGAATACAGTAGTTCTCCTACTTACTATACGTAGTAGAGAAAGTAAAAAAGAAAGGTAAGTGCAGTGGATTTTAAGTCCGAAGAATATGAAACGATGATCAGTTTATGTGATGAGAATACCCCTGAAGGATAACAAATTTAGTTCTTATTTATCGCAGCGCAAGAATTGGCTCTTGATTAATAATCTCATTTGAAGCGTTACCAAATATCGTTTCTGCCGTTTTTATGTTTAAACGTAGCGGCATTGATTCTTAGTAGCTGATTCATTGCAATATGATGCCCAAACCTCTTCAAAGATTTTTTTTTAAAAAAAGGAGCCAAAACATTGAATAGAATCACGGCCGTGACTGGTTAAACACAACATGATTAGTCATTATCTCATGAGTGATATAGTCAGGGAAGTTACTGTTTTATTAAATGCATAAATTTGCTGTAGTTAGCAGAATTAAATGATCCATTAAATATATGCAGCAATATCTGCGCTGTGGAACACAGTTTTGGTATCACCTTGTGCATAAGCCGGGTACTCGACCGACTTGGTTTCCATCTCTAAAGCCTTCTGCTACATCCAAGAGTTTTTGGGAAATCACTGAAGTTCTGACAGAAACACAAGGGGAGATTTCCTGAAGTAGCGAAGTTGGGGATATGGAGATGACCACTTGAGTTACAAACTTCCTCCGAGCGAAATTGCCGTATCTCCTCGTATCTCCTCTTCCGTGCAATATCTGATCACGTTACACCTGCAAACTTCTTCTGTCCGCTCAGGTATATAAATACTTTACTTTATAAAATGTATGTGTAACAGTCTCATCGTTGTATAAGCCCATAAAGAATTCTTTTCCGCAAATTATTTATATAAAAATTCCTAGGTAATATACTTGCCTCGTTCAAACGACACTCAGCTGTTAAATAACCAGTTACTATTGGCAACAGCTCATAGGAAACAAAAGAACGGTAATAAATATATTACTCATGACCTTCTCCAGCCACTATCGTTCACACTTTTACTTTCTCTACTACGTATAGTAAGTAGGGGAAGTATTGCATTCCACCCAAAAATTCGATATCGAGATTTCACCGGAAATACATGTTTTGAGGCCCCCTGAATCCAAAAAATGCATTTTTGGAAACATGTCCGTGTGTGTGTCTGTGAACAGCATAACTCAGAAACGAACAGTCGGATAAACACCAAACTTGGTATTTAGGTTCAGTATCTTCCAGAGATGCGACACGAAGGTTTTCAAGAAAATACCCCCACCCCAGATTACCCTTTACATGGAACATTTTCGTAAATTTTAATTTTCTCAAAAATGGCTCCAATGATTTTGATTAAAATATCATATGTTTAAGATATTTTCATGACAAATGAAATGAATATCTCTAATTTTCTGGGAATGTCTCCAAAAGTATTCTTTATTGTGAACGACTTTTGCATAACTGGTAAACCATAAGAGATAGACAAATATTTACTACACAAAAAATGTAGATTGCGTTAAAGTACACAATTTATATCATATTCCTGTTTTCTTGAGTGAACCATTTTCGAGATATTGCTTGTTATTCCCTTAAATTTTCCAATACTTTTTCTCAAATTCGTTATTCATTTCTTTGTCCTGGTAATGCAAAGAGAATGGAATGCTCCACATAGCAACCAGCTCTTAAAATATTTGACTATCGCTTAAAGCCTACCCATTCCCCTTGCATCTACAAGAAAATTAGCAATAAGATTAACATCTCGTTCAACATGAAGCATATGGAGAATAAGCGTTTGTAAAAATAGTTTGTACAACAGTAGAGAAATCAATGTGAGTGTAACACCTAAGATTTTTAGGGAATTTTCCCCATTCAGTTGTCTCTCACAATGCCATGGAAAGAGAATAGAATGTTGCATATAGCGACCTGGTTTTTAAACATCTGACTATCCATTCGGGCTCCTCTGTCTCTCTTGTACGTACAATGCAAAGTGTAATGAAAATATTTATCTAAAGGCTTATCTCAATTAATATGAGATAGATATGAAGATAGCCTTCGTAAGAATTAAAATAAACGACAGTATTTAACATGAATGTAGCGCATCACACTTTTATTTTGTTTCTTTCATCTGCGAAGTATTGCAGAATTCACAACACAAAACAACAAATGCAGTATCATTTTTAAAAATTTATTTAAAATGCAAAAAGATAAATTAAATAAATACCAGACATAATTAAAGAGGAAATTCTAGTTAATAAGACCGCACAAAAATTAGGAAAATAGTTTCTAGCAATATTTGCCAGTTTGTCTAGCCTTGAATTGCAATTATAATGAGCGGTTTTGTTATTAATACGTTACAAATTCACACGTGCATGGTGAAATGGAGAGAAGATGGGAGGTGAACATCGTTTACCGATACGGCAACGAACAATCACGAATTGATACGAAAAAAGCCGAGTCAGGCGAATAAAAGTGAGGCTAACCGCGCAGTTTCACTGGATGTCGAGAAGGCCTTCTCAACGACCTGGCATGCGGGGCTCCTCAAAAAGCTCATCCAACTGGAGCTCCCTACACACTTAATACACCTGCTACACACATATTTAAAACACCGCACTTTTGTTGTTTCGGTAGCGGGACACAAATCTACACTAAGGCCAATACGAGGCGGAGTCCCCGAAGGTTCTGTTCTATCCCCCACACTTTTTAGTGTATATGTGGCCGATCTACCCACAGAGCAGCACGTCAACATGGCACAGTACGCTGATGACGTGCTCCTGTATTGTACAAGTAAACACCCAAACAGAGCCTTCAACCCCATTCAGAGACACCTCCGCCTCCTCCAAGAGTGGTGCAGGCGTTGGCGATTATCCATCAATCCGGCAAAAAGCCACGCCATTCTCTTCACCAAGCGCCGCTTTCCCGCAATCTTCCCCACATTCAGCTATCTCGGAAGAAGGATAGAATGGACAAATGCCATCTCCTACCTGGGGGTTAAGTTAGATAAGGGTCTAACTTTTCGGGGACACGTCGGCGACGTCGCGCGTCGGGGACATGGGGCTGCGGCTTCATTGTACCCGATGCTGGGGTCTGAGATGCCTGTCCCTTTAAAGTTACACCTTTTTCGGGCGCTGATAATCCCATTCCTGCTTTATGCCTGCGAGATCTGGGGCATGGCCGCAGATTCCAACCTGCTGCTCCTGCAACGGGTACAGAATAGGTGCCTTCGGGCCATCTATTCTGTAAACCGCTCCTTTCCCGTGAGACTGCTTCACGAAGCCTCATCTCTTCCTTACGTGGAGGATGAAATTAGGCGCCGGGCCGCAAAATTTTACGACCAGTTGCCATACCATCAGAGCGCCCTAGTTAGGTCTCTTGGGGATTATGACCCCAGAACACGCCGCTTGAGGCATCACCGGCTTCCCCGCATGGCTTGCGGGCATATCCGGTAACAGCGGAGTAATTCCAACAGCAGCTAAAGCTGAGCCCCAATACAATCCATTCAAGAGTAGCTTGGACTTCAAAATTAAAATCCCAACATGTTTATAATTACAAAAATTCATACCACCAGCGGTGCACAAGGGTAGTTGCACCATGACCGGCTACCGTTGAGGAACAAACTTTGTTACCTCCTTTCTCTCCCCCTACCTAAAGAACAACCGCCATCCTGTAACCCCCATATCCCGTCACTACGTGGTAAAGCCCTAATTAGGGAAGGTACACGCCTAAGCACACCATCGGGTTGCCCTCAACCTGCCATCTGACGCACAGCACACACAGGACTGTCTCCGCAGTAAACAGCTTACATCTAGGATTCGATTCCCGTTGCTCGGTCTCGCTGATCTTGGGTTTTTAGTGGCTTTCCAAGTCCTGTTAAGGTGGTTTCTTATCTTTATCTTATGACATCCTTTATATCTTCCTTTCCTTCTCAAGTTTCTCCTGCTTCTATGTTTCGTATCGTGGACGGTGCCGTACAGATGGAAGTGATGCTTGCTCACAGGAAGGTATAGTCCCCGTGGACCCTAGATCTAGGCGGTAGGACTACCTGGTTGGACGGGTCGTTTATCTCCCTCTCAGCTGCAGTAGAGGGTCTGCGAACCAGGAACATTAGGCGTCTCTTGGTCTATTTGCCTGGAGACTCCTGCGGTTCTTTCACTTCATCCCTTCCTCCTGAGTAGCAGTAGCTGCAATAAATCTCTCATAGGTCACAGAGCGAGTCTCTGTGTCCTGTAGCCTCCTGTTGTTCCTGCACTTCATCCCTTCCTCCTGAGTGGCAGTAGTTGCAATAAATCTCTCATAGGTCACAGTGAACGTCTCTGCGGCCTGTAGCCTCCTGTTGTTCCTTCACTTCACCCCTTCTCCTGGGTGGCAGTAGCTGCAATAAATCTCTCATAGGTCACAGTGAACGTCTCTGCGGCCTGTAGCCTCCTGTTGTTCCTTCACTTCACCCCTTCTCCTGGGTGGCAGTAGCTGCAATAAATCTCTCATAGGTCACAGTGCGGGTCTCAGTGGCCTGTAGCCTCCTGTTGATCGTTCACTTCACCCCTTCTCCTGGGTGGCAGTAGCTGCAATAAATCTCTCGTAGGTCACAGTGCGAGTCTCAGTGGCCTGTAGCCTCCTGTTGATCGTTCACTTCACCCCTTCTCCTGGGTGGCAGTAGCTGCAATAAATCTCTCATAGGTCACAGTGCGGGTCTCAGTGGCCTGTAGCCTCCTGTTGTTCCTTCACTTAATCCCTTCCTTCTGAGTGGCAGTAGCTGCAATAAATCTCTCATAGGTCACAAAGCGAGTCTCAGTGACCTGTAGCCTCCTGTTGTTCCTTCACCTCATCCCTTCCTCCTGAGTGGCAGTAGCTGCAATAAATCTCTCATAGGTCACAGTGTAAGTCTCTGTGGCCTGTAGCCTCCTGTTGTTCCTTCACGTCTCCCTTCCACTAGTGTGGCAATAGCCGCAGTAAATGTTCCGCAAGTCGCAGTGTGGTCCTATGCCCTATAATGGCGACCTCACCCGTGAATGTACTTGACTGTTATTTAGGAACAATAGTTTAGTACAGTAGTTATTTCCCGCCCCATGTTGTTACCATGGAAATCCCTGTTCATATATATCTCCTTTTATAAATGCCGGAACAGCTAATCTTCACCCTGTTTTTTGTTTTAAGGGTGTATAGTTACGGATGACGAATTCTTTGGTATAATCTCATGGCTCTTTACAGACAACAGCGTAAAAAGAGCGAGAAATTGAATTACATGGGTGCTTCACATAATACCCCACTTTGCTGCCCACGAAACGGAAATTCTCAATCCCTCAGAGGAGAAAGTGAACAACGAGGTCTGTTGTTTCATTCTGCTGAAATATAACCTAGCTCGGGGTAGTACAATAAGTGATATTGCTCCTCTAATTTGTAAAGTCGTCTTAAGAGATGCTTCATGCAACTTCTTGGATACACAAAAAGGTTAAAGAAAGGAAAAGCTTTATATTTTTCGACTTTCATTTAACTTAATGGGATATTAAGTCCTTTGCCACCTTAAACTCACGACCATTATTTCAGAAATTATTTGACTTTTTTTTAAGTTCCAATTGTACCCGACCTTTATCTACCCTGGTCTTATTGGCGGCCTTTCCTTTGGAACTTATTTGCCTATTGTCTATGGTGTTAATTCGTATTCCCTTGTCTTTGGGTCACTGGTAAACTTTGGGCTTTAATCATTCATACTTCAGACTGTGGGGAGGATAGGGAGTAATTCTGGTTAGATAAAACTTCCACATTCAGCCGCGAATCGAACCCAGGACCCCTCGCACATGAAGTAGGTGTTCTACCGACTGAGCTATCGGGCCAGCTGAGCTTCGTTCTACTTCTGTCGCTTATCAAGGCGATGAGGGGTTCGCGCTCATTGAGAGGCATTTTCCCTGCTTCAAATAGGGTGTACAGTCCGTGATGATAGACAAAAACAGACTGAAAGGGTATTAGAATATTTGCACTTCATTTACCAGGCTTGATTTTCGAGGAAATGAACTCACTTGTTTTTTCAGAGTTCGGACTCTACATTACGGACTATAAGTAACAAACATGAGTACTCAATGTTTGAATATCATTCTTCGCTTATTATTATAAATGTTATTAACACTATTGTCATCATCATAATCATCTAACGGTACTGTTATACCGACTTCGCTCATTGAATAAGTGTTGGAAATTTTGTCCTATTGATTGATAGGATGTTCCAACCGTCTCCGTGTATCCATATGAATGTTTCTGAGAGCCTCTGGTGTAGTAGTGGTGCTGGTAGTAGTAGTAGTGGTGGTGGTGGTGGTAGTATTGGTGGTGGTGGTAGTGGTGGTAGTAGTAGTGGTGGTAGTAGTAGTGGTGGTGGTGGTAGTAGTGGTAATAGTAGTGGTGGTGGTAGTGGTGGTAGTAGTAGTAGTAGTAGTGGTGGTGGTAGTATTGGTGGTGGTGGTAGTAGTAGTGGTGGTGGTAGTAGTGATAATAGTAGTGGTGGTGGTAGTGGTGGTAGTAGTAGTGGTGGTAGTAGTGGTGGTGGTAGTAGTGGTAATAGTAGTGGTGGTGGTAGTGGTGGTAGTAGTGGTAGTAATAGTAGGAGTAGTGGTAGTTGTAGTAGTAGTGGTGGTAGTAGTGGTAGTAGTGGTAGTAATAGTAGGAGTAATGGTAGTTGTAGTAGTAGTGGTAGTAGTGGTGGTAGTGGTGGTAGTAGTGGTGGTAGTAGTAGTGGTGGTAGTGGTGGTAGTAGTGGTAGTGGTGGTAGTAGTGGTAGTAGTAGTGCTGGTAGTGGTGTTAGTAGTAGTGGTGGTGGTAGTGGTGGTAGTAGTAGTGGTGGTAGTGGTGGTGGTAGTGGTGATAGTAGTAGTGGTAGTAGTGGTGCTGGTAGTGGTGTTAGTAGTAGTGGTGGTAGTGGTGGTGGTAGTGGTGGTAGTAGTAGTAGTAGTAGTGGTGGTGGTAGTATTGGTGGTGGTGGTAGTAGTAGTGGTGGTGGTAGTAGTGATAATAGTAGTGGTGGTGGTAGTGGTGGTAGTAGTAGTGGTGGTAGTAGTGGTGGTGGTAGTAGTGGTAATAGTAGTGGTGGTGGTAGTATTGGTGGTGGTGGTAGTAGTAGTGGTGGTGGTAGTAGTGATAATAGTAGTGGTGGTGGTAGTGGTGGTAGTAGTAGTGGTGGTAGTAGTGGTGGTGGTAGTAGTGGTGGTGGTAGTAGTGGTAATAGTGGTGGTGGTAGTGGTGGTAGTAGTGGTAGTAATAGTAGGAGTAGTGGTAGTTGTAGTAGTAGTGGTGGTAGTAGTGGTAGTAGTGGTAGTAATAGTAGGAGTAATGGTAGTTGTAGTAGTAGTGGTAGTAGTGGTGGTAGTGGTGGTAGTAGTGGTGGTAGTAGTAGTGGTGGTAGTGGTGGTAGTAGTGGTAGTGGTGGTAGTAGTGGTAGTAGTAGTGCTGGTAGTGGTGTTAGTAGTAGTGGTAGTAGTAATGGTGGTGGTGGTGATGGTAGTAGTAGTGGTGGTAGTAGTGGTGGTAAAAGTAGTGGTAGTAGTAGTGGTAATAGTGGTAGTAGTAGGAGTAGTGGTGGTAGTAGTAGTGGTGGTAGTAGTAGTAGTAGTGGTAGTAGTGGAATTAGTAGCGGTGATAGTAGTAGTGGTAGTAATAGTAGTAGTGGCGGTAGTAGTAGTAGTGGTATTAGTAGGAGTAGTAGTGGTAGTAGTAGTAGTAGTGGTAGGAGTAGTGGTGGTGCTGGTGGTAGCAGTAGCAGTAGTAGTAGCAGTGGTAGTAGTGGTGGTAGTAGTGGTGGTGGTAGTAGTAGTAGTAGTAGTGGTAGTAGTAGTAGTGGTAGTAGTAGTAGTGGTGGTAGTAGTGGTAGTAGTAGTGGTCGTAGTAGTGGTGGTGGTAGTAGTAGTGGTGGTGGTAGTAGTAGTGGTGGTAGTAGTAGTAGTAGTGGTATTAGTAGTGGTGGTAGTAGTGGCTGTAGTAGTAGTGGTGGTAGTAGTAGTGGTGGTTGTAGTGGTGGTAGTAGTAGTGGTAGGAGTAGTAGTGATGGTGCTGGTGGTTGTAGTATCAGTAGTATTCGTAGTGGTGGTAGTAGTAGTGGTGGTAGTAGTGGTAGTGGTAGCAGTAGTAGTAGTGGTGGTAGTAGTGGTAGTAGTAGTAGTAGTGGTGGTAGTCGTGGTAGTAGTGGTAGTAGTAGTGTTGGTGGTAGTAGTGGTAGGGGTAGTAGTAGTGTTGGTGGTAGTAGTGGTAGGAGTAGTAGTGGTGGTGCTGGTGGTAGTAGTAGCAGTAGTAGTGGTGGTAGTAGTAGTGGTAGTAGTAGTGGTGGTGGAAGTAGTAGTTGTGGTGTTAGTAGTGGTAGTGGTGATAGTAGTGGTAGTGTTGATAGTAGTGGTAGTACTAATAGTAGTAGTAGTGGTAGTAGTAGTGGTAGTAGTAGTAGCAGTAGTAGTAGTAGTGGTAGTAGTGGTAGTAGTAGTGGTGGTAGTAGTAGTGGTAGTAGTGTTGGTGGTAGTGGTGGTAGTAGTAGTAGGAGTTGTAGTAGTGGTCGTAGTAGTAGTGGTGGTGCTGGTGGTAGTAGTAGTAGTAGTAGTAGTAGTAGTAGTAGTAGTAGTAGTAGTAGTAGTAGTAGTAGTAGTAGTAGTAGTAGTAGTAGTAGTAGTAGTAGTAGTAGTAGTATTGTTGGTGGTGGTGGATTTTTATGCTGCTAATGCGCCAGTTCCCCAGGGACCTGTGTTTACTTGGTATTGCTCCGTTGGGTTCTGCAACTCTTTTAACCCACGAAGGGTTATCTGCTGCACAGTCAAATACGGCGTGATTGGGCCACCTGGTATACAGGGTGTTTCAGAAATACTTTTACAAACTTCGGGTATGGGTTCCTTACAGCACAAGAAGGAAAATGGTTCATATGAACATATGTCCCCTAATCCTTGGTTTTCTCGTTAGGAGGTGTTCAACACAGCGGTACGCTTATAAAACACAAAACTCATAATAAATGCTCCAAATGTTCTCCTCTTGCTTCTATGCATGCCTGTACTCGTCGAATCATGGAATGTCGCACCTGTCAAAAACTCCTGGATGGTGTCGAATGGTTTCGCAGGCTTCCATGACACGTCGATGAAGCGTTTCTGCATCCGGGAAGGCTGCTCTATAAATCAATTATTTAAGATGCCCCCAGAGGTAAAAATCCACAGGATTGAGGTCGGCACATCGTGCAGGCCATGGAACTGGTCCTCATCTGCCTACCAGTCAGTGCATCTCGAACAGTGTGACTAAAATGTGCCGGAGCCAGGCATTTATCACATTTATCAGCAAGGCAACAATGGTTGGATGTCTTCGGTCTGGAAACTCCATCTGATAGAGCCGTGCAGCCTCGCGTCCATTACCATTCGCGCGCCCATACATAAAAATCATGTCTGCCTGTTCACGAAATGAATATCCAGCCATGGTGGAACGAAACACGTGCAGTTACCTCACTACATGTACACAATTGAAACGTTGAAGAGACTAATGACAAATGACAAACGTAAACAAGTCTCCATGGCAACACTTCGCCATCTACCGTATGTAGTACAATGGGTCAACGCTTTCTATGAATGCATAGAGAAATGAAGTTTTGAGGTTGGACCCCGAAGGCCGTTGAACTCACACTTTCATTGTGACAGGAATAACGCGAAAACCAAGGATGATGGGACATATGTTCATATGAACTTTTTTCCTTCTTTTGGTGTGAGGAACCCATACCCGAAGTTTGTAAAAGTATTTCTGAAACATTTCCGGTATATACTGGTATACAATAATGTGTTTTATTAAGGGAGATAGCAGTTGTCAATCTCTTTACTTTAATCCGAGAGAGATGGCGCCGCGGTAACGTGTGCAAGTCGCATTCGGGAGGTCCCGGGTTCGATTCTACCGCCTACTCTGACCTATTGGTTTTTCGTGGTTTTCCCGAATCGGCAGGCGAATACTGGGTGGTTCATATTCTACCACGACTCTCGTATCCCTTATTCCCGCACCCACTGTCTACCTTGTTATCTGTTTCAGGGCTGTAGGAACAGCCAACAGTTTTCGGCGGACTGCGGTTGGACGGTGCCTGTACGCTGTAGAGATGTCTTCTCTGGTGTCATTAAGGAACTGTTCAGATAGAACTTGGGACCCAATCATGCTTGTGCCCGTCGACACCCGGGTCTATTCGCCGTTCGCGGCTCTCCCCTCATCTTACCCTCACAGGGGTCATGGTAGAAGCAAACAGAACCGTTGTTGCTTATCTGCGTTGCGGGTGCGTGGTCTAGCTGTTCGTCCTTTATACTCACCTATAGTAAGTGGGAGAAGTATGGTATTCCAGCTAAAACTTCGATGCTGAGATTTCACCGGAAGTACATTTGAGGCACTATTTTCAACACCAAAATGATTTCAGTCGAATTGTATAATATATAATTTAATAACAGCAACATGTGTATGTAACAATATATAAAGAGTGTATATTGCAGTCATTGCATATGCTTATATTATTGTATCCATTTTAATAATGTTATGTGAATGCATTACGTAATTTAATAATATAGGAGCTGTGAGAATAATAAGTTAAGCGTTGCTAACAATGAGGTAACCTTGAGGCAATAATGAGTTTGAGAGTTCAATAATACTACATCTGATTACTGGAGTAACAATAATGTAATTTTAGTGACAATAGCCACTCAACAACCAGCTTTAGTTAAATGAAGGTATTCTATTGGATTCGGAATAGCCAATCAGAGACTTGAAATACAGAAATTTACAAGTTTACAACTGAAATCAATTCAGTTGCCTGCAAAGAGTGTTCCTAACCAGACGCAAAATGTGTACTCGAGAAGTATAATACGTATTCGTGTGAGACGAAAACGCAAGTATTTAATAAAAACATCTCACAGCTCTCTCTATATCAGTGAAGTGTTATTTAAATCGTGTGAAGCATTAATAAAAGGACTGAAGTAAAATTATAATCTGTGTAAGCCTACATTCTTAGTTGCACCACAACCCTGCCAAGAGAAACGTGTCTCTAACAATAATACTGACGTAGCCTTGGCAAACATAAATATTTAATATTTAAAGAAACAGTCAAATTACAAAGTTAATATACCTTTACACTTGGGGCAAAGCCACCTGAAAGTACATTTGGGGCGAAGGCTACCGGAAAGCAGGTACTATACGTGCTCCCCAACAGTTGAAATACAATACAACTCCTACAACAAACCACCTACTTAAAATTGGCGTCCCTAGGTGGGGATGATATAAATCTTTTCTCACAGTAAAGTACCGTGCCAATACAGTGACTAGAATTATGCTCTAGGAGTAGAGTAGTTCACGCTGACAGAGGGTGGGGCTAGATTTGTCAGTACCAACATAAACATTTTATGCACATCAGTATGCACAAGCTCTTTTATGTGTGTACTCTCGCCATGTTAGCTCACCTGTTTCTTGTAGTTGGCTGCTTATTTTAGCGTTTTTGTGAATGACACGTTAAGTGTTATGGTGTTCTGTTAATACTTTGATTGTGAATAGCCCTTAAGTTTCAACACCTGTCCTGATTAACGAATCACGTATACCTGCCAGCTGTCGCCTCATTGGTTCACACAGGGTTAACGAACCTGACTGATGATGGTAGCACACTTTTCCATGCCTTGAGTGTGATAATTTGATTCCGAGGCCCCAGTCTTCATTTACCTGGGCGTTCTCCTGCTCCGTGAGTTACATGGATTCACTCTCTTCTCGACTGATGAGCATCTGCGATGTCTAATCTCTTATTTGAGTACATCTATTGAAATTATATCAAATTACAAAATATTAAAAAAGTTTTAGCTGTAGCAATTATCGAGAAAGGAGGCGCGCGGGAACCCCTGCAACTCGCATTCGGGAGGTCCCGGATTCAATCCACGGCGACCGCCAACCCGAACTATAGGTTTTTTCGGGATGTTCCAGGGTCGTCAGAGAGTGCTCAAGTGGTTTCTCTCATTCCCCGAATTTCCTGACCCTCCATTTCGCATTAATCATTTCGTCCATCCTTCACTTCGTTAGGTCTGTTTCAGAGTTGGAAGTTGGTGGTTTTGTGCTGCGTGGCAATGAAAAAGGATGCTCTCTGTGAACTTTCGCATTGTTTACGAGGTAAACGGGTGAATCTTTGGGTGTGGCACTGGACCCTCTGTGTGTAGCAGGATCCACGGTCTGCCTGTGCGACTGTAGGAAAGTCTCAACCTGTAAACTGTAGGAACCCTATCATTGCTGTACCGTCACTCCTGGTTCCGGCCTCCCGGTGACTCTACTCACCTCATCCCTTCCCCTCGAGCGGCAAAGGTACAATATCTCTATTCACAAGATTGGTACCGAGTCCCATTGGAATACATATTCCATTCCATTCCCCGGGTCGGTATGCGAACGCTGCGGTAGTTTCTTCTCTACCACGATTTCCTTTCCATCATTTCCCTTCAGACTCCTTCAGCTGTCGTGGTGCGGGCGTTGTGGACCACGAGCACCCGTACTTCTGATGTTACTACAAGTACACTGAGCCAAACGTCCGAGCACCGCCCGTAAGGGTGTCATTTGGATTGTGTTGGACTCGGGGGACAGTGGTTCTGATACCCATGGGAGATTAGGTACGTCTATACGGTTTTCCGTCCAGGTGGGGTTGTGAGACGCCTCAAGGTACTCCTGTACCGCCCTGGAGAGCCGTAAGCAGTTTGCTCGGTTGCTGTCGGTCACACCGAGGTCTCGGTACTCTTCCCCTTTTTGGGGGTTGTTGCGCGTAAGTGACATATCCACTTCCAATGGGGGTGGATTTAATTTTCAGGTGCCGGCCTACTAGAAAAGCTCGCGGGGGAGACAGAATCGCTTCTCCCAGAGTGGTATAGGTGTTATGTGCTGCTAGGTTTTGCTCAATGGAAATAGTGCTCGCTGTGGACATCAGAGGACTGCTTGGCTGGTGGGACGTTCATCGCTCTTTCTCGCTGTTCCTGCACTGGGACGGGTCTTCGAGCTTAGAAATGTTAGCATTTCCTTGCGTCTTTGTGGCCTGTAGCCTCCTGTGATTCCTTCACTTCAACCCTTCCTCCTGCAGGGTGGTAGCCGCAACACATCTTTGCAGGTCGGAGCGCGCGAGATATTCACCTACTTTCTATAAATATACCTATATCTATGAGCAACAATTACAGGCTCTTCTACCGGGATTAATAATTCAATTTGTATAACTTCTCCTTCTTCTCTTGATTTAGGACACGAGCTATTTTTTCTAGAGTATGAATCGCCCCATCTTATCCTTGGCCTGTCCCCACTTCTGCAATTTTATCTCTAGATATCTTAACTTCTGCAAGGTGCCATTCTTGTTATACGATTATTCCATTCCTCTTTTACTTTCCCTGTGCATTCCACAACATTGTTTATTCTGCATTTGTCGTTAATATTTTCGCTCCTGTTTTCGTTACCTGCACTATTTTTCTTAGACTGTTCATTTCTGTTACTTCTATTAATTTCTTTGTCCTTAAAGTGTCTGCTTTAGTTTCGGATGAGTGTGTCTATTGACACATTTATAAATTCCTACGTCAGGTTTGGTATGTAGACATTCATTACCTTATCTACCAAGTAAACAGTACGTTGAAGCTGATTTGGACCCACATATGGATGCCAATTTGCAGGTGATATACACTATGAGATCAAAAGTATCCGGACATCCCCACAAACATATGTTTTTCATCTTAGGTGCACTGTGCTGCCACCTACTGCCTAGTACTCATTATCCGCGACCTCGTGATACAGCAGAATGGGACGCTCCGCGGAACTCACGCACTTCCAACGTGGTCAGGTGATTGGGTGTCACTTGTGTCAGAAGTCTTTACGCGAGGTTTCCACACTCCTAAACATCCCTAGATCCACTGTTTCTGATGTGATAGTGAAGTGGAAACTTTTAGGGACATGTACAGCACAAAAGCGTACAGCCCGACCTCGTGTGTTGACTGACAGAGACCGCCAACATTTGAAGAGGGTCGTAAAGAGTAATAGGCAGACATCTATCCAGACCACCAACTGGAAATCCAAACTACATCAGGATCCACTCCGAGTACTATGACAGTTAGGTGTGAAGTGAATAACCTTGGATTCCATGGTCCAGCGGCTGCTCATAAGCCACACATCACGCAGGAAAATGCCAAACGACGCCTCGCTTGGTGTAAGGAGCGTCAACATTACACGATTGAACAGTGACAAAACGTTGTGCGGAGTGACGAATCACGGTACACAATGTGGCGATCCGATGGCAGGGTGTGGGTATGGCGAATGCCCGGTGTACATCATCTGCCAGCGTATGTAGTGCCAACAGTGAAATTCGGAAGTGCTGGTGTTATGGTGTGGTCGTGTTTTTCCTGGAGGGGGCTTGCACCCCTTGTTGTTTTGCGTGGCACGATCACAGCGCAGATCTGCATTGATATTTTAAGCACCTTCTTGCTTCCCACTGTTGAAGAGCAATTCGGGGATGGCGATTGCATATTTCAACACGATCGAGCACCTCTTCATACTCCACGGGCTGTGGCGGAGTGGTTACACGACAATAACATCGCTGTAATGGACTGGCCTGCACAATGTCCTGACCTGAATCCTATAGAACACCTTTGGTATGTTTTGGAACGCTGACTTCGTGCCAGGCCTCACCGATCTACATCGATACCTCTCCTCAGTTCCGCACTCCGTGAAGAATGGGCTGCCATTCCCCAAGAAACCTTCCAGCACCTGATTGAAAGTATGCCTGCGAGAGTGAACGCTATCATCAAGGCTAAGGGTGGGCCAACACCATATTGACTTCCAGCATTACCGATGGAGGCGCAACGAACTTGTACGTTATTTTCAGCCAGGTGTCCGGATACTTTTGATCACGTAGTGTATGTTTCTAGGAGTATTCGCCCCACGTTTTGGGTACAAACTTTCCGGTGGTCTTCGCCCCACGTATAGGAACCAACTTTTGCGGCGTTGTCGTGCGTTAATTTTATTTGTAATAACTATTTTTAATGTTTACTTATTTATTATATATGCCTCGGCTGAAACAATAGTATTTTGTAGAGCAAGTATCTCTAACTAGGGCTGGCACGGCTGAAGATTAAACCCTACACAAATTATAATTATATTTTACCTTTCATATTAAACTTCACGCAGTTTATAACACTTCACTGATGTATCCTGCTATAGAGCTGTGCGATATTGTTAATTATACTTTTAACAGGTAAATATTTATATATTATTCTCGCTAAATTGAATTTACAAGTCCCACATACAACCAATGAACCCGTACCGAACCTAACTGCGTGGGTACTTTACCTAATAGCGTCGACCGTTTGAATTTGAAATTTTTTTTATTTCTAGTTTCTGATTGGCTAAGGCTTTTCCAATAGAATGCTCTTATTGTACTTTAGCTTTTCTAATTTTTGATTGGCTAAGCCTATTCCAATAGAATACCTTTATTCTACTTTTGATTGCTTTTCGCATTCACCTGACCATATATAAACAATTTCTAATATAACATTATTATTGTTCCAAGAACTATTAGTAGCCTTTTTCTTTAACTTTCAAATTTATTGTTGTTTCAAGGTTACCTTATTCTTAGCAACTTTCGGCTTCTACTTTGTAATTCTGTTTGCTACGGAAAGCAGCTTGCTTTTATTCTCACAGCTCCTACATTGTTAATCTACGTAATACATTCGCATAACATTATTATACATGTACATAGTAATATAAACATAATACAAGGACTGTAACATGTAGTTTATATATTATAACATACGCATATTCCTTTAAGGCAGACTGTTATTTTTTATATTATATAATTAGACTGATACAATTTAAGCGATTAAAATACTGCCTCAAGGTATAGAAGGTATTGCATTCCACCCAAAAATTCGATACCGAGATTTAACTTGAAATACATGCTTTGAAGCCAACTGATTTTTTTATAACTACCAAACTTCGTATTTAAGTTCTGTATATTCTAAGGATGCAACACTCTCACCTGCAACTACAATTTTACATGAAAAAGTTTTTGAAAATTTTTATTTTCTCAAAAATGGCTCTAACGATTTTGATTAAAGTGTAACATATTTTCATGACAAATGAAATATATATCTCGTATTTTCTGGGAATGTCTCCAAAAGTATTCATTGTGAACGACCTTTGCATAACTGGTAAACCATAATAGATAGACAACATTTTACTACACAAAAATGTAGATCGCGTTAAAATACGCAATTTATGTAATATACATTTTTTTTGTTGAGTGAACCATTTTCGAGTTATTCTTTGTTATTCCCTTAAACTTTCCAATACTTATACTTTTTCTCAAATTTGTTATTCATTTTTTTTGTCCTGGTAATGCAAAGGGAATGGAATACTCCACAAAGCAACCAGCTCTTAAAACATTTGACTATAGCTTAAAGCCTACCAATTCCCCTTGCATCTACAAGAAAATTAGCAATAAGATTAACATCTCGATTAACATGAAGCACATGGAGAATAAGCGTTTCTAAATATAGTTTGTACAAGAATAGAGAGTGTCATGTGAGTGTAACACATCCCATCACATTTTTTAAAGTACAGACGAATAAATTCTTGAGTAACCGTATAACGAAATATGGAATGTAGACATTTCTGCAAACTTTTATTTGGATTAAAGAAAAATAAACATTCGTAATACCTACTAATAAACAATGGAGGCTTGGGAAGGTTATGTGAATGTAACACATTAGATTTTTATTAAATATTGTATGGTTTACCTTAAACTACGTAATTTAGAAATTGATTCATATATGTGTAACTAAATTTGTAAAAACACATCCTGGTTTATTGGGAATAATGTGAAAAATATCATAAAAGCCTCAAATACGCAACCACGCCCTCTACTCAGGGTTATTTAAATCGTCACGTAACTCTCTTATTTTCACCTCGATAACGAGAATATTTACACTAAAACGTTTCTAGATAGTCGGACGTAACATTAGTTACAAAAGCTGAACTCCAATTTCTTATCAATTTTCACTAAATGGTCCCCATGAAATATCAAGTGTGTACCTTTGACTAGCGTAGTTTTTACGACTGCAAACAGCTGACATGCTTTGACCTTGCTGGTAGCAACCAGTGTATCGGTCAACAACAGGCCCGTGCCTTCAGGGCTAGTGCTTCCAGTGAAAAATGTGATACACAAAAGTTAGTGAACTATAACACAATTACCTGGATCTCACGGAAAGCGAACTCTACTGTTATAACAGGTAACAAAATATCTACTATACTAAAACTATTACGGGTTTTGTATCGCGTTTTTCACTACAAGCTTCAAAATACAATGTTCTTGCCTGCCTCCAACATTGGCAGTCTTTAAGTGTGATAAACTGCCAACTAAATATAATACAAGTCATTGGAAACAGCAGTCGAAGTCAATATGTACCAAACCGTTCTTTGTAAGCCTGTATTTTGGCTAGTGGGAACAATGATTGAAACATCCAATGTGTTACGTTCACATGGCTTTCTTTACCCTCTATAACTTATCATTGGGTACACAAATTACTTTTACGTAATTTTATTACTTTCTCTACCACGTATACTAAGTAGGGGAAGTATTGTATTCCACCCAAAAATTCGATAACGAGATTTAACCGGAAATTTATGTTTTGAGACCCCCTGAATCCAAAAAGAAGCATTTTTGGAAACATTTTTGAATGTGTGTCTGTGAACAGCATAACTCAGAAACGAACAGTCGGATAAACACCAAACTTGGTATTTAGGTTCAGTATCTTCCATAGATGCGACACGAAGGTTTTCAAGAAAATAACAAACGTTTAAGATATTTTCATGACAAATAAATGTATATATCCTGAAATGTCTCCAAAAGTATTCATTGTGAACGACTTTTTCATAACTGGTAAACCATAAGAGATAGACAAAATTTTACTGCACAAAAAATGTAGATCGCGTTAAAATACACAATTTATGTCTTATACATTTTTTTTGTTGAGTTAACCATTTTCGAGATATTGCTTGTTGTTCCCTTAAATTTTCCAATACGTATACTTTTTCTCAAATGGGAATTCGTTATTTATTTTTTTATGTCCTGGACATACAAAGAGAATAGAATACTCCACATAGCAACCAGCTCTTAAAACATTTGACTATCGCTTAAAGCCTACCAATTCCCCTTGCATCTACAAGAAAATTAGTAATAACATTAACATGAAGTAGATGGAGAATAAGCGTTTGTACAAGAGTAGAGAAAGTCATGTGAGTGTAACGTATCAGATTTCTTTCTTTCTTTTATCGTGGTTAAGCAAAGTCATGCGCTTAAATTCTGACTGTCTTTACGTACTGTATTCTATAACGAAATGTGTGAATTTGAATTGAAAATTATCTGGCTTAACAAGTAGTAGTTGGAAACATTTTGTAAGAATAGTTTGTAACACAGTCAGTAGAGAACCTCTTGTGGATGTAGCATATCAGATTTTTAAGTATTGACTATCACTTTAGCCTACTGTATTCTTCAACTGTAATGAAAGTTTATCTGTATATACATGAAGCAGTTTGTAGAAGAGTGAGTAGGGAAATTCATGTGATGCAACAAATAGGATTTCTCTACGTACGATATGGTGAACATATTGCTGAATGCTTTTCTTCCTCTACCTTAGGGACACAACTTGACGCCTGACCTTGCTTTGCACAAGCATATAGGCAGATGTCACCTCTATCGCTGCCTACATTACCTCTATTGTATAATATATCCGAAAGCTAATAATTACGCCAGTTTGTTTTGGAAATGAACTTCCGCTAATTATGGAAGGGAGAGAGGGGGGAGGGGATAATGCTGTTTCAAACCAGGCGTCGCGACGCACACTCTCTCTCCAATTGCTGCCAACTCTGCTATTATATATTGCCATTTTGCAGGTAAATCACAAGCATTCAGTGTAAAACGCCAATTTGTAAATAATTTCGTTTTGAGCTAAGCGACTGTACAAACTCCATTGTGTTATAAAATCAGGAGAAAAATTAGAATAAAATGAAATAAAATGTAATGTCTTGCACCCACATGGTTTACCCTACTCACTCGCGCAAGCTATTCTTAGTAAAACTTATTTTTCTATCTACTCTGCAAATAAACCTTTAATTCACATCATACATTTCGCTCTCGTAAAACAGGTAAAGCGATAGTCAGTTTTTTAAAGAACGTGTCGCTATGCGATAACTTTGGACATCCATGCTGCTTGCAAAACCACGAGGGGAGAAACTTCTAATGTTACATTCACATTACTTTCTCTACTTTCTATTATATATTAATGCGTATGCAAGCTATTCTTGAGAAAGATTATTCTTCTATTTCATTTTAATCGAGGCAAACCTTTGCAGAAATGCCTACGTTACACATTTCGTTACATATCTCACTATGTCATGGAAACAGTATGGAATTTTAAGGCAGCATATAGCGTCCAGTTGTTAAACATTTGACTATCGCTGTTCTCTTTGTATCTATAACGAAATATAGCTATTTCAACATTCAGTTGTTTCTCGCGATGTCATGGAAACAGTATGGAATTTTAAGGCCAGCATATAGCGTCCAGTTGTTAAACATTTGACTATCGCTGTTCTCTTTGTATCTATAACGAAATATAGCTATTTCAACATTCAGTTGTTTCTCACTATGTCATGGAAACAGTATGGAATTTTAAGGCCAGCATATAGCGTCCAGTTGTTAAACATTTGACTATCGCTGTTCTCTTTGTATCTATAACGAAATATAGCTATTTCAACATTCAGTTGTTTCTCGCGATGTCATGGAAACAGTATGAATTTTAAGGCAGCATATAGCGTCCAGTTGTTAAACATTTGACTATCGCTGTTCTCTTTGTATCTATAACGAAATATAGCTATTTCAACATTCAGTTGTTTCTCGCGATGTCATGGAAACAGTATGGAATTTTAAGGCCAGCATATAGCGCCCAGTTGTTAAACATTTGACTATCGCTGTTCTCTTTGTATCTATAACGAAATATAGCTATTTCAACATTCAGTTGTTTCTCGCGATGTCATGGAAACAGTATGGAATTTTAAGCCAGCATATAGCGACCAGTTGTTAAACATTTGACTATCGCTGTTCTCTTTGTATCTATAACGAAATATAGCTATTTCAACATTCAGTTGTTTCTCGCGATGTCATGGAAACAGTATGGAATTCTAAGGCCAGCATATAGCGACCAGTTGTTAAACATTTGACTATCGCTGTTCTCTTTGTATCTATAACGAAATATAGCTATTTCAACATTCAGTTGTTTCCCGCGATGTCGTGGAAACAGTATGGAATTTTAAGGCCAGCATATAGCGTCCAGTTTTTAAACATTTGACTATCGCTGTTCTGTTTGTATCTATAACGAAATATAGCTATTTCAACATTCAGTTGTTTCTCGCGATGTCATGGAAACAGTATGGGATTTTAAGACCAGTATATAGCATCCAGTTGCTAAACATTTGACTATCGCTGTTCTCTTTGTATCTATCACGAAATGTGGCTATTTCAACATTCTTTTGTTTCTCGCGATGTCATGGAAACAGTATGGAATTTTAAGGCAGCATATAGCGTCCAGTTGTTAAACATTTGACTATCGCTGTTCACTTTGTATCTATCACGAAATGTAGCTATTTCAACATTCAGTTGTTTCTCGCGATGTCATGGAAACAGTATGGAATTTTAAGGCCAGCATATAGCGTCCAGTTGTTAAACATTTGACTATCGCTGTTCTCTTTGTATCTATAACGAAATATAGCTATTTCAACATTCAGTTGTTTCTCGCGATGTCATGGCAACAGTATGGAATTTTAAGACCAGCATATAACGTCCAGTTGTTAAACATTTGACTATCGCTGTTCTGTTTGTATCTATCACGAAATATAGCTATTTCAACATTCAGTTGTTTCTCGCGATGTCATGGAAACTGTATGGAATTTTAAGGCCAGTATATAGCATCCAGTTCTTAAAAATTTGACTATCGCTGTTCTCTTTATATCTATAACGAAATATAGCTATTTCAACATTCAATTGTTTCTCGCAATGTCATGGAAACAGTATGGAATTTTAAGGCAGCATATAGCGTCCAGTTGTTAAACATTTGACTATCGCTGTTATCTTTGTATCTATAACGAAATATAGCTATTTCAACATTCAGTTGTTTCTCGCAATGTCATGGAAACAGTATGGAATTTTAAGGCCAGTATATAGCATCCAGTTGTTAAACATTTGACTATCGCTGTTCTCTTTGTATCTATCACGAAATGTAGCTATTTCAACATTCATTTGTTTCTCGCGATGTCATGGAAACAGTATGGAATTTTAAGGCCAGCATATAGCGTCCAGATTTTAAACATTTGACTATCGCTGTTCTCTTTGTATCTATAACGAAATGTAGCTATTTCACCATTCAGTTGTTTCTCCCGATGTCATGGAAACAGTATGGAATTTTAAGACCAGCATATAGCGTCCAGTTGTTAAACATTTGACTATCGCTGTTCTGTTTGTATCTATCACGAAATGTAGCTATTTCAACATTCATTTGTTTCTCGCGATGTCATGGAAACAGTAAGGAATTTTAAGGCCAGTATATAGCGTCCAGTTTTTAAACATTTGACTATCGCTGTTCTCTTTGTATCTATAATGAAATGTAGCTATTTCAACATTCATTTGTTTCTCGCGATGTCATGGAAACAGTAAGGAATTTTAAGGCCAGCATATAGCGTCCAGTTTTTAAACATTTGACTATCGCGGTTCTCTTTGTATTTATAACGAAATGTAGCTATTTCAACATTCAGTTGTTTCTCGCGATGTCATGGAAACAGTATGTAATTTTAAAGAAAATCGCTCCACTCCAAAATACCCTTTCCATTGAAGATTTTTCTAAATTTTGAATCTTCGCAAAAATGGCTGTAACTACTTTATAGAATGCCATATGTGTAAGATATTATATAAAAAATAAGATATATTTTGAATTTTCTGGGAAGGAATCTGTGTTTTTTTTTGTTTACTTTTTTTTTTTTTTTACTTTCTGTACTACGTATAGGAAGGAGGGGAAGAATTATATTGCACTAAAAATTTTATATCGAGATTTCACCGGAAATACATGTTTGGAGCTGCCCTGAATTTAAAAAGAAGCACTTTTAGAAAAAGGTCCGTGTGTGTGTGCGTGTTCTGTGTCTGTGAACAGCATAACTCAAAAAACAAAAAGTTGGTTAAATACCAAACTTGCAATTATTTAGGTTCAATGTCTTCAAAGATGTGACTCAGATTTTCAAGAAAATCCCCCTAATCCAGACTGTGCTTTATTATAGTTTTTTGAAATTTTTGTTTCTCATAAATGACTCTAACGATTTTGATTAAAATATCATAAATTTAACACAATTTTCAAGGCAAATAAAATGTATATCTTGAATTTTCTGGGAATGTTCCCAAAAGTCGTCTTCTTTCTGAATGTTTTTTGATTAACTGGTAAATCGAAAGCTCGTTAAAACACAATATGTCATATATGTGGAATATTTTTTGAATTTTTCAATGCGTTTTCAAATGGGAATTCGTTACTCCTTTTTTTATGTCCTGGACATACAAACAGAATGGAATGTGCCACATAGCAACCAGCTCTTAAAATATTTGACTATCACTTAAAGCCTACCATATTCCCCTTGCATCCACAAGAAAATTAGCAATAAGATTAACATGAAGTAGATGGAGAATAAATGTTTGTAAAAATGGTTTTTACAAGAGTAGAGAAAGTCGTCTGGTAAATCCTAGGAGATAGACAAAAGTTTAAACGCAAAAACATGTAGATATCTTTAAAATACAACTTATTTCTAATAACTTTTTCAACCATTTCCGAAATGTCCTTTGTTATTGATTTGAATCATCAATAATTTTGTCATTTATTTTAATCACTGTCTTTCAGCTGTTACTCGCGATGTCTTGGAATATCATGCCAGCGTATAGCGCGTTTTAACACGTGACTGTCGAATCCGTTTCGTAATGAAAATATTTGTGCAAAGTGAATTAGGTAGAAAAACTTTTGTATGAATATTTTCTAGAAGTTATATACAAATAAAAAGGTAGAGAAAGTCATGTGAATGTAACACATCAACTATGTTGTGTTTTTTTTTCTTTTGGTGTAATTCAGATAATCTCTTACATTACTAGTGAAATTTATATATAGAAGGTTAAATGTAGTACTTTCGCTAGTGTAGTAATAGAGCAATTAAAACCCACGTAAAAACAGTCGACATAACACCCCTGGAGGTTATACAACGCGTGGAGAAACAGAGCACCCAGGTATATTTCTGACAACCACGTAACAACTTACACGATACTATTTATGCATTGAAAGTTGGCAGCTCTGTGGTGACGTCGCATGCTAATGAAGAACAATATGCTTCAAATTAAGTCAGGCTTTGTAAGATCCGGTGCACACCCGCAGGTCACAGACCGTGTTTCATTAAATTAGGTATACGATCTCCCATTCATCAAAACTTTATCTGCCTACACAGCCAGCCGTTACCATATTTATGAATACTTATCTACGTTAGGTTGTTTATTGGCGTATATCAAGTCGACCTCAAAGCAGGAGAGAAGTTAAGCTACGACAAGTACTGTATTTCACCCAAAAATTGGATGTCCAGATTTCTCTGGAATTACACGCTTTGAGACTCTCTGAATAATAAAAATAATAATAATAAATTACTTTGTCTAGCATGCATATAGTAAATAGAAAAGGCATTGCATTCCAACCAAAAATTTGTCGCGGTAATCTGTCGTTATCTTTTTTTGCTGAGCGACTGTTATTATTTTACTATTTTGAATTTTGGGTTCTTTGTCCTCCGGCTAGCTATTATTACTCAGTCGAGCAAATATCTCTTGAGCAGGGCATGTAAACGGAAAGGAGTTGTTCCTAAAAGATAACGCTGATAAAAGAACTTGTTTTTCACACTTTTATTGCCGTCACACTTAATTAATTTCACATATTTGCTCTTGATACACGCCCGACTGAAATTGTTATGTTTTCTAATATCACTATAATCACTTATTTGCTGCACATTATTAATTCGCGTATTTCAAATTTTGTAATAACTTTACGACGCGAGAGATTCTGTAGAATTGCGTAACGTGTACTTCGTGAATGATTCCTTAGAACTACCTGACGTGTAACTCGCGAGAGAGATGTCTTAGAACTCCGCTATACTTGCATTTGGCTCAAGAATTTATACTTCCTCACCCCGATATGCCTAAACATTATAATAGAGCTGCTATTGATTAATAAAGCGCGCCAACATTAGCGTCTATTTTTTTTAGCCAATCATAATTACTAGAACATATGCTCTAGGGAAGATATTCCCTCCATTTCTAAAGAAAGGCACGCTACCCTCACGTTATTTGTTTCTCTCTTCTAACTGATAAACAACTCACCCCATCGCTTCATTGTTACCCACTCATATTATCAGTTTCAGTTAGGCCGTGCAAACCTATTTCCTAACAATACTTATGGCTAACAAACATCTAAAATCATTGTCATACAATAATGTTAATTTACAATACAATCACTCTGGCATTCACAGTGTTGTGATATAAAATACTGCCTCAAATTCAATACCACATTTTACCAGAAATGTATGTTTTTGAGGAGATTTGGTTAAAAAAAAAGCATTTTTAGAAAAAGGTCGTAAGGATGTGTGTGTATTTCTGTGAACAGTATAGCTTAAAAACGAAAAGTAGGATAAATATAACACTTTATTTGGATATAGTTATTTTCCGAAAACACGACACAAAGATTTTTATGAAAACCTCCCCACCCCGAACCCTTTACATGGAAGATTTCTCTGATATTTTTGATTTTCTAAAAAATGGCTTTAACGATTTTCATTTAACTACCATGTACTAAGGATACCGACATTACAAATAAATTGTATAATCTGGCATAACTGGTAAACGTTAAACGATAAGCCTTTTGCACAAAAAATGTTGATCTCCTTAAAACCCACAATTTATTTCCAGTAACCTTTTTTGTAACACTAACTATTTCCGAGATATCGGTTATTAATTCTTGAATTGTTCAATCTTCGTCACTCTTTTAAGTACTGTCAATTTTCACTTGTTTCTCGCGATAAAAGTTAAAAGTGTAATGTTAGCACCTGTAACTAATGAAGAAATAAGATCTAAGAGAATTCAAGCGTTATGTGTAGAATAGAGATTGATACAAAATTTTGACACTGATAATTGTATTTAAGAAATAGAAGCATAAAGTACTGAAAGAGAGGAAATAATTTAAGCTGACTAAAGGAAATAGTTTGGCAAAAGGAGGGAAATGGTTGAAATGAAGGCGAATTGGTGAAGAAGAAAGAAGAAGCGAGGAGGAGGAGGATGGACGAGGGGATGGAATTTTTAGTAGAGAAGGGAAAATGGGCGAGGAGGACGATGATGAGGGGGAGCCAATAGTAAATAGGAATATAAGTTTGGAGCGCGAGGTGGTGAATGGAGCAGTTTTGGTTTTGAGGGAGGAGAAGAAGATGGCGGTGAGGGAAAGTGGATGGTGGTAATTGGAGATAAAGTGAATGTAGTGTTAAGTGAAGTAAAATATGATTCTTAAAGAGAAAGTGAAATACAAAGTAATTTTATAGCAAAGTAATAAATATAGTGATTATTATGTTAAGTGAAGTGAAAAGCAAAGATAAGTTTAACACAAACTGAGTGATAATTTTAATAAAGCTATTAAGTACTGTAAATATCTAAAGTATATTAAGAAAACTGAAAGGTTAAAGTATATATTTTGAGGAAAATCTATTAAAAGTAGTAGTTAAAATAAATAAATAAATAAATAAAAGAACAGCAGATCGAATTTTGAATTTCGTTAACATTATTAATAGGAATAAATAGAATAAATAATATTATACATAACACTTAGAACTTCGTATGATATTAAAATTGTTAATTGTTATCAGTAGTTGAAAATTAATATCTATATCAAGTGAAGTTGGGTACTGGTTACCAGTACCTTAATCACTGATTACCAGTGGTTAGAACATAGTTTAATTTGGAATAGAGACTTCTTATCTTTATTTGGTTAGTTTAGAAATTGGGAGCAGCTCTCAACCAGGAACAGTAGTTTGACTGTATAATTTTGATTTGAATTTTAACTGTAATTATTATAGTTTTGATTTAATTATTATTTTTAGCTTACATGTGGTATCTATTTTTTTTTCTACTTTTATTCACTAGAATATAACCAAAATATGTGCTAAAATAATGTATAAATTTAAAGAAATATTTACATATATATAACAAATTTGGACCGCTCGCCTCTCAACGAGGCGGTCCGGGTTCAATACCAGGGACCCGCATGTGGGATTTGTGGTGGACAAAGCGGCGTCTGGTCGGGTTTTCTCCGGGATCTCCGGTTTCCCCCGCCATTCATTCCACCAACTGCTCCATCATCACCTTTCCTTTCATCCATTTCACCAACATTTCGTTTCATCTACTTCCTTCCTCCCATACCAGGCATCGGGCTGATCACCCATCCTGGATATTCTGTCTGATTCACGAGTGTCTGCTCCTCGACGGGCCTCTGACCGCAGGCGCCCGCTTGTAAGTCCTGGGGGTGTAATTCCTACATATGAGGAGGTTAACAGATAAAGAAGAACAAATTTGGAATACACGTCCTGGTTTAGGAAACAAGGTAACAGGAAGGCGTATTGCAGATTTTATTTTATTTTACTTTTTGTTTCCCGCGATGTCATGGAAACAGTATGGAATTTTAAGGCCAGCATATAGCGTCCAGTTCTTCAACATTTGACTGTCGCTGTTCTCTTTGTATCTATAACGAATGCGTGAAGGTTTATCTCAATTAATTTGAAGTATATAGAAGATTTTGTTAGAATTTTTTATAGTAGAGATGTATAATTACACTGCGCTAAGTAGTAAAAGTCATTTTGTGCATCGTTCCTCTTTAGATTGCTTTATTCCTCTTAGAAGATTTATTTTATCTCTTGTCATATGTGGCATATTTTAATTACTTCCAATTTGCAAACTTTTAAATACATCGTGGGTGAGAACTAATTATTGAACACCCAGTGGTTGGAGGTACTTGCCCGTTATGAGGCCCACATAGACTTAGCAATTAACTCCCCCCCTTCCTTTCTCAACATCTCTACAGCAAAGGAACGAAAAATATCAAGAACAAAAGAGGAACTGAAATACTTGTCTAGGAATATATGCGAAAATAACTTGTTTCTTTGTCCCATTTAATTAACGTTTAATTAAAACTTGACCATTGCAGTCTCCCCCTCTCTTGGCCCGAAGAAGAAGAAGAAAGCAGATAATTACGGTAGCAAAGTTTCAGGCACTAAACTTCGGCAGATGTTGGAGGACTCGAGTGAAATCCTTCCCGGCTTTTTTTTTATCGTTCAGGCGAGCACAGAGAATGCTTCTGGTTGCAGCGAATTCTTAACAAACTACCCTTAACTTCATAATCAAAATCACAGCGTAAATATTATTGGAGTGAATATAACGAAGTGGATGGTTTATAGGTTATTGATAACTTCGTGAATTTGAAGTGCTTAGGTTAATTATCTAACTCTGAAATACTCGTGTACAACAACATAACTTTAAAGTGCTTAGAGAGTTGTTTAAATACGAAACAGGGGTTCTATATGAGTCAATCATGTAAGAAGGAAGGTTGAGTATTATAATAATAATAATAATAACGTAGCAATATAGCTCGACTTAAGGCTCACATTCGGGAGTGCCGGGATCAATAAGCGTCGACTACCTACTCCGACCTATAGTTTTTCGTGGTTTTCCCTGGTTTGATAGGCGAACACTGTACGAGGGCAACTATTTATATTTTGAGTCTTGGCAACCCTGAATATTGTAGGTGCCATCTGACGTTTCCAATGGAAAGTTTGACATTTAAGACCATAATCTGCTTCAAACATTTTGTCAATAGAGCGTCGTTAGTTTTGTTTACACTAACTTGAAAATTGTGGGTCAACAAACACATGGAATTAACTCGTGAAAATGTTCGTACAATGATTTATTACGACTTTCGACGGAATTATCAAGACAAGAGTGCATCGATCAACTAACTTCCACATTTGGCGACGAAGCTCCATCCTTTGCCACTGTGAAACGCAGGAATAACGAATTTAATCGTGGCCGCCGTTCACTCAATGATGAAGTTCGTGAAATCCGTCCAAAATCATTGTTGTGCCATAAAACATTAATGCGGTGCAAAACCTAATAGTGAAAGATCGTCATGCGACATATTGTGAGATTGTGGTAACTCTAGGCATTAATTCCATCAGCTTATATAAAATATTGCCTGATTATTTAGCTGTGAAAAAGGTTTGCTCTCGTTGGATCCCACATAATTTGACGCAATTTCAAAAAGATGCTCGTGTCGATTGGTGTACAAAAATGCTCAAGAAATACAATGGCGGTGCCTCAAAAGACGTATATAAGATTGTAACAGGTGACGAATCATAGATCTATGCGTATTAGCCGGAACGTAAACAGCAGTCGACGGTATGGGTGTTTCAAGATGAAGCAAATCCAACAAAAGTTGTTCGCACTCGAAGCACTTCGAAGCAAATGGTGGCCTGCTTTTTCAGCAAAACTGGCCACTTGGCAACAGTGCCTTTAGAGGAACGTAAAACGGTCAATGCCGAATGGCACACAACCATTTGTTTCCCGGAAGTCTTCAGTGAAGTAAGGAAAACCAACAAGAACCGTAGGATCGTTCTTCATCAAGACAATGCGAGCGCACACACATCTCATCTAACAGCAGAGTATTTGAATGCTCAATAAATCGAATTGATGGGTCATCCGCCATACAGTCCTGATTTGGCACCAAATGACTTCTTTTTGTTCCCGAACATCAAGAATAAATTCAGTGGACAGCGATTTTCGTTGGCAGAAGAAGCCGTTGATGCCTTCAAAAACCATGTTTTGTAGGTGTCTCAAGAAGACTGAAATAAATGCTTTGACAAATGGTTCAAACGGATGCAAAAGCGTATTGATCATAAAGGACAATATTTTGAAAAACAATAAGGCAGTTTTCAATCATAAATTACTTTGTTTCAATTATTAGGCTGACAGTACAAATAGTGCCTCTCGTCTATTCAGTATAAGCACGGTGCCCCCTGCTACACACACGAGGCTACATTCACAGGATTCACATTCAACCTTTCAGACCCAACACTTGACCAGAAGTGACGCTCAGCACACAACGCACAAAGAAGTAACGCTCACTTCCCCCACTCTCTCCACCTCTGGCTAGGATTCCCAGCCGAAATAATTACCCCAACAATACTGTCGGCAACGACACAATAATGTGTCTGGCGTGACAATACACACACATACACGCTACATCATCCTTTTCAACATTTCCCTTTAAGGTGTGCTTCTAGGTTTCGCGAGTGTGGCGATTCCGGACAGATGACGCGGAGTACTGTACGTAGACACTAGAGAGCGGTTTAGAACGGATCTTCACCGCCGTCTACACATAGTTCAAGTACTGAGACAGGTCTTGTAGCTTGGAACTGTTAGGTGTGGCTGGTAGCCCTTTGTGGTCCATTCAATTCATTCCCTCCTCCTGAGTTGTGGTAGCCAAAATTGATCTCTGTATTTCGCGAGGTGTCCTCCACTGTTGATAACCTAAAACCTAAGACTAAAACATCGGAGGTGTTACACTCACATGACTTTCTCTATTCTTGTACAAACTATTTTTAAAAACGCTTATCTTATTGCTAATTTTCTTGTAGATGCAAGGGGAATTGGTAGGCTTTAAGCGATAGTCAAATATTTTAAGAGCTGGTTGCTATGTGGAGTATTCCATTCTCTTTGTATGTCTAGGACATAAAAAAACCAATATCGAATTCCCATTTGTGAAAAGGTATAAGTATTGGAAAATTCAAACAAATAATTTCGGAAATGGTTCACTGGATAAAAAAAGTATATAACAAATTGTGTGTTTTTAACGAGATCTACATCTCTTACGGTTTACCAGTTATGGAAAAGACATTCAGAAAGAAGCGGTCTTTTGGGGACATGCTGGGAAATTCATGATATACATTTTATTTCCCATGAAAATGTCTTAAATATATGGTATGTTAATCAAAGTCTTTAGAGCCATTTTTGAAAAAATCCAAATTTTCCAAAAAGTGTTCCATGTAAAGGGTAGTCTGGGGTGGGGAAATTTTATTGAAAATCTTCGTTTCGCATCTTTGAAGGATTCTGAACATCAGTACCAACTTTCATATTATCCCACATTTAGTTTTTGAGTTATGCTATTCACAGACACATAGACACACAGTTACCTTTTTCTAAAACTACTTTTTCTTTATTTACAAGTAACATTATTAAATTCTCAAACTCATTGTTGCCTCAAGGTTACCTCATTGTTGCCTCATTGTTACCAACTTTTAACCTATTATTCCCTTCGTGTCACAATCCAGTTCCAACAGATAATAGAGAAGGTAAAAATGTTACTACTCTAAATGATTTTTACCTTCCCTACTACGTATAATAACCATTGAGGCAGTATTTTTAACACTTAAATGATTTCAGTCCAATTGTATAATATATATCATTCAATAACAGCCCGCCGTAAAGCAATATGTGTATCTAACAGTATATAAACAGTGTATATTACAGTCATTGTAAATGTTTATATTAATGTATACATGCTCAATAATGTTATGTGAATATGTTACGTAATTTAATTATGTAGGAACTTTGAAAATAATAGGTTAAAAGTTGCTAACAATTAGGTAACAATGAGGTAACCTTGAGGCAATAATGAGCTTGAGAGTTCAAAAATACTACTTCTGATTCTTGGAAGCCATAATGTAATTTTAGTGACAGTTTATAAAACTAGCCAATCAAAATTCAGAAAAAGCTTTATTTAAATGATGGTATTCTATTGGAGTAGGATTAGCCAATCAGAAGCTGAAAAGGAGAAAATTTTACAATTTTAGTGTTCAGTTGCCTGCAGACAGCGTTACTAACCAGACGCAAAATTGCCCTCGTGAGATTTAATACGTATTTTGTGGGAGACGAAAACGGTTTAGGTATTAAAAAGTGCAAGTATTTAATAAAAACGTCTCACAGCTCTCTCTATATATCAGTGAAGTGTTATTTAAATCGTATCAAGTATTGATAAAATGACTGAAGTAAAATTATAATCTGTGTAAGCCTACATTCTTAGTCGTACCACAACCCTGCTAAGAGAAACGTGTCTCTAAAATAAATACTGACGCAGCCGAGGCAAACATAAATATATAATATTTAAAGAAACCGTCAAATTACGAAGTTAATATTTTTTTAAACTTGGGGCAAAGGCCACCTGACGGTACATTTGGGGCGAAGGCTACCGGAAACTGTTTACCATACGTGTGATTGCAACTACTACAAGTTCGGCTCCCCAACAGTTGAAATATAATACAACTTCTTCAATACAAACTACTTTAAATTGACGCCCAAAGCGTGTTGCAAATATCAATACAACAAAACAATTTTTTCAACTTTATGTTGGGCATTAAAAATGTTCTTTCTTGACGATATTCTACAAAACCGGTTTTAGTTATAGATTTAAACATTGTTAGTATAAGTGATGATGTGCAAAGTTACTGCTTAAAGTTAAATAGTCATATGTGAATAATCTAGAACTGTGTGCAGGACACCACTGCATGCGGGAAAAGGTAATAGATACACACACCTCCTCGTTGCTATGCACAATCCACATGTGAAGACCAGTATAATGCCTCCCGAAGCTACGAGACGTCATAAATGGAAGTTAGTGTACGAAGACAGGGGAATACGTAGGCTTAAACGATAGCCAAATCTTTTGACAGCTTGTCGCTTTGTGATGGCCTTAAAGTTCCGTTCTCTTTTCTTGAATAGAAAAAAAATCTGATGTGTTACACTCTCATGAGTTTCTCTACTCTTGTACAAACTATTTTTACAAACGCTTATTCTCCATATGCTTCATGTTAATGGAGATGTTAATCTTATTGCTAATTTTCTTGTGGATGCAAGGGGAATATGGTAGGCTTTAAGCGATAGTCAATTGTTTTAAGAGCTGGTTGCTATGTGGAGCATTCCATTCTCTTTGTATGTCTAGGACAAAGACAGAAATGAATAACGAATTCCCATTTGAGAAAAAGTATAAGTATTGGGAAATTTAAGGGAATAACAAACAATATCTTGAAAATGGGTCACTCAAAAAAAGTTATATGACATAAATTGTCTATTATAACGCGATCTACATTTTTTGTGTTCTAAAATTTTGTCTAACTCTTATGGTTTACCAGTTATGCAAAAGTCGTTCACAATGAGGAATACTTTTGGAGGCATTCCCAGAAAATTCAAGGTATACATTTTTTTGTCATAATATATCTTAAATATATGATATTTTAATCAAAATCGTTAGAGCCATTTTTGAGAAAATAAAAATTGTCGAAAAATGTTCCATGTAAAGGATAATCTGAGGTGGGGGGATTTTTCTTGAAAACCTTTGTGTCGCATCTCTGGAAGATACTGAACCTAAATACCAAGTTTGGTGTTTATCCGACTGTTTTTCTGAATTATACTGTTCACACACACACACACACACCGACATGTTTCCAAAAATTCTTTTCCTAGATTAAGGGGGTCCTAAAGCATATATTACTGGTGAAATTTTGTGTGGAATACAATACTTCTCCTACTTACTCTACGTAGTAGAGAAAGTAAAAAGTATACCAAATTTGCGTTGAAAGTTCAAGCTAATCACAAAGACTATCTCGGAAATACGTTTCGACTGAAATATTTTGACATAAATTGTGTCGTTTAGTGATATCTACATTTTTGTGTAGTAAGATTTTGTCTCTCTCTTACAGTTTACCAGTTATGCAAAAATCATTCAGAATAAAGAGGCTTCCACAGGCTATTCCTAGAAACTTCAAGATATACATTTCATTTATCATTAAAGCATCGCAAATATATGGTATTTTAATCAGAACTGTTACAGCCATTTTATGAGAAAATCGAAAATTCGAAAGCTGATTTATGTAAAGGATAGCTTGGGTTGTCACATCTTTGGAACTTGCTGAAACAAGTTTGCTATTTAACTGACTTTTCGTTTCTAGATATGTTTTTCACATACCCAGAGAACTTTTTTTAAAATTACTTTTTTTTTATTCAGTTGTTCTCAAAGAATGCATTTTCGACGAGATTTCAGTATAGAATTTTTGGGTGGAATACAATAATACCTCTACGGTTTAGTACGTAGTAGAAAAAGTAAAAAGCTTTTTACAGGATATACATAAAAATTTAAGCAGTTATTATCTTTAGGAGTTTGTTTGTTTATGTTTTTGGAGTTGATTGAGTTGTTTATTTTATTTATTTCCACACTTGGAAAACCAATTTTAGAAAGGGTTCTGTTGTTGAAGTTTGCACCATGCTTTGGGCGTTAATTTGAAGGAGATTGTTTGTTACGTAATATGCTGCTACGTATGAGAAGCTTATTTGAAGATGTGTTTTTGTTGTTACGCTCCAAGTTTAAAAAATATATATTAACGTTTTACTAAACTGCTTCTATAGATAGTATTTATATTTATATTTGCCTCGGCAGCGTCAGTATTGCTTTAGAGTCACGTATCTCTTAGACAGGTTGTGGTGCGACAAGAATGTAGGCTTACACAGATTTTAATTTTAAATTCACTCCTTTTTATTAATCCTTGACACAAATTAAATAGCACTACACTAAGATTCTTTAATACTTGCACTTTGTTGACGCGTATACATATTTTACGATTCACACGAATACGTAATATTTCTGTAGAGAACACATCTTCCATCCGGTCACTACCAAAGTCTGCAGGCAACTGAACATATTTCAACCGTCCAAACCCGTAAACTTCTGTATTTCAAGTCTCTAATTGGCTAATCCTAGTCCAACAGAATACCTGCATGTAATTAAAGGTTTATCTGGCTGTTGATTGGCTAATTTTAAAATGTCACAAAATTTACATTATCGTTGCTCTAATCATGACTAGTAGTATTAAAACTCTCAAAATCATTATTGCCTCAAGGTTACCTCATTGTTAGCAACTTTTAGCCTATTATTCTCACAGCTCCTACATTATTAAATTACGTAATACATTCATATAACATTATTGAACATGTTTACAATAATATAAGCATGTGCAATGCCTGTTATATAGGGGTTTTTTTACAAATTATTACATACATATTGCGTCAAGGCGGACTGTTATTGAATTTATATATTATATAATTTAATTGAAATTATTCAATTGTTAAAAATACTGCCTCAAAATAAGCAATAATGGATAGAGAAAGTCGTATGAATGCTCCACTTCAGGTTAGAGCACAGGCAGTGAGCCAGTATTCTGGATACCGATCACAATTTTATTCACTAGGGTTGTAATGTTACATTCTTTGTTGACGTCAGAGTTACCGAATCCCTTACGGAGACATCTCCACACTTCCCCTTATTGGGGGGACTGTGGCAACCTGCTGCGCGAGATATTGTTATATCTTTATTCCCTATAATGTAATTTATGAAGTCTAGGGCCCACTCTGGTTCGGGGGAGGTTTCACTTTGAGGGAGAGCAGAAATGTGGCAATGGAAAGGACAGATACCTGACATGAAGGTTTATTCTCCGGTCCTCCTACGCGGCTTTGCCCAAATCTGTGTTAGTATGGGATTCTAAAAACAATTCTCTGGAAAAGGAAAAGTCCATTACATTTTCTGCACATAATTATGATGTTTAAGAAAATTGCAAAAGTTGAGATAAGGTTGTTTATTGAAGGAGGAGTTGTAGTAAATGCAACCGCACGTATCGTAAAAAGCTTCCGGTAGCCTTCTCCACAAAAATGTACTTTCCGGTGCCCTTTGTCCCAAATGATTACAAAATATTAACAATGTAATTTTTTACTGTTTCTTTGAATATTATATATTTATGTTTGCCTCGGCTGCGTCAGTATTTACATTTTTTTTAGAGAGATGAATGTTTTAACAGGCAGTGTTGCGACTGAAGAATGTAGGCTTACACAGATCATAATTTGTACTTCTTTCCTTTTATTAATTCTTGACACAATTTAAATAACACTTCACTGATATAGAGAACTGTGAGATTTTTTTATTAATTACTTGCACCTTTTAACACTTAACTATTCTTGTCTCACACAAAATACGTATTAAATTTCTCGAGGACACATCTCGCGTCCGGTTAGCAACACTGTCTACAAGCAACTGACTTGATTTCTACCGCCTAAATTTGTAAATTTCTGTATTTCAAATCTCTGATTGGCTATTCCTAATCCAATAGAATACTTTATTTAACTTAAGCTTTTTTTGTTTGTTGACTGGCTATTTTATAAACTGTCACAAAATTACATTATTGTTGCTCCAAGAATGAGTAGTAGCATTATTACACTTTCTTACTCATTGCCTCAAGGTTACCTCATTGTTATCTCATTGTTAGCAACTTTTGACCTATTATTCTCACAGCTCCTATATTATTAAATTGCATAGTACATTCAGATAACATTATTACATGTATACAATAACATAAACATATACAATGATTGTAATATACACATTACATATATTGTTACATATACATCTTGCTTTAAGGCGGGCTGTTATTGAATTTTTGTATTATATAATTTGACTAAAATCATTTAAGTGTTAAAAATACTGCATCAAACTCGATATATACAGTACAGCATTGATTATCCAAAATAATTGGGGACGGAGGTATTCGGATATCTGATTTTTCGGGTAAACGATCATTTATGAAAACAAATTGTAGCAGGTGTCATAGGAGCAACGTGAAACAAAGAAACACTGATGTTAAGCACAACTATGCAGGTATATTTTGTGTCAAACGTGTTACAAATAACACAAGGAACTGACTAGACTACTTTGACAAGTTCAAAATGTCAATAGAAATAGACCTATAGTAAAAGAAAAGATGTCCGTCTTTGTTCATTTTTGGAGGGTCACAGAGCTGAGATTTTTTTGGGGAGGGCGCTTAATCTCGGAAAGGTTTTGAATACAACATCACACACTTGTTGTTCTTACCACTTCATATCCGTCTCAAGCAGCAAAAAGCATCCTTACTGGATGGTACTTCTTCAGCATGGGTGTTGTCATTGGCGTCGCAAGTGTTTTGTTAGTAACTGACACTGGCAATGATTTCATCGTCTGTCTGTACTTGATAGTCATCAACATCAGTCTTGAATGATGTTTTGACCACATTCTTCAATTCCTGAAGATTCTATAATCAGACCAACCAGCTCTGATACAAACTGTTGTGTGTTATTTATCTGAAATAAATTGTCCCTTAAGGACTGCATGTTTTGCATAGTACGTCTTTGTCTATCGCTTAACGTTTACAAATTATAGAAGATTATGCAACATTCCTTCCCAATGAAGAGGACTTCAAATGCTATTCCCACGAAATTCAAGGTATACGTATTGTCATGTAAATATCTTTAATATGTGGTATTTAATCAAAATGGTTAGCTATTATTTTAGAAAATTAAAAACCTTGAAAAATCTTTCATGTAAAGTGAAGTTTGTGGTGGGATGATTTATCTTGATAATCTCGTGTTGCATCTTCGGAAGGGACTTAATCTAAATCCGAAATTTGGTATTTGTGCGACCTTTTGTTCTTGGGTTAGGCTGTTCACAAGCGCGTACACGCACGCACGCACGCACACCCACTCAGACTTTTTTCTAAAATACTTCTTTTTTCAGGCGTCTCCAAATATATTTCCAATGAAATCACGACTTCAGTTTTTTTTGGATGGAATACAGTACTTCCCTACTCACTATAGTAGAAAGTAGAAATGCTTTTTTTGGATTCGGAGGCCTTATAATATGTATTTTCGGTGAAATTTTTATATCGAAATTTTGGGTGGAATGCAATACCTTTCTCCACCCACTATGTACGTCGTAGAAAAACTTAAGGTTGTTAAGAATACTTTGTATAAGAAACATAAAATTATACAAACAGATTTGAAATTTGAGGTAGTATTTTTAACACTTAAATGATATGAGTCTGATTATATGATAAAAAAATAAATAATAGCACGCCTTAAAGCAATATGTGTATAATATCATTCTGCGTGTATTACAGTCATAGTATTACGTTTACATTATGTACATGAATATTAATGTTATGTGAATGTATTACGTAATTTAACAGTGTAGGAGCTGTGAGAATAGAAGAAAGATGATTTCCGTAGCAAACAGAATTATAAAGTAAAAGCCGACAATATTGCTAACAATAAGGTAACTTTGAGGTAATAATGAATTACAAAGCTTCAAAAGGCTACTAATAATTCTAGGAACAATAATAATGTAATATTTAAAGCAGTTTAGAAATAGCCAATCAAAAGCTAGAACAGCTTAAAGTTAAATAAAGATATTCTACTGGAGTACGCTTAGCCAATCAGATACTAGAAATAGAGGAAAGTATAAATTTAGGTGGTAGACGCTACAAGAAAGCGTAACCAAGCAGTTCGGTTCGATACGATTTTAATTGAGACATGAAAATTCATTACGGCGAGAATATTATATAACGTTTATGTGTTAAAAGTGTAATTAACAATAATCTCACAGCTCTACAGTAGGATACATCAGTGAAGTGTTATTTAAGCGTTTGAAGGATTAGTAAAGGGAATGGAGTACAATTATAATTTGTGTAAGCTTTCATTTTTTAGCCATACTACCCCTGCTAAGAGATACGTGATCTGAAAATTACTACTGACACAGCTGAGGCATACATTTATAATATTTAAATAAATAACATTAAAATAGTTATTACACATAAAGTAAACGTGGGGTGAAGGCCACCGGAAAAGTTAACGTGGGGCGAATGCCACCGGAAAGTTTGTACTGTACTTGGGGCAAACACTCCTAGGAAGAATCTCCCGCAAATTGGCATCCATTACGTCCGTGGTCTAAAACAGCTTCAAACTGGTGCCTAAATGTGGTGCACCAACTGCAACAACAATAATACTACTTCAAGTTGATAAAGACCTCTGGCAATCTGGATTGTCAAATAAAACTCTTAAAGGTTCAGCGACAATTTTACGTCCCAGTCTGTGGACCAGAAGCAAACGATTTGTTCTTCAACTTCACTAGAACACAAAATAACCAGGTGTTATTCTGGCCGATTATTCGCAGGGATGGGTGCATATAGGATGTTATTATGCAAATTGTGGCTGTAATCAAGGAGCGGCTAAACCAAGGCGAAATCCTCTCTTTCATCATTCACAAATCGACCGTTTAATGGCTGTAATTGATAAAGTAGGCTGTGAATTGACGAAACCTCCAATCTGGCCGTTCCCAAAGTGGAGAACGAGTAATGCGAAGACATAGGCTCGTTGGATTCCTTTACAACTATTTACTTCCATACCTACTTGCCCAAAAGTTTAATAAAACACATATCCACCAATTTATTTTAAGTTTCTGTACGATGAGGCAGTATTATTAGCACTTAAATGATTTCAGTCAAATTATTTAATACGTAATTTCAATAACAGCCCGCCTTGAAGCAATATGTGTATGTAACAATTTGTAAAATCTATGCAACAGTCATTGCATATGCTTATATTATTGTATCCATGTGTAATAATGTTATGTAAATATATTACTAATTTAATAATGTAGGAGCTGTGAGAATAATAGGTTAAAAGTTGCTAACAATGAGGTAACAATGAAGTAACCTTGAGTCAATAATGAGTAAGAAAGTTTAACAGTACTACTTGTGATTCTTATAGTAACAATAATGTAATTTTTAGACCGCTTAAAAATAGCTAATCAACAACCAGAAAAAGCTTTAGTTAAATGCAGGTATTCTATTGGAGTAGGATTAGCCAATCAGAAACTTGAAATACAGAAATTTACAAGTTTAGGCGGTTGAAATCTATTCAGTTGCCTGCAGACAGTGTTTGTAACCAGACGCGAGATGTGTCCTCGAGAAATTAATTACGTTTTCGTGTGAAACGAAAATAGTATGCGTGTTAAAAGTTGCAAGTATTAAACAAAAAAACCTCACAGCTCTCGATATCAGTGAAGTGCTATTGAATTTGTCTCAAGGATTAATAAAAAGGAGTGAATTAAAGTTTAAATCTGTGTAAGCCTACATTCTTATCGCATCACGCCCTAACAAGGCTTTCATGTCTCTAACAATAATACTGACGCAGCCGAGGCAAACATAAATATTTAATACTTCAAGAAACAGTCAAATTACAAAGCTAATTTTTTTAAACTTGAGGCGAAGGCTACCCTAAACCGGGTACTATACGTGCGGTTGCAACTACTACAAGTTCGGCTCCCCAACAGTTGAAATATAATACAACTCCTTAATACAACCTACTTCAAATTGACGCCCGAAGCGTGTTGCAAACAAGTTACAACAAAATACCTTTCTCAACTATTCACTTACCAATAAAGTAGCATTTTAGAAAAACTTCCGTGTGTATTTCTGAAAAGCGTACCTCAAAAATTAAAACACCAGACTTGGTATTTAGCTTCACTACTCTTCCTAAGATACGACGTAAAGATTCTTGAGAAAATCACTCCCAGTACACTAACCATTACTTAGAAAAATTTTAGTAATTGTTTACTTCCTCAAAAGTATTTAGGACATTGGTATAAAAATTCAATGTTTTGAATTTTCTGCAAATATTCTGAAGTACTCGTTATTTTCAACAAATTTTGTATGATTAGTAAATTGAAAGAGTTAGAAGGGGGCCCGAAACCGGGGCAGAGCACCGCACGAAGGCCAGTCGGCTTCTTATGCTTCTACCTGTGACCTCCGGGAGGGAAGGATAGACCCGAAGGGCGGCAGGTGTAAACACATAGGGGT
Organism: Deroplatys truncata; assembly: GCA_030765065.1. NCBI lineage: Eukaryota > Metazoa > Arthropoda > Insecta > Mantodea > Mantidae > Deroplatys > Deroplatys truncata. Next base: position 267,059,298 of record CM060976.1, read on the forward strand.
CCCTAATGTTTTTAGATTGAACGCATCCAAAACCGCCCGGTCCGGCAGCAAACCGCCGAACACCATCGCCTCCTCCTACAACCCTGAAAGAGATTACAAGAATGATGATGGGTCCAGGAGAGTCGTGGTCAATCCCGGGAAAGCACGAAGAACCCAAGGCCAGAGTGGGTGATCCCCGGGGATCGAACAAGACACAAGTTGCAGCCTGAGCTATCCCGCTCGGTTCGCTAAAGTAAACATTTATGAGAAAATTGTTTGTGGTGTTAAACATCTCCAAGGTATTCTTTCTTATTAGTTTACATTTTCATATACTTGCACCTTTTACTTTTTCTACTACGTCTAGTAAGCAGGGGAAGTATTGTATTCCACCCAAAAATTCGATACCGAGATTTCACCGGAAATATATGTTTTGAGACCCCCTGAATCCAAAAAAGGCATTTTTGGAAACATGTCTGTCTGTGTGCTGTGAACAGCATAACTCAGAAACGAACAGTCGGATAAACACCAAACTTAGTATTTAGGTTCAGTATCTTCCAGAGATGCGACACGAAGGTTTCTCAAGAAAATCCCTCCACCACAGATTACCCTTTACATGGAACATTTTTCGATAATTTTAATTTTCTCAAAAAGGGCTCTAACGATTTTGATTAAAATATCATATGTTTAAGATACTGTCATGGCAAATGAAATGTATATCTTGAATTTTCTGGGAATGTCTCCAAAAGTGTTCATTGTGGACGAATTTTGCATAACTAGTAAACCATAAAAGATACACAAAACTTTACTACAAAAAGAAATGTAGATCGCGTTACAATACACAATTTATGTCATCTACATTTTTTTTTGAGTGAACCATTTTCGAGATATTGCTTGTTATTCCCTTAAATTTCCCAATACTTATACTTTTTCTCAAATGGGAATTCGCTATTCATTTGTTTATGTCCTGGTAGTGCAAAGAGAATGGAATGCTCTACATAGCAACCAGCTCTTAAAACATTTGACTATCGCTTAAAACCTACCATATTCCCCTTGCATCTACAAGAAAATCAGCAATAAGATTAACGTCTCGATTAACATGAAGCATATGGAGAATAAGCGTTTGTAAAAATAGTTTGTACAAGAGTAGAGAAAGACATGTAAGTGTAACACACAAAAATTTTTTAAGTGGTAAACGTTATTCGTTTTTTCTCGTACTCGTGCAAAGATCAAAGAACTTCAAGGCCGTCACATAGCGACCCGCTTTTTAAAAAGCTCACTGTTTCTTTAATATACTGCATACTAGTTATGTGGAAATCTGTACTGTCAAGCGGGGACACTGTAAACAGTTTTGAAGTTCTTGTTAACATACAACTCAGTCCATTAACTACGACTAGATGTAACCAAGTTCTTGCTTTCTCTGCCATGTACTTAGTAAGCAGAGAAGGTATTGCATTCCACCCAATAATTCTATATCAAAATTTCACCGGAAATACATGTTTTGAGGCCCAAGAATACCAAAAAAAAGTTTCGAAAATGGCATGTGTGTGACAAACATAACTAAAAATGAGAGGTCGGATAAATACTAAAATTGGCATTTAGGTTCAGTACCTTCCTAAAATGAGACAGGAAGACTTTCAGGAATATCCCTCCATACCAACCTACACATTACATGTAACATTTTTTGAAAATTTTTGAATTTTTCTAAGAATGCCTCTAATATTTTCATTAAAATACTATATATTAAAGATAAGTACAGAACAAATAAAATGTATATCTTGCATTTTATAGGAATAGCCTGTGAAGTCCTCTTTATTTGGAAGGAATTTTCTATATGGTTATGTAACGTACTAAACAGAGAATGTAGATCTCTTTAAAACACTCAGTTTGGTTTTAATAATAATTTTTTTATCATTAGCCATTTCCAAGACATCCGTTGTTAATGGTTTAAATTGTTCAACACTTAGGTATTCTTCATATGTCCTGACTATTTGCAGTTGATTCTCGCGATGTCATGGAAACAGTATTGAATTTTAAGGCCAGCATATAGCGTCCAGTTGTTAAACATTTGACTATCGCTGTTCCCTTTGTATCTATAACGAAATGTGTAATGTAGCTATTTCTGTAAAGGTTTATCTGGACTAAAATGTAGTAGAAAGAAAAATAAGCCTTAGAAAGAATAGCTTGTATATCCAATAATAGGTAATAGAGGATACAAAGAGCATGCAATGTAACATGATGTTTTTTCAAAAATTACTAACGATTTTTATTAAAATCGTATAATAATTGGTTAACCATAAGATACAACTAAAATTATTGTGTCAAAAATGTGGAGGTCATGAAAATAATACAGTTTGTCAAATTTTTCTGCATCATTAGCTGTTTTCGAAATACGGGTTGCTATATGCTTACGTTTTCCTAGGTTGAACTATGATGTCACATCTACATCTATAAAGCTTCTTGATTTATTATATTTCCTCGCATTAATTAGTAATAACACCTGACTTAAGATACACGCACAGTTAGTTCCGTTTTGTGCATTCTACGAGGAACGAAAGCGATACTGAAAATTTTTAGAATGCTAAGTTTTAAAAATGAATGAAACTTGTTTATATTTGAAAGCTCCTTTATAATGTTTTGCGAGCTGATTGCGATGTAGCTTTTCAATTTTCTCTAATAGTATGTTAATTTTCATCATTTAAATATTTTTTGTTAACCCAAAAATGAATTTTACTAGAAAACATTTAGATTTGTTTAGATTTTAAATCCTTATTAACACCTAAACAATGCGAAGATTGGTCTAGAAATGCATTTGGTGAAGAACCCCCATCTAAGGCAATAATTTATAGCACCGAATCTAAGAGAGATCGGTTTTTTCTTAGTGATGAATTTCGTGAAGGACGCTCAATTACTGTTGTTCTGATGAAAATGTTTCCTCTGTTCAAGCAATACTTCAAAAACGTCTTATGAGTTTATTCGGGTGACATTGGACATTGGTATGAGTCAAATCCAAAACATTTTACATTAACAGTCAGACGCTAGAAAACTTTGTTGTCGATGGATTCCACATCAAAAACAACAACGCAATGATTGGTGCAGATAAACAGTGGAAAAATTCCAAGATGGTACTCTTACTTCAAATTTGCTTTAGAATTCGTAAATGGTGATAAATATTGGATTTATTGTTATAATCCTGAAAAGAAAATTCAGTCAGCTATATGAGTCTTTCAGACACAACTAAGTCTACAGAAGTCCTACAAATTCGCAGTCCTGGTAAGAAGATGATTTGTTAGGTTTTTTTCTGAAACGGGCCAATATTGCTACTATGGCTTTAGAAGATAAACGTACCGTTACTACTGATAGGTACACAAATATCTGTTTACTGTAAATGTTTTAAAATTTTTGTGAAAACTCTTACATCATGACAACGCACTGTCGCATACAGTAAAACTAACAACTGAGTATCTGGATGCCCTGAAGGTCAGCACCATGGACCCTCCACCATACAGTCCTGACCTAGCACCCTGTGATTTCTTTTTATTTCCAAAAACTAAAGATAAAATCCGGGAAATGACTTTCTCGTCATCAAATCAAGCAATGGAACATTATAAAAACGTGGTTTCTGAAGTGCCTGAGGAAGAGTGGTATCGTTGCTTTAAGGATTGAATTTATCAAATTGTTAAATATATTAATGTTAAACACTATTATTTTGAAAAAACAATAAAGCCATTTAATTGATAAAAAATAATCCTTGTTTGATGTCCTACGAATTTTCAGTGTCGCCCTCGTAGTATATTTTCGTCTATCGCTTAGCGTTTATTAGTTATACAAGATTATACAAAATTCCTTCGGAATGAAGAGGATTTCATAGACTTCGCCCGGAAAATTGAAGATTTGTTCTTAATTTTAATTCAAATCTTTTTTTTTTTTTAGAAACTAAGATTTCAAATATTTTCCATGTAAAGGGTAATTTGTTTTAGGGTGATTTTCTTGAAAATTTTCATGTCACATCTTCGGAAGGTATTGAACCTAAATACCAAGTTTGATATTTATCGGACATTGAATTTTGAGTTACGCTATCCACACAAATACACACAGGGATCTATTTCTAAAAATCATTGTTCAATCTTGTTATCCAATTTTTTGGGTGGGATGCAATACCTGCTCTGTCTAGAATATACGTGTAGACAAAGTAAAAAGCAGATGTTTATGATTTTCTTTTTCCACTCGGAATTGCTAGGTTTAATTTTGCTGTTTCTAACTTGAATATTTTCTTGTACATAAAATTGACTTCATACGTTACAATGCTTCACTAATTTTAAATGAAATATAGGTAATATTATATTCCCATGCCAAATTACCTTGAAGATGACCGCCCAGAAACTTAACCTGTTTATCACGACTAGAATGGCTTAGATTAAAAGTTAAATATACTGTTTTAATTTTGTGAGTATCCAAACTATTCTCTTCACACTATTTTATGATTTTATTTAGTAAATTATCTGCAAATAAAACACATTTATCTTGAAGTTATTCGTATAGATAATTTAAAAAATGAAAACAGAGACCAAAGGACAGACCCATACCTCACTAATTAAATGTTTCACTCTTGAGCATTTAAAAAAGCAGATTGATGTCTATTTTACAAACATGATCTAACAAAAATGTAATAAAACAAGTGATAGTAGGACGGGAAAGTCATGTGAGTATATCACATCAGCTTCTATATGAACACCCTACTGTTTTTCTTAACCGTTTTTTAACCTCTATTTTGTTACAGTTGTGAGAACAAAGAAGGGAGAGTCCGTATTTAAAAGGAGCAACACTTCTTTGTGGAATGCCCGTTACTTCCATTATTAAAGAGGCAATATTTTTCATCTGATGGTCAGGAATTTTTCACCACCATCGCGGGATAAGACCACGAGATAACATTTTATATACGACGGAGAATTGCGTGTATAATAATAATATGCTGATTCAGAGCTGAGATTAGCTTCTTCAGATATAATAAACGTGTTATTTATTCCAAATGCATTCATTATACGACTCTTCTTCTGCTATCCGTTTTATTATATGTTGCATGTCGGCTCGTAGCCCGCGGTTTCTGGCATTTTTAAATTCACTATCCTAGATGCACACGATAAGCTAATTTACATTAACTTTTGTGCAATTTATAATTGCTATGGTCTCTTATGTAAACAATAAGACCAGCTGGGCTGATGAATGGTATGAGGTTTAACTGCCCATTTGCAAAATAATACATCACTTATAGCATCAAGTCACGTTAAAACATTCATATATTAGTGTTTCGTTTAATTGCTTCGTATAATTACTAGACCGGAACATTTTAGCAGAATTTATAGGAGAGAATATTCTTACTTAAAACGGTTGGATGGGGTTAAAATATTACGAAGGGTGTTTTTAAAGTAAGTAGGGATAATTTTCTAAAGAATAACATAATTTTCTAAATTTCGTTGAAATGATTTCCGCCAAGGAATTTCTTCAGATGAAGAGATAAAAATCGCTTCGTGCCAAATCCGGACTGTAGGAAGAGTAGTCGAATTGTTCCCAACCAAATTATGCGATCAGTTCTTGAGTTTGAAAGGCTGTGTGTAGTCGGGCATTGTCACTCATTATTGTTTCCCCATAAACCTCACACAATTGACGATGAATGTTTGCTGACGTAACGTTTCTCGCGTTCAAACAACGGATTTCTGATCTGACTTCACAGTCGATGGGACTTTCGGCGGTTTTGAATATTTCGAAACGCTCTAACACAGAAAAACATAAAGTGACGATCGTCAGATTTAAGTTGGGATTTTTTATGGGCGTTCTTTAACTACTGTGCCCCTTAGCGTCCCATTCTATATTGGGCATGAAAGACCGGTAATTTTGATTAGAGACCTCTTTATCAGGCTTGAGGTTCTTTTACGTGCCGTAAAACTACGACACGGGACCACCGACTTTACTGCCCTTCCAAGGGAAGCCATGCTAAGGGTTTTTACGCCCGAAAAAATGTGATCGCACATGCTCAAAGTCGTGACTGTAGCCTGCAGCGGCAAAGTCTTAAAACGGTACTTACTTTAAAAGTATCTATTGTGGCTACCATCCCCCTAGCAGGAAGGGATGAAGGTTATGAATGAAACACGGGAGGCTACGGTACTCAGAGACGCGCGGAGGTCCCTAACAGTATCAGGTTTGGAGACCCGTCTCACTGCTTGAGTTGCCTATAGAAGGCGCTAAACGACCCTTGGATCAAGCAGCCCTCTAGTGTGTACTGGGAGTAATGTTCCGCGCCATCTGTCCGTCACCGCCATTCACCACGAAACCCAGAGGCAGGCCTGAAACATGAGAAGGAAACGGAATGAAGGAGAAATGAGGGAAAGAAAAACGTGATGGATATATTAAGGATAAGCTGGTAGGTATAATCAGTTAATATGGACTATCAAATGGACACCGTGTAAGAAGATAAGTAAAGAATCAAATGTATAAAGTTCCTGGCGATTCCAGTCCTGATATATGGAGCAGAACTATCGACACTTACAGGTAAATATAAACAAAAGATGAAGATGAATTTGCTACGTCCTATGATATATACACTGTGCTGGACCATGAAAACAATGAAGACATAAGGAAACAATTGGGCATTACGGACATAGTAGAAACAATAGAAATAAAAGTTGGCTGGTATACGCCCCTTTCAGAAAGGACTCGCACCGCAGTCCTCTCAAGTAATAAATTACCGTCCAACCGGTAGAAGAAATATAGGAAATCCCCAAAAAGCGATGGAGAGATCAGCTGTAACCTTGTGGGCCGAATAAACACGAAAAAATCCAAGCTCAGAAAGGGTGTCGACCACAGTACCTCCGAATGCGTGTCTCTCAACGTTATCGCGCAGCCATCTTGCTCGATATGGACCTAGTAAGCAGAGGAAGTATTGTATTCATCCCAAAATCTTGATATCAGATTTCATCGAAAATACATATTTTGAGGCCTCCCGAAGTGCTGGAAAAGCACCAAGTTTGGAATTTAAGTTCAAAATCTTCCAACGATGCTACACGAGGATTTTTACTTTCCCTACTACGTATAGTAAGTAGGGGAAGTATTGTATTCCACCCAAAATTTCGATACCGAGATTTCACCGGAAATTCATGTTTTGAGACCCCCTGAATCCAAAAAAAGCATTTTTGGAAACATGTCCGTGTGTGTGTCTGTGAACAGCATAACTCAGAAACGAACAGTCGGATAAACACCAAACTTGGTATTTAGGTTCAGTATCTTCCAAGGATGCGACACAAAGGTTTTCAAGAAAATCCCCCACCCCAGAGTACCCTTTACATGGAGGATTTTTCGAAAAGTTTAATTGTCTCAAAAATGGCTCTAACGATTTTGATTAAAATATCATATGTTTAAGATATTTTTATAACAAATAAAATGTATATCTTGAATTTCCTGGGAATGTCTCCAAAAGTATTCTTTATTGTGAACGACTTTTGCATAACTGGTAAAACATAAGAGATAGACAAAATTTTACTACACAAAAAATGTAGATTGCGTTAAATACACAATTTATGTCATATACATTTTTTTTTGTTGAGTGAACCATTTTCGAGATATTACGCCACATAGCAACTAGCTCTTAAAACATTTGACTATTGCTTAAAGCCTAGCAATTCCCCTTGCATCTACAAGAAAATTAGCAATTAACATCTCGATTATCATGAAGCATATGCAGAATAAGCATTTGTAAAAATAGTTTGTACAGGAGCAGAGAAAGTCATGTGAGTGTAACACATATTTTTTAAAAAATCCCCCAACCTTAAACTACCGTTTATATGAAACAGTTTCGAAATATTTGACTTTGTCAAACATAATTCTAACAGTTTTTTATTAATATTATTATACCCCAAAAATAATTCGGATGATATACTTGGAATCTTTAGAGTTGCTTTATAACCAGGGCTGACATAGGGACGCAGCGAAATGCATTTTAAAATCACCCAAATTCGATCTAACACGTCTCAGTAAATTAGATACTTTCTCCAACATAAACACAACAGAAAGATTTTATTTTCAATGATCAACACAATTCACACTACTTATCACATTTTTATAAAAGAAGAATTTATATTTTTAAGATAGTTACCTTTGTCGCGGTTAGGACGGTGTACTGTTTAAGCTTCCATGTTGACCCACTTACTTCCTAGCAATTCCGAGGCTGTTCGTTAGTATAAAAACTTCCATAATACAGCATTACCAGCTCGTGCTACCGACCGCTGAATATACAACTCCCCAAATCTGCTAAACTAAATCCCTAAGGTCGCAATATACCATATACTTGTAATCGTACATCGTAAATAAAACGTGCCTTTGAATTTTCTGGAATGGCCTTCATTTTCTCTTCATTTGGAAGCAATTTTCTAGAACAGGTAGACAAAAATGCGCATTTCTTTAAAACATTCATTTGAATTCAAATTAATCTTGTGGTAACTGCCATCTCAGAGATATCGATTATTATTGGTTTTAATTTTTCAATACTTTGCAATTTTTAAAGGGCTGTCGCTATTCAGTATTTCTCATGGTGTCATGGGAAGAGTATGACATTTCAAGGCCGCTTGTAGGCATCTGATTTTAGATTCGGTTCCCTCTATCCCCATTTTAACTTCAACTAAGTGTATAAGGAAATTTTTTCTACAAAGGTTCTACTAAATTAACATGGGGTATATCAAAGCAATGCTTTGTAAGGGTGTTAATTTTGAGTTGGTATCAGGGGAATTTTCCATCCATTATTAGGAACAGCCGTGCTGTATGAAATTATAATTATAAGGGGTAAAAGGGAGATGTTTTAATAAAAATTTTCTAATAATTGCACATTACATAAAGAACGTGGTCGGGGAGGTAAATGAAATGTGATTCCCGTTCGAATTTAAAAACCTAACCGTGCATCATGTAATACGTGGCCTTCAGATTTATTCGACGTTGCCACCAGCAGGTTGTCTGCGCATGACATTAATACCTTGAAGCGAGTTTATCACAAGAGCCTCTCGCAGAGGATTGGAGAAAGATGAGTGGAAGGTGTGGATGTGAACAGTTTCGAGGTCAACTCAGGAAAATGGGACTTGTATCCAGCATTCTAGTATTTATATTTGGAACTTCTTTAGCTTGCGTCTCCTAAACTCGCAATCTTATCATGTACGCGGCGACACGGAACATTTATAGAAAATCTAACATGGGTTTGTTTCAAAACATTTAAATGATTTTATTGTTGTTCAGAATATTCCCTTTTAACATCAATACATTTTTGCATTTGGAGGTTTTTATATGTTCTACTGCTTCATCTGATGACGAAAATGTAAATCCACCATTTTATCTTTAATTTCTGAAACGAAAAAGAAATTGCAAGCTGTTATTCAGGTGGAGGTTTCATGGTGCTGACATTTAGGGCATCCAAGTACTCAGTTGTCGGTTTGGATGTATGTTACATGCGTTGTCACGTGGTAACATTATTTTTCCTTCTGGGCGTTTTTCACGAACTTTTTCAGACATTTGCGGATCAATGGGCAGTAATGGTACGTCTAACGTTGAATGCTATAGTAGGAATATAGTCTGTTTTAGAACAAAAGCATAAGCCATCTTCTTATAGCACTGCGATTTCATCCGACTTTTGTAGGCTTAGGATCTGTTCGAAAGACATATTGATCCAAATGACTTATTTTCAGGATCATAACAATAAATCCAAGATTCATTACTCGTGTCGCAGTAATCTCTCGTGTTATCTTATTTGCTGAGCGCCTGTTATTGTTTTACTATTTTGAATTTTGGGTTCTTTGTTCTCCAGCTAGCTATTCTTACTCAGTCGAGCAAATCTCTTGAACAGGGTGTGCAAACGGAAAGGAGTTGTTACTAAAAGATAACACTGATAAAAGAATTTGTTTTTACACTTTTATTGCCGTGACACTTAATTAATTTCACATATTTAATCTTGATACACGCCTGACTGAAACTGTTATATTTTCGAATGTAACTACAATCACGTATTTGCCGCGCACTATTAATTCGCGTATTTCACATTTTGTAACTAACTTTACGACGCGAGAGATTCTGTAGAATTGCGTAATGTGTACCTCATGAATGCTTCCTTAGAACTGCCTGACGTGTAACTCGCGAGAGAGATTTCTTAGAACTGCGCGACGTTTACCTTGTGAATGATTCTGTAGAACTGCGCGATACTTGCCTTTGGCTCTGTAATTTATACTCCCTCACCCCGATATGCTGCTATTCGTTAATAAATCGCGCCAACATTAGCATCTGTTTTATAAGCCAATCATAATTACAAAAACATATGCTCTAGGGAAGATATTCCCTCCATTTTTACTTTCTCTACTACGTATAGTAAGTAGGGGAAGTATTGTATTCCACCCAAAAATTCGATACCGAGTTTTCACCGGAAATACATGTTTTGAGACTCCCTGAATCCAAGAAAAGCATTTTTGGAAACATGTCCGTGTGTGTGTGTGTGTGTGTGTGAACAGCATAACTCAGAAACGAACAGTCGGATAAACACCAAACTTGGTATTTAGGTTCAGTATCTTCCGGAGATGCGACACAAAGGTTTTCAAGAAAATCCCCCATCCCAGACTACACTTTACATGGAACATTTTTCGAAAATTTTAATTTTCTCAAAAATGGCTAACGATTTTGATTAAAATATCATATGTTTAAGATAAGGCGGCGGCGTGACCGAGTGGTTAGACCCCTCGCCTTCCACCGAGGCGGCTCGGGTTCAATCCCAGGGACCTGCATGTGGGATTTGTGGTGGACGAAGCGGCGTCTGGGCGGGTTTTCTCCGGGTTCTCCGGTTTCCCCCGCCATTCATTTCACCAACTGCTCCATCATCACCTTTCCTTTCATCCATTTCACCAACATTTCGTTTCATCTACTTCCTTCATCCCATACCAGGCATCGGGCTGATCCCACATCCTGGCTGTTCTGTCTGATCCATGAGTGTCTGCTCCTCGACGGGCCTCTGACCCCAGGCACCCGCCTGTAAGTCCTGCGGGGGTGTAAGTCCTACATAAGAGGAGGGTAAACAGATAATGAATGAATGAATGTTTAAGATATTTTCATGAGAAACGAAATGTATATCTCGAATTTTCTAGGAGTGTCTCCAAAAGTATTCTTCATTGTGAACGACTTTTGCATAACTGGTAAACCATAAGAGATAGACAAAATTTTACTGCACAAAAAATGTAGATCGCGTTAAAGTATACAATTTATGTTAAATGTTGTTTTTTTGTGTGAATCGTTTTCGAGATATTGCTTGTTATTAACTTAAATTTTCCAATACTTATACTTTTTCTCAAATTCGTCATTCACTTTTTTATGTCCTGGACATGCAAAGAGAATGGAATGCGCTACATAGCAACCAGCGCTTAAAAGATTTTACTATCGCTTAAAACCTACCATATTCCCCTTGCATCTACAAGAAAATTAACAATAAGATTGACATCTCGATATCTCGATTAACATGAAGCATATGGAGAATAAGCGTTTGTAAAAATAGTTTGTACAAGAGTAGAGAAAGTCATGTTAGTGTAACACATCAGATTTTTAAAGAAAGGCACGCTACTCTGACGTCATTTTTTGTCTCTTCTAATTGATAAACAACTCACCCCATTGCTTCATTGTTACCCACTCCTATTGTCAGTTACAGTGAGGCCGTGTAAATGTATTTCCTAGCAATGTTTATAGCTAACAAACATCTAAAATCACTGTCATACAATAACGATAATTTACACTACAATCACTCCGGCATTCACAGTGTTGATATAAAATACTGCCTCACTCGTAACGATATTCCAAACCAAATCCGAAGTGCCACCTTGGAATTTTTGCAGAGTTTTTTTGCACCAATCAATGCACTGTTGTTTCTGATCGGGAGCCAATTTATGTGGAATCCGTTGAAATCAAAGTCTTCTCACGTCTAACTGTTGATGTAAACTGTTTTGAATTTGATTCATACCATTGCCCAAAGTCGCCCTTTGATGTCCGTCAATATTCTTCAAACATTGCTCGAACATCGGCAATATTTTCACTATTAACACCGTTCTTGGACGTCCTTCACGAAATTCATCACTAAGAAAAAAACAACCGATCTCTCTTGAATCGCTGCACCAATTATAAATTGTTCTTCCCCAAATGCATTTGTAAGCCTATATTCATATTGTTTAGGGTTAATGACGATTTAAACTTGTAAAAGGTTATAGCCCGGAAATTTTCTCTAGCCAAATTCATGTTTGGAGGAACACAACACTTTTAATTATGGTAATTAAAAAACTATTACAGAAAAACCAACAAACTACACGGCAATCAACTCGCAAAACGTAAGAAAATAATTGTGAAATATAAATACATTTAATTTGTTTTTAGAAACATGCCATTCTATAATTTTTCAATATCACCCTCGTATGCTGATAGATAAGTGAAATAATTGGACGATATTGTTGTGTACAGTGTCTCGAATCAGCATTCAAACTTGTAAATTCTGTGATCAGTGGCCACTTCCATCCCGATCAGGTCTGCACCGCCGCAGTACACCAACCTGTTTACGAAGTCGGAAACGTACGCAACCGAAGTTCAATTCTGCTCCCCCATTAAGGTAATGGACTGGCTGAAGTAATAATGACGTCATTTATTTAAACACTGGCGGAAAAGTCGAATAAATCTGAAGACTTGTTATATTTAACTTTAAGGGGGGATTAAATTGAGAAATTTTGGCCAAAAATGACATTTAGCATTTTGTGCAGTCTTATTAATTGGAATTTCCTGATTAATTCAATATATTTTTACTTTCTCTACTACGTATAGTAAGTACGGAAGTACTGTATTCCACCCAAAAATTCGATACCGAGATTTCGCCGGAAATATATGTTTTGAGACTTCTGAATCCAAAAAAGCATTTTTGGAAACATGTCCGTGTGTGTCTGTGAACAGCATAACTCAGAAACGAACAGTTGGATAAACACAAAACTTGGTATTTAGGTTCAATATCTTTCAGAGATGCGACACGAAGGTTTTCAAGAAATCCCTCACCCCACATTACCCTTTACGTGGAACATTTTTCGAAAATGTTATTTTTCTCAAAAACGGCTCTAACGATTTTGATTAAAATATCATATGTTTAAGGTATTCTCATGACAAATGAAATGTATATCTCGAATTTTCTAGGTATGTCTCCAAAAGTACACATTGTGAACGACTTTTGCATAACTGGTAAACCATAAGAGATAGACATTTTACTACACAAAAAATGTAAATCGTATAAAAATACACAATTTATGTCATATACATTTTTTTATTGAGTGAACCATTTTTGAGATATTGCTTGTTATTCCCTTCAAATTTTCAATAATTATTTTCTCAAATGGGAATTCGTTATTCATTTTTTTGTCTTGGATATACAAAGAGTATTAATCTATGGCAAAGAAAATGGTGCTGCACATAGCAACCAGCTGTTATGCTTAAAGGCTACTGTATTTCTATATTCCCCTTGTAAATATATATTACCCTTACATGTACAAAATATTAGCAATACAATAGAGTCTGCAAATGTTTATCTCGATTAACATGAAGCATATGGAGAATAAGCGTTTGTAAAATAGTTTCTACAGGAGCAGAGAAAGTCATGTGAGTTTTTTGGTTTAGAGTTCTTCTATTCAAAGACACACTAACGCAGAACCACACTTTTTGCAAAAATTAATTTAATTTTGGATTCATGGAAGGTCAAAGCATGCAGTTTCTGTAAAATCTCGGTATCGAAGTTTTGGGTGGAATACGAAAGATAAGCGGTAGAGAAAGTAAAAGTAATTGTGGATAAATTTTGATCAAAGGAATGAATGATTTTGTTGTATAAAAGTATTTCAGTGAACTTAGAAGGTATGTATGTTCATTGTGTAAAAATTTCAGTCTGATATTTTAATAATTTCTGACATAATGAACGATGTTTTAGTAGATTTAATATAGGCGGAATAGGACTTTTTTATGTCCCCTTTAGGTAAAATATGGGATGTTCTTGAGCGGTGCTGGTTGGCGCAGTGTTTCTGTTTGTGCTGTCCACGAGACAAATATTTGTGCCCATTACAGTTGGGGAACATCCACTAAACTACGCGGACAAATGCTTCATCTTGTTTATCAGTTTAATGTAAACATAACGTAGGCAAACACTAAACGCAAATCACAACCCCCGCAGAAGAGTTGAATCTGAAACAGGCCGGGCTAGATAGTCATCAAATACGTGCCCATTATTTCTCTAACCTGCTTAAAGTGCGTATTTATGATTGTAAACATATGAGTGTATTCATTCTAATATCAGGAAGGGTGTAGGGCACCCCCTAGAGGAAGTCTTGCATTCCACCCAACAATTCGATACCGACATCTCACAGGAAATACATGTTTTGAGGTGCCCTGTATTTAAATAAAGCATTTTTGGAAACATGTCCGTGTATGTCTGTGTAACTGTCCGTGAACAGCATAACTCAAAAACGAAAAGTCGGATAAATACTAAATTAGGTATTTGAGTTTAATATCTTCCAAAAATGTGGCACGATGATTTTTAAGAAAATCCTTCATACCAGCCTACCCTTTACTTGGAACACTTTGAGGCAGTAGTTTTAACACTTAAATAATATCAGTCTAATTATATAATATAAAATATAATAACAGCCCACCTTAAAGCAATATGTGTATAATATAATATATAAAATGTATATATCAGTCATTGTATAATGTTTATATTATTATGCACATGTGAATGTATTACGTAATTTAACAATGTAGGAGCTGTGAGAATAGAAGCAAGCTGCCTTCCGTAGCAAACAGAATTATAAAGTAGAAGCCTAAAGTCGCTAACAATGAGGTAACCTTGAGACAACAATAAATTAGAAAGTTTAATAATGCTACTAATAATTCCTTGAACAATAATAATGTAATATTTAAAACGGTTTATAAATAGCCAATCAAAAACTAGAAAAAAAGCTTAAGTTAAATAAAAGTATTCTATTGGAGTAGGCTTAGCGAATCAGAGACTAGAAATAGAGGAAATGTACAGATTCAGGCGGACGACGCTACAAGGAAGCGTAACAAAGCAGTTCAGTTTAGATTCGGTACGGTTCAGTGAGAGACTTACAAATTTCATAGCGGTGAGAAAAAAATATAAAATTTACCTGTTAAAAGTGCAAATAACAATCTCAAAGCTCTATAGTAGGATATATCAGTGAAGTTTTATTTAATCGTGTGAAGGATTAATAAACAAAGTACAATACAATTATTATTTGTGTAAGCCTTGTTTTTAGCCACACCAGCCCTGATAAGAAATACGTGTTCTAAAAGAACTACTGACGCAGCCGAGGTATACACACACACATATATATATATAATATTTAAATAAACATTAAAATACAAAGTTGATTTTAAACGTGGGGGCGAAGGCCACCGGAAAAGTAAACGTGGGTAGAAAGTCACCGGAAACTTTGTACCGTACGTGGGGCGAACATTCCAAGCAGCATATGTATCTCCCGCAAATTGGCATCCATTACGTGCATGGTCTAAAACAGCTTCATATTAGTGCCTATAGGTGGTGCAACCGCCACAACAACAAACAAACCAACCCCTTCAAGTTTGGCTCCCATACTGGGGCTGCAACGACTGCAACTTTTCGAAAATTTGATTTTCTCAAAAATGGCTTAACGAATTTGTTTAAAATCACATATGTTTTAGATATTTTCATGGCAAATGTAGTGTATATCTTGAATTTTATGGGAATTTTCCGAAAAGTCCTCTTCATTCTGAATGACTTTCGCATAACTGGTAAACCGTAAAAGAGATGGACAAAGTGCTAATAACAAAGAATGTAGTTCTCGTTAAAACACACAATTTATTCTATATAATTTTGTTTTTGTCGAGTGAACTATTTCCGAGATATTCCTTATTATTTGTTTGAATTTTTCACTACCTATACTTTTTCTCAAATGGAAATTCGTTATTCCGTTTTTACTCTTTTACCCCTATAGTAAATAGGGGTAGTATTGTACTCCACTCAAAAATTCGTCGTCAAGATTTTCACCGGAAATACGTGTTTTTATTCCCCCTGAATACAATAAAAGCATTTTAGAAAACGATCCGTGTGTGTATCTGTAGGTATGTCTGTCTGCGTGTTCGTAAACAGCTTAACTCAAAATCGAAAATTCAGAACAACATCGGAGTTGGTATTTAAGTTCTGTACCTTCCAAAGATCCGACACGAAAATTTTTACAAAAATCCCCCTACTCAACCTACCCCATATATGGAACACTTTTTAGAAATGTTTTAATTTCCAAAAATGGCTCGAACGATTTTTAAACTTACACAATATATTATAGATGTTTACATAATAAATAAAATGTTTATTTTGAATTTTTTGGGAATATCCTTTGAAGTCTTCTTCATTCGAAATGCATTTTGTATAATCTTGTTTAGTTGGCAAATGTTATGCGACAGACGAAAACGTACTACACAAAAAATACAGATCTCCGTTTCCGAGTTGCCATTATTAATGTTCAATACTTAGCCATTCTTTTAAGGAAGGCCTTGTCAACATTCAGTTGTTTCTCACGATGTCATGGAAACAGTATGGATTTTAAGGCCAACGTATAACATCCAGTTGTTAAACATTTGAACTATCGCTGTTCTCTTTGTATCTTAATGTGTAATGTAGCCATTTCTGTAAATGTTTATTTGGACTAAAATGAAGTAGATAAAAAAAAAATCTTGCCATACCCTCACATAACCTTCTCCGCCCTCTATTGTTTATTAGCAGGTATAAAAGGTATTCTTAATGTAGCTTACGTTTCTGTCCGCTACAATTTTATCCAAATAAACGTTTGCAGAAATAGCTACTTTACACATTTCTTCAGGGTAGGAAGAGAACAGAGAATGTTTTAAAAACTGGACGCTATATACTTGCTATAAAATTCCATACTGTTTTCATCACATCGCGAGAAACAACTGAATGTTGAAAGGAATTTAAAGAATGACCAAGAAATGAAGAATTCGAGCAATTAATAACGGATATCTCGGAAATGGGTTATGCCACAAAAAACTTGTTTGAAATAAAATGTGTGCTTTAAAGCGATCTACATTTTTTGTGAAGTAGGTACGTTTCCACCTATCTCTTAATGTTTACCAGTTATACAAGATTATGCAAAACCCTTCCGAATGAAAGAGACTTCACACGTTATTGCCAAAACTTAGAAATATACATTTTATTTGTTATAATATCTTTAATATGTGGTTTTCTAATTGATATCGTTAGTTATATTTTGAAAAATTAGGAATTTCAAAAAATGTTCCATGTAAAGCGCAGTTTGGGTTGTGGGATTTTCTTGAAAAGTTCGTATCGCGTCTTTTTTCAGGGTACCGAACCCAAATATCAAGTTTGTTATTTATTCGACTTTTTGTATTTCCGGTGAAATCTCGGTATCGATTTTTTTGGGTGGAATGTAATACCTTAATATATACGTGCTAGAGAAAGTAATATGGAAACACCATTGGCATGTTAAATACGTAAGAGTCAATCATACAATGGCTGTACCGCGGTATCGAATCCGGGACCTCTCGAATGTAAGCCACGCGTTACCACGAAGCACTTGGTTGGTAAACCATGAGAGAGAGAGAGAGAGAGAGAGAGAGAGAGAGAGAGAGAGAGAGAGAGACAAAAGCTTAAAATACACAACATGTAGATCTCTTTAAAACACACATATTTGAAATAGCCTTCAGCATTTTGCTTTGAATGTTGTAATACTTTGTCATTTTCTGGATGCTGTCGCCTTTCAGTTATTTCACGTGATGTGGAAAAATAAGAAATTTCGAAACTAGTCTCTTGTATGTATAATAAAGTGTGTAGTGAAACTATTTCTGCAGAGATTTATCTCGATCAACATGAAGCAGGTAGCAGAATGCAATAAATACTTCCTTTGTTCTAAAGAAGGGAATATAAATGTAAGATATATCTGTAACTCAGAAGCACAAAGGGAATTCGCCGAAGGAGACGCTATTAGCCGCAATCTTTCTCTAGGCATTGCCTCTCCTCTGCCTTGTGATTGGCTGCCTTGTTTCCAATAATTCAGGAGAAGGAATTAATAACAGACCGCGGCGGTATATTTATATTTGAACCGTCTTATTGGCAGTAAGTATATAATATCTATGTAAATCTGCCATTACCATTTAGATTGTGTGTTGATAAAAGCAGGCCAATGCAGTAACCGGAGATTCTCCAAAGCTGGTCATTAATTCGGAAAAATCTCGGCACTCCATGTGCCCAACCTTGTAATTTGAATTTGGAATTGGAAATGGGTGTGTGTTTTGTGTATGTGATTACCCGTTATCGTCTCCATCAATAGCCGTCCCACGGAGGATGATGTCTTCATTCTGATGAGGGCATTCTGTCGGAGGATTCACACGGCTGGCTACCTCGGCCTTCCGGGTGCACCCCGGAGCAAACAGTACCTCCCTCATATGCCTGTATGTCTATCACAATGTGCCCACAGACTGTTCCGTAAACGCTGTTTCTATCACTGTCGCAAAATTTGGTAAAGAACCTTTACGCTTGGGCATGCTTTCCACACCAGCAGAAGTTTTATATTAGAGTGTTTCAGATTAAATCTTTTGTTCATAACTTTTACACTTTGACCGTTAAATTCTTTATTTGGCGTTTTCCCCAATTAAATGTGGTTGCATTTTATTTACATAAGATCACTGTTATCTGTAAAGCTTTTAGTAATCATTAAGAGGTACATTTATTTTGTAATTATACAAAGACGCTAATTCTTAAAAATATCTAATATTGTTTTAAAATAATTTATTTTTTTCTTATCCATTACCAGATAGCAAACTATTTTCGGCAATAATAATCCGTAAATTGCCTTCTTAACAATTTTATGAACTGCTTCTTATATTTTTTCAACAATTTTTGCATAGAAATTTATTATAGCTGCAGGCAATAAATTAGTACAGCAAGGTGTTGCAAAATTTGAAACAAAGTATAATTCTTCGTGCCATAGCCAAAACTACCAATAATCGCGCAATAGTTGAAACATACAAAAATGGTAACAGGGAATATAAATATACTATTAGAAATACTAAGTTGCAATAATGTCAAATATATAAGACTCCGTATATAAATGCAAATTAGCTTGGGTCTTCATTAAATATCAATAAAAAGCCTCTAAAGTGGGAAACATAATGTTGCTATATCTTGTGATCGGTTTAACAATGTCTCTCAAAGTTTCCCGAAAGTTTAAATTCACAATTGGATATTTCAGATATTACTGCCTATTCTGTACTAAGAATTTTAATAAACCAAGCCCAGTATTTTAATAGAAGTTGGTCACCACAGAGAATGTAAATTGTTCATGTTATAAAAAATACAAATTGTAGGAAATGCTGTGATATATCTTTTTAGTTTCTTAAATCATTCCATACCTTCTAATTCCCTTAACTATTTACATAAATGATTGCCTTTCTGAAGGTATACTTCCAGGCTGTTTAAAATTCTCGAAGATAACCTCAACTTTAAAAAATGGTAATAATGTAGAACCTAGCAGTTACACAACAATATTACTTATTCCCGTATTTGCAAAAAAAATTAGACACTGTTATTAAAAAAAGCTCAGTATTTTGTGTTCCTCCCACTGTGATTACAGATCTCATTTAAATATAACCAAAGTTGTTACTACTTTCATAAATTATATTCATGATGCTTTTTAGAACCCAATTCTATAAATTTAAGCAAGGCTTTTGATAGTGTCTCTTATGATCTCTTATTAGATAAATGGCAATACTATGGTATTTCTTGGAATGAACTTACTCTACATATATATCCTATTTTTAACCCAGTGTGTCTTTATTCATGGTAGAATATCTAAAATTACATTTGTAAAATTGGTGTTCCCCAAGGCTCCGTATTAGGTCCGATTTTGTTTTTATTAATCGCAAATGATTCGCCGTGTAACGTTCCCGCTTTTTCTGTGATTTTTGCTGATGAAGCTACATTTCTGACTCATAAAGGGGAGCACTCGGAGGCGAGTCCCTAAGCCAGGGAGGTAAAGCGAAGTCCACAGCCCAACTGCATATCGTGCCTTGTTCTTCAAACCCGAAACAGGATGATAAAGGAAATTATGTTTACAGGAAAATCGTAGTAGAATAGCAACCACCCCAGCATTCGCCTACCGACACGGGAAAATCACAACAATCCGATGGTCATAGTGCGCAGTCGCCGGTATTCGAATCCAGGACCTCCCGCATGGAAGCCTCACACTTTACCTTGGAATTACCTTTCTCGGTGTTGAATACTTTTGTATTGATGATAAAGTATAAGAAACTGACAAAAAATACTTCAGGAAAATGTACATATCCTTAAAACACACAAATTATTTGGAAAGGTAGAATCAGATGACTGAAAAATTCAATGCCATAGCCGGGATTTGAACCACGGATCTCCCGGTCTCCGTCCGGTTGCTCTAACCACTGAGCTACCATGGCAACATGCCGACAGGACATTAAATTCTCCAGCTGATTCGCATTTTTCCCGGTAAACCACAAGGAGATCTCAAATTGTATTGAGATGCCATACCCCAATGGCGACTTACATTTATTGTAAGTACTTTAAGTTCCGGGCTTTATAGTTGCAACCACTATTAGGTCAATTAATGGAATTAATTGTTCTTTCACACAAGCCGTGTGTTGGACAGGGTTGGAAAGGTAGAATCAGATGACTGAAAAATTCAATGCCATAGCCGGGATTTGAACCACGGATCTCCCGGTCTCCGTCCGGTTGCTCTAACCACTGAGCTACCATGGCAACATGCCGACAGGACATTAAATTCTCCAGCTGATTCGCATTTTTCCCGGTAAACCACAAGGAGATCTCAAATTGTATTGAGATGCCATACCCCAATGGCGACTTACATTTATTGTAAGTACTTTAAGTTCCGGGCTTTATAGTTGCAACCACTATTAGGTCAATTAATGGAATTAATTGTTCTTTCACACAAGCCGTGTGTTGGACAGGGTTGGAAAGGTAGAATCAGATGACTGAAAAATTCAATGCCATAGCCGGGATTTGAACCACGGATCTCCCGGTCTCCGTCCGGTGCTCTAACCACTGAGCTACCATGGCAACATGCCGACAGGACATTAAATTCTCCAGCTGATTCGCATTTTTCCCGGTAAACCACAAGGAGATCTCAAATTGTATTGAGATGCCATACCCCAATGGCGACTTACATTTATTGTAAGTACTTTAAGTTCCGGGCTTTATAGTTGCAACCACTATTAGGTCAATTAATGGAATTAATTGTTCTTTCACACAAGCCGTGTGTTGGACAGGGTTGGAAAGGTAGAATCAGATGACTGAAAAATTCAATGCCATAGCCGGGATTTGAACCACGGATCTCCCGGTCTCCGTCCGGTTGCTCTAACCACTGAGCTACCATGGCAACATGCCGACAGGACATTAAATTCTCCAGCTGATTCGCATTTTTCCGGTAAACCACAAGGAGATCTCAAATTGTATTGAGATGCCATACCCCAATGGCGACTTACATTTATTGTAAGTACTTTAAGTTCCGGGCTTTATAGTTGCAACCACTATTAGGTCAATTAATGGAATTAATTGTTCTTTCACACAAGCCGTGTGTTGGACAGGGTTGGAAAGGTAGAATCAGATGACTGAAAAATTCAATGCCATAGCCGGGATTTGAACCACGGATCTCCCGGTCTCCGTCCGGACGGAGACCGGGAGATCCGTGGTTCAAATCCCGGCTATGGCATTGAATTTTTCAGTCATCTGATTCTACCTTTCCAACCCTGTCCAACACACGGCTTGTGTGAAAGAACAATTAATTCCATTAATTGACCTAATAGTGGTTGCAACTATAAAGCCCGGAACTTAAAGTACTTACAATAAATGTAAGTCGCCATTGGGGTATGGCATCTCAATACAATTTGAGATCTCCTTGTGGTTTACCGGGAAAAATGCGAATCAGCTGGAGAATTTAATGTCCTGTCGGCATGTTGCCATGGTAGCTCAGTGGTTAGAGCACCGGACGGAGACCGGGAGATCCGTGGTTCAAATCCCGGCTATGGCATTGAATTTTTCAGTCATCTGATTCTACCTTTCCAACCCTGTCCAACACACGGCTTGTGTGAAAGAACAATTAATTCCATTAATTGACCTAATAGTGGTTGCAACTATAAAGCCCGGAACTTAAAGTACTTACAATAAATGTAAGTCGCCATTGGGGTATGGCATCTCAATACAATTTGAGATCTCCTTGTGGTTTACCGGGAAAAATGCGAATCAGCTGGAGAATTTAATGTCCTGTCGGCATGTTGCCATGGTAGCTCAGTGGTTAGAGCACCGGACGGAGACCGGGAGATCCGTGGTTCAAATCCCGGCTATGGCATTGAATTTTTCAGTCATCTGATTCTACCTTTCCAACCCTGTCCAACACACGGCTTGTGTGAAAGAACAATTAATTACACAAATTATTTGTTTATTGGCTTGAATTGTTCAGTGCATCTGTGAGCTACTTTTGAAATGGTATTACGTCACTATCATTAGAGCATAACATTTCAAAACCAGCGCAGAGCGACCCACATTTAATTTCTTCAACCACTTATATCCCTCTATCGAGCAGGATAGCTGTGGACCACATTGGGTTTGAACCCCGACGACCGACACTCTGACCAGCGTTTTTCGTGGTTTCCGTGGGGTCAGCAGGCGAATGCTGGAATGGTTTCTTCTCTACCACGATTTCCTTTCCAGCATTTCCCTTTCATTTTATTTACTTCTCATCCTTCAGATGTATGTCGATGCCGGACAGATGGTGTGGATGCATGCTCACGGAAAGGATACTCCCCGTGCACACCAGCAGAAAGCTCGACTGTTGGGTCGTTCATCGGCCTCACTCGGCGTCTCCAACAGTGTGGACGGGTCTGCGAGTTTGGAAACGTTAAGTACTTCCGCGCGTCTTCGTGGCCTGTCTCTGTAGCCTCCTAGTGGTTCCTTCACTTCACCATTGTAGCGTTTTGTCCTGCTACTTCTTTGTGGTAGTCTTCAGGACTCGAAATCGCCGATATCAGCCAGGAAGTACTTCTCGTCGATCTCTGGGTCAACTGTCGGCGAATCGGCCTGAAATTCCCTAAGTTGTTGTCAGGGTAGGATTGCGGGAGTGGTGACACTGCGATATTGTCTTGAAAAAAACACTGTTTTCACTTTTCTAACCCTTTATGCTAGAAATCCTGTAAGATTCATTGGTATTTCCTAACACGTGTGATTCTTTTATCACGGTCTTCCTACTATTGTCTCTTGAAACACTAACGTATGCTCCGGCTAGCTATTTAATATCTCGGTGCTCTATCACCGTTCTTTAGATTCTCGGGAACTTGAAGTAGTCACTTGATTAACATTAAGTTGTTTATGAGCTTGGATGTAACTATATCGAAGAATCCGTTAGCACATTATATAAATATTTCACCTACATCACGTTATGATTGCATAATTGCGCGGCACTTGCAAATTTCGGAACTTAGCGTCCTTTTCTGACCCGCAGCTACATGTTACCTCAACGGAGAATCACGACAAACTGTGTGCCAAATTCACGCTCGTGTTTATATATAACGACTGCTCGCCTCCAAATTTTGTAACAAAACTATTTTTTCATTGCTCCTAATACTTATCCTCTATGTTTATTGGTTCCCTGGCTGAAAATTCAAAGCCTAACTGTAAGAAAAGTCCGTTGACTCATAGCGTTTGTTTCCACTTAAAACTTGCCTCATCTCCACGAAGTACAAATGAAGCTTTCGAATTTTATGGCCCCACGCTAAGAAAACATAATGGACAATCTGAAACGAAGCTATTCTTATTTTGCCTAAATCTTGCAGTTTTTTATTACGCCTTTATTTATTTAACAATATTATTGGAAAGTTAAAACGTATTTACAGCTTCAGAAGGGCTTTCGATTGATAAGTTTTGAATCATATTTCTTTAGAATTATGGAAAGTTATCAAATTGCAATTAAATTAATTATCAATAATTTATAATTATTACAAAGTTCCTTTCTGTGTATGTGTAATCAAGCGGAAATATCGCTACATTATTTATAGGCACAATATTCTATGTAGATCACTGTACACGAGGCATCCCCTTCAGTTAAACTACATATACCTTGCATCTCTCTTGTACCCAAAACGAACTATAAAAATGAACTTTCTATTACACTAAATGATTTGGAAGCGCTTTTAAAAGAGTATATTTTAACACTTGCTTCTCTATATAAAGTTCCTTTCTCTATGTTTCCTTCAATAACGCTCTATTTGTTGAAGTTTGCAATATTACTTTTATTGAATGATATACAAATAACAAAAAGACTACCTGAACGTTTCTATAAATTTGCGAGTGCTACGGGCTTTGAAGTAGATAATATAACGTCTACAAACGAAAAAAAAATCCTGCACATATACTGGCGAAATGATTGACAGAAACATTAATAATAAACCTTGCTGTAGCACAGGCTTTGGGAAGTACGAGCCAAAAAAAGTCAATTTCTAGAAGTCATATACGTAAATATGTCGGAAGAGACATGCGATAAATATTACTTCCAATATTGTATATTCAGCGTGACACGAGGAAAGGATGGCTACCGCTTTAAACAAACAGAATCTAATTCGGTGACTCCTCGTGTCAAATTAAACGATAGAATGGATACGCACACAATGTAATTCTTCTTTTGTCTGTCCTGAAGCTTTAGCCCATTCACGTGGCTACATAAACAACACTCTCACAACTTTATCTGTCTCTTCTTCAAACTAATATAACAATACTTTTTTATTCCATCTAATTCATGTGAATGGAGATAAACCACTGATTTCGCATTGTTTTCATAACACTACAGAAAAAATTGAAGGGTGTCTTATTGTTTTAAAAAATTAGAAAATTTTGAAAAATATAAATCGGTAAGAATCATGGAATAAGAATTATCTGAAATAAATTCTGTCTTAAGAGATCCACATTTTTAACTAGTAAGATAATACTGCGATGAAGTGGCTATGGCCAAAGTTAATGACATTCAGAGATAAACAAAGATAAGCAACGCTCTCGCCCGGTGTAAACACCAGAATCACTATCGACAAATAAGTGGTTTCCTTCCACCGCTTCCAAAACGTGTTTCTAGATAGTTTTGTGGAAGATTCCATTTGCTATACTGAGTGGACCATGTAAGTTCAGACTTGTTACCATTTTTGTAACATACTTGCAAGGCCGATTTAAATGTAGTCCTCACATAGAATGCCAGAATTTCTTTTAAAAAAACTTAACTAAAAAATAAAATGCACGCCCCATTGTAGAATACATTGGAGAAAAGAAGCATTCCCCCCAGAA
The DNA here is from genome assembly GCA_030765065.1 of Deroplatys truncata. Lineage (NCBI taxonomy): Eukaryota > Metazoa > Arthropoda > Insecta > Mantodea > Mantidae > Deroplatys > Deroplatys truncata. The sequence goes on from CM060976.1 coordinate 267,084,748, forward strand.
TAATAACCTTTGTTCTACCAATGCAGTTAAAGGAAACGAAATAAGGATTTAAAGCAGCTCTAAATAAAACTAATAATTCGTACAGCCCCAACAGCCCTGAATATTTTCACATTCCAATGTAGAAACAGTAATAAATTACAACTGAAACACATAGCATTCTGCTTTGTCCTTCTCACATAATATTTGCCAGTTTAAATAGAATTTAACACGTGGTGATATTCCAATATAAACTCGCTTCGATAAGATTTAAGTGCCGCTCCATACACTAGAAGGAATGTAGAAATTTACTTACCCCAAAAGTAAGTGTATAATTTAGACAAGGCCGAAAAGTGTGGAGACGGCCGCTCCCAGACACGAAGCTCAAGAACTAAGTCGGTTACACAATCTTCTTCGTCGGAGCGTATCGCTCGAGAGGCACCGGGAAGGTCAGGTGATGATGATGTGGAGACTGCATACGCGCTATCTATGCTGGCGGAGAGGAGGCAACCTGGCGAGTGCTTAGGTACCTGGTGCAGTCGACTACTGAGTGTGAATCAGGCTGCCGATGTAGTGACAAGCAGGGGCCGAATATTGTAGTTCATCATTCCAGATACGTTAAGGAATTTGAAAGTGGTATTATAGTTTGTTTGTTAGCCCCACGTTTGGGAGCCAATTTGAAGTGGTTATTATTAATGTTATTTATTTAACATTAATTGTAGCCCCACGTTGTGGTAGCCAATTTGATGTGATATATTTGTAATATTTATTTATTTATTTAGCCCCACGTTTGGGAGCCAATTTGCGATGGTAAATTTATAATGTTATTTGTGTATGTGTTTACTCAACATGGTGAAGCCATTTTGTGACGTGATTCTTTGTTAGGTTTGTAGCTCCATCTGGTGTTAGCAATTTGCGGCAGTATTAGTTTTTGTTTGAAAGAATGCTACTTTTATTTTATTTAATTTTTTTTACTGTCCTCCGGCTAGCTATGATCTTTTTCGGTCGAGCACTTCTCTTTATACAGGTTGTGTAAACGGAAAGGAATTTTTTATCCAAAGATAACACTGATGAAAGAATTTCTTTTATACTTTTATTAGCGAACACTGTCACTATCACATTTACACATTGATCTAGACACTCGCCAAACTGAAACTGCTATAATAACTTCATTACTGATCACTCTTAATTCGCGTACTTCAACTTTTTGTATAATTAACTTTACAACACTTTAGATTTTTCATAATTCTGCTACGCGTAACTTATGAATCGATAGCCGACGTGTAATATTTCTGCTGGACTGAAGGCGACGTGTATCATACAAATATTTTCGACGAACTGACGGGGTCTTTACCTCTAACCTACCTTTTATACTCCTACACCCAGATATGCCTAAAGATTATAACTGAACTGCAATTGGCTAATAAAACGCGCCAACATTAGCGTCTATTTTTATATCCAATGAAAATTATGAATACATATGCTCTAGGGAAATGTTCCAGCAATTTCTACAGAAAAACGCGCCAACATTACGTAACTTCCTCGTTTCCAATAATGATAAACAGCTCACCCCCTCGCTGCATTATTGCACGCTATTATTGTCAGTTTCAGTAAGGCAGTATAAACTTACTTCCCAACAATAATTACAATCAACAAACATCTCAAATCAATGTCACATAATAATGCATATTCACACTATAATCACTCTTTACATTTAAATAATTTGTGATACAAATTACTGCATCAAATTACGGCTATCTCTGCGAAAACAGCCGCTCTTTGAAAGAAAGGGCATAATTGGCTCAGACTGTACAATATCTCCAAAATTAAGCGTTGTAGAAAGAAATGACTTTTATAAAAGTTGCTTGGTATTATGGGGGAAAGTAAATGCTATTAGTTGTGTTTTGTTTGGAGGACGTTATGGTATTCAGTTTACGGTCAATTTATTTTTTTTTTAAATGGGAATCTACATTTTGTATGTTTTCTCACTAGAAAATAGTTAATAAAAAGTTGTTTATTTTGTGATGAGAAATAACGAAACAAAAAAAGTTGGTTCGCAATTAGGAAACGTAACTTGACCGTCAAATGACCATCCATGGATGGTCCAACTATTCATTTCGCTCTTCGTACAGAATTTTTGTCGTTATTTACGTTGGTATAAGAACAATTGAAATTGCTTTATACAAATGTTGTTTAGTTTTTGATGAGATGTTGGTGAGAGCGTTTCTGCTGCACATCAAGTGCGGTTCTCCGAGCAAGTAGTTGAGACTTCTGTGACGATTCCCGTCAACCGCCCACCGTGCCTTTGAGTTTTTCGTGATTTTCTCTGGTCGGTACGTGAATTCTGCCGTGGTTTCTCCTCTATAACGATTTCCTTTTCGTCATTTCCCATTTCCTCCGTTTCTTTGTCGTCTTTTATGCGTGCTTCTAGGTTTCGTGGCGTATGGCGGTACCGGACAGATGGTGCGGATGCTTGCTCAAAGAAAAGAGTACGGCCTGTGGACACTAGAGTACTGCTTGGCCGACGGATCGTTCATCGCCCTCTATAGAAAGCTCCAGCAGTGGGACGGGTCTTCGAGTCTGAAAATATTAGGGACTTCGGCGTGTTTCTGTGGCCTGTCTGCCTTCGGCCCTATGGTTCATTCACTTCATCTCTTCCTCCTGGGGTTGGTAACTACATATAGATCGCTGTGCACGTGGTGTTCCCCTCCGTTATACAAGCTATACCTACACAACATTTTTACAAAATTCCTTATTCATTTTCGAGATACTAAAAACTAATCTTATGTAAAGGGTAGTCTGGGGTGGGGAATTTCTTGAAAATCTTCGTGGTCGGATCTTTGGATGACGAAATGAAGAATTGCGTGATCTTTTTCCAAAAATCTGATGTTACACTCATATGACTTTCTCTACTCTTGTACAAACTATTTTTACAAACGCTTATTTTCCATATGCTTCATGTTAATCGAAATGTTAATCTTATTGGTAATTTTCTTGTAGATGCAAGGGGAATATGGTAGGTTTTAAGCGATAGTCAAATATTTTAAAAACTGGTTGCTATGTGGAGTATTCTATTCTCTTTGCATTACCAGAACAAAAAAAATGAATAACGAATTTGAGAAAAAGTATAAGTATTGGAAAATTTAAGGGAATAACAAGCAATATCTCGAAAATGGTTCACTCAATAACAAAAATGTATATGAAATAAATTGTGTATTTTAACGCGATCTACATTTTTTGTGCAGCAAAATTTTATCTATCTCTTATCATTTACCACTTATGCAAAAGTCGTTCACAATGAAGAATACTTTTGGAGACATTCACAGAAAATTCAAGATATACATTTCATTTGTCATGAAGATATCTTAAACATATGATATTTTAATCAAAATCGTTAGAGCCATTTTTGAGAAAATTAAAATTTTCGAAATATGTTCCATGTAAAGGGTAATCTGGAGTGGGGGTTTTTCTTGAAAACCTTCGTGTCGCAATTCTGGAGGATACTGAACCTAAATACCAAGTTTGGTGTTTATCCGACTGTTGGTTTCTGAGTTATGCTGTTCACAGATACACAGATAAACACACACATAGACATGTTTCCAAAAATTTTGATTCAGGGGCTCTCAAAACATGTATTTCTAGTGAAATCTCGGTATCGATTTTTTGGGTGGAATACAATACTTCCGCTACTTACTATTCGTAGTAGAGAAAGTAAAACTGCCTTTTTTTGTATTCATAAGTATCAAAACGTAAATTTCCAGTGAAATCTTGGTATTGAATTTTTGGATGAAATGCAATACTTCAACCATTTACTTCAGGTAAACAGGAGAGAAAGTAATAAACTGATTTTCCACGAACCTCTTTGATCCTGTTGACAGAGACGATGCAGCCGCGCTGCTCGCGGGGGCCTGCCAGTGCAACTCCCGCAGAGTTTGCTGGCAGCCATCCTGCAGGAAATTCCATTTGCATTAACCAAACAAAATATCTGAAAGGTCAACGCCAGCTTCTTGCTACATGTTACTTTAGCATAGCCCACTTTAACTTGTGTGGTTATATCGAGGGCTTTGACTTGAGAAACAGATGACGGTCTTAAGGTTGCTTTGACTTTCTCTACCTATAGTAAATAGAGCAGGCATCGCATTCCATCCAAAAAGTCAATACCGATTCCACCGTAAATACACGTTTTGAAGCCCTTGAATCCCTAAAAATACATTTTTAGAAAAACGTATCAAATTGGAAACTTCGGAAAAACTTGTAGTTTAAATTTAGTATATTACAAGGATGTGACACGGAGTTGTTCAAGAAAATTTCTTCACCCCAAATACACTTCACATAGGAAAATTTGAAAAGTTTTTGGTTTTCTAAAAAATGGCTGAAACAATTAGAATTAAAATACCATATATTAAATATATGACAAATAACAAATAAAATGTGTATGTTAAATTTACTGGGAATAGCGCATAAACCCCACTTCATTCGGCAGGAATTTTAAATAGTTATCTATAATTCGTAAACTCACGTTAAGTGATAGACGAAAACATACTACATAAAACAGTTTATTTCAATAATTAAATTACTGCTATCCAGGCTTGTAGGCTGTGGTCTACAAGGCATTGTAGATACCGACGTTTCGCCAAGTACAGTGCGTGGCATCTTGAGGGTGAAGTGATTCGTTGTCTGCGGTGGTCATAGCTGGAAGATGCTAAGCGCTGTATTTGTCGAAACGTCGGTATCTACGATGCCTTCTAGACCGCAGCCTACAAGACCAGATAGTTATAACTCAATTATTAGTCATGACGGTATATACAATTTATTTCAAATTGACTTTTTTGTGGCTTGAGCCACTTCCACGATATCCCTTATTAATGGTTGCCACGATTAGAATGAAGTATATAGAAAATCGATTTTCGTAAGAATACTTTGTATAACCACTAATAAACGATACAGGGTAGAGAAAATCATGTGGCTGTAACAATATTTTTACTTTCTCTATTACGTACAGTAAGTAGAGAAAGTATTGCATTCCACCCAAAAATTCGATACCGAGGTTTCACCGGAAATAAATGTTTTGAGGTGCCCTGAATACAAATAAAGCATTTTTGGAAAAATATCTGTGTGTGAATTTAAGTTTAGTATCTCCGAGGATACACACAAAGTATTTCAAGAAAATTCCTCCACGCACGACAACTCTTTACATGGAAAATTGTTTGAGCATTCGAACAATGGCTCTAACGATTTTGTTTAAAATATCATATGTTTAAGATGTTTTAAATGAGATGTATATCTTGAATTTTCTAAAAATGTCCCCATAAGTCCTTTTAATTATGAATGACTTTCGCAGAACTGGTAAACCGTAAGAGATAAACAAAATTTTACTACATAAAAAATGTAGATCTTGTTAAAACGATAACTTATGTCATATACATTTTCTGTTCAGTAAACCATTTCCGAGATATTCCTTGTTATTTGCTTGAATTTTCCAATACTTATACTTCTTCTCAAATGGAAATTCATTATTCTTTTTTGCCTTCTCTACTAGGTATAGTAAGTAGGGAAATTATTGCATTCCACCCAAAAATTCGATTGCGAGATTTCACAGGAAATATATGTTTTGAGACCCCCTGAAGCATTTTTGGAAACATGTCCGTGTGTGTGTCTGTGAACAGCATAACTCAGAAACGAACAGTCGGGTAAACACCAAACTTGGTATTTAGGTTCAGTATCTTCCAGAGATGCGACACGAAGGTTTTAAATAAAATCCCCCACCCCAGATAACCCTTACATGGAACATTTTTCGAAAGTTTTAATTTTCACAAAAATAGCTCCAACGATTTGGATTAAAGTGTCAGAAGTTTAAGATATTTTCATGTTAAATAAAATGTATATCTTGAATTTTCTGGGAATGTCTCCAAAATTATTCTTCATTGTGAACGACTTTTGCATAACTGGTAAACCAAAAGAGATAGACAAGATTTTACCACATAAAAATGTAGATCGCGTTAAAATACACAATTTATGTCATATACACTTTTTTTAATTGAGTGAACCATTTTTGGAATATTGCTTGATATTCCCTTAAATTTTCCAATTACTTTTTCTCAAATGGGAATTCGTTATCAATTTTTTTTATGTCCTGGACATACAAAGAGAATGGAAGGCACCACATGGCAACCAGCTCTTAAAACATTTGACTATCGCTTAATTAGCAATAAGATTAACATCTCGATATCTGGATTAACATGAAGCATATGGAGAATAAGCGTTTGTAAAAATAGTTTGTACAAGAGTAGAAAAAGTCATGTGAGTGTAACACATCAGATTTTTTATTTTGTTTTTTGTTTGTGCCTTTCCATTTACGAGAAATACGTTTTTATTCACCGGAATTTTTCATTAAAAGCAGGCTCACCGTTTCTTTCTCCTGGTGTAATGCAGAATTATCTCATTTCAAAAAGTTTATAGCGACACGCTTTTTAAACAATTGTCTATCGCTTCAGGCTTCTACATCCCTCTTCTAATAATCCTCTCTTAATGTTAAGTCCTGTGTTGGTCACAGAGGGACTCCACCTCGGTACCTTGAGGAATACTTGGATATGGTCGCGTATCAAGGTTTGAAGGTTATGTAACCTCTTCTCCGAAACTAAACACATGTACCTGTTGAGGCGCGCTTCATTTGTTGAAAGAGTCATTTCTTTTCTTCTCATTTTCTCGCTCAGAGCTTCATAATATTCTCGTGTGCGTTGTGAAGACGAAGAGTTGCCAAAATGCAGGGGCCAACATTCCACAAGTCTTTCTTTTTTTAGAGCGCGTTTCAGTTGACAGATGCTTGACGATGAGCCAGGATTCCCACCCACACGGCTGAAAAATTCCCGCCTAAAGACAGGATAATTATCTGCTCTGTGCACGTCATCGCCGCTGTTATTTTGTTTTAAAGTGTTGCATGTCATCCCTCCCCTCTCTCTCACTCCCCCCTGCTAAAAGGTATGGGGGGAGTCCCAAAACTGTCAGTAGAGGATAACAACCTTGCACCATGACGTTAACTCCCAGGTGGGTTCGTAAAGCTGTGTCCTGCATTCCCATATTATATTGACAAAATATTCCAACTCTACCAAACCATACTTTATTACTTTCTCTTCTGTTTCTTAATAACAAGCAAAAGAGCTATTGCATTCGACCGAAAAATTGAAGGGAGTTTTACTGAAAAACCATGTGTTGAGGCTTGAGGCAGTATTTTTAACACTTGAATAATTTCAGTCAAATTATATAATATGTAAATTCAATAACAGCCCGCGTTGAAGCAATATGTGTATGTAATAATTTGTAAAATGTATGTAACAGTCATTGCATATGCTTATATTATTGTATCCATGTAATAATGCTATGTGAATATATTACGTAATTTAATAATGTAGGAGCTGAGAGAATAATAGGTTAAAACTTACTAACAATGAGGTAACCGTGAGGTAATAATGAGTTGAGTTCAAATACTACTAGTCTTTATTAGAGTTACAATAATATAAATTTTGAGACAGTTTAAAAATAGCCAATCAACAACCAGAAAAAGCTTTAGTTAAATGCAGGTATTCTATTGGACTAGAATTAAGCGAATCAGAGACTTGAAGTACTGAAATTTACAAGTTTAGACAGTTGAAATCAAGTCAGTTGCCTGCAGACCGTGATAGTAACCGAATGCAAGATGCGTCCTCTAGAGAAATATAATACGCATTCGTGTGAGACAAAAAATAAGTTTACATGTTAAAAGTAAAAGTAATAAATTAAAGAATCTCACAGCTCTCGATATCAGTGAAATGCTATTTAATATGTGTCAACGATTAATAAAAAGGAGTGAATTAAAAAAAATGTTGTTTAAAAAAAGATCTATGTGTGTGTCTGTGAACAGCATAACTCAAAAATGAAAAGTTGATTAAATGCTAATCTCGGTATTTTAAATCCAGCATCATACGATGCGAAACTTTTTAAGAAAATTCTTTCACTACAATCTGCTGTATACGTGAAACATTTTTACGTTATTTTATTTTCTAAAAAAATGCCTCCACGATTTTGATTACATCGTATATTTATATGTAAAATAAAATTTATGTCTTGAATTTACTGCTAATATCATGCGAAGTCCTCTTCATTCTGAATGACTTTTGTGTGATTGGTAAACCGTTAGATACAGACAGAATCTTACTAAACAAAATTTTATGTCACATTTGCATAACTCTTCTGTCCTGTATAGAGTATTAGTGGGTATACATACTATTCTTATTTAAGTTTAGTCTTCTATCTCTTCATCTTAATCAAAATAAACGTTTACAGAAATAGCTACATTACGATTTCGTTATAGATACAAAGAGAACAGCGATAGTCAAATGTTTAAGAACTATCGTTATAAGCTGGCCTTAAATTCCATACTGTTTCCATAACATTTGAGACAGTATTTTTAACACTTAAATGATTTTAGTCTAATTATATAATATATAAATTCAATAAGAGCCCGCCTTAAAGCAATACTTCTATGTAATAATTTGTAAAATGTGTGTAACAGTCATTGTATATGTTTATTTTATTGTATACATGTTCAATAATGTTATCTGAATGTATTACGTAATTTAATAATGTAGTAGCCGTGAGAAATAGGTCAAAAGTTGCTAACAATGAGGTAACAATGAGGCAATAATGAATTTGAAAGTTTAACAATAATACTTGTAATTCTTGGAAGCAATAATGTAATTTTGTGGCAGTTTATAAAATAGCCAATCAACAACCAGAAAAAGCTTTAGTTAAATGAAGGTGTTCTATTGGACTAGGATTAGCCAATCAGAGACTTGAAATAATTTACAATAATTTACAAATTTAGGCGGTAGAAATCAAGTCAGTTGCTTGTAGACAGCGCTCATAGCTGGACGTGTTGGTTGTAGATAGTGTTTCTAACCGGACGCGAGATGCGTCCTCGAGAAGTTTAATACGTATTTGTGTGAGACAAAAATAGTTTACGTGTTAAAAAGTGCAAGTGATTAACAAAAGAATCTCACAGCTCTCTATATCAGCGAAGTGTTATTTAAATCGTGTCAAGCATTAATAAAAGGAGTGAAGTAAAATTATAATCTGTGCAAGCCTACATTCTTCAGCCGCGCCACAACCCTGCAAAGAAATCCATGTCTCTAACAATAATACTGACGCAGCCGGGGCAAATATAAATATATAATATTTAAAGAAACAGTCAAATTACAAAGTTAATACTTTTAATTTTTTTGACAAAGGCTACCGGGTACCATACGCGTGGTTGCAACTACTTCAAATGTTCTTTCAGGTGTGTGGACTGTTTCCACACTAGCAACAAATTTATCACAGACATTGCCAGAATTGTAAATTTACTCGCCCACTTTAGGAAAGAGTTCTTACTGCGAACACACGTTCTACCACAGACCAGTTATCCATATTATCTTTCACAACACTGAGGAAAACAATTGCATGGTGTAGGGATCTCAATAGCAAACTGCTGGTTACGTCACTCAAAACAGCTAGAACGATTGCTGTCATATCCCACTGCTGGAACCTATACAGAGTGATTATTAAGTCTCGATTCATTTCTTTGAAAACAGCAGAAAACTTCATAAAAGCGCTCTCACTAGGGCTAATATCAGACTACTGGTTCAAAAACGTAAGACCACGGGTAGGATAAGAAAGATTCAGGTAGACCCAGTGTGTGACTCAAACTGTACAACAGCTAGAGGATGCAATTATCAGAAGCCTAAAAACATCAACCAGAAGATTAAGTCGGGAGTTGGGTATAGCATAATCGACAGTGTGGAAAATTCTCCACTACAGATTGAAAAAACGGTTATATATCTCCAAATCCGTCGTAAGCTGGACAAGCAAAACTACGCTGGTCGCGAAGCAATATGTTACGACCCGTTGCAGGCGGTCGCAGAGGATAATGTAGTGGTGGTGGTGGTGGTGGTGGTGGTGGTGGTGGTGGTAGTAGTATTTATTAAGTACTTAGTATTACATTAATTGCATAACACATTCGCATGGGTCATAAGACCATACATGCTCTCTATAAAAGTACCTGGTCTGTATACGTGACTTGCTGAATCGACCAGAAACAACTATGTTTATAATCACCACATTATATACATACATATAAAATTAAAAACACTCTGAATCACACACACACACACTCACTCACACAAGTACTCAAGCACCACATATATTTAAAGAAAATTTACATAATCACCTTATTTCTTAGCACACGTACTTCCATTAAGTATGTGTCCAAGCTTGGCCAGTTTTGGCTGTTTAGAATCAAGTCCCAGCATGCTGTCCTCCGTCTGTTGGAAGCCAAAAATACTTCCGGTAATAGTTTTTCCTAATACTCTCCGTCTGCACGCATGCTGCCAAAATATGCGTCCAGTCTTCTTGTTCCCCGCATAATGGGCAAATCCTCCGGCCATCATCACCAGCAATCTTGCGAGCTTTCCACTCTCCCAACCTAAGCCATGCTATTCCAGTCCTCTCTTTTATACCTAATTCCAAAATATGTTTCCTTACCCCATCTAGTTGTAGCACCAATGTTGATCTTTGTCTACATTCAGACTCTATTTTCTACCTGTTTATATCACATAGTCGTCTTTTGACATTTTTCACGGGAGTGTGTATTTTCATTACCCCTTTGTCACATATCGTTTAAGCCTGTTTTTGATAGTTCCCGTTGCAACCCCGCCGTCCACCATTTTGGATTCATTTGATAACGATAACCTATTGCTCTCAGAGTTGTTTGATCACCTTTAATTATTCGCAGCCAGTACCTAACTACATTTAGTTTAGAATATACAGCATCTTCCCAGCATCCTACCTCACGAAGAACTCTGTAGTTTGAAGTACCCCTCCCCAACCCTAGAATGCGCTTCCAAAAATTACATTGTACTTTATTTACGTTATCCACCCTCTGCTACAAAGTGTGCTTTTCAGTGGCGAAGTCACCTTCCACACATGTGGCATGGCCAACCGACACAACTGCAGAGTGTGGGCAAATGAACCGCCCAATGACATCGTCCAGCGGAATGAAAGTCTGTGTGGTTGACGTATAGACAGTCAAATATTTATAAACGTATAAATTTATGGACCATTCTTCTTTGCAGCACCCACAGTAGAGGCATTGCGTATCTGGACATGGTCAGCTGTTCCTTCAACCACGATTGCAACAGGTTGGCATCTTGGAAACGGTGGTCTTCCAACCCACTCTTTCACTCTGATTGTTCGTGAATTCTTGCAAAAGACATTTCCACGTAGGTGGATTGGTATGGCTTCACACCGTATCTGGGCTCTACGTCCCCTGACCTGACACCTCTTGACGTGTTTTGCATGGAGGTATTTCAAATCAGAGTTGTACAAAGTCAAAAGCAACTCAATTGACCACCTAAAGAGCGTATCAGGCAGGCGGTGCTGAAAATCACATTTCGAATGATAGAGAACGTGTTTCACTCAGCCGCGAGTCGCTGGGAATTGTGTGGAACTTCAGGGTGGCCAAGTGGACAAACTTTGATGAATTGTGTGTTACTGTGTCCTAGTATCTACATTCATTGTATTGGTTTTAATCTAAAATATCTTTTTTGAAATGGATCGAGACTTTATAATCAATCTATATTTAAAACGAAAAGCGTGAAGACATCACTTTTGCAAGTGTTTATCTCTATCTAATGAACTAGGTAGAGAAGTAAACGATGGTGGATCGAGAAGTCATATGAAAGTAGGACTATATCTTTTTTTTACTTTCTCTACCATGTATAGTAAGTAGGGGAAGTATTGTATTCCACCCAAAAATTCGATACCGAGATTTCACCAGTCGGATAAACGCCAAACTTGATATTTAGATTCAGTATCTTTCAGAGATGCGTCACGAAGGTTTTCAAGAAAATCCCCCACCCCAGATTACCCTTTACATGGAAAATTTTTCGAAAATTTTAATTCTCACAAAAATGGCTATAACGCTTTTGATTAAAATATCGTATGTTTAAGATATTTGCATGACAAATAAAATGTATATCTTGAATTTTATGGGAAAGTCTCCAAAAGTATTCTTAATTGTGAACGACTTTTGCATAACTAGATAGACAAAAGTTTACTACACAAAAAGTGTAGATTGCGTTAAAATACACAATTTATGTCATATACATTTTTTGTTGAGTGAACCATTTTCGAGATATTGCTTCTTGCTCCCTTAAATTTACTAATCCTTTTTCTCAAATGGGAATTCATTATTAATTTTTTTTATGTCCTGGACATGCAAAGAGAATGAAATACTCCACATAGCAACCAGCTCTTATAACATTTTACTTTCGCGTAAAGCCTACCAATTCCCCTTGCATCTACAAGAAAATTAGCAATAAGATTAACATCTCGATTAACATGAAGCATATGGAGAATAAGCGTTTGTAAAAATAGTTTGTACAAGAGTAGAGAGAGTCGTGAGTGTAACACATCAGATTTTTCTCTCTTCTTTCTCAAGGATAAAGCAAAGAAAGTCGGCCTATGATTTAACTGTATCCGTTGCTATGAACTATGTGAATATAATGACACGTGAAGGTTTATACACACGAAATGAAGAGTGACGCACGCTGAGATTGAAAACTAACCTCAGAGCACCTTGTTGGGTTGGAAGACACGCAACATGCTCTCTCCCCAAATACAAACAATTTATTCACTGTTAGACCTTCCCTTGCCGACAAAGTTACCCCACCATTTTTTTATAGGCTACTTTGCCGCCTTGGGCTGTTTCTTGGGTTAAGGTGTTGCCTTCGCCAGAAACACAAATGCGTGCTTTGTGTGTTTGAATAGTAACATGCAACACGTAGCGTTTGGTTCAAATTAATCCCTACGTGACACCGTCACTAAACGCTGCACGAGTTAGTTTTCCGTGAACTACAAAAATAACACGAAGCGCTCTCACAGTTTGTTACTCGTTAGTGTCGAGACGGTGGCCTAATTCAGGACCCCAGCATTCCTTGATGCGAGCAATAGGGGATAGAGATTTACATTCACTACGAAAAGAAATTTAGAAGTCCTTTATTTCTATGTATGGTTTTAAAATTACAGGTTCTTTACATGACCACTAGAAAAACGAATCTGATGTGCTGTACTCAAATGACCTTCTCTACTCTTGTACAAACTGTTTTTACAAACATCTCCATCTACTTCATGTTAATCTTATTGCTAATTCTCTTGTAGGTGCAAGGGAATATGGTAGGCTTTAAGCGATAGTCAAATGATTTAAGAGCTGGTTGCTATGTTGAGTATTCCATTTATGTCCAGGACATAAAGAAACGAATAAGGAATTCCCATTTGAGAAAAGGTATAAGTACTGGAAAATTCAAACAAATAACAGGGAATATCTTGAAAATGGTTCACACCAAAGAATATGATAAATTTTGTGTTTTAACGAGATATACATTTCTTTTGTGTAGTAAAATTTTGTCTATCTCTTACGCTTCACCAGTTATGCAAACTTCATTCGAATCAAGACGAATTTTGGAGACATTCTCAGAAAATCCAAGATATACATTTCATTTGCCATGAAAGTATCTTAAACATATGATGTTTTAATCAAAATCGTTAGAGCCATTTTTGAGATTATCAACATTTTTGAAAAATGTCCCATCTAACGGGTATTTTTTGGTAAGGGAATTTCTTGAAAATCTTTATGTAGCATCTTTCAAAGATACTGAACCCAAATTACAAGTTTGGTATTTAGCCGAATTTTTGTTTTAGATTTATGCTGTTTACACACACACGGAACATTTTCTAATTTTTTTGTATTCAGGGGGCCTCAAAACATGTATTTCCGGTGAAATCTCGGTATAGAATTTTTGGGTGGAATGCAATACTTCCCCTATAAAATGCAAAATAGCTGAGATATGTACTGATTGAGTTATATACTTGTTGAATTTTCTTTGAGTAGCCTCTTAATTTTGAGTAAACTCTTATAAAGTTTTAATTACAATTTTTGCAGGTTGAACTGTCTAACAATCGTCTATAAAGCTTCGATAAGTTAAATATAAAATATCGCTTATCAAGTGCGGAGAAGAGGGGCTGGGTTAATTTAGACTCGTCACTTTTCATCCGCGAGCGGTCCTTTCATTAATAAATTGAATGAGTATACCATTTATAAGAAGTGATCGAAGTTAATCAATTTAGTGTAGTGATCGTCGCCGCTCTGGGAAGCTCCTGTTGAACCTAACGAAGTTAATTTGTACCAACAGCAGCAATTAACGACATCATTACCAGGGAATCTCCCTTCTCTGCTATCATTGTATCTTTACACTACCAAATGTTTCCGACTGGCTGCCTGAACCAAGATCTGCAAATGCTAATGTCTTGTTTTGAAATAAATACGAGAATGGAAACAAAAAGGAAGCCAAGATAGGTCTTAGATATATTTTAGTGGATTAAAATTGTACGAAACTACTCTCTTGGGATTGTAAGAATATAAAACAGCTGTGAGGGATAGTCAAGCTGTATGCTGGCTTTAAATTCCATACTCTTTGATGACCAGAGAAACAAAAGAATGGTGACGTAACACTACAAAAAGCTGTAAATGATTTGAAACGCTTAACCAATCACAACAAATATTGAAGTGGTTAATGATACAAACATAACAATTAATTTAACACGGTGTATATTTTAATAAGGCCTACATTTCAATTTTCTCTACTACCTACTTAGAAGGTAGCGAAGATATTGCATTCGACATCGAGATATTACCGGAAATACTTGTTTTGAGGCACCCTGAATCTTAAAAGACGTTTTTAGAAATGTGTCCAAGTATCCGTGAACTGCATAACTCAAAAAGGAAAAGCCGAATAAGTACCAAACTTGGTATTTAATTTGAATACCTTCCAAAGATACGACACGAATATTTTCAAGAAAATTCCCCCACTCCAAAATACTCTTTACATGAAAGGAGTTTTTTGTAATCATGTATAACTGGTAAACGTTAAGCAATAGACGAAAACGTACGAAATCGCCCGAGATGCCCGTTATAAATGGTTCGATTTTCTGAATAATTTATCATTGTTTTTAATTCCAGTCGCTTTTCACTTGTCTTTCGTAATGTCATGCAAACAGTATGGAATTTTAAGGCCAGCATATAGCATCCAGTTGTTAAACATTTGACTATCGCTGTTCTCTTTATATCTATAACGAAATGTGTAATGTAGCTATTTCTGCAAAAGGTTTATCTCGATTAAAATGAAGATAAAAAATTAAAATTCCTAAGAAATGTTTTATACCCACAATAAGCGAAGGTTATGTGAATGTAATACATCAATTTTTTTCTGTAGTAAATTATGCTTTACCAGTTACACAAAAGTATGCAAGGTTTATCCGTAATGAATATAAAGGGTGGCGGGGTATTTTCTTGAAAATCTTAGAAGCCGACGAAATAAATCACCAACTATGGTATTTACTTTTGTGCTATGGTGTTCACAGGCACACTGACGAAATTGTAAAAATGACTTCCATGCAGGGAACTCAAAACGTGTATTTCCGGTTAAAGTAAAAGTCCGATTCGTTACATTTACGTGGGCTTCTATATCCACTATCGTAGTACAAGGGGATATAGTAAGCTGATGTTTACAAAGCGCGTGGCTAAGTACTGGCTTTGAAACACCATATTCTTTGTGACATACGAGAAACAAACCAATTGTGACTTAATAATTTTAAAAAAATCTGATGTGTTACACTCACATGACTTTCTCTACTCTTGTAAAAACTATTTTTACAAATGCTTATTCTCCATATGCTTCATGTTAATCGAGATGTTAATCTTATTGTTAATTTTCTTGTAGATGCAAGGGGAATATGGTAGGCTTTAAGCGACAGTCAAATGTTTCAAGAGCTGGTTGCTAATGTGGAGTATTCCATTCTCGTTGTATGTACAGGACAAAAAAAAAGAATATCTAATTCCCATTTGAGAAAAAGTATAAGTATTGGAAAATTTAAGGGAATAACAAGCAATATCTCGAAAATGGTTCACTCAACAAAAACAAATGTACATGACAAATTGTATATTTTAACGCGATCTACATTTTTTGTGTAGCAAAATTTTGTCTATCTCTTATGGTTTACCAGTTATGCAAAAGTCGTTCACAATGAAGAATACTTTTGAAGACATTCCCAGAAAATTCAAGATATACATTTCATTTGTCATGAAAATATGTTAAACATGTAATATTTTAATCAAAGTCGTTACAGGCATTTTTGAGGAAATTAAAATTTTCGAAAAATGTTCCATGTTAAAGAGTAATCTGGGGTGGGGGATTTTCTTGAAAACCTTCGTGTCGCATCTCTGGAAGATACTGAATCTAAATACCAAGTTTGGTGTTTATCCGACTGTTGGTTTCTGAGTTATACTGTTCACAGACACACACACACACACACACACGGACATGTTTCCAAAAATACCTTTTTTGGATTCAGGGGGTCTCAAAACATATATTTCTGATGAAATCTCGGTATCTAATTTTTGGGTGGATTACAATACTTCCCCTACTTACTATACGTATTAGAGAAAGTAAATATTATAATGTATTTGAGAATTAAAACTAATAACAGGTACCCTCGAAATGGCTAATGACATAATTTGATACTCTTTACCACGTTAAATAAAGTAATGGCGACGGAAAACGTCACAAAGCTATAAATCGTATGAAATTTGAAACTAATAACAAATATCTGGATATGTTTAATAATGATAATATAAAAATAATTTGTCACAGATTCTGTGAATTAATAAGACCTACATTTTTTGTGTGGAATTACTATGGGTTTACCAGCTATAAAAAGGATACAAAAGTCATTTAGAATGGCTTAATGTAAAGGTTCGTAGATGCTGAACTTAAATACCAACTTCGGCATTTATCCCCCATTTCAGTTATACCGATTACAGTCGGACACACCGATCTTGTTTTAAAAATGCATCTTTTTTGTTTGCGACGGACCTCCCGCGATTACTCGTTGTCTTCCTTCTAGTGTGGATGTTGAATTGCTGTAAGAGAATGCCCTACAACACTTCTGTGTTGGCTTATGCTCTTAACTCTGATCTAGGGAGTGGTCACAGGAGACGAAATGAAAAAGTAAGTTCACTTTAGGTGTAATTTATTCGCACACTTGTTAGCAGCTACCTGTGAATTCTATCCCATAATTATTTGACTGAGTTATGGGAGACTAGCTATCAAACTATACCTGCTGCTGTTTTAAATTCCTAACGGCTTCTTCACATGCTCGGCCATATGATTGGTAGAAGGTTCACCTCCAGAGGAAACTGTATAAAGTCGAGCAAATGCCGGGGTCCTGCTTTATTTATACATCCCGCTAAAGACATTACTTTCCCCACAATTATTTTAAAACAATATTGTGATTGGCTGATCACATTAGCGTCGTATGAGAACATTTTCTGTCTTTCATATGACGAATTCAGACCTTCCGTTTCTTTCGCGGTCTCTCACTATCACTTTTCAACCTCTAATCGTCTCTGTACTCAAGCGTTTCTGCTGGTCAACCTATACAGTGTTTCGAGCCACCATAGAGATATCTCCGCCTGTGTCGCCTGGCTTCAGGCACTTAAATTGCACAGCTGCAAGGCTGGTACCTTCCGTTACATTCACATATAACATATTTACAGTTGTGTAATATTTACAATAATACAAATATTTATATTGATGCTCCATTAGTCCCGCTGCATGTTTCAGGGCACCTCAAATCTTGTACTTCGGCAAAATCCGATATGAAATTTTGGCTGCAATGCAATACTACTTAGGCTAAGTAGTATAGAAAGCAAATGTCTGTTCTATTACATTCACATAACCTTGTCTATCCTCTAATGTAAGTACAATAGCAATAAAGCAGGCTGAGTCGATATTAAGGTTCTTATAAGGCGGGTCACTATATATCCTGGCTTTGAAACACCACTCCTTGCATGCCAGCGAGCAATAAAAGAATGGTGATTTAGCACGTCGAAAAGGTATGAAGTGTTTCAGTGTTTAAGACAATAACGATTTTCTCGAAACTCTTTTATTTTATATAGATGTTACGTTGTATCAGAATCTCCAATAAAAGAAGCATAATGTGCTACACACATGACTTTATCTACCCCTATCGTTTATTAATGAGTATAAAATCATTCTTCGTAAAGTTTATTTGCCTGTCTACTTCATTTTAATCCAAATAAACCTATACAGAAATAGCTACACTACACATTTCGTTATAGATACAAGGAGAACGGAGATAGTCAAATGTTTAAGAACTGGACGCTATATGCTGGCCTTAAAATTCCATACTGTTTCCATGACATCGCGAGAAACAACTGAAAATCGACAGAAGTTGAAAAGAATGAGTCTTGAAAAATTTGAACCGTTAATAAAGGACAACCCAAAAATGGTTTATGCTACAAAGAACTTATTTGAAATAAACTTTGTGTGTATTGTTTGCAGTCCGCTTTCATCTGTGGCCTAACGCTTACAGGTTATCAATGAAAAACTCTGATGTGTTACACTCACATGAATTTCTCTACTCTTGTACAAACTATTTTTACAAACGCTTATTCTCCATATGCTTCATGTTAATCGAGATATCGAGATGTTAATCTTATTGCTAATTTTCATGTAGATGCAAGGGGAATATTGGAGGCTTTAAGCGATACTCAAATATTTTAAAAGCTGGTTGCTATGTGCAATATCCCATTCTCTTTGCATTACCAAGACAATAAAATGAATAACGAATTCCCATTTGATAAAAAGTATAAGTATTGGAAAATTTAAGGGAATAACAAGCAATATCTCGAAAATGGTCCACTCAACAACAAAAATATATGACATAAATTGTGTATTTTAACACGATCTACATTTTTTGTGTAGTAAAATTTTGTCTATCTCTTATGGTTTACCAGTTATGCAAAAGTCGTTCACAATGAAGAATACTTTTGGAGACATTCCTAGAAAATTCAAGATATACATTTTGTTTGTCATGAAATTATCTTAAATATATGATATTTTAACCAAAATCGTTGGAGCCATTTTTGAGAGAATTAAATTTTCGAAAAATGTTCCATGTAAAGGATAATCTGGGATGGAGGGATTTTCTTGGAAACCTTCGTGTCGCATCTCTGGAAGATACTGAACCCAAATACCAAGTTTGGTGTTTATCCGACTTCGTTTCTGAGTTATGCTGTTCAGACACACAGACACGCACACGGACATGTTTCCAAAAATGCTATTGTTGGATTCAGGGGTCTCAAAGTATATATTTCCGGTGAAATCTCGGTATCGAATTTTTGGGTGGAATACAATACTTCCCCTACTTACTGTACGTAGTAGAGAAAGTAAAAGGTTCCTTCCACATGAAGAGAACTTCACAAGCTATTCCCAGAAAATTCAATATAAGCATTTGTTTATCATGTGAATATCCTTAATGTATCACACTTTAATTAAAATCGTTAGGGCATTTTTTAGAAACTCAAAAGTTTTTAAAAATGTTCCATGCAAAGGGTATTTTGGGGTGGGGAGATTTTATTGAAAATCTTCATGTCGCATCTTTGGGGAGTACTGCAGTAAATACCAAGTATGGTACTTCTCTAACTTTCCCTTTTTGAGTTATGCTGTACACAGATACACATTTACATGCACGTTGACCTTTTTTTTTAAGTGGGGGCGTCAAAACGTATATTTCCGCTGAAATCCGATCATCGAATGTTTTATTGTAGTTACTTTTGGTTTACCAGTTATATAATAGTATGCAAAGATCATTCAGAAACACACAGAAACACGTTATTTCCAGAAAGTTCAAGATGCGCATTTAATTTTTCATGCAAATATATTAAACATGTATTTTAACAGACTTCCTTACAGCCATTTTTGAGAAAATCAAAAATAACTAAAATTTGTTGGCTGGGGGCATCTTCTTAGAAATATACGTGTCCCGATATAAAATATATGGATTGCCCTTAAAGTTATTATATACAAAATTAAAGAGGCAATTTCATTTAATAAGACAGCATAAAAACTACAAATATTTTTTGGCAATTTTCCCGATTACAATGTAACATACAGATTAAGCAGAGACCCGAGATAAAATATTTAAATTTAAATCACTTCTCACATAAAGGAAGCCCGTGTTCGCGGAAATCTCTCACAGGTATAAAATAAAACACTCACGTCCGCACCCTAGAGATGGGCATAAAACTTTTATACAGTTCGCGACGTGGACCCACTAATTCTAATTTTGTTTGGTCTCCTGCTGATTTTAGCCTTCCACTTTGTTCAATTATTACACTTCTGAAATCACTAATTAATTATATAAAATAATGGAACAGACCCTCAAGGGAGACATAAGTATGTTTAAGGCTTCTTCCTCAGTGAAAATAGGGCAGTGGAATAAATCACCTTTAACACAAAACATTTGCAGAGCATTTTGAAATGTTCAGTCTTTATAGCTAAAACTGGGTCAGAAAATAATGCAAATCATGAAGTCAATAAATTGTAAGTCATATTTATGGACAATTCGTGGGTTTATTACCTTCTCTACTACGTATAGTAATTAGGGGAAGTACTATATTCCACCCAAAAATTCGATACCGAGATTTCACAGGAAATATATGTTTTGAGACCCCTGAATCCAAAAAACGCATTTTTGGAAAAATGTCCGTGTGTGTGTCTGTGTGTCTATCTGTGAACAGCATAACTCAGAAACAAACATTCGGATAAACACCAAACTTGGTATTTAGGTTCAGTACCTTCCAGAGATTCGACACGAAGGTTTTCAAGAACATCCCCACCCCATATTACCCTTTGCATGGAACATTTTTCGAAAATTTTAATTCTTTCAAAAATGGCTAACAATTTTGATTAAAATATCATATATTTAAGATATTTTCATGACAAATAAAATGTATATCTCGAATTTTCTGGGAATGTCTCCAAAAGTATTCTTCATTGTGAACGACTTTTGCATAACTGGTAAACCATAAGAGATACACAAAATGTTACTACACAAAAAATGTAGATAGTGTTAAAATACACAATTTATGTCATATACATTTGTTTGATTGAGTGAACCATTTTGGAGATATTGCTTGTTATTCCCTTAAATTTTCCAATACTTTTACTATTTTCTCAAAAGAATATTCGTTATTCATTTTTTGGGCCTGGTAATGCAAAGAGAATGGAATACTCCACATAGCAACCAGCTCTTAAATTATTTGACTATGACTTAAAGCCTACTAATTCCCCTTGCAGCTACAAGAAAATTTACAATAAGATTAATATCTCGATTAACATGAAGTATATGGAGAATAAGCGTTTGTAAAGATAGTTTTTACAAGATTACAGAAAGTCATGTGAGTGTAACACATCAGACTTTTTCAAAATAAATTATTTCACCGTCTGCACTTTATAATTCATGAAGAATTTCCGTAACGTAAAGATTTCTCACTTTCGTAGAGCTAAAAATAAATCGGGAAATGAAAACTCTCTATTCCTTTAATTTACAAACTAAAGACTTTGTAAATAATTCTTAGGTTACGCAAATATAAGAAACACTTTTTATATGGGTATAACATATAACGCGTATATGTGAATTTGTAGCGACGGTCGTATAGATGTGCCACAGATATTAATTGCTACCTTGGAACGTATGTAACAAAGTGTGTATTGCATAATTGAAATCATATACAAGGATGCAGTTTCCGTAATACGAGGCGTATTCCAAAACTAAGGCCTAACGTATGCTAGGCCGAATGATGTTTCATGCCTGCAGCGCTGTCTACCGACTCCTGAGGAACCTACTGCAGTGTTGGTGTGATACAGTAGGCTTTGCCAATCGCTAAAACAGTTCGCAATGGCTTCAACAGTCGTAGATCCCGCCAGTTGTAAAGTGTGCGGTATGAAAGGATCGTCAGCTGCGGACATCTATCGTGAGTTATGCCTCGTGTGTGGACTGGACATAATGAGTGACAAACAGGTTCGACACTGGTGTCAAGAATTTCGAAATGGCCGCACAAATGTGTACGATGAACAGCGGAGCGGTAGGCCCAGTATTCGGACCCACGACATCGTTAAGCAAGAGAACCAAAAATTTCGAAGTGATCGGCGTTTGACAATTAGTGATCTGGCTGATGAACTCGCAAATGTTGCTCGAACCTCACGTTACGTGATAGTCATTGAACAGATTGGAAGTCGGAAACTGTGTACGAGGTGGGTGCCAAAACTGCTCACCGTCAGCACAAAGAGCAGCGAATGCGTAGTGCATGACAGTTTTTGGAGCGCTATAGACAAGATGGAGATGGTTTGTTACGGGCGACGAGACATGGATAGCGTACACCAACGGAGAACCGAAACAACAGTTAATTCAGTGGCACCGTTCCAGTTCAGTCAAAACAAAAAGTGTAAGCAATCGTCGTACATAAATAGCAAAATGATGGCTGCCGTGTTTTGGGACGAAAAAAGGCGTCCTTTTGATTGATTTCATGGACCGTGGGTCAACAATTATAACTGACGTGTACTGTGCAACGCTTACCAAACTAAGACTTGCGATCCAAAATCGACGCCGCGGGAAACTGTTGTCTGGCATCATCCTCTTGCACGCCCGCACACGCTTCCAAAACCAAAGAGAAGAGTTTCCCCGGAAACTCTTTGACCACCCTCCGTACATCCCGACCTGGCAACAAGCGACTGTTTCCCTTCTTGCATTTGAAACGATGGCTTTGTAGACAACGATTTCAAACCGACGATGAACTCAAAACGAGCGTTACCAACTGGTTCAAGTCCCAGGGGGCAGACTTCTATGCCGAGGGGTTAAAGAAGCTTCTGCAACGTTACAGCAAGTTTATAGATGTGAGCAACAATTATGTGGAAAAGTAAAGTATATATGTAGGCACATACAAAAACCTTGTCTCATGAGCGATGCTGTTGTTATGACCAAACTATGACGACTCTTGCCAACACAGGTGACAAGAAATTTAATAGGAAATGTTTTGATAATGAAACATCTTTATTTTTTATTGTCCTTTTGTTTTAACTTTCTCTCTCTAAAGTCTAGTATGCAGAGAAGGTATTGCATTACACCCAAAAATTCGTTATCTAGATTTTACCGGATATGCATGGTTTGAGGCCTCGAAATGAAGTCATATATAGAAAAAAGGTTCACACGTGTGTCTATAGCATAACTCAAAAACGAAACGTAAGTACACTATCTTCCAAAGATGCACACAGAAAACTAAGTTTCACCTGGGTAATTTTTTTTATTTTCTCAGGAATTATTAAACATTTTAATTAAAATACCGTAAGTTTAATATATTTACTTGGTAAATATAAGGTGTATCTTGAATTTTCTGGGAAGTCCTCTTCATTTGGAATGAGGCAGTATTTTTAACGCTTAAATGATTTCAGTCAAATTATATAAAATGTAAATTCAATAACAGCCCGCCTTAATGCAATATGTGTATGTAACAGTATATAAGAAGTGTATATTACAGTCATTTTATAAGTTTGTATTGTTGTATACATGTAATGATGTTATCTGAATGTATTACGTAATTTAATAATGTAGGAGCTGTGAGATTAATAAGTTAAAAGTTGCTAACAATGAGGTAACAATGAGATAACCTTGAGGCAACAATGATTAAGAATGTTTAATAATGCTACTAGTCATTATTGGAGTAACAATAATGTAAATTTTGAGACATTTTATAAAATAACCAGTCAACAACCGGAAAAAAGCTTAAATTAAATAAAAGTATTCTATTGGATTAGGAATACCCAATCAGAGACTTGAAATACAGAAATTTACAAATTTAGGCGGTAGAGATCAAGTCAGTTGTTTGTAGACAGTGTTCCTAACCGGACGCTACATGCGTCCTCCAGAAATTTAATACGTATTTTGTGAGAGACAAAAATAGTTTACGTGTTAAAAAGTGCAAGTAATTAATAAAAGAATCTCACAGCTCTATATATCAGTGAAGTGTTATTTAAATTCTGTCAAGGATTATTAAACGTGGTGAAGTAAAAATTATAATGTGTGTAAGCCCACATTCTTCAGCCGCACCACAACCCTGCTAAGAGAAACATGTCTCTAACAATAAATATTGACGCAGCCGAGGCAAACATAAATATAAAATATTTAAAGAAACAGTCAAATTACAAAGTTAATCTTTTTAAACAATTTTTGGGGGCAAAGGCCACCGGAAAGTACATTTGGGGCGAAGGCTACTGGAAACGTTTTACCATACGTGCGGTTGCAGCTACTTCAAATTCGGCTTCCCAACAGTTGAACTACAATACAGCACTTACTTCAAAATGGCTCCCAAGCGTGGGGAAAATAATAATAATACAACAAACAAATCTGATGTGTTACACTCACATGACTTTCTCTACTCTTGTACAAACTATTTATACAAACGCTTATTCTCCATCTACTTCATGTTTATCGAGATAAACATTTGCAGACTCTATATTATTGCTAATTTCCTTGTAGATGTAAGGGGAATATATATTTACAAGGGCAATTTGGAAATACAGTAGCCTTTAAGCACATACATATCTCTCAATAGCTGGTTGCTAGGTGCAGCACCATTCCCTTTCCCACAGATTAATACTCTTTGCATATCCAAGACAAAAAAAAATGAATAACGAATTCCCATTTGAAAAAATAAGTATTGAAAAATTTAAGGGAATAACAAGTAATATCTCGAAAATGGTTCACTCAACAAAAAAAATGTATGTGACATAAATTGTGTATTTTAACGCGATCTACATTTTTTGTGTAGTAAAATTTTGTCTATCTCTTATGGTTTACCAGTTATGCAAAAGTCGTTCACAATGAAGAATACTTTTGGAGACATTTCCAGGAAACTCAAGATATACATTTTATTTGTCATAAAAATATCTTAAACATACGATATTTTAATCAAAATCGTTAGAGCCATTTTTGAGAAAATTAAAATTTTCGAAAAATCTTCCATGTAAAGGGCAATCTGGGGTGGGAGGATTTTCTTGAAAACCTTCGTGTCGCATCTCTGACAGATACTGAATCTAAATGCCAAGTTTGGTGTTTATCCGACAGTTCGTTTCTGAATTATGCTGTTCACAGACACACACACGGACATTTTTCCAAAAATCTGATGTGTTACACTCACATGACTTTCTCTACTCTTGTACAAACTATTTTTACAAACGCTTATTCTCCATCTACTTCATGTTAATCGAGATAAACATTGCAGACTCTATCTTATTGCTAATTTTCTTGTAGATGTAAGGGGAATATATATTTACAAGGGCAAGATAGAAATACGGTAGGCTTTAAGCACACACATATCTCTTAATAGCTGGTTGCTAGGTGCAGCACCATTCCCTTTGCCACAAATTAATTCTCTTTGCATATCCAAGACAAAAAAATGAATAACGAATTCCCATTTCAGAAAATAAGTACTGAAAATTTTAAGGGAATAACAAGCAATATCTCGAAAATGGTTCACTCAACAAAAAAAATGTATATGACAAATTGTCTATTTTAACGCGATCTACATTTTTTGTGTAGTAAAAGTTTATCTATCTCTTATGGTTTACCAGTTATGCAAAAGTCGTTCACAATGAAGAATACTTTTGGAGACATTCCCAGAAAATTCAAGATATACATTTTATTTGTCATGAAAATATCTTAAACATACGATATTTTAATCCAAATCGTTAGAGCCATTTTTGAGAAAATTGAAATTTTCGAAAAATCGTCCATTAAAGGGTACTCTGGGGTGGGGGGATTTTCTTGAAAACCTTCGTGTCGCATCTTTGGAAGATACTGAACCTAAATACCAAGTTTGGTGTTCATCCAACTGTTCGTTTCTGAGTTATGCTGTTCACAGACACACAGACAGACAGACAGACACACAGACACACACACGGACATGTTTCCAAAAATGCTTTTTTTGGATTCAGGGTGTCTCAAAACATGTGTTTCCGGTGAAATCTCGGTATCGAATTTTTGGGTGGAATGCAATACTTCCCCTACTTACTATACATAGTAGAGAAAGTAAAAACTTCTTCAGGAAAAAGTTTTGTGTAACGTATAGGACAAAATATGTAGGTCTCTTTAAAAGATACAGATTGCTAGAAATATATATTTATGGCTTCACCCATTTGCGAGGTAACGGTTAATATTGATTTAAAGTTCTGTTGCTATCCAACTATTTGTCGCCCATGTGATGAAAATATATAGATACCGAGATTTCACCGGAAATATGTTTTGAAGCCCCTTGAATCCAAAACGTTTCTGGAAATATGTGCGTGTGTGTGTCTGTGTGCCTGCGAACAGCATAACTCAGAAACGAAGAGTCGGATAAACACCAAACTTGGTATTTAGGTTCAAAATTTGAGCTTCAAGATGTGCCCTAGGTAATCATATATGTACTAAATATATAGGTATTTAGTATCTTCCAGAGATGCAACACAAAGTTTCTCAAGAAAATCCCCTCACCGCAGATTACACTTTACATGGAACATTACCGGAAAATTTTAATTTTCCCAAAAATGGCTCTAACGATTTTGATTAAAATATCATATGTATAAGATATTTTCATGACAAACGAAACGTATATCTCGAATTTTCTGGGAATGTCTCCAAAAGTATTCTTCATTGTGAACAACTTTTGCATAACTGGTAAACCATAAGAGATAGACAAAAGTTTACTACACAAAGAATTAGATTGTGTTAAAATATACAATTTATGCCATATACTTTTTTTTGTTGAGTGAACCATTTTCGAGATATTGCTTGTTATTCCCTTAAATTTACCAATACTTGTACTTTTTCTCAAATTGGAATTCATTATTCATTTTTTTTGTCCTGGTAATACAAAGAGAATGGAATACTTCACATAGCAACCAGCTCTTAAAACATTTGACTATCGCTTAAAGCCTACCAATTCCCCTTGCATCTAACACGAAGCATATGGAGAATAAGCGTTTGTAAAAATAGTTTCTACAAGAGTAGAGAGAGACATGTGAGTGTAACACATCAGATTTTTTTTATTTTGATTCCACCTTTCCATGTTTAATTCGGAGTTAATATTATCTCAAACCTTGTTATCGGAGTTTTGCAAGAAAAGGAATATAAAAAAGGTTGTCAACCGTTTTCAACTAATGTGAAAATGCTGTTTTGTTATGTAATGCTTTTTACGTTTTACGTGGATCATTTCGTATAACTCAGTTCCTTACTATGCTTGTTTGTAATATATTGTAATTACAAATTAATATGTATGTTGCTCTTGCGACTTTGCGAACAATTATTATCAGAAGGGAATAATAACTATAGAAGCAAAAGAACAAGAAACAAGAACAACTGCCCATAATGCCCTGACATATTAAATGAGTTATTCAAATTAGAATACTTTCTATCTCTCCTCAATACTTTATTTATTAAGCTGTTTTTTACACAAGTCCTTTAATTTTGTAGTGTATCCTGTTGCGATATGTTTTTGTGTCACGTAGGCTGCACTTATATTTAAATACGCCACCTGGTTTGCGTGTCCAGTTCGTGGTATTTTTACTTTCTCTACTACGTATAGTAAGTAGGGGATGTATTGTATTCCACCCAAAATTTTGATACCGAGATTTCACCGGAAATACATGTTTTGAGACCCCCTGAATCCAAAAAAAGTATTTTTGGAAACATGTTCGTGTGTGTGTCTGTGTGTCTGTCTGTGTGTGTGTCTGTGAACAGCATAACTCAGAAACGAACAGTGGGATAAACACCAAACTTGGTAATTAGGTTCAGTATCTTCCAAGGATGCGACCCGAAGGTTTTCAAGAAAATCCCCCACCCCAGAGTACCCTTTACATGGAAGATGTTTCGAAAATTTTAATTTTCTCAAAAATGGCTCTAACGATTTTGATTAAAATATCATATGTTTTAAGATATTTTTATGACAAATAAAATGTATATCCTGAATTTCCTGGGAATGTCTCCAAAAGTATTCTTTATTGTGAACGACTTTTGCATAACTGGTAAACCATAAGAGATAGACAAAATTTTACTGCACAAAAAATGTAGATCGCGTTAAAATACACAATTTATGTCATATACATTTTTTTAGTTGAGTGAACCATTTTCGAGATATTGCTTGTTATTTCCTTAAATTTTCCAATACTTTTACTTTTTGTCAAATTCGTTATTCAAATTTTTATGTCCTGGATATGCAAACAGAATACAATGCGCCACATAGCAACCAGCGCAAGATTTGACTATCGCTTATAACCTACCATGTTCCCCTTGCATCTACAAGAAAATTAGCAATAAGATTGACATCTCGATATCTCGATTAACATGAAGCATATGGAGAATAAACGTTTGTAAAAATAGTTTGTACAAGAGTAGAGAAAGTCATGTGAGTGTAACACATCAGATTTTTTCCATTAGCTTGACGCTGTTCTTGAGAGGCTCCATAGCTCAGCAGCCCTCACGGCGTTATAACCTTGCTCATTAAGAGCAAAGATTTCGGGATTGTTGTCTGTATACTTTTTACTTTAAATGACATAATAAAGAGACCATGTTTACAACGCAATTTCACCCAAACACTTACTTCGCCCTTGTTTCCTTCACTTCTGAGCCGGAAATCGACTTATACTCTTTGGTTACGATTTAAGTGCCAGACTTTTAAAATCTAACCAATAAGAGACGGGCGGATCGGTGAGTGTCTGGCGAGTGCCTTTTAAGATTCAGATAAAATGTCTCAACATCCCATTCCTTTCGTCGCACAGTTTTTTCAGGTCAATAAGAGATTTGCACAACCGTGTAGATATGGACACAACTGATACGGGGATTCTGCCTACATTAAATAAACAACAGCACTATACAAAACCTTATGCATTGCACCGGACTGTATATAAACCAGTTACCATGAGAAACAGTATGGTTCCTATCACAAAGCAAACATAAGGATGAGATACAGGTTTATATACTGTTAAAGATCTTACCGTTGTTTTTATTCTTATCAGTACGGCAGAAAAAATTATTACCGGTTTTTAAAACATCGTATGATATACACGTTGCGCAGAAACGGGTGGCAGAAACAGGTAGCTGAGAAGGGAATAGAAGCTACCAGTGGTTTTTGAATTATTTGTTAAGAGGGAAGAAAGTAGGTAATAAATGGATAAACTTTTGCCTTCTTATTGACGAAAGAAAGCAGATGGTGTACTTGATCTTATGTAACCTGGTGTACTTTATTGAATGCTAACGGTACAGTTTACGCAGCGTTGCATGTCGGGATTCTTTTATCTCGCTTGCCAGTTCTTTTCATTTGTTTCTGCGTCACTCTGACGGTCATCGTTGTTTCCAACTATGATTAAATTATAACCGCTGTTGTGTACTCCAGGGAAATAGAGCGGGATTCGGTCCGTTCCGTACTTTCACAGCAAATCATGAAACTGGCACCTGCTGAAGAGAGATGTACTGTAATGGAGTAAATTCAGTAATTACATGTTTTTGAGCCATGGTTATATTCACCTGTCTTTCTCTACCCACTAGCGTTTATTAGCTTCTCTTCTATGTATAGTAATTGAGGGGAATGGCGTATTACTCCCAAAAACTCGGTTGTCGAGACTTCGCCAGAAATATATATTTAGAGGCCAGCCACCCGGGTCCTAAAAGGCAACTTTGAGAAAGATCCATCCGCGCGCGCGCGTGCGTGTGTGTGTGTGTGTGTGTGTGAATGTATGTGCGCAAGGGAGAGAAAAAGAGAGAACAGCATGACACAAAAGCAATTCGGACCCAAACCTGCAACAGAGACATTTTCAAGAAAATTTCTCTAACCCCAACTACCCCTTAAACTGAATTTTTCGAAATTATTTACTTTCTAAGAAATGTCTCTTAAAGATTTTAGTTAGAATACTACATTTTGTTTATGATCGACAGAAGTATTGTTAACTGTGATGTTATGTTCATCATGTTATGAAGTGAGTCGATTCGTTTTAAACTCGCATCACATCTGGGCTTAGGTTTTTACTAAGAAACCTTTTCGGAAAAGAGTTTCTTCCATCCTCGTCTGGAGAACGACTAATTTCAGCTCTAATCCCCTAACCCCCCAAAATTGACCCCTAACCTCCAAAAAGGTTCTAATCTGGTTGTGTTGAAATTACTGCCGTCTTGGTGAAGGCTGAGAGGTGTATTACAACTTTTCCGAACAGAGGATAGCAAAATCACCTGTTGAGACAATTTTTGGGGGTCAAGGGAGTAGAGCTGAAATCAGTCGTTCTTCAGCTGATGATGGGAGAAAGTCTTGTTCCGAAAGCGCCTCTTAGTAAGAATCTAAGCACAGATGTGATGTCAGTTAAAAACGACCCGACTCACCATATTATATAACGAATAATATATATTAAAAGGTTAAAAAATGACAAAAACTATATCTTAAATTTTCTGCGAATTGCTTTTCATTTGGAACTAATTTTGTATAATCTTGTATAAAAAGTAAACGTTAAGCGATAGACCAAAACGTACACAAAAAATGTAGCTGTCTTTAAAATACACAATTTATTTCAAATAATTTTTTTTGTGACATCAACCATTCCACATTTCTTTGTTTGCACAAGAGGGATACAGGAATTGAGTGGATAGACAGATGCTTAAAAGCAATTCGCTGTATCCTGGCTTTGAAATCCTGTATTCTTTCATCAACAACCCGAGAAACAACCGAATAGCGATAGCAGTTGAATCCAGTATTGATGGATATCTCAGAAATGGCTGGTGTAGCAAGAGAAAAGTTTTTATAAAAATATCTAATTTTTGGTCTAGTGAAGTTTAGTTTTTCTACTGTTATAGTTGACTCGTATAGAAATTTGTACGAAATTGCTTTTTTATGAAAAGGACTTCATAAACTAAACATTTCATTTCTGGTATAATACATCAAATATATTAAAAATTAACATCGTTTGAGCCATTATTAGGAAGTAAAATATGTAGAACATTTTCCATATAAAGGGGTGGAGAGATTTTCTTGAAAATATTTGTGTCAATTTTGGAAGATATTAATGTTAAGTACAAAGTAGTTAACTCCTGTTGACTTTTCGAGTTATGCTGTTCTCAAATACACACTCACACACGCGGGCCTTTTTCTAAAACTGCCTCTTTTTAATCAGGAAGCCTCAAAACATCTATTTCTGGTGAAGGGTATGTGATAGAGAATGTAAAAACGTAATGCAGGATTTAAATCCAGATTTGCGAATACCTCGGAAATGTTAATGCCATAAAAACGTATTTTGCATAAACTGTGTGTATTAACGAGATATACATATTTTGCATAGTAAATTTTATATGTACAAAATTATTATTTTTAATGAATAGCCTCTTAGGTATCGCGAAAGAAAATGAGGATGCACATATACCTTATTGCGAGGCGTGTTTTAAAGTAAGTACGCGCGATCACTTCCTCTATTCATTAGAAGCCAGAAACAGCTGTGAGCGATCATCACTTTGTGTTTTCCTGTCGTTAGATCATTTGAAATGTTCAGACTGTGAAGTGAGATTAGTGATTCGTTTTTTGAATGCGAGAAATGTTACGTCAACAAACATTCATCAGCAATTATATGAGGTTTATGGGGAAACAATACCCGGCCACACAAAGCAAACAACCTTTAGATCTGATTGTATCACTTGGTTGGGAACAATTCGACCACCTTTCCTACCAAGGCACCAAGAGAGTTTCATCTGAAGAAATTTCTTGGTAGAAAACATTTCAATGACGATGTTGTGAAACAAGAAGTGAAGACTTGGCTTTCATCACAGGCGGCATCGTTCTTTGGCGAAGGCTTACAGAAATTGGTTTCCCGTTACAAGTACCTGAATAACGGCGGTGACTATGTAGAGAAGTAGTGTAAGGTAATGGATGATAGTAAAGTGTTTAGAAAATAACGTTCGGTTACTTTCCTTTAAAATTATCGGCCTTAATTTAAAAAAGACACGTAGTATTCGTGCAAATGTCTTAAAGATGAATTATTAGTACTTAGGCATGCCGAGAAAATAAAAATTTCCATAGAAAGGGTTAGTTTAGGTTGGAGACTTTATTGAACTGAAATACCAAGTTTAGTATTCATTTGTGTTTTTTGTTTTTGAGTGAGGCTGTTCACATATACCCACGCACTCCTACGGTTTTCATTTTTACCGCAGACGTTAATACGATGTATTTAATCCTCCAACTATTGATTAGGATACTTATTGTTGCAAACATGTAATAAAACTATATTTAATGGTTGAATTCTAGCATTTAAGTCATAACCATCTTTACTCAGTTTATTTCTCAACATTTACTTGCCGTTTAATTTATGCATAATTTACATGTAACTATTTCGGCGCAAGCATCCATCTTGCCTTCAGTTGTTGACTGCCATGATCAACATTACCTGGGGTGACTAATCGAACACCTGTTTGCAGAGGCTAGTGTTATGGCTGATACTTTTATTTCCGCCTTTATATTTCTATTTTCATTATGGTCGAAAAAATCTGATGTGTCATACTCGCATGACTTTCTCTACCCTTGTACAAACTATTTTTTCAAACGCTTATTCTCCATATGCTTCATGTTAATCGAGATATCGAGATGTTAATCTTATTGCTAATTTTCTTGTAGATGCAAGGGGAATATGGTAGACTTTAAGCGATAGTCAAATATTTTAAGAGGTGATTGGTATGTCAAGCATTCCATTCTCTTTGCATTACCAGGACAAAAAAAACTGAATAACGAATTCCGCTTTGAGAAAAAGTATAAGTATTGAAAAATTTAAGGGAATAACAAGCAATGTCTCGAAAGCGGTTCACCCAACAAATCAAATGTATATGACATAAATTGTGTATTTTAACGTGATCTGCATTTTTTGTGTAGTAAATTTTGTCTATCGCTTATGGTTTACCAGTTACGCAAAAGTCGTTCACAATGAAAAATACTTTTGGAGACATTACCAGAAAATTCGAGATAAACATTTTATTTGCCATGAAAATATCTTAAACATATGATATTTTAATCAAAATCGTTAGAGCTATTTTTGAGAAAATTAAAGTCTTCGAAAAATGTTTCATGTAAAGGGTAACTTTGGGTAGGGGTTTTATTGAAAACCTTCGTGTCGCATCTCTAGAAGATACTGAACCTAAATACAAAGTTTGGTGTTTATCCGACTGTTCGTTTCTGAGTTATGCTGTTCACAGACAGACACAGACATGTTTCCAAATGTTTTTTTTTATTCAGGGGTCTCAAAACATGTATTTCCGGTCAAATCTCGGTATAGAATTTTTGGGTGGAATACAATACTTCCCCTACTTACTATACGTAGTAGAGAAAGTAAAAATAGCATTGTGACTGCCCAGGTTTTCATCTGTCACTTTCTCAGTTCTCGCTGCCACTGTTCTAAGTTCTCATTTTGTTCAGCTTCACTGGAGTTCACTTCACTTGTTCACCTTCACAACCCGCAGAGCGGCACAGCTGTCATCACCTACTCGCTCGGAGAACCGCACTTCATGAGGCACGGTAATTTTTACCCACGAACTTGCTCGCTGACTGACTTACCGACCCAACTCAACTCAACTCAACTCAACTCACGCTCCGAACGTTCTAGAACTATTTCGATACACTGGAAGAGGAGGACAGAAGAAGCTTGTAGTTACCTGTCGATAGCACGTCCGGTGTTGACGCTGCCGAGCGACAATTACTGTTGTTTACTCCGACTGCCCGGCGCCGACATGCCGACAGCCTTGGACCATATTAGCTTCGTCACAGTATGCAATCTCAACTTTATCTCGTATTTTCAAACCTCTTCCTCATTCTGTAAATACGCATTTACCGCACTTGTATCGCAATATAATGTTTATTTAGAGGGTTCCGAATACGTATTTCCGCTGAAATCTGGATGTCCAATTTTAAGTAGGATACGAGAGTTGGTGGGTAGGGGTGATACAACGGAGGGGGACATGCGACCTGTATAGATCTATTGTAGTTACCATCCTCGAAGGATGAGGTGAATGAACTAAAGGAGGCTACAGGCCATAGGCAGGCAGGCAGGCCACAGAGACGCGCGGGAGTACCCAAGATTTCCAAGCTCTTAGGCCCGTCCCACTGCTGGAGCCACCGAGCAAGCCGTCTGGTGTCTACGGGCAATACTCCATTTAACGTGCATGCGCTCCATCTGTCCGGCACTGCCATACGCCACGAAACATGGAAGCAGACCTCAAAGGTGAGAAGAAAACGGAATAAAGGAAAATGATGGAAAGGAAACCGTGGTATAGAAGACACTACCCCAAAATTCGCTTGCCGACTGCGAGGAAACCACGAAAAACACGTAGGACTTCTCGAATGCAAGTAGAACACGTTACCGCGGCGCCATCTCGCTGGTGTGGAATACGAATAAAAATGCATGAGATTTTATGGAATAGAGAACATCGAATGATATCCCACGCCAAATTTATAATTACTAAATCTGTGTACATTTATCTGAAAGCCATAAATTAGCTTTCAATGAAGTTAACTTAGTGATATATTCTTTTTAGCTGGCCTAGATTTTGTCATTCTCTATTATTAAGCAAACTGATTTGATTTTTAGAAGGAATCCCCTAACGCGTACATTATATCCTGGTTCCTACGTGAATATACAAAATTCGAACACAAAATACAAAAGTAACTTTGGTATTCCCGTTTTACGAACACGCGAGAAGCAGATTTATCAGAAAATTGCAGCTAGTTTAGGAAACTGTCATGTGTACAAACATGCAAGAACGTCCTCTTCAAATTCTTCTCATTTCGCCCTGTCATTCTGTTTAATGTAACAGACGTAGCAAACAACGTAGATAGCCTACGGGTACGTTACTTCCACGTAGTCAGCAACATTTTCTATTAAAGTCTGCGAACATGTTCTTTTTTGTTCATTGCTACTAGAAATCTAGTGCATATTGTTTTCTCATGAATTGCGTTCTTTTGTCAGTTTGTTGTTTTACTACTGCCACAAGAGAAAAAGTCTGTCGCAGAACTTTCTATCTACTTCGTGTTAATTGTGACAAACGTTTGCAAAAATGCTTTCATTACATAGAGGCAAGAGGGATACAGCAAACTGGAGTGATAATCAAATGTTGAGATCTAATTATTGGCAGAAGATACAAAACATTAAATTAAGAAATAATAGTAATATAGAGAAATAATTGCAATAAATAATTTTACCGAGTGGGATGGCTTAGGCAGTAAAGTCTATGGGCCGCATTCGGGAGGTCCCGGGTTCAAATCCCGTTGGCCGACCAATCTGACTGAGGTTTTCTCGTGGTTTTCCTCAGTCGCCAAGGTAAATACCAAATTGGATATTTAATACCACGACCCAAAGTTCCACCTTTATCTAATTCAATAGTAAGATGAAAAATAAGTGGTAATAGCGAATTCCATGCCATCTTCTACAGACAACGTAAGCAGTTAGACTAGACGGCACCGTAACACATCTGCACGACACGAAGCAAAAGATCCGGCTGCCATGTACTGGGCCTCATTTTGGGCACGTGACGAAGCAAGACGGCATATTTCAGGGATGAGACCTAGAAGCCTAACTGTCCGCCTTCCTATGTGGGGGCGTCGGTTGGACTGAACGGCACCGTTTTGCCATCTGCACAGCATGAAGCAGGTGGTTGCAGGGATGAGACCTACAAGGCTGTCTCTCTTTATATGGGGGCGGCGGTTGGACTGGGCGACATCTTAGCAAAAGATTCGGTAGCCATGCGCTAGGGTCCCTGTTACACGTGACGAAGCGGGTGGTTACAGGGATGAGACCTAGAAGGCTAACTGTCCAAGGAGTTAAAGCAACGTAAAATAAAATAGAGTAAAAGAAATAATATCTGTATATTAAATCAAAGTACAATGTAATAAGCCTTTTAAAGAGTTGTTCTAGAAAGAAAAAGGTCGTTAGCGAGTCGTTTTAAGGAAAGTCATTAGCAACAGCCGAAGTAGCGAACGCGTCAGTATAAAAATTCCTGGAATGCAGTTTGAACAGTCACGTATACCAGAACTCCGTAAAAGATAAAGGTAATGAAATTCTGAGATTCTCGGAGGTACCCCTTAGCAATAGGTAACAGACACACACGTAAAAATTGTAATATTGACTCTTGTAAGAATGAACTTGGTGGGAGAGTTCTAAAGTAGACGGAGATTTGATATAAGTGCACGCAATCTTTTCGTATACACATTCGTCACTCTGAATACTTGTGACGACTCGTGTGTTATTTTAAGCGCTCAGAGACGCGCTTCTAAGTTTTAGCAGTAACTGCGAAAGGTTTTGCCGATAAATATTTTAGCAACTCACGGTAAGTTAAGCTTCTATTATCTTTTATTTGGGAAACAGTTATTTCAAACCGAAAAATTGATACTGCAAAAGTTAGTAGGTATACTAATTCAATTTTTATAGTTTAGAGTGTTGGCATTCATAATCAGCTTCATTATTTATTTTCAAAGGGTCGGCAACTCGCTTCAATAGCTCAAGTATCAGATCACATTACATTTCTCAATTAATTTAAACTGGTGTCATCCTTTTACAACCACTCACGTATACCCTGAGAGAAAGATCTTGTAACCAGCCAGTGTAGCAGCCGGCAGCAGAATAAACAGCGATAGTGGAAATGGCTTAAAAATGGCGCTCATAGTGGTGCAAAACGGTTTTAATGTTTATAAACGTTTGTCGCAATATCGTGGCTTTGAAATGCTATACTGTAAGTATGACATCACTAGAAAAAAAATGAATGGTGCTATAGCACTTCAAAAGATTAAAATGTTCAAAATAATTGCAGCTAATATTTCGGAAACGTTTAATCTAATTTATTTTTACAAGATCTGTTTATCTCTTAAGCTTAACCGATTATAGAAATAATTCAAAACCTCTACAGAACGAAGAGAACCTCAAAGGCTAAACGTTCAAGATGTATATTCTGTTAGTCAGAAATATCTTAGACATATCATTTATTTAAAATCATTTATAAATTTTCAAAAATAAAAAATGACAAAAAGTTTTCCATACAAAGGTAGTTTGGTCTGGGGAATTTTGTGTTACGTTGTGTGATACAGTACTGTAACAAATGACATCACCACATTGCGAAAATACACATTATTTATCACTAGGCACACAATAACACAAACGTTACACTTGAGTCCCTTTGGTGCGCACTCGGAATACAACACAACTGGTCCGTCGAATCAAATCGCAAATGAACTGCCAAACTGCACGATTCACAACTGATTGCTGAGTTACAATTCACAATTGAACTGCACTGTACACTTCGTCACTTCTAACAGAAATCAACTCAACTGAACAGCGGTCCCTTATATAGACCTCCCATACAAAATGGAAGTTTCGAGAACATCGACGTACTAGAAGATGCCGAAACGAAGGTTCCGGAGCAAGTAAGCGGCACATAAAGGGGCGTTTTATTCCACACTCTCTGTTATTCTATTGTTTCCGTGCTGACTGTTGTTCTGACCCCGGTACGGGGGTACTTACCGGCCTTGCTCGCGCGTGCAGCACAGTGTTTTGTAAATTTAGGACCTGCCCCAAGGTGTTATTTACGTACACGTTATACAACTGCGGGGTCACCTGCGACCTACATAGGTCTATTATGGCTACCACCCCCAGAAAGAAGGGATGAAGTGAAGAAGCCACAGAAGGCTGCAGGCAGACAGGTCACAGAGACGCTCGGAAGTCCCTGACAGTCCCAGGCTCGAGGGTCCTTACCACTACCTAGAGAGAGCGATAGAAACTAATGAACAAGCAGCCCTCTAGTGTCCTCGGGGAGTACTGCTCCCTTTGAGCAAGCATTCGGCACCACAATACACCACGCGACCTAGAAGCACATCTGAAATATGAGAAGGAAAACAAATAAAACGGGAATGATGAAAAGGAAATCTTTGTAGACACCACACCTGTATTCGCCTACCGACCAGGGAAACCAAAGATCAGAGTGGACGGAAAACCGGAATCGAACCCGGTTACCACGAAGCCATCACGCTCGGTAATCGTTTTATTTATTTTTAATGATGGTTTTTGTACTGTTGATATTTTAAGGAATAAAGCAGGTATATGCAAACCTTGATAAGGAATGGTAAAACGGAAATCAAATGGAAAGAAAGGGGAAATGTGATACTTGTATTTATGTATGTATTGTATATCAGGATTATTTGTGTATGGTTTTCAAACACTAATTGTGTCATCAACTTTGCCTTTAGTATTTCAATATTTTAGATTATTAAACACAATTACATTTATTGCTATAGCGAGAGATAAGCAGACGTTGAACACAATTTCAATAAAGAGATCGACTTCCCAATAAAAGATTTTATGTGTTGCACTCACATGCCTTTCTCTATTCTTGTACAAACTATTTTTACTAATACTTATTCTCCATCTAGCCATGTAGGTGCAAAGGGAATATGGTAGGCTTTAAGCGATTGTCAAATGTTTTATGAGCTGGCTGCAATGTGCATTATTCCATTCTCTTTATATGTCCAGGACATAAAAAAATGAATAACGAATTCCCATTTGAGAAAAAGTATAAGTATTGCAAAATTTAAGGGAATAACAAGCAATATGTCGGAAATGATTCAATCCACTATAAAAACCATATGTATGTTTTAACGAGATCTACCTTGTTGTATGTACCTATATAAAAATAGTCTATCACTTATGGTTTACCAGTTATGCAAAAGCCATTCAGATAGAAGAGGACATTTGGCGACATTTCCAGAAAATTCAAGCTATGAATTTCATTTGCCATGCATATATGCTAAATATGATATTTTAATCAAAATTGAGCTATTTTTGAGAAAAACTAAGTTTTCGAAAAATGTTCTATGTAAAGGGTAGTCTGGGGTGGGGTATTTTCTTGAAATTCTTCGTGTCGCATCTTTGAAAAATACTTAACCTAAATACCAAGTTTGCTATTTATTCGACGTTTCGTTTTTGAGTTATGCTGTTCACAGACACACACACACATAAGAACCTTTTTCTAAAAGAGCATTCTTTTTGGATTCAGGGGGCTTCAAAACATGTAGTTCAGATGATATCTTGGTATCGAATTTTGGGTGGAATGCAATACTGCAATTAAATAATAATAGGGCTTATATATATATATATATATATATATATATATACACTACGCGATCAAAAGTATCCGCCTGAAAAGACACCTGCCTGAAAATGACGTACAAATTCGTGGTGCCCTCCATTGGTAATGCTGGAAGTCAATATGGTGTTGGCCCACCCTTAGCCTTGACGACAGCGTTCACTCTCGCAGGCATACTTTCAATCAGGTGCTGGAAGGTTTCTTGGGGAATGGCAGACCATTCTTCACGGAGTGCGTAACTGAGGAGTGGTATCGATGTAGGTCGGTAAAGCCTGGCACGAAGTCGGCGTTCCAAAACATCCCAAAGGTGTTCTATAGAATTCAAGTCAGGACTCTGTGCAGGCCAGTCCATTACAGCGATGTTATTGTCGTGTAACCACTCCGCCACAGCCCGTGCAGTATGGGAGGTGCTCGATCGTGTTGAAAGATGCAATCGCCATTCCCGAATTGGTCTTCAACAGTGGGAAGCAAGAAGGTGCTTAAAATATCAATGTAGGTGTGCTCTGTGATCGTGTCACGCAAAACAACAAGGGGTACAAGCCCCCTCCAGGAAAAACACGACCACCTCCGAATTTCACTGTCGACACTACACACGCTGGCAGTTCGCCATATCCACACCCTGGCATCGGATCTCCACTTTGTGTAACGTGATTCGTAACTCCTCACAACGTTTTTCCACTGTTCAATCGTTTAATGTTGACGCTCCTTACACCAAGCGAGTGGTCGTTTGGCATTTTCCCTCATGATGTGTGGCTTACGAGCAGCCGCTCGACCATGGAATCCAAGGTTTCTCACCTCACGCCTAACTGTCATAGTACTTGAAGTGGATGCCGATGCAGTTTGGAATTCCTGTGTGATGGTCTGGATATTTGTCTACCTATTACTCTTTACGATCCTCTTCAAATGTCGGCGGTCTCCGTCAGTCAACAGACGAGGTCGGCCTGTACGCTTTTGTGCTGTACATGTCCCTTCACGTTTCC
This sequence comes from Deroplatys truncata, assembly GCA_030765065.1. Taxonomy (NCBI): domain Eukaryota; kingdom Metazoa; phylum Arthropoda; class Insecta; order Mantodea; family Mantidae; genus Deroplatys; species Deroplatys truncata. The sequence continues at coordinate 267,124,866 of CM060976.1, forward strand.
ACTTCACTATCACATCAGAAACAGTGAACCTAGGGATGTTTAGGAGTGTGGAAATCTCGCGTACAGACTTCTGACACAAGTGACACCCAATCATTTGACCACGTTCGAAGTCCGTGAGTTCCACAGAGCGTCCCATTCTGCTGTTTCACGATGTCTAATGACTACTGAGGTCGAGGATAATGAGTACCAGGCAGTAGGTGGCAGCACAATGCACCTAAGATAAAAAGCGTATGTTTGTGGGGTGTCCGGATACTTTTGATCACATAGTGTGTATATTATTTATATGTGTTGCAAGAATTTTTAAATTACGTGAATATGTTTTACGACCGATAGCAACCAGACAATACCTTAAATAAACAATTTTCAACTATTGTGATTGTTAAGAGAAGTTCACTGAGATAGGAGAGGCTTATAGGGAAACGGGAAAAGTGTGTTAATTCACTGCACGATTGTGAAATATTCTCAACGAGATGTTACAAAAAATTTATTCATAATAACATAACGAAGGCTTACAAGTAATTAAACAATGTATGTTGGTTAACCTTTGATTCAATTGTCATATATTCATTGTTAAAGCATCTTGAGCAAAGGAATAAAACACATTGTAGTGAAAGTTCATTTATTGTATTTATATAATAAATATCTTGCCTTCCAAACACGGAAAGCCTGAGATATGATTCAATGCTGCCAGGACTAAGAGTTAGTAGAATTTTAAATATATCAAAATATAAAGTAGTTGGTGTATTATTTCGTTATTTGCCCCACGTTTTGGGCGCCAATTTGAAGTAGGTTGTTGCTTCACGTATGGAAAGCCAATTTGAAGTAGGAGTTGTATTGTATTTCGACTGTTGGGGAGCCGAACTTGAAGTAGTTGCCTTCAAGTAGTAGTACCCGGTAGCCTTCGTTCCAGATTTAAAAAATATTAACTTTGTAATTTGACTGTTTCTTTAAATATTATATATTTATGTTTGCCTCGGCTGCGTCAGTATTATTGTTAGAGACATGGATTTCTTTGCAAGGCGTGGTGCGGCTGAAGAATGTAGGCTTACACAGATTATAATTTTTAATTCACTCCTTTTATTAATACTTGATACGATTTAAATAACACTTCACTGATATAGAGAGCTGTAAGATTCTTTTATTAATTACTTGCACTTTTTAAACACGTAAACTATTTTTGTTTCACACTGAATACGTATTAAATTTCTCGAGGACGCATCTCGCGTCAGGTTAGGAACACTGTCTACAACCAACTATCTTCTAAGTTTGTAAATTTTGCTTAATTTTAGTTTCTGATTGGATAATCCTAGTCCAATAGAATACCTTCATTTCACTAAAGCTTTTTCTGGTTGTTAATTGCCTATTTTATAAACTGTCACTAAAATTACATTATTGCTTCCAAGAATTACAAGTAGTAGTGTTAAACTTTAAAATTCATTATTACCTGAAGGTTACCTCATTGTTACCTCATTTTTAGCAGCTTTTAACCTATTATTCTCACAGCTCCTACATTATAAAATGACGTAATACATTCACATAATGTTGTTACACATGTATACAATAATATATAATGACTGTAATATACACTTTTTATATCTTGTTACATACACATTACTTTAAGTTGTGCTGTTATATTTTATATTATATAATTTGACTCATTTCATTTCAGTGTTAAAAGTACTACCTCAAATAATATAATTGACAAAATGAAACGTTCAAATATTTCGCTACGCATTACACATGCTAAAACCCACAAAAATAACTGAAAAAAATTATCTGGAAAGTCAATTCTATCAAACTAGTCTTGCCATAGCAACTTGCGTGAGAGGCGTGGTAAACTTAAACCGAGCATTTTTTGGTACACAGCATTCATATCTGCAAGAACGGTCAGAGCACCCACCAGGATCCAGTGGCACCTCTTCGTCTTCACTCACACCAACCCTTATTTAATACTACTTCAGCGCTATCCAGGCAAACTGTATTTCCTGATGCTCATGGGACATATATACCTTTAAAATAAAAGTCGTAAATTTACCTCAGTGAGTTGCAGATTACTAAAAATGTGATATGTTTCATTCTTCTTTATAAAATCTTATTACTGCTTGTTAATAGAAATAAACTTTCATGCATATTTCGTTCGCAGTCGAGACACTCAATTCTTCTCTCTTCCTATCGCTCTCTAATGCGTCGAACTCAGGATTCTCCTCTTCTCACTAGATAACCGCTGCTTGAATTCGCTAAGGGAAAATCTGAACAGAACAAAATCGATCCCACTCAGAGATCAACCTTACTTTTGCACACGAGAGGCGTTTTCTTAGTTATACAACAGTTCCACCCGCGTCCCGATAGGAGTTCAGTTCCAAAGTTGCTCCCACACCACGCTCTGCAACCAGCCACACGACAGCCGCACCGGCGCCGAAACCAAATACTGTCTAAACGGGAAACAAGCAGGTGAGGTTCATAAATTCATAATATTTTCGAAAAATGCTTGAGATGAAACTCAGTTGTTTTAATTCCTGACTGCATCATTATCCACGCTTCTATGAAGTAATAGATATTCCTTTGTAACTGTTAAATCAAAGAAACAGCGACACTTAAAACCGTTACCGGTTAAAAATAAGGCATATCACATCCCTATGATGCATGTCTTCGCTACTGAAGAACAATAAATATGTCGGATGTCTTACAAGGCACGTTATCCACACGTCACACCTTGTGGACGCCTTTCGACGTACACGACGGGACTCTTGTTACAACGGTCATTCATCATCGTGCTGGTCTAGTCCGTGACAAAACACTGGTCTCCTGCCCCGCGCTCTTTGTCACTGTCCGCAATATGAGGTAGAAATGCACCGCATGCACTGCAATCATATCCTCCTTCACCAGACCTTGCAAGGGAGAAACAGACAGTGTTTTGTTTAAATATTTCACTGTGTAAAGTATGTTAATTTCTCTACCACTCTCCTATGGTACGTAGAGGATGTATTATATTCCATTCAGAAACGCTATAGCGACGTTATGACTCTCGCTGAATCCAAATAGCGCATAACTCAAAAACCGAAATTCGGTTAAATACCAAACTTGGCAATAAAGTTCAACGTCTTCCAAGGATGAGATATAAATGTTTTAAACAAAATCTCCCCCCTAAACTATCGTTTACACGGAAAAATAATTATTCCTTATTTTCTCAAAGACAGCTAGATTACAATAGCATGTTTTAAGTATTTACACAACAAATTACCCAGAAGTCGCCAACCTGACGTGTATATAACGGTTGTTGTTTCAAATAAATGACTGTGGTAGAAAGTACCAATCTTATAAAGTTTAAGTTTGAAGTTTGACGATGCCACGTTGTTTAGTAATAGTTTGCGCAGCCATCAATAGTGAACTCTCTCAGCGAATTTGTAAACATGGATAAAACAGGCCATCGTTATGTGATACAATACTTTCATTTGAAATGTCTTAGTCCAACTAATATTAAAGCTGAGCTAGATTCTACTCTGGTGGAGTCTGCTCCTTCGTTTACAACAGTGAAATATTGGGTGTTAGAGTTTAAGCAACCCGTACAGGCCGCCAAGACGAACAACGCAGTGGTCGACCAAATGAGGTGACCACGCCAGAAATTGTGAAGAAAATCCACAAAATTCTATTGGATGACCGTCGACTGAAAGTGCCCTAGCTAGGCATTTCAAAAGATGCTGTACATCGCATACTAACTGAAAATTTAGACATGAGAGAGCTGTGCGCAAGATGCGTGCCGCGTTTACTCAAAATGTAAAAAAGCAGCGTCGTGAGAACCTTTCAGTGGAGTGTTTGGCGATGTTTCGCTGCAATAAAGCCACGTTTTTGTGTCGATTCATAACCATGGATGAAACATGGGTCCATCACTTCTCATCTGAGACGAAGGAAGAGTCAGAACAAAGAAGGCGAAGACAGTTCCATCTGCAGGCAAGGTCATGGTGTCAGTTTTTTTGGGATGCGCGTGATGATAATTTTCATTGATTATCTTCTAAAAGGTAAAACAATCAATGACAAGTATTATGCAAACCTATTGCAGCGTTTGAATGAAGACATCAATCCAAAACGACCGCATTTAACGAAAAAGAAAGTTCTATTTCATCAAGACAAAGCACCAATTCACACATTCATTATCGCCATGGACAAAATCAATGAGTTAAAGTTCGAAATGCATCCTCATACGCCCTATTCGCCAGACTTAGCCCCTCTGATTATTTTCTGTTTTCAGTTGAAGAAATTGCTTGGTGGTGAAATATTTGCCAACAATGAAGAGGTGGAGTCTGCAGTTGATGGCTATTTTTCAGAACTGGATGGTTCTCCCTATAAACAGGGTATCGAAGCTATTGAACATCGCCAGGAAAAGTATATCCAGCTGAGAGGAGACATTCTAGAGAAATAAGGATGCTTTTTCCCAAAATTTTTGCGTTTTATTTGGTAGTTCGGGTACTACTGGGACAGCTCTCGTAAATGTATAGCTTGAATTTTCTGAGAATCCTCTCCTTTTTATTTTTATTATTCAGCAGTAACACAAGTGTAAAACATTCTGATGTGATACATTCACATGACCTGCCCTGCACTCTATCTTTATTATTGGGTATCAAGGAGACGAAATGCAAGTTAATTGCTTTCAATCTTTTTACGACTCTTACTCGTAGAAACAACATTGAGTTCTTGTGTCTCATCGCTTCCGGCGGTGATACAACAGATTCTTCAGTCCTCGCCGGCCTGAAGAGTGGACAGGAACGACTGTCCACCTACATGATGTCAATTGAACACGCTGTCCTCTTTCCGAGTACACGATTCGGCCACCATCGTCAAACCTCAGCGCACCTCTTGAGTGGCGCTCAACAACAATACCAGGCTCAATGCATTAAAGACTAATAAAGTTCCTTACCCAATTCCGTCACTCCCCGGGGGGCAGTCAGGACCCTAGCATGGTCATGGCTGTCTCCCGGACATTTTCACACCGTCTGCCAGCAAATAAAAGCTGGCAGTTACCTTCCGCTTACTATCGGGGGTGCTCAGCGGAACCCCACCACCTTTCCTGACTTCTCCTATCAACATCCCTCTCCATAAATTCCCTCCTACGCCCGTCCACTACGCCCCATCCCCGAAAAAAAGGTTCTGTATCCATTTCATCAATCGTGAGCGATCTGAATGCTAGTTGCCACATCAAATCGGTACCTGTTTGTTCAATTTTCCCTTTCAACTTACGGCACTTTCCCATACTGAACTAACACATTCCGTAAGCAGTTATTTGGAATTCTAAGCGGAATGTTTAGAATACCTTGTCGTGGTAACTTTCGTGTTATCTTATTTGCTGAGCGCCTGTTATTGTATTACTAGTTTGAATTTGGAGTTCTTTGACCTCCGGCTAGCTATTATTACAAGTCGAGCAAATCTCTTAAACAGGGTGTGTAAACGGAAAGGAGTTGTTACTAAAAGATAACACTGATAAAAGAATTTGTTTTTACACTTTTATTGCCGTCACACTTCTTTAATTTCACATAATTACTCTTGATACACGCCCGACTGAAACTGTTATATTTTCGAATGTAACTATAATCACTTATTTGCCGCACATTATTAATTCGAGTATTTCACATTTTGTAACTAGCTTTACGACGCGAGAGATTCTGTAGAACTGCGCGACGTGTAATCCGTGAATGATTCTGTTGAACTGTGCGTTACCCATCTCTGGCATGGAATTTATACTCCCTCACCCCGATATGCCTAAACATTATAACAGAGCTGCTATTGGTTAATAAAGCGCGCCAACATTAGCGTCTATTTTTATATCCAATCAAAATTACGAACACATATGCTCTAGGGAAGATATTCCCTCCTTTTCTAAACAAAGGCGCGCTACTCTGACGTCATTTGTTTGTCTCTTATAATTGATAAACAACTCACCCTCTCGCTCATTGTTGCCCGCTCTTATTGTCAGTTTCAGTGAGGCCGTGTAAACTTACTTCCTAACAATGCTTATAATTAACAAACATCTCAAATCAATGTCATACAATAATGTTAATTTACACTACAATCACTCTGGCATTCACAGTGTTGTGATATAAATTACTGCCTCAACGTACTGTAATGAGATCATCTTCAGCGGCAGTTGTAGTTGCCGCAATTGAGTGTTCGATTATAGACTCATCGTTGGTGTTGTAAACTGTGTCGTTCATAAACTTGATGTAAGCTACACTCTTGTTTTCCTACTAGTTGAGTGGCTAATAAATCCTTATCTTTAACAGGTAGCACTTCGTCTATCCACCGATGTATATTCATTGTAGAGGGACGTTGATTATCATTGTTAAATCTTGACTTTAGCGTGTTTTGACCACAATAATACATAAGGCAATTACATAATAAGGCAATCGCAGAAAACTGCCCAAACACGAAGAAAAACGTGAATTGTTACTATGTACTACACAAGAATAAAGCCATTTATCTCTCTTAAACACACAATTTATTTCTTAGTTTATAATTTATTTCCCTTACTTACCTTTGTGGCTTCAGCCACTTCCGAGTTATGTGTTATTATTGGTTTGAATGTTTCAACACCTCATTTTTATTTTCTCTACCACGTACATAGAGGTAGAGAAGCTTTCAATTCCACCAAAATTTCTATAACGAGATGTCACACGAAATGCATGTTTTGAGGCCCCTGAAAAGAAGCATTTTTAGAAAAAGGTCCGTGGGTGTGACGGTGAACAGCATAACTTAAAAATGAAAAATCGGATCAACACCAAGCTTGGTATATGGATTCAGTTCCTTCTAAAGATGCGATACGAAGATTTACAAGAAAAAAACCTTTATATGGAATATTTTTCCAGAATTTTTATTTTCTAAAAGTTGCTTTAACCACTTTTATTAAAATACCACTTATTAATAATATTAACATGACACATGAAATGTATATTTTAAATTTTCTGAAAATAGCTTATGTAGTTCATTCGGAAGGAATCTTGTATAAGAGGTAAACGTTTAGTGATAGACGAATATGTACTACACAAGAAATGTAGATCTGATTAAAACACACACTTTATTTAAACTAATCTTTTTTGTGGCATAAGCGAATTCCGAGATATCCGTTATTAATGGCTGGAATTGCTCATTTATTGGTCATTCTTTTAAAGTCCGTCAGTTGTTTCTCGTGATGTCATGGAAACAGTATGGAATTTTAAGGCCAGCATATAGCGTCCAGTTGTTAAACATTTGACTATCGCTGTTCTCTATAACGAAATGTGTAATGTAGCCGTTTCTGTAAAGTTTATTTGTATTAAAATGTAGTAGACAGAGGAATAAATCTTTGTAAGAATAATTTGCACACAGGAAGTCATGTGAATGTAACACATCAGAATTGTTTTTCTGTGAAATGAAAAATTTGCAGACATTGTAGCATTTTAAAACTATATTTAATATATATGTATTGTCTCTTTATGTAATTAAAGAAAACGCTTCAATTTACAAGACTACACAAAAAACTAGAAGTGTAATTTTTATTACAGTATCTGTGAGTTGTTTAAATTCTCCCCATTTAACTTCTCTGCTAAGATCAGTATAGCGTAATGTTTAGGTCAATTGCAGCATCCCTTTAAGAGCAATTAATCAGTAGAAAGAAGGGCCATAGGTTATTAAAATTCCTTGCCTAATGTGTTACATTAAAGGCGAACACAGCGCCCTGAAACCATAGCGTCCGTGTAATGAAACGTTGCTATGCAATTTAAAAGTGGGCAGAATAATTAAAGCTCGAAGGTGCGAACAAAATTATTGCCTTGTCCCCAAACCGCACTGCAACCCCCAAAAAGTAGGTAATTACCAGTTTTTAATTAGCGGTACAAAGTGAGGCCCGCAATCGTCGCATAATTATTCTTAACTGGCGCCCCCACCTGGACATAACCACACCACTAAATTGAATCCTTCCCTTGCCGCAAGTGACATAGTCAATTTCATAATGCAGCTGTTGACTGCCATCAAAACGCTACCTCTCGAGTCACAAATCCAATCTTGGGCGTTACCTAATGTTATATATCACAGGGGTGTGTGCAAATGTATGGCATTTCTAGTCGGGGGTGGATTATCGAACCTGCACATTAGGATTAGCGGTTCTACATAGTCGCAACGGTCTTAGAACCCAACTTGATGTAAACATATGACGTCATTAGGTGATACGTTGGAAAGCAAAGAACAACATAGCATTTTGTGCCTTTGTCTAGGTCTCAGTATTACTTCGCTTACGTAATCTAGTTCATTTCACTAAACTGTCACCTCACTAATGTGATGTAGATAAGTTTTAACTGTCAATTTACTAAGTGTTGATTGCCACTTCACTAATGTAATTTAGTTCAATTTCACTGTCGTTTCACTAATGTGATTTAGTTCAATTTTCAGTGTCAATTCACTTAATTGTCACTGTGACTTTATTAGTGTGATCTAGTTCAACTTTCACTGTCACTTCACTAATGTGATCTAGTTCAACTTTCAGTCCCTTCACTAATGTGATCTAGTTCAAATTTCAGTGTCAGTTCATTTAATTGTCACTGTGACTTTATTAGTGTGATCTAGTTCAACTTTCACTGTCACTTCACTAATGTGATCTAGTTCAACTTTCACTGTCACTTCACTAATGTAATCTAGTTCAAATTTCAGTCACTTCACTAATGTAATCTAGTTAAATTTCAGTCACTTCACTAATGTGATCTAGCTCAACTTTCACTGTCACTTCACTAATGTGATCTAGTTCAACTTTCACTGTCACTTCACTAATGTGATCTAGTTCAAATTTCAGTGTCAGTTCATTTAATTGTCACTGTGACTTTATTAGTATGATCTAGTTCAACCTTCACTGTCACTTCACTAATGTGATCTAGTTAAACTTTCACTGTCACTTCACTAATGTGATCTAGTTCAACTTTCATTGTCACTTCACTAATGTGATCTAGTTCAACTTTCATTGGCACTTCACTAATGTGATCTAGTTCAACTTTCATTGGCACTTCACTAATGTGATCTAGTTCAACTTTCATTGGCACTTCACTAATGTGATCTAGTTCAACTTTCACTGTCACTTCACTAATGTGATCTAGTTAAAATTTCAGTCACTTCATTAATGTGATCTAGTTCAAATTTCACTGTCACTTCACTAATGTGATCTAGTTCAAAATTCACTGTCACTTCACTAATGTGATCTAGTTCAAAATTCACTGTCACTTCACTAATGTGATCTAGTTCAAAATTCACTGTCACTTCACTAATGTGATCTAGTTCAAAATTCACTGTCACTTCACTAATGTGATCTAGTTCAAAATTCACTGTCACTTCACTAATGTGATCTAGTTCAAATTTCAGTGTCAGATCACTTAATTCTCACTGTCACTTCACTAATGTGATCCAGTTCAACTTTCACTGTCACTTCACTAATGTGATCCAGTTCAACTTTCACTGTCACTTCACTAATGTGATCCAGTTCAAATTTCACTGTCACTTCACTAATGTGATCCAGTTCAACTTTCACTGTCACTTCACTAATGTGATCCAGTTCAAATTTCACTGCCACCTCACTAATGTGATCCAGTTCAATTTTCAATGTCAGTTCACTTAATTCTCCCTGTGACTTTAGTAGTGTGATCTAGTTTAGCTTGCCCTTACGTTTAACTTTTCTTCACCGCGTAGACGCGTAATGAAATTCGCCCTAAGTAACGTCTTCTTCCTACCGTTTCACCCGCTGGGGAGTCTAAAACAAAGTTCAAAGTTCTCGAGTGGCAGCCCTCACTGTGTTCACAAACGCACTCGTAGAACCGTCCTTGATGTCGTATCAAAACGCTATCGCCAACTCACTGACCAGCAAGCGCGGTCGCTTATTCACCCCCTGGAATTTTTCAGAGAGTTCTAGAATAATCGGGAGGCGGGGTGAAGGTGAATTTCCAGACGGCTGTTTATCTCTCGACACCGCTTCTGGTGTTTACGCTGGGCAGGAACGCTAACCTTTTTCTCGCCGTATCTCTTCAAACGACCGGCATGTCGGAGCCATCCAATAGATAGTTCTAGCTATAGCTACGTCACAGTGTTACACCTTAAATATGTCGATTATCTCTGGTTTATACAGTATGCTAATCAAACATACGGTATAACTGAACTAAAGCGGGCAGAACCGTTTCGGATAACGTATTATTTCGAATAATCCATGGCTTTAAGCAACGAGAGGAAGAAAATAATTGTATTCCAAATGCATGTAACACTATTCAAAAAACTACTCTATACAGTATTAAAATATGCACTGCAGTGTTTACAAAGACTGTTTCAAAAAAATCAGTAAATTTTTCTGAGCTTTACTCTCGCAACGCTTGCGAGTAGCTATATCACTTAGCATTATACCTGTTGGTGTTGATTCACTGCTTTGTTTTGTAGAACCCAAACCAGCCTAAAAACCAAAAGTTTTGTGTTATTGATAGTGCCGTAATTGAATATTTTCCCATAAGATTTGAATACGAATTTGAAATGTTTCTTACCTCTACTGCTTTGAACCTCTCAAGCGCTGACCGGATCGAGGTTCTGTTAAATGTATATTACAACACGCTTTCTTCTCACTGACATCTTAAATACAAATAAACCACACTGACCAACGTCAACAGTAAAATAGCAGCGATCCTCTCTGTGCAACCAGTTAACGATTGTTACAACGGTACCATATTTCATTGAATGTAGGGTAGGGGGTAAAGTTAACTGCCTACTATACTAAGAAATCTGTGTTTGAATCTAAGGTTGGGTCGACAGAACATTGCTATGTGTCGCAGCAAGGTTTGAGCACCTTCATTCTTTTCTAGTTCTTTTTTGTCACCGTTTCGGTTAAGCGGGGTTCTACTCTAGTTCCAAACTTTTGATTACTATTAAACAGTAAATAATATAGATACTAAAAGAGAAGACTTTACGATTAGTGTTACTCAGACGGAAGCACCTCCAGCACTGGAGCACGCACCACACTTAGACAATGCTGGGTCCCTTGTTATTGCAACATGACACCGGGATGAAGGGGAGGCACATAAGGCGACCACATCCTGACGACGACGTGCGCTAGCAAGTTTGAAGTTCCTAACTGGCGGAGCCGGAATGAATCAAATCGTCCCCAGGAAGAGGCCCTATGAGGGAAGCCAAACGCCAGGGAGAAATCTTTACACAGCGCATATTTCACAATGCGCCAGCCCTCATCGCCTGGTCCGTGAAACAGATTAAAGAAGTGATAGCGACAGGAAATGATGGGCAGAACAAAGTCTCAAAGGTTGCCTCGGAGCCATCTGGCTCGGTGAGAAGGTTGTAGCTTGTGTTTAATTCTGTGTTGTATCGTTCACTCCTCTTCATGATGAGCAGTCAATAAGACGATAAAGATGGTGTGCTGTTAGCTTGGTGAAAGGTGAAATAGTAAAGTATTATAAAGGTAAGACATTAAAAGCGGGGAGAAAGCTTTAAATAAACTAATGGAGGAGAATCAAAATGTCGTTGGGAACAAAGTTGTTAAAATAACTGCAGGCTATATGCTTCCGAGTGGAGCGTTACGTGTGCGTGTAAAAAACTAAAGGAAACGGGATCATTTGAACATCAAGGAAGAAAAGAAACCGATGTAAAGCAGAATTATAAAACCGAGATGAATTTACCGAATGTGCTATTCGAAGGAAAGTGCCCGTTTGCATTACTAACAAAGAACCTCGAGCATTAGACAAGGGATGAAATTCGCTCAACGATGAACCTACCTATATTCGTTTCTTTTAAGTAATATTTTTTCATACCTTATTGCTACACATTTTATTTACGTTTGTGAAGAGAAATACAATTAAATGTCAACTAATGGTTGGATTTTCATGATAGAGCATTTGGCTGCCGTCCCCTTCACAGTAGTCCCCTTGGGCAGCTATGCACCTATTCCTGTGCCTCGTGCATTTTTGGAATGCACCCTGGAAGTCTCATTCTTGAAGGGTGTTGAGCACCTGCTGGGATTCGCGTTAGATCACCTCCAACGTGCCGACCCTTCAGCGTCAATTTCATCTTGGGGAAAAAAAGACGTTTCTGGGGGCCAAATCTGATGAATACAGGGGTTGAGGAAGGAGGACCATTTTGTTACGAGCACAAAACTGGTGTTGCGAGAGCTCTATGAGCTGGTACCTTGTCCTCTTGTAGCATTCAATTTTTCTCTGCCCACTTGTGGTCGTTTCTGACGAATGTCCTCTGTGAGACATCACAGTAGTCACTGCTTCACCCGCAGGAACAAATTCACGGTGCGACAATCCCATGAATGTCGAAAAAAACAATGATCACGCACGTGTTTGGCCTCTCGTCGTCCTCCAGCGATGTTCTGCCATTTGTGAAACGTGAATGCCACTCAAAACATCTCGCCCGACTCATTGCTTCGTTCCCGTAAGCTTGTATCAAGTTTCGGGTGCCAATTTTCCGAATTTCACACAGAATTTGATGTTTGCTCACTGTTCCATTTTCGAGTCCATCGTGATTTCGCCAAGGTGAGCGTGCACGAGCTAGTACAAACTTGTGTGACACAGGTATCAATCACGCTATCGCTTTGAAACCTTGTGTAGCTTGTCACCAAAGTCACTGCTGCGCGCGCGGTCAATCATGTAATCCGATCGGTCACAGCAGACACAGTCCTGAAATTTAATGATCGCACCTCGTATTTTAGTGAGTAGATACTTATATTTGTAACATTTTTACTCTTTCAAGAAGTAAAGAACTCTTCTCATGAACTGTTTTCCTTTTCAATTCATTTGATTTGCCAGCTGAAGTATAAAGAACTTATCTTAGTTACCTGACAATACAAAATAACTTTGCACGACTCAAGGCTGAAGTAAAAAAGACAGCATGGAGAAAAAAAACTCACCATATTTTAAATATGTACTGTTAATATTAATAAAATAAAAATCATATGAATGTGAATTCCATTGTTTAGATTGATTATCATGCATCTTATTCTTAAATAAATATTTCATTACCATAAAGCGACTTAATTTATTTTACAGTTATTGAAAATTTACCTCACAATATTCAAACGTGACGTTTTTACTTTCTCCACCAAACTAAATACATGTTTCGAGGCCCCCCTGAACACAAATAAAGCACATCTGGAAACATACCCGTGTGTGTGTGTATCTGTAGACAACATAATTTAAAATCGAAAAGTCAGCTCAATACCAAACTTAATATTTAAGTTTAGCATGTTTCAGGGATGTAAGACAAAGATTATCAATAAAATCTCAAATTACCCTTCGCATGGAAAATTTTCCGAAGTCTTTTTATTTTATAAAGAATGGCTCTAAAAGTTTTCATCAAAATACCATATATTAAAGATATTTACATGACAAAATCTAAAATGTATATCTTGGATTTTGTGGCAATAGCCAATGAAGTCCGCTTCATTCGGGAGGAATTTTGTATAACCTTATAAACTTAGTAAATGTTAAACCATAGTCGAAAACGTAACACAGAAGATCTCTTTAAAACACACAATTTATTTCAAATAACTATTTCAAAAGCCATTTCTGACATCAGTTATTAATGCTTCTAAATGTTAATTACTTGCACATTTTTTAAAGCCTTGTCAACATTCGGTTGTTTCTCGTGATGTCATGGAAACAGTATGGAATTTTAAGGCCAGCATATAGCGTCCAGTTGTTAAACATTTGACTATCACTGTTCTCTTTGTATCTATAACGAAATGTGTAATGTAGCTGTTTCTGTAAAGGTTTATCTGAATTAATATGTACTAGATAGAAAAATAAATTTGAGTAAGGATCGTCTGTAGACTCATTAATAAGCTATTTAGTTTAGAGAAAGTCATGTGAATGTAACACAAAATTTTTGTTATGGTGATTTTTAGATTATAAAAATCGCAGACCCTTAATGAATACTCACAGAAGATATCGTTCAAGGAGACAAATTTTAAACTTTACCGATTGTGATATACCTACAGATTCAGGTGAGTATTGTTTTAACTATCTGCACATAATTGCATTATTATTGTGACTTTATTCAGATTTTCAAAATCACTTTATTTTATTATGCACCTAGCGATGAAAACGATCACTGAACTTCACTAGTGGTACGCCGAGCAACACTCGCTGTACTCACAACTCGGAGAACAGCATTTTATGTCGCATCAACAGCACGAAATCTCGCAATCACTCTCGCTTATATACCGCTGTCGGCGACTTACAGAATGTTCGCGGAAGGCGGGGGAAGAAGGCATCCAGTATTATCTGGTCGCGTCTCCAAGGCATTCCCGGCACTTTCTTTGGGAAGAGGGCCCCACCCTCTCTCCAACCAAAGACGTGCCATTAAGTAATTTCTCTCTTGAAAGCGTTTTACGCTCTCCCGATGTTTTGTAATTCTTATGGAGTCTCTTGTGTATTATTGTTAAACTTTCGGTTTGGAAATAAGTCTAGCCCTTTTGGTTAAGACGATGTTTTCTTTCACGTGGAAAGTAGGAAACAATAAAGATATCGTATTAATGAAAAAAGCAATGAGTTAAAGCTAAAATAATCGTTTTACAATCGTAAAACAATAGGTTTTTGCAGTTGTCCATTTACCGTACGCTATTATAGAATTACACGAAATAACAAAAGTGCTGACGTTAGAAAAGGAATGCCGGTATAGTAAAGTTGGTCAGCTATGACCAGGTGGAAAAATACGCAAAGTGCAAAATACTAATAAATAACGGCAATAAAAATTTATGAAATTACGATAGCCAAAAACACTGATAAAAGCCCTCATTACAAAACAAAAACCATAATAAACCCTTAAGCTACAAAAAGGCACACATTATGAAAATAGGCAATTATAGACACTCCAGAAATCCGAGCTCTTTATATAAGCGCAAAAATATACATATATGAAAGTAAATGTTGGTATTATTTCTTTTGAATATTTTTAAACTCGTATTCGTACAGTAGATTTTCCTTAGATGTTCACGAAATTTCAGTAGTGCATTCATTAAATGCAATGTGTTTTGTTTTTAGTAACTGCCGCAGCAATAATATCTCGAAACTCGGTCCCAAGTTTCCACTCAGGAGGACGTGTATTGTTTCTCAAGAATGGTCGCGTTATCAACACGTTAGCGAACAGCCCTCGTCACGTTGTCCAAATAACAGAGCAGGCACGTTCTGGGGGCCGCGGTTAGAAACGCTCCCTGCCGCTGATTGAAATTCAGGGGCTGACACTTCCCCCCCTCGCTACATTATGCAAAGTTTGAAATAAGGAATGGAACCTCCAGTGGTCGCAAAGCGTTTAAAACGCCCATCTTCGATAGAGAATTCTTCCAAGATTTCTGAAGAAGTAAAAATTGTACACGTAGCCAGAAAAACGAGGTTTGCATACCACCTTGGATGTGGTGAGGTATGTTTCAAAGAGAAATATCTGCTGTGTAACAGTCACATGACTTTCTCTATCCATTCTCGACCAAAACGAGGTCTACATACCACCTTGGATGTGGTGAGGTATGTTTCAAAGAGAAATATCTGCTGTGTAACAGTCACATGACTTTCTCTATCCATTCTCGACCAAAACGAGGTCTACATACCACCTTGGATGTGGTGAGGTGTGTTTCAAAGAGAAATATCTGCTGTGTAACAGTCACATGACTTTCTCTATCCATTCTCGACCAAAACGAGGTTTGCATACCACCTTGGATGTGGTGAGGTATGTTTCAAAGAGAAATATCTGCTGTGTAACAGTCACATGACTTTCTCTATCCATTCTCGACCAAAACGAGGTCTACATACCACCTTGGATGTGGTGAGGTGTGTTTCACAGAGAAATATCTGCTGTGTAACAGTCACATTACTTTCTCTATCCATTCCCGACCAAAACGAGGTTTGCATACCACCTTGGATGTGGTGAGGTGTGTTTCAAAGAGAAATGTCTGCTGTGTAACAGTCACATGACTTTCTCTTTCCATTCTCGACCAAAACGAGGTCTACATACCACCTTGGATGTGGTGAGGTGTGTTTCAAAGAGAAATGTCTGCTTTGTAACAGTCACATGACTTTCTCTTTCCATTCTCGACCAAAACGAGGTATACATACCACCTTGGATGTGGTGAGGTGTGTTTCAAAGAGAAATGTCTGCTGTGTAACAGCCACATGGCTTTCTCAATTCATTCTAAAACAAAACGAGGTCTGCAGGATACATTGGATGTGGTGAGGTACACTACGTGATCAAATGTATCCGGACACCTGGCTGAAAATGACGTACAAGTTCGTGGCGCCCTCCATCGGTAATGCTGGAAGTCAATATGGTGTTGGCCCATCTTTAGCCTTGATGACAGCGTTCACTCTCGCAGCCATACTTTCAGTCAAGTGCTGGAATGTTTCTTGGGGAATGGCAGCACATTCTTCACGGAGTGCGGAACTGAGGAGAGGTATCAATGTAGGTCGGTGCGGTCTGCACGAAGTCGGCGTTCCAAAAATCCCAAAGGTGTTCTATAAGATTCAAGTCAGCACTTTGTGCAGGCCAGTCCATTACAGGGATGTTATTGTCGTGTAACCACTCCGCCACATTCTGTGCAGTATGAACAGGTGCTCGATCGTGTTGAAATATGCAATCGCCATTCCCGAAGGAAGCAAGAAGGTATTTAATATATCAATGTAGGTCTGCGCTGTGATCGTGCCACGCAAAACAAGAGGTGCAAGCCCCTCCAGGAAAAACACGATCACACCATAACACCACCACCTCCGAATTTCACTGTTGGCATTACACACGCTGGCAGATGTTCACCGAGCATTCGCCATACCCATATCCTGCTATCGCATCGCCACATTGTGTACCGTGATTTGTCACTCCACACAACGTTTTGCCACTGTTCAATCGTGTAATGTTGACGCTCCTTACACCAAGCGAGGCGTTGTTTGGCATTTTCCTGCGTGATGTGTGGCTTATGAGCAGCCGCTCGACCATACATGCAGGGTTTCTCACCTCATGCCTAACTGCCATAGTACTTGTAGTGGATCCTCTAGCAGTTTGGAATTCCTGTGTGATGGTCTGGATAGATGTCTCCTATTACTCTTTACGCCCCTCTTCAAATGTCGGCGGTGTCTGTCAGTCAACAGACGAGATCGGCCTGTACGCTTTTGTGCTGTACATGTCCCTTCACGTTTCCACTTCACTATCACATCAGAAAAAGTGGACCTAGGGATGTTTAGGAGTGTGGAAATCTCGTGTACAGACTTCTGACACAAGTGACACCCAAACACCTGACCACGCTCAAAGTCCGTGAGTTCCACGGAGCGTCCCACTCTGCTGTTTCAAGATGTCCACTGAATATGAGGCACGGATAATGAGTACCAGGCAGTAGGTGGTAGCACAATGCGCCTAAGATGAAAAACCTATGTTTGTGGGGTGTCTGGTTACTTCTGATCACATAGTGTATGTTTCAAAGACAAATATCTGCCCTGTAACAGTTACCTGACTTTCTCAATCCATTCCCAACGAAAACGACCCCACAACCAGTTATTTTTGTATAGCTGTTAAATCTGTATTATTTTTACTAGTGACGATTAAGTTGCACAAATATTATAAAGAAACAAAATCTATGTGCATATGTGTGTGTGTGTGTGTTTGTATGTGTGTGTGTGTGTGTGTGTGTGTGTGTGTGTGTGTGTGGGAGGGCGGGAGGAGGGGCGGGCATAGGTTATAGCACACACGTTTATTTCAACTTCTGAATTACTGAAGAACTATAAGCGGTTTATAAGGCTTTGCTGGATTCCTAAAATAACATATTTGCGAAGAAGGCTTTGAATTTTCGTTGAGATTGCCATGGAGTAGAATCAGCTTGTTCTACAGATTATTCATCATCACGACATAAACCTTGTGATTTATCTTCAAGACAATTGATTTCCTTGCTTCATTCAAAGGCTGCCAATATTCTTTCTACCTATTGGTTTAAGTTTTGTACCATTTATTGTGTTTGATCATCCTCTATTTGTTTACACGCTCTTAACATTTTGGTCTTTATTCAGTTATTATTTCATTTAGAGGCTCGATCTCCAAATCTTCTCTTATATCTGCGCTCTTTCACTTTTTTTGCTACTTACTGTACTAAATAGCGGAAGTATTACATTCCACACAAACATTTTCGTTATGACATTTCACTGAAAACGCACGTTTTGATTACTTATAATAGAGCTGGGAAATTTTTCACAAATGGCTAATTAAGCAACAAAATATTTCACATAGGACAGGAAGAATCTTTATTGTGTAGCAGGGTACTGTCTATTTTTACTTTCTCTACTACGTATAGTAAGTACGGGAAGTATTGTATTCCACACAAAAATTCCATACCGAACTTTCACCGGAAATACATGTTTTGAGACCCCCTGAAGCCAAAAAAACATTTATGGAAACATGTCCGTGTGTGTCTGTGAACTCGGAAACGAACAGTCGGATAAACACCAAACACGAAGGTTTTCAAGAAAATCCCCTCACCCCAGATTCCCTTTATATGGAACATTTTTCGAAAATTTTAATTTTCTCAAAAATGGCTCTAGCGATTTTGATTAAAATATCATATGTTTAACATATTTTCATGACAAATGAAATTTATATCTCGAATTTTCTGGGAAAATCTCCAAAAGTATTCTTCATTGTGAACAACGTTTGCATAACTGGTAAACCATAAGAGATAGACAAAATTTTTGTACACAAAAAATGTAGATCGCGTTAAAATACACAATTTGTCATAAATTTGTTTTGTTGAGTGAACCATTTTCGAGATATTGCTTGTTATTCCCTTAAATTTTAAAATACTTATTTTCTAAAATGGGAATTTATTATTCATTTTTTGTCTTGGATATGCAAAGAGTATTAATCTGAGGCAAAGAGAATGGTGCTGCATCTAGCAACCAGCTATTAAGAGATGTCTATGCTTAAAGGCTACTGTATTTCTATATTGCCCTTGCAAATACAAAACAAGGGGAACATAGTACGCCTTAAGCGATTGTCAAATATTTTTAGAATTGGTCACTAGTGTAAAATGTAATTCTCTTTGCATGTCAAAATATCGTTTCTGCAAATGTTTATCTCGATTAATATGAAGTAGATGGAGAATAAGAGTTTGTAAAAATAGTTTGTACAAGAGTAGAGAAAGTCATGGAGTGTAACACATCGGATTTTTTTCTCAAAGTTTAGCAATTACACGAAACTGTACAAAATCCGTACGGAGCAAAGAGGACTGTACAGGCTATTCGTAGAAAATCAAACATATAAATCTTGATTTTCATCTAAATATCTTAAACTTAATGTGACTTTGTCTAGTTTTTTTCAAATGCCACTCTCTCCAAATTTCTATCTAGTTTAACTTCACTGGGAGGTCACTTCACCTTCTTCGTGACGTAGCCTCTTCTTCGAATGATTCACTTCACTCGGGAGTCGAACACAACACCTCCACAACCGTCGCTCCGCAGTGGCACTCGCTGCAGTCACAACACTCGAAGAACCGTTCTTGCTCTCGCATCAGACACGCACTCGTTCACTGTCTGACCTAAGCAAGCAACTCATACTCGAGCCAGAGCGCTCGCTTATATAGGCAGATCATTCTAGAACTGTTTCGACACACGTTCTGGAGGATGTGGGAAGAAAATTCTGCCTATAACGCGCCCCTGTTGACAACGGTGAACAGGCACTTATTGCTGTTTACTCCAACTGCCCGGCGCCGTTAACCTCAGGCCATAGCCGCTGAGTCACAAAATTACTTTTTAATCAAACTGATTGGAATAATTTTAGAGACAATTACAAATTACTTGCTTGTAAACAATTTTTTCTTGTAGACGATAGTTTGGATATAGGATTTTCTTTTGTCGTACCCTCGGAAATGCTGAATTTGAGGCAGTATTTTTAACACTTGAATAATTTCAATTCAATTATATAGTACGTAAATTCAATAAGAACCCGCCTTGAAGCAATATTGTATGTAATAATTTGTAAAATGTATGTAACAGTCGTTGTATATGCTTATATTATTGTATCCATGTGTAATAATGTTATGTGAATATAGTACGTAATTTAATAATGTAGGAGCTGTGAAAATAATAAGTTAAAAGTTGCTAACAATGAGGTAACAATGATGTAACCTTGAGGCAATAATGAGTAAGAAAGCTTAACAGTACTACTTGAGATTCTTGGAGTAACAATAATATAATTTTAGTAACAGTTTATAAAATAGCCAATCAACAACCACAAAAAGCTTTAGTTAAATGAAGGTATTGTATTCGAATAGGATTAGCCAATCAGAGACTTGAAATATAGAAATTTACAAGTTTAGACGGTTGAAATCAATTCAGTTGCCTGCAAACAGTGTTCCTAACCGGACGCGAGACACATCCTCGAGAGATTTAATACGTATTCGTGTGAGACGAAAAAATAATTTTACGTGTTAAAAAGTGTAATTAATTAATAAAAATCTCACAGCTTCGTCGTTAAATGTTGATTGATGCACTCTTGTCTTGACAATCCACGTCGAAAGTCGTAATAAATCACTGCAGGAACTTTTTCACGAGTTAATTCCATGTTTTTGTTGACACGCAATTTTTAAGTTAGTGTAAACAAAACAAATGACGCTCTGTTGACAAAATGTTTGAAGTAGATTGTGGTAAAAAATGTCAAACCTTCCATTGGAAACGTCAGATGGCATTTTTAAAATGAAATAATTATTGATACGGGAAGTTTTGAAATGAAACATCTGCATAAGGAAACATCTTATGGTTCAGTGAATTACGCTGGAAGCATTACTAGCAAAATTTGAGATAAAAATATTCGTATTATAAGGTGGAATATTAATATGCGTCGTGTTTATTTCTTATTATGACAAGGAATAATCGAAAAAAACGTTGATCATTAAGTTTCAGTCACAGATCAGTTTAGCAGTTGCTGTTGTTGTAAAAAAGAAATCCATCATCTCGAGGAAAATGTTATTTTTGTCGTCGTTGTTCTCATGAAGACTCTTGTACAAGTTTCTGCTTACGTTTTGTTTTTCTATTATCAAATATCCTGCGGCGGAATTCCTTTGAATATGAGCGCACTGCGTACTTCAGCTTTCACTGGGTTTCCTTGTTATTGGCTTTCCTTGTTTCGTGTTTTACAATTCGCCGAGTAACACATTCAACAAGAAAGATTATACCTCTGAGCTTTACTTTTCATTTTCGTTACAATAAAATTAATGGGTAAAGCTGGGACGAACGGAGGGTATCTACAACCAGGGTAGAGTATTGCGCGTAGGCTCTCGACCCTTAGTGCTTGACATTTTGAAACGGCAACTCTAGGCCGAGCCCCAGATGTGTAATTATAGATAATTTGATTAATTAATTTTTATTGATGTTAAATCATGCTATGTGCATATCTTTTTCTTTTTACTGCTTGTATAGTTTAAGAAGGGTGATTTAACGATATGTCTGTATTCAGGTTACTAATATTAGAGGAGTTATAAATTGTTTAATGTAAATAATTTAAGCGCTATGTTAAAATACTGTCCACGACGAAATGTCTTAGCTGCAGGAATAGTGTCTTCGAAGGCAGAAAGTCTAGTTTTACGATGTCTCTCTGGTCGCACGGGCATTGTTCATACAGCGAGGGTGTAGAGTTTTTGTTCCTTTATACGATAATTCGCCGTGACCAAGTGAGAGCGACAACAAGCTTAACGGTGAATTTAGGAAAAGCCGCGATTTATGTTAAACTTGGACCAATGAGATCCCTGTAAGTTTATATGAAATAGTGAGACGCGTTGAGTGGCGCTAAAAATGGACCAATAGGAAAGGAAGCAGCCCCAGAAGCCTGCGACTATAAATGGATCTGTTAGGAACAAATTCGTGGTCATTTGTCATTTGGTCTTTTGCAAAACTACAGACAGGGAGAGATGCTGCAGGATGTTTGAGAGATATCGCGCCAAAAGTGAATTAAGACAGTTTTCGCAACACACATAAGGATCGCTACGCATAAAGAGATATAATAAGCATATGTAAACTTCGCGTCATATCCGCGCCGTGTTTCAACAGCAGTGGACAGTGTTTTAACGGCGAAAATAGTGTTGTGTACCATCAGAAGTTGCTGCAGTGTCTCTTTTTAGTAACGAAAGCACGTCTATTTTCTCCTTTACCACCACCCGAGATCTACGTTTCCTTTACTCAGGAAAAGTCCATGCTTCCACATAGTTTAGAAATTACTGCAGCTAGCCGAGGATAAAAAATGCAGAGAACCAGCATACTGCGAACATCTGGAGCCAACGTGGAGGATGCAGCAAGGTACGCCGCCAGCAACGGGCATTTAAAAACCACCACAACACAAGCCAGGAGGAGATGCGGCCGCAATTTAATACCCTTGGGAGTCAGGGAGAGACCCGAAAGTCGACCATATTGTAGCATATGTGTGTGCATTGTCACGTCGGACACACAATTGCTGTGTATAATATATTGTTGAACTAATTATTTCATTTGAGTTCAGTTCTTGTCCGGCGCGGCATATTTCCCTCCAATTCCTAGTCAAGGGGGCTGAAGGCAAGTTGAGGGAAGAGCCTCTTTCCCTGAGAGCGTGGCGTCACCAGTAGAGTAAGTTTAGTGTATATCTTCAGAGTATGTGGATGTGTGTTGCGTGCGTGGTCCGTGTGAGTGTGGGGCATCTCCCCCAGTGTTTGTCTGTAACCTTTTAGAATTTTATGATAAACCAGAAGTATTATTTATAGTGATGTTATGTAACATTTAAAATTTTTTCAGTTGGAAAATGTAAATTCCCATCACATGAGTTGGATTCTCAGCTGAAGATGGGAGAAACATCTCTCGAAAGCGCTCCTGCGATAACATCTAGCGCACATATGTGATGGGAATTTACATTTTCCAACTCAAATTTTAAATAAACCTTTTAGAAATTATGTAGCAGCACCAAGGTAACTTTATAATAAACCAGAGTTAAATGTGAATTTATATGTATTATTTATAAATACCCCACGTCCGTTTTAGCTTTGTGCAGCAAGTTCCTGGTATCTCTCCTATACCTCTGTAGCTACGTCCCCCAGTTACATTTAATATTTTAGCTGCAAAAGTTTTGGCCTCACCCAGGTGTATGCAGATGGCGACGAGCGTAAGTATGGACGGAGTCTTAAGCGGTTCCGGTTCGGACGCATCCGACGCGGCCAAACACACTCAGAAGTCTCTTACCCTCGGCGATCCCCAGAAGAGGCCCACAGCTGTGTCTTGATTGAGTAATCGAAGACCGACCTAAGGGAAGATACCTTTTCAGAAAGCCCGGCCACCCCAACCGCAATACGGCGAACACCGCTGGCTGGATCTACAACCCTTAAACAGATGAGAATGAGCGCGATGATGGGGTACAGGAAATGAGACGTAGGAGAGTAGTGGTAGAAGATGAACAAGTCCAGCATTCGCCTGCCGATCTCGGGAAAACATACAAAAATGTATTAGAATGGCGGTCACCCGGGACCTCCCGAATGCCAGACACTCACGTTATCGCGGAGCCATGGCACTGTTACTAGAGATTGGACGGATCTAATATTCTCGATACCGATACTCAGCACAGACACTTGACACTTTACAAAAAACTGTATAGACGCTAGCTTATTCACTGATTATGTTTTTATTAGTAGTTTTCTGTGTAAACGCATGTAATCAATATTGTATTGTATGAAATTCCGAAATTGTTCCTGGTTCAGATACTCCAATTGGTGGACCTTTTTACTTTCTCTACTACGTATAGTAGGTAGGGGAAGTATTTTATTTCACCCAAAAATTCTATACCGAGATTTCACCGGCAATATATAATTAGAGACCCCCTGAATCCAAAAAAATCTGATGTGTTACACTCAAATGACTTTCTTTACTCTTGTACAAACTATTTTTACAAACTCTTATTCTCCATCTATTTCATATTAATCGAGATAAACATTTGTAGAAACGATCCTTTTAAATGCAAAGAGAATTACAGTTTACACATAGCGACCAGTTCTAAAAATATTTGACTATCGCTTAAGGCGTACTATGTTCCCCTTGTTTTGTATTTGCAAGGGCAATATAGAAATACAGTAGCCTTTAAGCATCGACATATCTCTTAATAGCTGGTTGCTAGGGGCAGCACCATTCTCTTTGCCACAGATTAATACTCTTTGCATATCCAAGACAAAAATTGAATAACGAATTCCCATTTCAGAAAATAAGTATCGAAAAATTTAAGGAAATAACAAGTAATATCTCAAAAATGGTTCACTCAACAAAAAAAATGTAAATGACATAAATCGTATATTTTAACGCGATCTACATTTTTGTGTAGTAAAATTTTGTCTATCTCTTATGGTTTACCAGTTATGCAAAAGTCCTTCACAATGAAGAACACTTTTGGAGACATTCCCAGAAAATTCGAGATATACATTTCATTTCTCATGAAGATATCTTAAACAAATGATATTTTAATCAAAATCGTTAGAGCCATTATTGAGAAAATTAACATGTTCGAAAAATGTTCCATGTAAAGGGTAATCTGTGGTAGGGGATTTTCTTGAAAACCTTCGTGTCGCATCTCTGGAAGATACTGAACCTAAATACCAAGTTTGGTGTTTATCCGACTGTTCGTTTCTGAGTTATGCTGTTCACACACACACACACACACACACACACACACACACACACACACACACACACACACAGACACACAGACACACACGGGCATGTTTCCAAAAATGCCTTTTTTGGATTCAGGGGGTCTCAAAACATGTATTTCCGGTGAAATCTCGGTATCGAATTTTTGATTGGAATGCAATACTTCCCCTACTTACTGTACGTAGTAGAGAAAGTAATAAATGTTCATAAGAATAGTTTTTAGTAATTTATACAATTAAACGATAACGAGTAGAGAAGGTGGTGTGAATGTGATGAATCATATTTCCGCAAGTTTTACATCATTGCAATCTTATTGTGAGGAAAGGTGGAGGGTAATGAATCGTAGCTTACATCTCTATGAACTCTGAATATGGAGCAAGAATTTGAAAGTTGAACTCCGTGGCTTGTGAAAGATGAGTGTTTGCAGTGTTGACTGCGTGGGTAACAAGCTATACTCCAAACATTCATTCTTCTGCAAGAGCCTTGTTACACGAAATTGGGGGTCTGAAAGAAGAATATATTATAACAATTTCACAATTCTGGGCTGCTCATCTTTTTGGAAATTTACCTCACTTGAAGGAACGGAGAACGGCAAACAAATGACTGTTATGGTTAATGTATAATAATTTGAAACATGTATATTGAATATTGCTAGTGACATTCTGTTCTAGATTAACATACTGCGCGGGGTATAATTCAGTTATACGTTGCAAGGGGTTGAGGCGGTATTTTTAACACTTAAATGATTTCTGTCTAATTACATATTATATAATTCAATAACAGCCCGCCTTAAAACAATTTGTGTATGTAACAAGATATAAAAAGTGTATATTACAGTCATTGTTTGTTTATATTATTGTATACATGTTCAATAATGTTATATTAATGAATTACGTAATTTAATAACGTAGGAGCTGTGAGAATAATAAGTTAAAAGATGCTAACAATGAGGTAACCTTTAATGAATTTGAAAGTTTAATAATGCTACTTGTGGTTCTTGGAAGCAATAATTGAATTTTTGTGACCGTATATAAAATAGCTAATCAACAACCAGAAAAACCTTTAGTTAAATGACTATTGGACTAGGATCAGCCAATCAGAAACTAAAATGGAAGAAAATTTACAATTTCAGAAGTCAGTTGCTTGTAGACAGTGTCCCTAATCGGACGCGAGATGCGTCCTCGAGAAATTTAATACGTATTTTATTTTGTGTGAGACAAAAAAATAGTTTACGTGTTAAAAACTGCAAGTAATTAATAAAAAAAATATCTCACAGCTCTCTCTATATCACGAAGTGTTACTAAATTCGTGTCAAGCATTAATAAAAGGAGTGAAGTAAAATTATAATCTGTGTAAGCCTACATTCCTCAGTCGCACCACTCCCTGCTAAGACATCTATGTCTCTAAAAAAATATAAATACTGACACAGCCGAGGCAAACATTACTATATGATATTTAAAGAAACAGTCACGTCACAAAGTTAATATTTTTAAACCTCGGGCAAAGGCCACCGGAAAGTACATTTGGGGCGAAGGATACCGGAAATTTTTACCATACGTGCGGTTGCAACTACTTCACGTTCGGCTCCCCAACAGTCGAAATAGAATACTACTCCTTCAAACTGGCTTTCCATACGTAGCACCCACGAACCTACTTCAGGGTGACAGGTATAAATAGTCAGTCATAAATCAGAAAACATAAAATTTATACTGCTTATGAAACCGAAATTGGTATTATTAAATTATTACTGAAACTAATTGTGTATAATTTAATATAAGGAAACAATAAACAAAAGGAAACCTAAATAATGAACATAATAAATTATATTACGGTACCTACATGCATACCACTGCTGTGATTCGTGACTAAAAAACCCTATCATTTATTAGTGGGTATACAAATTAACCTTACTCAAGCTTATTTTTCTATTTACTACATTTTAATCCAAAATGAACCTTTACAGAAACAGCTACATTACACATTTCGTTGTAGATACAAAGGGAACAGTGATAGTCAAATGTTTAACAACTGAACGCTATATGCTGGTCTTAAAATTCCATACTGTTTCCATGACATCGCGAGAAACAGCTGAATGTTGACAGTACTTTAAAGAATGACCAAGAAATGAACAATTCTAACCATGTTGACTCCGTAACTCAGTTGGTGGAGTATCTGCCTGCTGTGCAAGGGGTTCCGTTTTCGATTCACGGCTGGTGGTGGGAATTTTTCTCTAGTCAGATTATTCCTTATCCTCCCCGGGTCTGGGAGTGTGAATTAAAGTGATAAGGTGTGTGTGTCTTAATAATTAAAAATCAAAAGTGCAAGAAACCCAACGACAAGAGAATACCAGTTAACATCATTGTCAATAGGCAATAAGGTCCAAAGGAAAGGCCGTCAATGAGATCAATGTAGTTAAAGGCGGGGTATAAATGGAAATAACAAAATCTGATGTGTTACACTCACATGACTTTCTCTATTCTTGTACAAACTACTTTTACAAACGCTTATTCTCCATATGCTTCATGTTAATCGAGATGTTAATCTTATTGCTAATTTTCTTGTAGGTGCAAGGGGAATATGGTAGACTTTAAGCGATAGTCAAATGTTTTAAGAGCTGGTTGCTATGTGGAGTATTCCATTCTCTTTGTATGTCAAGGACAAAAAAAGTGAATAACGAATTTCAATTTGAGAAAAAGTATAAGTATTGGAAAATTTAAGGGAATAACAAGCAATATCTCGAAAATGGTTCACTCAACAAAAAAAATGTAAATGACATAAATTGTGTATTTTAACTCGATCTACATTTTTTGGGTAGTAAAATTTTGTCTATCTCTTATGCTTTACCAGTTATGCAAAGATCGTTCACAATGAAGAATACATTTGGAGACATTCCCAGAAAATTCGAGATATACATTTCATTTCTCATGAGAATATCCTAAACATATGATATTTTGATCAAAAAGTTTAGAGCCCTTTTTGAGAAATTAAAATTTTCGAAAAATGCTCCATGTAAAGGGTAATCTGGGGTGGGGGGATTTTCTTGAAAACCTTCGTGTTGCATCTCTGGAAGACACTGAACCTAAATACCAAGTTTGGTGTTTATCCGATTGTTCGTTTCTGAGTTATACTGTTCACAGACACACACGGACATGTTTCCAAAAATGCTTTTTTGGGGATTCAGTGCAGCTCAAAACGTGTTTTTCCGTGAAATCTTAGTATCTAATTTTTGGGTGGAATACAATACTTGCCCTACTTACTATACGTAGTAGAGAAAGTAAAAAATTTCTAACCATTAAGAACGGATGTCTTGTAAATGGCTTACACCATAAAAAAGCTTATTTGAAATAAATTGTGTATTTTTAATTTCTTGTGTAGCACATATTCATCTATCGCTTAACGTTTAAAAAATTAACAAAATTCATTCAGAATGAGGAGGATTTAAAGCCATTTCCAGAACAATTCAAGATATAAATTTTATTTTCGTTGTAAATATAATTTAGCATATGGTATTTTAATCAAAACGTTACAACCAGTTCTGAGAAAATATAGAAATATGAAAAATCTTCAACATAAAGGGTAGTTTATGGTGGGGGGATTTTAGTAGGTACTGAACCTAAATACCATGTTTGGTTTTTATCGTACTCTTCGTTTTTGAGTTAAGCTGTTCACAGGAACACACACACACGCCCAGACCTTTTCCCAAAAATGATTTATTTGGATTCAGGGGGCATTAAAACGTACATTTCCGGTAAAATCTAAGTATGGAATTTTTTTGTTGGAATACCTTCTCTATCTACTAGGTAGACGCAATAGAGAATGTAAAAATGTCACTGTAGCTTTTCCTACTGTATGCTACAACGAAAAGGCTAAACGCAAATTGAAAGCGTATCAGGATTAAGATGGAGTGTATAGAAGAGTCAGTTTTTGTAAGGGTAATTTGTAGACGAACGAGTAGAGAAAGTTATGTGTATGTAAAAAATGCCTAATGTTTTATTCGTTTTTTAATTTCTCTACTACGTATAGTAAGTAGGGGAAGTATTGTATTCCACCCAAAAATTCGATACTGAGATTTCATAGGAAATATATGTTTTGAGACCCCCGGAATCCAAAAAAAGCATTTTTGGAAACATTGCCGTGTGTGTATGTGTCTGTCTGTGTGTCTGTGAACAGCAGAAACGAACAGTCGGATAAACACCAAACTTAGTATTTAGGTTCAGTATCTTCCAGAGATGCGACACGAAGGTTTTCAAGGAAATCCCCCCACCCTAGATCACCCTTTACATGGAAAATTTTTCGAAAATTTTAATTTTCTCAAAAATGGCTCTAACGATTTTTATTAAAATATCTTATGTTTAAGATATTTTCATGACAAATAAAATGCATATCTTGAATTTTCTGTGAATGTCTCCAAAAGTATTCTTCATTGTTAACGACTTTTGTATAACTGGTAAAGCATAAGAGATAGACAAAATTTTACTAAACAAAAAATGTAGATCGCGTTAAAATACACAATTTATGTCCTATACGTTTTTTTGTTGAGTGAACCATTTTCGAGATATTACTTGTCATTCCCTTAAACTTTTCAATACTTTTTCTCATGATTAAGATGGAGTGTATAGAAGAGTCAGCTTTTGTAAGGGTATTATGTAGACGAACGAGTAGAGAAAGCCATGTGAGTATAACACATCAGTTTTTTGTTTTTAAAGAGAGGTTGAAAATGCCCAGAAGAATGTTGGTTGCATGAATGTGCCCAGTGGTGGAGCTCGTGCTGGCCATGTTAACCCTAAATGGTGCTTCCTGCACTCACAGGCTCTTCAACCTCCCTGTTGTCCACTCATTCATTTGGTGCCGCCATAAATTATGAAAGACCACGTGATACAGGATATCGAGTTGACTTCTCTCTCCAGGAAGGATGATCTTGTCGTTTAGTCTGACATAGCGATACACACGTGCCCAGGCAGCAACAGTCACGGATGTTCTTTATTGAACTCTTTGAAAATTACTACATTTAGATCAATAGTTACCTACCTGCTCCGCCCGTTACCTAAGTGGACATAGAACCTAAAGTGCAATCAAATGTTCAAAAATTTAATATGCTCACGCTAAACTATAATTGCAAATATTTTTCATCTATGTATTTCTTCTTAATCGAGATAAACCTTTATTATACGTATACTAATAAGAATACAGTAGGCTAACAGTCAAATTTTTAAAAATCGAGTTGCTTTGTGATACCTTTATAATAACGCAGAATTTTAACACAACTTATTTTAATCAAATTATATAATAAAAAAAATCTGATGTGTTACACTCACATAACTTTCTCTACTCTTGTAAAAACTATTTTTACAAACGCTTATTCTCCATATGCTTCATGTTAATAGAGATGTTAATCTTATTGCTAATTTTCTTGTAGATGCAAGGGGAATTGGTAGGCTTTAAGCGATAGTCAAATGTTTTAAGAGCTATGTGGAGTGTTTCATTCTCTTTGTATGTCCAGGACAAAAAAAAATGTATATGACATAAACTGTGTATTTTAACGCAATCTGCATTTTTGGTGTAGTAAAATTTTGTCTATCTCTTATGGTTTACCAGTTATGCAAAAGTCGTTCACAATGAAGAATACTTTTGGAGCCATTCCCAGAAAATTCGAGATATACATTTCATTTGTCATGAAAATATCTTAAACATATGATATTTTTATCAATATCGTTAGAGCCATTTTTGAGAAAATTAAAATTTTCGAGAAATGTTCCATGTAAAGGGTAGTCTGGGGTGGGGGAATTTTCTTGCAAATCTTCATGTCATATCTTTGGAAGGTACAAACTTAAATACAAGTTTTGCAATCACCTGACTTTTCATTTTTGAGTTATGCTGTTCAGACATACACACACGCGGATGATTTTCTAAGAATCTGATGTGTTGCACTCGTATTACGTTCTCTACCCTTTACAAAAGCTTATTCTCCATCTACTTTATGTGCAAGGGGAATATGGTGGGCTTTAAGCGATAGTCAAATGTTTTAAGAGCTGGTTGCTATGTGGAGCATTCCATTCTCTTTGTATGTCCAGGACATAAAAAAAAAGAATAACGAATTCCCATTTGAGAAAAAATATAAGTATTGTAAAATTGACACAAATAACAAGGAATACCTCGGAAGCAGCTCATCCCACAAAAAAATGCATAGGGCATAAATTGTGTGTTTAACGAGTCCTACACTTTCTATACAGTAAAACTTTGTCTATCTCTTGCGCTTTACCAGTTATGCGAAAGTCATTCAGAATGAAGAGTGCTTTTGAAGATATTCACAGAAAAATCTAGGTATACACTTCATTTGCCATGGAAATACGTTAACATGTGTCTCTTTAGTCAAAGCAGTTAAAACATTTTTGAGAAAATAAAATTTTTCGAAAAATTTTCCATGTAAACTATAATCTGTGTTGTGGGATGTTCTTGAAAAAATGTTCGTGTCCCATCTTTGGGAGATAATTAACTCAAATATTAAGTTTAGTATTTATTGAACTTTTCGTTATTGAGTTATGCTGTTTATAGACAACAACACAGACGGACTTGTTTCCAAAAATGCTTTTTTTTTGGATTCAGGGCACCTCAAAACATGTATCTCGGTATTGTATTTTTTGGTGGAATGCAATGCTTGATATAATAGTAAAGAGAGTAAAAACGTAGATCTCTTTAAACTTACAATTCATTTCAAATAAGGTTTTTGGCATACGCCATTTTCGATATATCCGTTACAAATGGTCCGAATAGTTCAATACTTAATCATCTTTAAAATCCTGCGTGGAAACAGTATGTAATTTTAAGACCAGCATATAGCGTCCAGTTGTTAAACATTTGACTGTCGCTGCTCTCTTTGTATCTATAACGAAATGTGTAATGTAGCTATTTCTGCAAAGCTAATTAATTACATATAAAATAAATCTTCATAAATATAATTTGTATTCTCACTAATACACGAAAGTGTGTTGAGAATGTTATGTGAAGTGAAGGAATTCGTGTAACATAAGATTTTTGGTAGCAACATTGTGTTATCTCTAACGGTTTAGCAATTATACAAAAATTTCTCAGAATGAACAGAGCTTCATAGACTTTTCTTCGAAAATTCCAGATACGTAATTCTTTGTCATGTAAATATATTAAATATACGGTATTTTAATCATGATCGTTTAGAGCAATTTTTAAAAATTAAAAAATATGAATAATTTTCCATGTAAGGAATATTAGGATATAGAGGGGGCATTTACTTGAAAATCTTCAGATTCATTTTTACTTTATCTACTTCGTATAGTAAGTAGGGGAAGTATTGTACTCCACCCAAAAATTCGATACCGAGATTTTACCGGAAATACATGCTTTGAGACCCCCTGAATCCAAAAAAAGCATTTTTGGTAATATGTCCGTGTGTGTCTGTGTGCCTTTGAACAACATAACTCAGAAACGAATAGTCAGATAAACACCAAACTTGGTATTTTGGTTCAGTATCTTCCAGAGATGCGACACGAAGGTCTTCAAGAAAATCCACTTACCCCAGATTACCCTTTACGAGGAACATTTTACGAACATTTTAATTTTCTCAAAAATGGCTCTAACGATTTTGATTAGAATATCATATGTTTAAGATATTTTCATGACAAATGAAATATATATCTCGAATTTTCTGTGAATGTCTCCAAAAGTGTTCATTGTGAACGAGTTTTGCATAATTGGTAAACATAAGAGATAGACAAAATTTTACTACACCAAAAATGTAGATCACGTTAAAATACACAATTTATGTCATATACATTTTTTTTGTCGGGTGAAACATTTTCGAGATATTGCTTGTTATTCCCTTAATTTTTCAATACTTATACTTTTTGTCAAATGGGAATTCGTTATTCATTTTGTTTTGTCCTAGTAATGCAAAGAGAATAGAATGTTCCACATAGCAACCAGCTCTTAAACATTTGACTATCGCTTAAAGCCTAGCAATTCCCCTTACATCTACAAGAAAATTAACAACGAGATTAACATCTCGATTAACTTGAAGCATGTGGAGAATAAGCGTTTGTAAAGATAGTTTGTGCAAGAGTAGAGAAAGTCATGTGAGTGTAACACATCAGAATTTTTTACATGTAAATATATTAAATATACTGTATTTTAATCGTGATTGTTTAGAGCCATTTTTAAAAAAAATAGGAACAATTTTCCATGTAAGGAATATTTGGAAGTAGGGGGGCATTCCTTTGAAAATCTTCATGTGAATTTTTTGGAGTTAGTGAACTTGAATGCCCAGTTCAGTATTTCTCCAACGTTTCCTTTTTGAGTCATGCTGCTCAGATACACAAGAACCTTTTTCTAAAAATAATTTTTTATTTAAGTGGCCTCAAAGCGTGTTTTTCTTTGAAATATCCTATGGAATTTTTAGGTAGAACGCAATACCTTCTCTGCCTCTTGGATATATGGTAGAGAATATGATAATTCTCTTTCTAGGAATAGTTTGTAGAAAAGTGGTTAGATATTTTTAAATTCATTGCACTATTAACTACATTCTGGAACGTTCTACCTCAGTGCAGTATGTAAACTATTGTTGTACAATAAATTTGTGAGCACGTATTTTCCCTGTTGGTGTTCTGGTCTTCTCTATGCTTAGCAAATTTAAACTGCGAGATCGAAATAGAATGCGATGGAGGTATTTTCATTTAAACCAGACTCTGTAGTCAGCGGTCGTATATTTCCTACCTTTATCTTCTTTTTCAATAAGCCAATTGTAATGCTATACTTACATACACTCGGCTTTTATCAGCTGGGCTTTGCAGTTCACTTACTCCGCTAGTGAATGTAATATAACCACGAGCTTCTACTATTTCTGTTCTGTAAATCTGCCTCTAGCTGGATTTATCGCATTTCAACGTGATCAGCGCTCAGATAAACACACAGCCTGTGAAACTAGATGCCTCCTATAATCTTCAAGCAGTTGTAAGTGACGACTTTAATTACAGTTTATTTATTTAATATTATTATGGGTATTTTTCTGTTTTGTTCTGAATTTAATGTTAAAATAGCAGAATCCACGGCTCCATCTACTTTGATTCTTCCTTTCTTCTCTCTCTCTCTCTCTCTTCCTGTCCCTCGTCAGCCTTTCTGTGCAACGTACTTATATGGCATTTTAAAACCGACAACAAAAATTAAAACAGTAATATGTTTAACACTACACAAACTTTTGTAATAATTATAGTAAAAACAAAAGTTATATAACTTCCAAAATCATATTATAGTAATTCTGTAAATAACACAACCCATCATAAACACTTTAAGGACGCATTTGCTTCTTGGTTATATCGCTGAGTTACATAGCTTACCTTACTATATCATCTGCTGGAGGAGCGTGGCAATAGATTTTGTTATAAATTTACTTCAATTTTCGAGTAAATTTAGGGTATTAGCGTCCCAGTATACCTGTTGCAGAATTTTCTGTTTATTCCAGAAATACTTTTATTTTTTTCTGTAGAATTTTCAAATAAATTTTGACTACTAGCTTCAGAGTAAAACTAATGTAAAATTTTTCTTCGTTCCATAAACACTTTTCAGTTTTATTCTGAATTTACTTTTGAATTTTCGAATTAATCTTGGCTGCTGGCTTCCAAAAAGAATTTCTATAGAATTTTCCTTTGTTTCATTGACATTTTTCGGTTTTGTTCTGAATTTCTTCTTGAACTTTTGGGACAATGTTTACTACTAGCTTACCAATATAACGGATGGGTAGAAAATCTTTTTCTTTGCTTCATTAACATTTTTCGGCTTTGTTCTGGGTTTACTCTTGAATTTTTGACAATCTTGTCTAGCTAGCTTCCAAAATAATTGATATAGAATATTTCATTAACTCTTTCGGTTTTGTTATGAATTTATTCTTGAAGTTTCGAGGTAATCATGCCTACTGGCTTTCAAAAATAATTGATATAGAATTTTTCATTGTTTAATTATCTTTCGTGTTTGTTTATTTTTTTCTTAATTTACAATTGAACTTTCCAATCAGTTGCTACTAGCTTCCAAAAGATTTAATATAGAATTTATCTCCGCTTCATTAATATGTTTTATTTTTTTTTGAATTTTTTCTTGACTTTCCCAACTAATCTTGGCTACTAGCTTCCAAAGCATCAATATAGAATTTGTCTTTGTTTCATTAAAAATTTTAGATTTTTTTTCTGAATTTACTGAGGAATTATGGAAAAGTCGTGTCTATTAACTTCCAAAAAGGATTCCTATAGAATTTTTCCCCGTTTCATCAACATTTTTTAGCTTTGTTCTGAATTTACTCTTTAATTTTCGAAGAAATATTACTACTAGCTTTCCAAATAACTAATATGCAAGTTTTTCTTTATGGCATAAGCTTTTTCGGTTTTCTTCTGAATTTCCTGTTGAATTTTAGAACCAAACTTGGCTACTACTTCCTAAAGCAATGGATATAGAATTTTTCTCTGTTTCATTAACATTTTTAATCTTTGTACTGAATTTGCTTTTGAATTTTGGAACCAATCTTGGCTACTAGCTGCGACAAAAGAATTTTTGTATCATTTTCTGTTTCATTAGCATTTTTCAGAAGAAATTTTAGCTGCTTGCTTCGTAAAATAACTGCTATAGAATTTTTCTTCGTATCATCAGCATTTTTTTTAGCTTTGTTCTGAATTTACTCTTTAATTTTCGAAGAAATCTTTACTACTAGCTTTCCAAATAACTAATATGGAAGTTTTTCTTTGTGGCATAAGATTTTTCGTTTTTGTTTTCTAAATTTCGTGTTGAATTTTCGAGACAATCTTGTCCACTAACTCTCCAAGACAACTTGCACAGAGTTTTGTGTTTCATGAACATTTTTGCAAATAATAATGACATCTGCTAAAGATTTGATGATCAGACCGAAATGTTCGCCTCCAAGTGAAACATTGCCCCAGAACTGGATTACTGACTCAATATGCATGTTGATTAAAGGGAAAATTAGAGGTAGGGCTGCCAACCTATTTACAGAACATACTGCAGCCTCCCTAGATAAACCAGAGAGGAATTCCAGTTTCCCAGGTTACGCTATGGAAATCGCCGTATTAGCATTCAAATTTATGGGGACGATATGGCATCAATATTTAATTGAGCCCCGTCGAATCTATCGTGAAATGATCTACTTTACCCCTGTTAAGTTGTAGGTATGCATCGCTGCATGCCATCATTAGCGTCCCAAATCCCATAAAAGATTTATCGAACACAGTGCTCAGAAAATGGGAGGAGTCAGCTGACCGGTACGGCCGTCTCATCTAGACAATATTTTAGTAATAATAATAATACTTTATGTGGTAGTTAACAAAGATGAGCTGATGTCTTACATTCAAATGATCTTCTCTACCCATTCTTCTACAAACTATTATTGTTAACTATGATAAACGTCTACAGAAATAGCTTCATCACCATTCCGTTTACAGGAGGTTGAACCCATAATCAAATATTTAAGTGGGTCACTAAATGCAGGGTTGAAATAATATAGCCACGGAAAACAACTGAATGGCTATACAACACCTAAAAAATCGGCTTTGTATATATAAAGGAACAATTGTGAATTAGAAATGATTAAAGAAAGTCATGTGGGTTTACAATGTTGATATTTTCACTGTTCTTACAATCACACCTGTCATTTTGGTCACAGGCGTGCATCAGTTTTTACAAAATTTAAGATATTTATACCCAAGCGACTGAAAAATTCCAATTTGCTCCTTCTACACGCAACTACACAATTAACTTACCAATCATAAAGCGATACTTTTCACTTATTACCTTCTCTACTCTTTACCTTTAGTAGGATGAGATAGGATAGGGAGGGCACCTAGCACCTCGTCCCTAATGGATCTTCTGTGTATATACCCCGGGAGGAACGGATTAGGTAAGAGAACCGCAGGAGACCTTGGGTTGCAGAGCGAGGCCGGTGTTTGACTACCCGGCCACGGGAATGTCGCTAAAGTGACCGGGGAAACACGACCCAGTAGTGGAAGCTCGAAAGGTTTCACTCTAGCAGGGTCCAGAATGAATTCCAAATCTCAAGCCTTTGTGGCATCTGCCCGAGAATGGACAAGAGAGGAAACCCGTGGTAGAAAACAACCGCTCCAGCATTCGTCTGGTAGAAGAAATATTGTATTCCACCCAAAAATTCGATACCGAGATACGGAAATACACGTTTTGAGACTCCCTGAAGGAAGCATGTTTGCCACACCTGATATTTAAGTTCAGTATTTTCCAAGGGTGCGACATTTTTCAGGCATTTCCATTATCCATTATCTCAGTTTCAATATTTCATTAGTTTTCATTTTTTAGGTATATTGCGTGCATTCAGATGTTTTTTGCGATACAATACGGAGACTATGGAATTTCAAAGCTATCATATATACAGAAGGCGCAGCAGTCAGGGCGGTAAACGTTCTAACTTACGTCACTAGGTATATAACCAGAGAAATCTCCAGACAACCTATTCACAAAAAAGACACTATTTCGGTCATCTGCTTAGTATTATGAGTTACTGTCATATCATATATACTGCTCTCTAATATTCTCTTTTTGGTGTATAGGTTTTGTCATCATCTTCCTTCTTCACCACAATCACTGATCACCTTAAGTGTTAAATTAACCTCTGAACCGTGCTATGGGCTTCATTTATATGACACGTGTATGTTATCAAACCTTACAAATTACTCTACTGTAATAGTGTGAGGAATAACTTACAGATACGTTTTAATAGGATTTTGGCGTGCTTACCTAAACAAAACAACTGCATTTCTTGGTTTTCTTTTACGCATATCTTCTTTCTCTAAAATTAAGAGGAAATTCAAATTTCTAGTCAACTGCAAAGGTAATACCTAATAATAATAATAATAATAATAATAATAATAATAATAATTAATAAGAAGAATAAGTTAATAGCCTAATAAGCTAATAATAATATTTATAATAAAACACTTATAATTAGCTTATAACTATAAGTAATCTAATATAAATAGTAGTAGTATTAATATAATATATAATATTATAATCATTGCGCCCATAGCAGCAGCAGCAGCGGTGGCCTTCTGCTTGGCTAGCCTCAATATGAAGAACCTGTCCTAACAAGCGCAGGCCGGACCTTAAGGTCGGCCGGATCAGTAAATACCAGGCGAATCAGCGTTGTAGGTCCGCGGGACATGATGATTCTTGTGGCCTTCAAGGCTGATCTCGGGGGACTCCGGAGATCACCGCGCTGCGTCGAGATGACAGCTGCGGTGTTGAAGTAAGTGGTGGAGCTGACTGCTGCGTAGGTTGCTGAGCTGCGGTGTTGATTGGGGGCGAGGAAAGTTGCTGTTTCTGTCTGGTCGAAGCAGTGACGGTTGCACAAGAAGGCCCGGCCACCGGCGGCGGTGAGGAAGCACTCCCGGCAGATGCCAGGGGAGCGGCCGGCATATCAGCTGCGGCGAGGCCCGGAGCAGCTTCATCTGATGACGAGTGTGCCTGAGGGTCGGCGGCTGCTCGGCGTGTCCTTCTCTTACCCATCTCCGTCGAGGAAACAGCCAGAAGTTGCATGATGCAAGCTAAGGACTTTAAGGTGTATGCTCAAGCAACTGGACTTCAACGGCTTGCACATTCCTCAAATTTGCCGCTTGTCTGTGAGAAGACGCATTGTCAGCCTTGAAGTTGCTGATTTTGGACGCCGCCGCCGCCTCAGCACTTCAAATATAAGATCCATAGTGTTCTCCACTCGTCGTCATTCTTTCTGGCATACAGTCAACTACTAATGGTCCTTCATAGTTGAACAGCTTCCGAGAACGAAGATCTTGTCGAAGAAAAACTGGTCTTGGATCATTCTCATTTAACCAGACACAATTTCCAGCTTTATTTGCTGTGGCATAACAATAAAACAAACTTTCATCACCAGTGCATAAATCTGTCAAACGTTTAGGATCATTAGATGGAGCATGCTCAACAGTTTCCTTTCTCCTCTTCTCTCCATTGGTTAGAGATTGCGGAACTTATTTTGCAGAGATTTTTCGTAGCTTTAAATGTTTATGGCCTATACTGCCAACATTCATACCGACTTCTATACTTAGCATTTCAGCAGTGATATGTCGATTTTCCTTCATCAAGTTCCTCACTCTTTGAATTGTTTCGTTCACAGCTTCCTGAACCCGGCCAGAAGAAGGAGTTTCTTTCAAAATCTCCGGCCCTTCTTCAAATGATCGAATCCATCTAAGGGTTCTCTTTAGAAATATCCATGATTTTTCACTAGCTATTGATACAGGACTGAACTCGGCAGGCTGTACCACTGTGAATATTTAAGTTTAAACTCGCACTTGTGCATGTTTTGATAGCTTAAGGTCAATTACTTGCATTTTTGTAACGAATGGATAGATTGCAAAACGTTTTGATTGCCCCTCGTCCTGCAGTGCTCAGTTTTCTTCACAGAAGTGACATTCAAATCGCCAATCACGGAGCGATATCTTCTATTTTACTTTCTCTAACCTACAGTATGTAGAGGAAGAACAGTACAATACCAGGGGCGGCTGCCCCCAGTGGACCCAGGAAGGAGGGCACCAACCAAGTGGATCTCGCATATCCGAAGGCTTTTCCTGTAGGACGGCACCTGAAAATTTTAATCCCCCCCGATTACAGGGTGGAAGTGAATACGCCTCTTAGGCGGTTCAACCCCTAAAGGGGAAGACTACCAAATAACCTCGGTGGGGCCGGCAGTCCACTAGCCGGCCGACTACCGTCTCTTCAGAGCGCTACCGAAGAACCCCACCTGGATGTGGACCGCTCCCACATGTATCGGGAACCAATGCTCCGCCGAGTCCAACCCAATCCAAACAATACCCTCACGAGAGGGGCTCGATGTTTGGCTTAGCGTACTTCTAGTAACGTCAGAAGTACCACAAGTGCTCAGGGTCTACAGCGCCCGCACTCCTTCACCCATTGTTTTGCATGTTTTCATTTAGATACAAGTCCATGGAATGTTACATTAATTCACCCATAGGAAGCGCAGTAAAAGTCTATCAACAACTCTTTATAGTGCAGCAACTCTTTGAGGCAAATACTAGTGAAGTCTTCGACTCTTTTCATCCAGCATCACGCAACAACTTTCATATAGACATACTTCTATACCACTGAGTATCGAGGTTCCATCGCTATTTGATAACATATTTCACAGGACGTTTTGAGGTACCCAAAATTCAATTTTTTACTTTATCTACTACGTATAGTAAGTAGGGGAAGTATTGTATTCCACCCAAAAATTCGATACCGAGATTTCACCGGAAATACATGTTTTCAGACCTCCTGAATCCAAAAAAAAAACACTTTTGGAAACATGTCCGTGTGTGTGTGTGTGTGTGTGTGTGAACAGCATAACTCAGAAACGAACAGTCGGATAAACACCAAACTTGGTATTTAGGTTCAGTATCTTCCAGAGATGCAACACGAAGGTTTTCAAGAAAATCCCCCCACCCCAGACTTCCCTTTACATCGAACATTTTAAAACATTTTAATTTTCTCAAAAATGTCTAACGATTTTGATTAAAATATCATATGTTTAAGATATTTTCATGAAAAATAAAATGTATATCTTGAATTTTCTGAGAATGTCTCCAAAAGAATTCTTCATTGTGAACGACTTTTGTATAACTGGTA
Source organism: Deroplatys truncata (assembly GCA_030765065.1). NCBI lineage: Eukaryota > Metazoa > Arthropoda > Insecta > Mantodea > Mantidae > Deroplatys > Deroplatys truncata. The sequence goes on from CM060976.1 coordinate 267,165,218, forward strand.
AACCATAAGAGATAGACAAAATTTTACTACACAAGAAATGTAGATCGCGTTAAAATACACAATTTGTCATATACATTGTTTTGTTGAGTGAACCATTTTCGAGATATTGCTTGTTATTCCCTTAAATTTTTCATTACTTATTTTCTAAAATGGGAATTTGTTATTCATTTTTTGTCTTGGATATGCAAAGAGTTATAATCTGTGGTAAAGGGAATGGTATTGCACCTAGCAACCAGTTATTAAGAGATATGTATGTGCTTAAAGGCTACTGTATTTCTATATTGCCCTTGTAAATATATATTCCCCTTACGTCTACAAGAAAATTAGCAATAAGATAAGAGTCTACAAATGTTTATCTCGATTAACATGAAGTAGATGGAGAATAAGCGTTTGTAAAAATAGTTTGTACAAGAGGAGAAAGTCATGTGAGTGTAACACATCAGGTTTTTATTGTGATGTTATCATATGATAATTTAAACTGAAGTCGTTACTTGTTGTACTGGTAAAAATAAAAGAAAATAACAAAGGTTGTCATTTACAGAAAACCTACACATGTGGATAACTATATAAAAAATAATTTCTATAACCCTACTTCACACCAACATGCTGTTTTAGGAACTTGGGTCTACAGATTGATTAATGTACCATTGGAAAAGGAAGACTATGTCACTGAATTAAATTGTATTAAGAATGTAGCTATTGAAAATAGTTTCAAACCTCAACTTATCAATAAATTAATTACTAGATATAAAAAGAAACATAGCTTACATATGATTAGTACCCTACAAAATCCGAACAAAAGGATTTAGTATACAAGAAGTTTACATACCGCCCAGTGATGTTCAAAAGTTTTTGAAAAATTATTCAGAAAATGTCAGATCCAATTGCCACCTCAGAATACCTACAGTTTAAGAAATATGCTGAATACACCTTTGACTAATAAAACAGATAACTTAAAAAAATCAGGAATTTACTTGAACTCATGTCAGGATTGCCAAGGCTCATATATAGGTAGAACCAAAAGGAATTTAAAAATAAGATTAAGTGAACACCAAGGAAATATAAAACTGAAACAAATAGATAAATCAGCAGTGACCAACCATTTTTGGAACAGTAACCATGAAATGGGACAAGAGATAAAACTATTAAAATATATACAGATTCCTTCACACTTGGAAATTTGGGAAAATATTTTTATTCATCTTGCGGCAGTCACCTCCTCCATCCGTTGCTATAGGCTTACCTTGATGCAACTCCCATGTTAATTCCAGAAGTTCGCAGTGTGCTGGTTCTCTGCAATTTTATCCTCGGCTAGGTGCAGTAGTTTTCTTTAAACTATATGGGAGCATGGACTTATCCTCGGTAAAGGAAGCGTAGATCTCGGGTGGTGATATAGGAAGACATAGACGTGCTTTGGTTATGAACAGATGACACTGCCGTTTCTTTTTATTTTACTAACCCACGTAGTATACAACACTGGTATTACCGCTGTTAAAATGCGGGACGGATATGACATGAATTTTAAATATGCTTATTATCTCTTTACGAGTAGCGGATCTTAGGTGTGTTTCTAAAACTGTCTTTATTCCCTTTTTTGGCGCGATATCTCACACATCCTGCAGCATATCTCCCTGACCACACATGACAAAATGCCAAACTGAAATGCAATGCCCAACTGCAATGCTAAACTGCCCAACTGCAATGCTAAACTGCCTCGAATTTGCTCCAAACAGATACATTTATAGTCGCAGGCTACTGAGGCTGCTTCCTTTCCTATTGGTCCATTTTAGCGCCACTCGACGCATCTCAATATTTCGTATAAACTTCCAGGGATCTCATTGGTCCAAGTTTAATATACATCGCGGCTTTTCCTAAGTTTACCGTTAAGCTATCTGTCTCTCTCACTTGGTCACGGCGAATTATCAAATAAAGGGACAAAGGCGCTACACCCTCGCTGTAGGAATAATGGCCCTGCGACCAAAGAGACGTCATAAAACTAGATTTTCTGCCTTCGAAGACACTATTCCTGTAGCTAAAACATTTCGTCGTGGACAGTATTTTAACACAGCGCTTAAGTTATTTACATTAAACCATTTATAACTCTTCTAATATTAGTAACCTAGATACATACATAACGTTAAATCACCCTTCTTAAAATATACACGCATTATAAGAAAAAGATATGTACATAGTATGATTTAACATCAATAAAAATTAATTAATAAATTATCTATAATTACAGTTCTCGGGCTCGGCCTAGAGTTGCCGTTTCAATCTCAACATTAAGAATGTTTTGAATTTTGAAATACCGCCTACAGACTACTTAATACAGCTCATCCAATCAGATTACAAGAGACAGATGAGTTCCCAACCTTCACTACAGATGGCAACAAATCCAACACCCACAGTTACCAATTCTTCACAACAGAGGGCAGAAGAATCGTCTAATGAAATACTTCTTGGGGTTAGGGGTGAGAACGGTCCGTTAGTCGGCCGTAGCTGATGATGGGCGAAACATATCTCCCGAAAGCGCTCCTTAGTTAACATCTAGCGCTAATGTGATGGGAATTAATAAGTAACGACTCAGTTTAAATTGTCATGTCAAACTTGGTTTTTAAGTTCACACCCTTCCGAAGTCACAGGAAGATTTTCAAGAAAATACTCCCACATTAAAATTCGTTTTACATGGAAAAATGTTCGATAGATTTAATTTTCTCAAAAATAGCCCAAACGATTTTGAATAAAATACATATATTTAAATCTTGAATTTTCTGCGAATAGCCCGTGAGGTCATTTTCTAAAACTTGTAAACTGTAAGAGATAGACAAAAATCGTACTATACTCCTTAGGAGACAAAATTCACGTAAAATAAAAATATTTTTTATGCTAACCATTTCTTTATTATTGGTTTGAATTGATTTTGAAGTGGTAAGTCGTTATTCCTTTGTTTTTTTTCTTTTTGTTTTCTCATGATCACACCAAAGGGTAAAGACGTGTGTAAATCTTGTTGTAGCAGAGTGAGTAGAGAAAGTAATGTGAAAGCAACACGTAAGGTTTTTCACTTTCTTCATTCTTCCTCGTCTTAATAATTGTAACACAAAAGCAGTGTTAGTGTTTTGATGGTATTGTTTCTATTCACTGTCTCGTGGAATGTGCACATGGAAAAGAAAGTTTAAACTCGGCGTCCGTATCGCGAGCTGGAATCTAGGAAATGTCAGGTTGATGTTCTGTTTCCATAGCAATAGGAAGAAATAACAAGTACAGAGCCTCTGCTGCTGCTGCTGCTATCAGGAAGGAAATAAAGAAAGCAGAAAATAAGAGCAAGGAAGCAAAAGACCTGTAGAGACGAGATAAGCTTGCAGTTGCACTCTCTGCCCTAGCTAGCTAGCTAGGTATTTACTCTAGATGAAGGTTGTGTTTTAAGATTACAAATCACACGTTTAGGAAACCCCGTGCTACACGTTTATAAATTTATACAAGGTGTTTCGTGCAAAGACTTAACATATTTCACTAGCTCCTGCACTGTTGGGGGAAAACCCTTGTAAAATGTTGGAATATATACACAGTGACTCAGGGAATGTATTCCTCTCGTATTTACATATTATAGCATCTAAATTAAACAAAAAGTTATGGTGTTTAAGGCAGTATTTTATAGCCTAAATGATATATCTAATTATATACTTGATATAAAAATTTAATAACAGCCCACCTTAAAGCAATGTGTGTATAATATAATATAATATATAAAATGTATATTACAACGTATTATGTTTGTTTTATTACTTACATGTATAATAATGTTGTGTGAATGTATTACGTAGTTTTTTAACAATGTAGGAGCTGTGAGAATAGAAGAAAGTTACTTTCCGTAGCAAACAGGATTACAAAGTAGAAGCCGAAAGTTGCTAACAATAAGGTAAGCTTGAGACAATAAATTAGAAAGCTGAAAAAGGCTACTAATAGTTCTTGGAAACGATAGTAGTGTAAATAATGTAATATTTGAAACAGTTTATAAACAGTCAATCAAGAACTAGAAGAGCTAAAAGTTAAATAAAGGTATTCTATTGGGGTAGGCTTAGCCAATCAGAGACTAGAAATAGAGGAAATGTACAAATTAAGAGGTAGACGCTACAAGAAAGCGTACCCAAGCAGTTCGGTTTGGTATGTGTTCAGTGTGAGACATGACAATTCATTGCGGTGAGAATAATATAAAGTTTACGTGTTAAAAAGTGTAATTAATAATAATCTCACAGCTCTACAGTAGGATACATCAGTGAAGTGTTATTTATTCGTGTGAAGGATTAATAAGAAAAAGTACAATGCTATTATAATTTGTGTAAGCCTCCATTCTTTAGCCGTACCAGCCCTGTTGAGAGATACGTGTTCTGCAAATTACTACTTACGCAGCCGAGACATACATATATAATATTTAAGTAAAAAACATTAAAATAATTATTACACATAAAGTAAACGTGGGGTGAAGTCCAGCGGAAATGTTGTACCGTACGTGGGGCGAACACTCCTAGAAACATATCTCCCGCAGATTGGTGCATAACGAGGTGCAGCCGTAACAATTAAACCCCTTCAAGTTCAATAAGAAGAAATTATGTTCACTCTTCTAGCGTTTTTCAAGATGTTTTACGTGATTAAATAATGTTTTTGATAATCCTAGAAAATTTTCAACTTACTCGTAGGTGACGTATAGAAAACTGTTTTACTTGATGTATTAGAGAAAACTTCGTAAAATACTGACACTGCCGTGAAAATGAGTTTTATTCTGGAAAAAAATGTCAAAGGTGTCCTCATTAACGCCTAGAGTTTACAACTTCAAATTTTTTCGCCAGATTTGTTTTACGCAGTAATAAAATCTCTATTTCCACTTTCATAAAATATATACTTTTGGGGGGGTTAAAGGTTTTTAAGAGATTTAAATATCATTTAAATGCTAGTCTGCATTCCTTTAAAGCTGTCATGCAACGCCCCTTTTTGGAACATTTTTGTATCTTTCAACAACGAACGACTATATCATGCCCAGCGAGCAGTTCAGCAATTAACAAAAGAGGCCAGGACCAAGAGAAGGCAATCAGAAAAGGTGAAGCAATCCGGAAATAAAGGTGAAGATGATTATGGCCTTCGAATGCACTGAAGTGTCAGAATTTTAATGTTCGAACTTTAAATTCAGTTTTCTCAAAACAACATTTTTGGATACATATGTACGTTTTTCTCAGAAAGTATGAGAGATAGAGAGCTGAAATGTTCAGTACATGTATGCAACACATAGCTAAACTTTCTGAACCACAATCATAAATTTATTATGTATATTAGTAATATTAAGAAAGGAATAACGTTGCAAGTTTTCCACATTTTTACTTTGCAACTAATTTTTTTTTTATTTCTAGTGAACTGATATATATAACAAAATAACTGAGGTTCAGAAGATACCTGATTATACTAAGAACAAACACGCAAAACTGTGATTCTGTATTGCAGGTAGTATGAGCGAGAAAAAGGTACATGAATTCACGTTTTAAGAGCAAATTTTATCATTTTTATGCTGAATGAAATAATTTTACGGACTCGAATACATAAGCTATCAATGCAAACAACCACTTGAAATAATTATCAGGATATATACAATAATTCATAGAAATTTTCAGGAAACACCATTGAGAACTGTAATTTAACACACTTAAGGTGTAATTTCCATGTGTTCAGACTACCTTGCCCTGTTAATTAAAATATCGGGCACATTTTCGGGTATTATACAAAAAATCTGATGTGTTACACTCACATGACTTTCTCTACTCTTGTACAAACTATTTTTACAAACGCTAATTCTCCATCTACTTCATTTTAATGAGATAAACATTTGCAGACTCTATCTTAATGCTAATTTTCTTGTAGATGTAAGGGGAATATATATTTACAAGGGCAATATAGAAAAATAGTAGCCTTTAAGCACATACATATCTCTTAATAGCTGGTTGCTAGGTGCAGCACCATTCCCTTTCCCACAGATTAATACTCTTTGCATATCAAAGACAAAAAAATGGATAACGAATTCCCATTTGAGAAAATAAGTATTGAAAAATTTAAGGGAATAACAAGCAATATCTCGAAAATGGCTCACTCAACAACAAAATTGTATATGACATAAATTGTGTATTTTAACGAGATCTACATTCTGTGTAGTAAAATTTTGTCTATCTCTTATGGTTTACCAGTTTACCAAACGTCGTTCACAATGAAGAATACTTTTGGAGACATTCCCAGAAAATTGAAGATATATATTTTATTTTTAATGAAAATATCTTAAACATACGGTATTTTAATCAAAATCTTTGGAGCCATTTTTGAGAAAATTAAAATGTTCGAAAAATGTTCGATGTAAAGGGTAATCTAGGGTGGGGGGATTTTCTTGAAAACCTTCGTGTCGTATCTTTGGAAGATACTGAACCTAAATGCCAAGTTTGGTGTTTATCCGACTGTTCATTTCTGAGTTATGCTGTTTACAGACAGACAGACACACAGACACACACACGGACATGTTTCCAAAAATTCTTTTTTTGGATTCAATGATCTCAAAACATGTATTTGCGGTGAAATCTCGGTATGGAATTTTTGGGTGGAATACAATACTTCCACTGCTTACTATACGTAGTATAGAAAGTAAAAAAATCACAAGTATTGTTTTAAGATGACTTTTTGTTCCAACTCTTCTAGAAACTATTATGTATTTAAAAAGTTTATTCTTTTATCTACTTCTTATTTATACAGATAAACTTTCATTACACATTCGTTGTAGTTATAAGCAGAGTACAGTAGGGTAAAGCGATAGTCAAATTGTTATAAAGTATGTCGCTATATGATGGCCTTGAAATTCCATGTTCTTGACATTAACTACGAGAAAACATCTGATATGTTGCATTCATATTACAATCTCTACCCCTTTATACAAATAGCTGCATTACACATTTCATTATAGATACAAAGAAAAAAGCGATAATCAAATATTTAACAACTGGACGCTGGCCGTAAAATTCCTTACTGCTTCCATGACATCACGAGAAACAACTGAATGTTGACAGTACTTTAAAAGAATGACAAAGTATTGAACAACCAGAACCATTAATAACGGATATCACAAATGGCTTATGCCACAAAAAATGGCCACTTGGAGTAAAATGTGTGATTTTTGTGTAGTACATTTTCGTCTATCATTTACCAGCTATACAGTATTATATTTATGGATTTAAAAGATGTATATTACTTTCCAAATGAGGAAATTTCACAAACTATTCCCAGGAAATTCAAGATAGCTATACCTTCATTTTTCATGTAAATATCTCTAATATTTTGTATTTTAATCAAAATCGCTGCACACATATTTCCGAAAGCAAATTTCGAAAAACGTTCCGTGTAAAGGTAGTTGGAGTGGGGGATTTTATTGAATATGTTCGTGTCGCATCTGTAGAAGATACTGCACTCAAATACAAGTTCGGTGTCTATCCGAATTTTCGTTTTTGATCTATGCTGTTCAGATGCACACAGACGATCTTTTTTCTAAAAATGCTTTTTACTTTCTCTACTACGTATAGTAAGTGGGGGAAGTATTGTATTCCACCCAAAAATTCTATATCGAGATTTCACCGGAAATGTATGTTTCGAGACCCCAGAATCCAAAAAAAGCATTTTTGGAAACATCTCCATGTGTGTGTGTGTCTGTGTGTCTGTCTGTGAACAGCATAACTCAGAAACGAACAGTCCGATAAACACCAAACTTGGTATTTAGGTTCAGTATGTTCCAGAGATGCGACACAAAGGTTTTCAAGAAAATCCTCCCACCCCAGATTTCCTTTTACATCGAACATTATAAAACATTTTAATTTTCTCAAAAATGTCTCTAACGATTTTGATTAAAGTATCACATGTTTAAGATATTTTTATGACAAATAAAATGTATATCTCGAACTTTTTGGGAATGTCTCCAAAAGTATTCTTCATTGTGAACGACTTTTGCATAACTGGTAAACCATAACAGATAGACAAAATGTTACTACACAAAAAATGTAATCGTGTTAAAATACACAATTTATGTCATGCATTTTTTTGTTGAGTGAACCATTTTCGTGATATTGTTTGTTATTCCCTTAAATTTTTCAATACTTTTTCTGAAATAGGAATTCTTTATTCATTTTTATGTCCTGGACATACAAAGAGATTGGAATACTCCACATAGCAACCAGCTCTTAAAAGATTTGACTATCGCTTAAAGCCTACCATATTCCTTTTGCACCTACAAGAAAATTACCAATAAGATTAACATCTCGATTAACATGAAGCATATGGAGAGTAAGCGTTTGCACAAGAGTAGAGAAAGTCATGTGGGTGTAACACATCATATATTTTGGGGCGGGGGCTCGGGGGGTCTCAAAGCATATTTCCGATATATTTCCCGTGAAATCTTAATATCGAATTTTTGGGTGAAATGCAATATTTTGTCTACTAGGTACATAGTAAGGGGAGTAAATAGGGGCACCGACTTACCATTTAAAATAATTAGTATTTGAAAATTAAAACTAAGAGCTAAGTATGCCTTCTAAATCGTAACGCCGCTCCCGAAAAAGCCGTTATGTGACATAAATTATTTAATTTAACGAGATATACATTTTGTGTAGTAAAATTTTTCCTACCTCATATGCTTTATTAACTATACAAAAGCGATGGAAATTTATTATTAGTTTGAATTTTCAAACACCCATACTTTTCCGAAGTTGAAAATCACTAATTTTCTTTTTTTGCTTTCCCTAGCATCTACGTGGTAAGTAGAGTAGTATTGTATTCTACTCAAAAATTGGATACCGGGATTTCACCAGAAATGCAAGTTTTGAGACCCCCTGAATCCAACAACAGCACTTGTAGAAAGAGGTCCTTATGTGTGTCTGTGAACAACATAACCCAAAAACTAAAATTCCGATAAATACCAAACTGGGTATTTAGCTTCAGTAACTTCCAAAAAAGACACAAATATTTTCAGGTGAATCCCCCACCCCACACTACCTTTGCATGGAAGATATTCCGAAATTTTGTATCTTCTAAAAAACATCGCTCTAACGACTTTGATTAAAATAACATGTTTAATTTACCTAGGATTTTCTATAATCTTGTACAATTGGTAAACCTTAAGCGATAAACGAAAACGTACTACATAAAAATGTGTGTCTTTTAAACACAATTTATTTAAAATAAGTTTTATGTGTGATAAGCCACTTGAGATATCCCTTATTAAAGGTTAGTATTGTTCATTTCTTGGTCATTCTCTTATAGTCCTTTCAACATTCAGTTGTTTCTCGTGATGAAACAGTACGGAATTTTAAGGCCAGCATATAGCGTCCAGTTGTTAAACATTTGACTATCGCTGTTCTCTTTGTATCTGTAACGAAATGTGTAATTTGGCTGCTTATGCAAAGGCTTATTTGGATTAAAATGTGATAGACAGAAAAATGAACTTTAGTAAGAATAGTTTGTACTCCCACAATAAACGATAGAGGGTAGAGAAAGTCATGTGTATGTATATCAGATATTTTTTTAAAGTCCTGAATATTGTAGCGTATGCCTTGTCGAGTCGGACACATTATTGCTGTGTAGCATGACATTGTCGTGTATAATCACTTTGATTGGGAGTTTGAACTTACGTCCGACGTGGCATTTCCCTCCCCATCTCCTCAGTCTGATGGCGTCACTAGTAGCGTCAGTCGTGTGTGTGTCTTCAGGCCGTGTGGATGTGTATGTAAGAGAGTGTGTGTTTTTTCGTATCAGTATGGGGGCATCTCTTTCCAATGTCTGTAATCTGTCGTGAACAATGTAGCGGCACCTTATCAATTTTAACAAACCACATGTAATGTGTTAAATGTGTATTTTGTTATGAAAATCCCACATCTGCTTTAGATTTGTTCAGCAGGTTCCTGGTATCTCTGGTTTGCCTTTGCCGCTAAGTCCCCCAATATTTATGCCGGGGCAACTAAATGTAATATTTTAGCTGCAAAACCGTTTGTCCTCACCCCGGTGTATAACAATATGCAAAGAAAATGGAATGCTCCACATAGCAACCAGCTCTTAAAGATTTGACTATCGCTTAAAGTCTACCATATTCCCCTTGCACCTACAAGTAAGTTAGCAATAAGATAGCTTCTGCAAAAGTTTGTCTCGATTAATATGAAGTAGATGCAGAATAAACATTTGTAAAAATAGTTTGTAGAAGAGTAGAGAAAGTCATGTGAGTACAACAGATCAGATTTTTCCCTCTATTCTTATGATCGAGCAAAAAGAACGGAATTTCTAATCCATCACATCGCGATTCGTTTTTAAAAATTTGTCTAGCTTAAACCTCCTGTATTCTCTTAATGCTCTTGTTCCTACTGGCGTATATTTACAAGGCGGTTTTTAAAATAAGTACCGTGTTAACATTTGGTCGCTGCAGTCGCATTTTGAGCATACGCGATCACTTCCTCCATTCCTTAGGAAATCAGACGCAGCGGTGAGGGATCGTCACTTTGTGTTTTCCTGTTGTTAGAGCGTTTCGAGATGCTCAAAACGGTCGAACGAACCTTCAACTGCGAAGTCAAATCACTGATTTGTTTATAGGGGCACACAGCCAAATAAACTCAAGATGTGATCGCATCATTCGGTTGAGAACTATTCCACCTCCCTACAGTCCGGATTTGGCACCAAGGGATTTTCATCTGTTTCTACATGTGAAGAAATTCCTTGGTGGAAAACAGTGGTGATGTTGTGAAACAAAAAGTGCAGACTTGGCTTTCGTCACAGGCGGATTCATTCTTTGACGAAGGCATACAAAAACTGGACGGTGAGTATGCGGAGTAGTAGTGTAAGCTTAAGGAAATTAATGATAATAAAGTATTTGGAAAATAATAAAGTGTTTTAAATAATTATGTACACTTACTTTAAAAACACGCCTTGCAACAAACGCATTTCATAAAAGGTTTATTGCGATTAACAAAGTAGATAGTGAAATAAGCTTTTGTAATAATAGATTATTGAAGAATGGATCGAGAAAATCATGTAAAGTTTTTTTTTCTTAAATACTTGACATTGTTTGTAGAAAGTATAAAAATGCTATAACATTGAACAAGTTCCTTAGATTTGAATGTCGATGTTTGTAAGACGTTTTAAGAATTTTGTTACTCTAAATTTACTGCCTAAGATATTTTCTTGGATATGTTTGTTTAATGTAGTTGGAAATAAGGTAAGTATTTTATGTCGGCATGTCTGTTAGAATTTCCTTTCAGCTCGTATTTAACAATAAAATTTACTGCCTACTGAACCTAGAAATAATGGTACAACCTAGCAACTTGACGTCAATATTTATCAGATGTTTTAAACAACGAAAGTGTTATACTTAGTTACGTTCTGTTTTCTTGATATTTATGGAGAGCCCTCTTAGTAAGGTCTGTTTACAAGGCCCCAAAAGTAGTTAAGCAAGGGTTGGGGGGCAACTCCTGGGGTTAGAAGATATATATTAAATATAAACCAGGATGCTATTATGACCCCCACGTCAGGAGAGCTAAGCATGCGCTTCTACGACTCGTGTATGATTCAGGTGCCCCTCCAGGGGCAAATGAACCATGAAAATAAAAACAAGACAAGGGCCTTGAATCTCCAACACCTGGCTCTAAACAATGCCGACTTTTCAAGCACAAGCGTTCCATACAAATCCTTAAAAATAAAAGATTTAGTGGGAGGCTTCGATTGCATACCAAATGAGTGGTATGTGTTTTATTGACACTTGGGTTGTTTGTTGGTTTTGTGCGTTCCAAACCGCCTTTACTGCCTTGAGGTGTTTTAAGGTTTAAACGGTTGAGTAAATCTCATGTAATTGCTTGACTATGCACACAAGGTAGCTAAAGAAAATGTTGATCTGAAATTGTCAGCGAAAATAACTTGTCATATTCTTTGACAAAATTATTTTAAATTTTTCATGAGTAGAGTAAGCATTTCATTCCTAGGAACAACGTAGTCGGCCTCCACGTGGTGTTCCCTGGGTAACGCTAAATGCACTATAACACAGGCATGCTTCCCAAGACAAAAAATCTTATGTATTACACTCACATGACTTTCTATACTCTTGTGCAAACTATTTTAACAAACGCTTATTCTCCACATGCTTCATGTTAATCGAGATGTTAATCTTATTGCTAATTTTCTTGTAGATGCAAGGGGAATATGGTAGGCTTTAAGCGATAGTCAAATGTTTTAAGCGCTGGTTGCTATGTGGAGTATTCCATTCTCTTTGCATTACCAGGACAATAAAAGAATGAATAACGAATTCGCATTTGAGAAAAAGTATAAGTATTGGAAAACTTAAGAGAATAACAAGTAATATCTCGAAAATGGTTCACCCAACAAAAGAAATGTATTTGACATAAATTGTGTATTTTAACGCTATCTACATTTTTTGTGTAGTAAAGTTTTGTCTATCTGTTATGGTTTACCAGTTATCGAAAAGTCGTTCACAATGAAGAATGCTTTTGGAGATATTCCCAGAAAATTCAAGATATACATTTTATTTGTCATGAAAATATCTTAAACATATAATAATTTAGTCAAAATCGTTAGCCATTTTTGAGAAAATTAAAATTTTCGAAAAATGTTCCATGTAAAGGGTAATCTGGGGAAGGGGGGATTTTCTTGAAAACCTTTGTGTCGCATCTCTGGAAGATACAGAACCTACATACCAAGTTTTGTGTTTATCCGACTGTTCGTTTCCGAGTTATGCTGTTCACAGACACACACACACACATGCACACAGACACATACACATACACACACAGACGTGTTTCCAAAAATTTCCGGTGAAATCTCGGTATCGAATTTTTGGGTGGGAATACAATACTTCCCGTACTTACTGTACGTAGTAGAGAAAGTAATAGCTACGGAAAATGAAAGATACCCAGAAAAAGAATGGTTCCGAATATATACAGATGGATCCCTCATCAATAAAAACAAAACTCCGGTGCAGGAGTATACTGTAAACATTTTGCACAGTATCTAACATTAGATGAAACGTCAAACCACTATGGTGGAGAATTAACAGCTATAAAAGCAGCATTACAGAACAGTTTATATGGACCATACATAAAACAAAAAATAGTCATCTTATCAGACCCAAAATCAGCCATAGATGGGATAGTAAATTACAATAATAAAACAACAAGAAATATTAAAGAAATAAGAAGCCTAATTAAAGCAGTTGAAACTAGAAATCATGTCACTCTACAATGGATTCCAGCTCATGTTGGACTTTTGGGCAATGAACATGCAGTTCAGTTAGCAAAGAAAGGTGCAATACAACAAATAAAACTACATTTCAAAAGACAGCAGAGACTTAATGAAGAAGATAAATTAAAAGATTATAAGAATACTAAAGATACAGTTCATATACAAAAAAGTGCCAAGGAAGACTTCAGTGTCCTTATTTAGGACGGCAACTGGCCACGATTGCCTCGCAGAACACCTCTACAAGATATGATACCTACCTACACCCAAGTACACTCTCTGTGAAGAAGATGTCATCCTGAACTAATGCAAAGGCCTTAAAACTGATAACTTACAGACCTTATATTAGTAACATTGGGAAGAAAAGTTCCTTGGAATCATATCTATTAACAAAAAATGTATGGACTAGAGAACAGTATGTGGATAACTCAAATAAAGAACAAAGAGAAAGTATAGCCTGGGTACGAGCAGGTGTATGGAGACCAATAGGAATACGAAATGGGTTCCCACAGAACCAGTGTCCAATATCTGGGGAAAGAGAAGATTTAGAACATATCGTGTAAAGGTACACAGCATTGGAGAAGGCAAGCTATAAATGGGAAATGGTTAAAACTGGACAGGAAAGTAGCCTTAAGCAAGATTTTTAACAAGGACAGTAAAAAGGTAGGAGAGTACCTGTACAAAGTAAAACAGAAATGGTTATGGACAATAAAAAGAGATATGACATAGCTTCAGTATGTGATGTTAAGTTATGTAATTATATTATCATTATTATAATATTAGTATTATTAGAATATTATTTTGGTATTATTACTATTATTTTATATTATAATTATTATTGTTAGTATTATCATCATTTTTATGTATAATTAAAGAATGTAATATGGGTAGAATATGGCAAGATAACAGCTTGGGCTGATGTATAGCCATATTCTAAGGAAGTCTGCTAGCACAAATAAATAAATAAATAAAAATAAAATAAAAATAAATATTTGGAATTCAGAGGGAAAATGATGCATATCAATTAATCCCAGTGCCATTGGTGAACAACAACAAAAATATTTAATTCCACCCAAAAGTTAGTTACCGAGATTTCACCGGAAATACCTGTTTTGAGGCCACTTGAATATAAAGCGTACTTGTGTTTAACATAACTCAAAGACGAAAAGTAGGATAAATATCAAATTTGCTTGTTCGTTCAGGAGCATTCAAAGATAAGACACACATATTTTCAAGAACCCACCACAAACTACCCCTTCAATGAACATTTTCCAATTTTATTTTATTTATAAAAGAAATCTGATGAGATATATTCACATGGCTTTCTTTACCCTCTATCGTTTATTAGTGTGTACAGAAATTATTCTTACTGGAGCTTATATATTTGTCTCTATATTTTAAACAAAATAAACCTTTACAGAAGTAGTTACATTGCATATTTCGTTATAGATACAAAGAGAACAGCGATAGTCAAATGTTTAACAACTGGACGCTATATGCTGGCCTTAAAATTTCATACTGTTTCCATGACATCGCGAGAAACAACTGAAAATCGATGCGACTTTAAAAGAATGATAAGTGTTGAACCATTCGAGCCTTTAATACGGGTGTCTTAAAAACGGCTTATGCCACAAAAAGCTTATTTTAAGTAAATGATATGTTTTAAAGAAATCTAAATTATTTCTGTGGTATGTTTTCGTCTATCGCTTAACGTTTACAACTTAAATAAGATTATAGAAATTCCTTCCGAATAAAGAGGACATTGCAGGCTACTCACTGAAAATTCAAGATATACGCTTTATTTGTCATGTAAATATCCTTAAAATGTTATTTTAATCAAAGTCGTTTGAGCAATTTTTAGAACATGAAGATTTTGAAAAATGTTCAATATAAAGGGTAGTTGCTGGTGGGGGAATTTACTTGAAGATCTCAGTGTAGCATCCTTGGAGGATACTAAACTCAATTACCAAATTTGGCATTTATACGACTTTTTGTATTTGAGTTATGTTGTTCAAAGGCAGACACACACACAGACAGGTTTCCAAAATGCTTTACTTGGATTCAGGATATCGCAAAACACGTATTACCGATAATATTTAGGTATAGAAGTTTTGGGTGCAATGCAATACTTTCCCTACTTATTATTCGTAGTAAATAACGTAAGAACGTAGATCCCTTTAAAACACAGAGTTTATTTCAAATAACTTGCTATGCATCGCCAGATACCCATTATTAATTGTTCGATTTGTTCAATGCTTTTGCCATTCTTTGAAAGTGCTATTGACTTTCAGTTGTTTCTCGTTGTGTCATGGAGAGACAATGCATTTTTAGGCCGAACATTTGACTATCACTGTTCTCTTTGTATCTCTAACGAAATGTGCAATGTAGCTGTTTCTGTAAAGGTTTATCTCCATTAAAAATATACACTACGTGATCAAATGTATCCGGACATCTAGCTGAAAATGACGTACAATTTCGTGACGCCCTCCTCGGTAATGCTGGAAGTCAATATGGTGTTGGCCCACCCTTAGCCTTGATGACAGCGTTCACTCTCGCAGGCATACTTTCAATCAGGTCCTGGAAGGTTTCTTGGGAATGGCAGCCCATTCTTCACGGAGTGCGGAACTGAGGAGAGGTATCGATGTAGGTCGGTGAGGTCTGGCACGAAGTCGGCGTTCCAAAAGATCCCAAAGGTGTTCTATAGGATTCAAGTCAGGACTCTGTGCAGGCCAGTCCATTACAGGGATGTTATTGTCGTGTAACCACTCCGTGCAGTATGAACAGGTGCTCGATCGTGTTGAAAGATGCAATGCCATGCCCGAATTTCTCTTCAACAGTGGGAAGCAAGAAGGTGCTTAAAATATCAATGTACGTCTGCGTTGTGCCACGCAAAACAACAAGGGGTGCAAGCCCCCTCCAGGAAAAACACCATAACACCACCACCTCCGAATTTCACTGTTGGCATTACACACGCTGGCAGATGACGTTCACCGGGTATTCGCCATACCCACACCCTGCCATTGGATCGTCACATTGTGTAACGTGATTCGTCACTCCACACAACGTTTTGCCACTGTTCAATCCTGTAATATTGACGCTTCTTACACCAAGCGAGGCGTCGTTTGGCATTTTCCTGCGTGATGTGTGGCTTATGAGCAGCCGCTGGACCATGGAATCCAAGGTTATTCACTTCACACCTAACTGTCATAGTACTCGGAGTGGATCCTGATGTAGTTTGGAATTCCTGTGTGGTGGTCTGGATAGATGTCTGCCTATTACTCTTTACGATCCTCTTCAAATGCCGGCGGTCTCTGTCAGTCAACAAACGAGGTCGGCCTGTGTGTTTTTGTGCTGTAGGTACATGTCCCTACATGTTTCCACTTCACTATCACATCAGAAACAGTGGACCTAGGGATGTTTAGGAGGGATGCTTACCTCGCGTAAAGACTTCTGACACAAGTGACACCCAATCAGCTGACCAGGTTCGAAGTCCGTGAGTTCCACGGAGCGTCCCATTCTGCTGTTTCACGATGTCCAATCACTACTGAGGTCGCGGTTAATGAGTACCAGGCAGTAGGTGGCAGCACAATGCACCTAAGATGAAAGACTTATGTTGGTGAGGGTGTCCGGATGCAGGCAGTAGGTGGCAGCACAATGCACCTAAGATGAAAGACTTATGTTGGTGAGGGTGTCCGGATGCTTTTGATCACCTAGTGTAGTAGATAGAAAAATAACGTTTCTTAAGAATAATGTGTATACCCACCAATAAATTATAGAGGGTAGAGATAGTAAGTATAAGTTTTTTTTATTTTACCGGGCATAAAAGCTTATTTAACACCAGAATGATGTAAAATTTTCCCAGAAAATGCACTTTCGAACCTTTATACGAGGGTAATCCAGAAAGGCCCAGACGTTTTGAAATAAACAATTAACAAAGTGCAAATATCAACGTTTATTATATACGTTTGAAAGGTACACTTTAAGCGGATTTTTCTACATATTCCATTCAAAATGAGGCATTTATCATACCGTGGCACAAGTTTTCCAATACCCTCTCTGTAGAAATCTGCCGCCTGCAACTTCAACCACTGGTTTACACCGGCATGCAGTTCAGCGTCAGTATCAAAGCGTTGTGTACTGAGCCATTTCTTCATTGCTGGGAAGAGGTCGCTCGGTGCCAAATCCGGGCTGTATGATGGATGGTCAAACACCTCCCATTCAAGAGTGTTCGGGTACGATTGGCCCTTTGTGGGCGTGCATTGTCGTGAATAAACAACACTTTGGTACTAAGTTTTCCCCGACGCTTATTTTGTGTGGCACGCCTTAACTTTCTTAGTGTTTCACAATACCTCTTTGAGGTTACTGTTGTTCCACGTTCCAGAAACTCAACGAGAAGCACTCCCTTAGAGTCCCAAAGCACAGTAGCCATGACTTTTCTTGCTGACAGTATTTGCAAACACTTTCTTGATTTCTTGGGAGAATGTGTGTGTCCCCATTCCATCGACTGCTGTTTTGTTTCACAATTGACATGCTTCACTCAAGTCGCGTCCCCTGTTACGATACGATCGAGTAAAGAGTTACCATATTTGTTGAAATCTTGGAGGAGGGTCAGTGCTGCAGCCAGTCTATGTTTTTTATGGTCTTCCGTTAGGATTTTTGGGAGCCACCTAGCACAAAATTTGTAGTAACCAAGCTTCTCCACCACAATTTGTTGCACCTAACTCCGTGAAATTTGGGGAATATGTTCCAAAAGTTCTGTAATCATGAAACGATGATTTTCACGAATTTTTTTATTGATTTGCATTGAAAGTTCATCAGTCATAAGGCTAGGTCTACCACTGCGATCCTCGTCGTGAACATTGGCACGGCCATTTTTAAAATCAATGCACCATTGCCTGACTCGGCTTTCACTCATTATTCCCTGCCTGTAAACATCACAAAGTTGACGATAAAGTTCAATTGGTTTGTTCTTTTTAGTCAACCGCCTTCACAAGTGGCGGGATTTTCTATTGCAGCGCACATTTTAACAACTCACAGAGAGCACAGTAAGGAAGGCACAGTCCTCACGCTACCACAGCAGGATGCGTACTGAATGTAGGAACGTTCTGACACCAAGATGGCGGCTCTAGCCCTACTCATCGCCACGTCTGGGACTTTCTGGAATGCCCTCGTACTTATATTCTAATTAACACAATTGATGTCCTGCATTATTTGGAATTTCTCAATCCACTGTCGTTTGCTTTTATCTTTCTTCTCTACTTCATGTGATAAAAATTTGCAGAATCGATTTTATTTCATTGTAGGTATGAGAGTTTAGTGTTTAGCTTTGAAATTCCATACCGTTTACATGACATTAAGAGAAACAACCGAATTGTGACAGCGCTTGAAAGAAGAGGCATTGAATGATCTAAGTTAATAACGACGAATATCTTGGAAATGACTGGTGATATAAAAACCAGAATTATATTGTGTGTTTTAAAAAGACCTAAAGCTTTTGCATTGTAAACTTCAATAATATCTTATTTACCAGTTATAGAACATTCTTTCCGCGTGAACACTTCACAGGTTATTCCAGAAGGTTAAAAACATTGTGTCTTCGTAACTGTCACGTTCATATGCTCTCAATGTCAATCTAGTTCATCTTTCCCGTCACTTCACTTCCTCGCAACATGTCGTCCTTTTCAGGACGCTTCACTCGCTGGGGAGTCGAACACAAGATCTCCACAATCCCTCGCTCTGCCGCAGCAACAGTTGCACGGGAACCTCGCCCGCCAACTCGCTCGGTCGCTGACCGTCGCAACTCGACTCATAGTGACTCACCTCGCCTCGTTTTCATCTCGTGACTGTCTCACGAGGCTCATTCTACTATCGTCACTCTTCACCTCGCTCTGACTGTCCGCGAGAGCGTTCGCTTATATAGGCAGTGGAATCTTCCACAGAAGGTTATCGATCGTTCTAGCACTATATCGACACTTTTTCTGGTGGAGGGGGGAGTTAAAGCTTCCAGTAAGTTCTAGATATCTCCCGATAGCGCGCCCGCGGTTTACGCTGAAGAGCGCTACTTATCGCTTATTTCGACTGCCATGCGCCGGAATAAGTCATAGCCGCTGCAATATATAGCTTGTTTGTCATTCAACTGTTTTATAAATTTACTTTAATCAGATTAATGAAACTATTCTTGATGAATAACAAGTAGCAAACGTTTTCACCTTATATCCCCTACACGCTTAACTACAAACTTCGCCGTACGTGATATTTAAAGCTTACGCGGACCTCTATATATTACCCTTGAAATTCCGTATTCTTTTCATGAACTCGCGAGAAACAATGGAACAGTGATTGCACTTCGAAAAACGACAAAACCATTGAACATTTCAAAATAACAACGGGTATCTCGGAAATGGCTGCTGCCACAACAAGGTTGTTTTAAATAAAACTTTCTTGTGAACAGATTTCTCGTTTAATAACCTTAAACCATTGTACCAAATTCGTATAGGATAAAGAGGACTTAAAAGACTGTTTTAAAGAAATTCAAGGACACTTTATTTTCCGTGCAAATATTTTGTACATATAATATTTTAATGAAAATAATGTCAAAATGTAAATATATTCCTGGGTTTTTAAAAATGGCGTTTAGACAAAATGATTCACATGTGTGTATGAAATATTTATACGATATAATTAAAAGATGGAAAATTTCGTCATTTTACCCAAAAACTACATCGCAATCTTCGTAAATAAACAAACTTATTGCATAAAGGTAGATCATAGAAGATAGGATCGAGATGCAGTAAATGTTTCAGATCATGAATGGGGCATGAATTTAGCAGATAGGAACTAGAGGACTTTTTATCTACCCTTAAGTTTGTGGTAAGCCAGTGAGATAAAGGCAGCCTGCTGGTAACCATGGCAACACGATGGTGCAGTTATTGGATTTACTCGCTTCTCAAGCAGATGACCTTGTGATGTTACGTTATACAATTTCCTTTGTCAGTGTTTGCCTAGTTCCATTAATAAGCACTAATTTGTTGCTACTGGGCTGCTCTGCTCGTCAGCAACCCTTAAACGTCTCTGGGTACTCTCCTCCTGGCTTTGGATGCATCCAGTCTTGTCATTTTTACTTTCTCTAGTGCTAGAGGAAGTATTCTATTCCAACCGGGATTTCACCGAAATGCACATTAAAAACGAAAACTCAGCTAAAACTTAAAGAAGGTAATATGTTAGCTCCACGCGTGGACACACATTTGAAGTACGTATTTTGTTGTAGGAGTTTGCACCAATTTGAGAATGGAGTATTTTAGGAGTTGTATCGTAATGCAATTGTTGGGGAGCCGAACTTGTAGTAGTTGCAACCGCACGTATGGTAAACAGTTTCCGGTAGCCTTCGCCCCAAATGTAATTTCAGGTGGTCTTTGCCACATGTGCATTTTTACTGTTTCTTTAAATATTATATTTATGTTTGCCTCGGCTGCGTCAGTATTTGTTAGAGACACGTTTCTCTTGGCAGGGTTGTGATACGACAAGAATGTAGGCTTTGACAGATTATAATTTTTACTTCACTCTTTATATTAATACTTGATACGATTTAATTAACACTTCACTGATATATAGAGAGCGCTGTGAGATGTTTTTATAAATTACTTGCAGTTTTTAACACGTAAACTTATTTTTCGTCTCACACGAATACGTATTAAATCTCTCGAGGACGCACAAGCAACGCATCCAGTTATGAACACTGTCTACAGACAACTGAACTGTTTTCCACTTCTTAAATTTGTAAATTTCTCTATTTCAAGTCCCTGATTGGCTAATCCTAGTCCAATAGGATACCTGGATTGTATTTAAGCTTTTTCTGGTTGTTGATTGGCTATTTTATAAACTGTCACAATATTTACATTATTTTTGCTCCAATAATGACTAGTAGCATTATTAAACTTTCTTACTCATTATTGCCTCAAGGTTACCTCATTGTTACCTCATTGTTAGCAACATTTAACCTACTATTCTTACAGCTCCTACATTATTAAATTACGTAATATATTCACATAACATTATTACACATGGATACAATAATACAAGCATATGCAATGACTGTTACGTACATTTTGTATATATTGTTTGAAGTTGTATTATCATTTTTGTTTGTCGAGCCCCACGTTTGGGAGCCAAATATGCGGCGGTATTCTTGTATTTGTGTTTACATGTGTTTTGCCCCACGTTGTGAAGCCAATTTGTGATGGTATTATGTGTTAAGTTTGAAAGAATGCTACTGTTTATTGACCGCACGTATAAAAGACAATTTGTCGCGGTCACCTCGTGTTATCTTTTACTGAGCGCCTATCATTGTATTTAATATTTTGGGTTCACTGTCCTCCGGCTAGCTATGATCTTTTTCGTCTTATACAGGTTGTGTAAACGGAAAGGAGTCTTTTATCCAAAGATAACACTGATGAGGAATTTGTTTTACACTTTTATTGTCTTAACACCTTATTCATATTCACATATAAAACTTGACACTCGCCAAACTGAAACTGTTATAATAACTTATTTACTGCTCATTCTTAATTCGCGTACTTCAACTTTTTGTGTAATTAACTTTACGACACTTGAGATTTTTTTATAACTTTGCTACGCGTAACCTGCGAATCGATAAACTGTGCGATGTATTCAGCGACGTGAGACGACGTGTAATGTACAAATGTTTCCGATGAACTGGGAGGGATTTGATTCTGACCTAGTCCTTCTTATACTCCTACACCCCGATATGCCTAAAGATTATAACCGAGCTGCTATTGGTTAATAAAACGCGCCAACATTAGCGTCTATTTTTATATCCAATCAAAATTATGAACACATATGCTCTAGGAAAAAATGTTCCAGCAAATTCTAAAAAAACGCGCCAATATTACGTCATTTGCTCGTCTCTAATAATGATAAACAGCTCACCCCCTCGCTACATTATTGCACGCTATTATTGTCAGTTTCAGTAAGGCCGTATAAACCTACTTCTCGACAATGCTTACAATCAACAAACATCTCAAATCAATGTCACACAATAATACATATTTACACTATAATCATTCTTTACATTTACATAATTTGTGATACAAATTACTGCATCATGTTATATACACATATTGCTTTAAGGCGGGCTGTTATTGAAAACATATTATATAATTAGACTGAAATTATTTAAGTGTTAAAAATACTGCCTCAGAATTCATATTTAAAATAGTTCTTCCAAAACTGAGAAACGAAGATTTTTTGAAAAGTCCTCAAATCCAAACTACCCAGATGTGTCCATGTTTTGTATTTCCTCAAGCATGCCTCTGATGATTTGGATTGAAATATCGTATATATAAAATACATTTTCTGGGAATAGCTTGTGGTCTTCTTTGTTCCGAAGGAATTTTGTGTAATTTTGTATAACTCATAAACATCATGAGAACACAAAAACATACAACAATGTACTAAACTGTAAAACTTATAATTTGTTTAAAATAACCTTTCTGTGCCTGCCTGAATCGACTGGTCAAAGCTTCGACTTTTCAGTCCAGAGGCCCTGGGTTCCATTGCCGACTGGATTGGGGAATTTTTCTGGAAGTATGAGTGTAGGAGTGAATGCCAGTGTATTTAATAGTGAACATCTGATGCGTTACACTCACATGCCATTCTCTACTCTAGCACAAACTATTTTTACAAACGCTTATTCTCCATATGCTTCATGTTAATCGAGATGTTAATCTTATTGCTAATTTTCTTGGAGGTGCAAGGGGAATATGGTAGGCTTTAAGCGATAGTCAAATGTTTTAAGAGCTGGTTGCTATGTGGCGCATTCTATTCTCTTTGTGTGTCCAGGACATAAAAAAAATGAATAACGAATTTCTATTGGTGAAAAACAATAAGTATTGGAAAATTAAAACAAATAACAAGAAATATCTCGGAAATGGTTGACTCGACAAAAAAATGTATGTGACATAAATTGTGTGTTTTAACGAGATCTACATTTTTTGCATGGGTTACCACTTATGTGAAAGTCATTTAGAATAAACAGGACTTTTGGGGACATTCCTAGAAAATTCAAGATATCAGTTTTTTTGCTATTAAAATATCTTAAACATATGACATTTTCATCAAAATCGTTATATCCACTTTTGAGAAAATCAAAATTTTCGAAAAATGTTCCATGTAAAGGGTAGCCTGGGGTGGGGAGATTTTTTTTGATAACCTTCGTATCGCATCGTTTTTGAGTTATGCTGTTCACAGACACACACGGATATGTTTCCAAAAATGCTTTATTTGGATTCAAAGCATATCAAAACGTGAAATCTCAGTACCGAATTTTTGGGTAGAATGCAATACTTCCCCTTCTTGCTATAAGTAGTAGGGAATGTAAAAAATTAAAAGTATCGAAGGTTTATCTCAGAGTACCTCAAAGCCATACTTCGATACCACCGAATATCTCTCCAAGTGCTAAAGAGATCACTTGTAACTCTTGTGTATCCGGATCGGATTTTAATTCCCAAAACGTGTAATATATAATGATGATGATTATAACACATAAGGGATTATGTGACGTTGTAATGGGTACGGAACGATCAACAATATATCAGCAAAGTTGCAAAGATGGCAATGTCAGATTATTCGGAAAAGCCGTGAACATTATTGGCTCGCAGACAAGCCGACACGCAAGGCAATAAAAATCGAACGTAACGAAAATCATTTGACAAGCGATTCGTGCAGGAACTTCCAAATATTTGTCGAGATTCCTGGCGCAGTGGCGCCGCACCCCACGACATATATACCTTGCTTTGGTTTAATAGCTTCCGACCGGCTTCTGCCCGTAATTAAAGGCAGAGAATCAAGATATATGTGGGTAATTATGACAATGCCCAGTATTAATAGGATTAGAGGATTTTATTCCGATTTCTGGAACACCAAGCCCTCCCTTTTTGGGGCACTGTGTTGAGGTAATCGCCTTATGTACCCTATTATATCGTGAGGTCCTTAAAATTGTGAATTCACTGTCACGACGTGGTTTTTACTTTCTCTGCTACGTATAGTAAGTAGGGGAAGTATAGCATTCCACCCAAAAATTCGATACCGAGATTTCACGTTTTGATATGCTTTGAATCCAAATAAAGCATTTTTGGAAACACATCCGTGTGTGTCTGTCTGTGAACAGCATAACTCAGAAAAGAACAGCCGGATAAACACCAAACTTGGTACTTAGGCTCAGTATCTTCCAGAGATGCGACACGAAGGTTTTCAAGAAAATCCACTCACCTCAGATTACCCTTTATATGGAACATTTTTCGAAAATTTTAATTTTCTGAAAAATGGCTCTAACGATTTTGATTAAAATATCATATGTTTAAGATATTTTCATGATAAATAAAATATATATCTTGAATTTTCTGAGAATGTCTCCAAAGGTATTCTTCATGTTGAACGACTTTTGCTTAACTGGTAAACCATAAGAGATAGACAAAACTTTACTACACAAAAATGTAGATCGCGTTAAAATACAAAATTTGTCAAATACTTTTTTTTTGTTGTTGAGTGAACCATTTTCGAGATATTGCTTGTTATTTCCTTGAATTTTTCAATAGTTATTTTCTCAAATGGAAAATTATTCATTTTTTTGTCTTGGATATGCAAAGAGTATTAATCTGTGGCAAAGGGAATGGTGCTGCAGATAGCAACCAGCTATTAAGAGATATGTCTATGCTTAAAGGCTACTGTATTTCTATATTTCCCTTCCAAATACAAAACAAGGGGAACATAGTACGCCTTAAGCGATAGTCAAATATTTTTAGAACTGGTCGCTATGTGTAAAATGTGAAAAGATCGTTTCTGCAAATATTTATCTCCATTAATATGAAATAGATGGAGAATAAGAGTTTCTAAAAATAGTTTGTACAAGAGTAGAGAAAGTCATGTGAGTGTAACACATCAGATTTTAGTTTTAGTTTCCTTATTGCGTACCATAGTAGGTAAAGGGTACCGAGATTTGACCGAAAATAGATGTTTTGAGGCCCCCTGAGTGCATTTTTGGAAACATATCCGTGTGTGTGTCAACACCATAACTCAAAAACGAAAAGTTGGGTACGTGCCAAACTTCATATTTGGGTTCAGTATCTACCAAGGACGTGACACGAAGATTTTCATGAAAATTCCCAAAAACCCAACTACCACTTACATGGAATATTTTTCAAAACTTTTGATTAAAATACACATATTAAAATATTTACATGGCAAATAAAATGTATATCTTTAATTTTATGAAAACAGGCTATAAAGGCCTCTTCATTCGAAAGGTATTTTGTATAATCCTATATAACTGGTAAACATTAAGCAATAAACGAAAACGTACTACACAAGAAATGTAGATACCTTTAAAACACACTGTTTATTTCACATAAGTCTTTTTGTGCCATGAAGCATTTCTAAGGCATCCATTATTAATGGTTCTAATTGTTTATTTCTTGGTTGTTCTTAAAGTTCTTTCAGCATTCAGTTGTTTCTCGCGATGTCATGGAAACGGTATGGAATTTTAAGACCAGCATATAGCGTCCAGTTGTTAAACATTTGACTATCGCTGTTCTCTTTGTATATATAGCGAAATGTGTAATGTAGCTGTTTCTGTAAAGGTTTATTTGGATTAATATGTAGTAGACATAAGAATAGGCTTTTGTAAGAATAGTTAACATGTCAATAATACACGACATGTGTAGAGAATGTCATGTGAATGTTATACATCAGAACTTTTTCTAATGGAAGAATCCGCAGGCTTCTCGCATTGTAGTGTTAACTGTGGAGGTTTTTCTCAATTTACCAGTCTTTATCCCTCTAACAATGCTTTGCTTTCTCCTACTATCTCTGCGTCTCATTTTAATAACAATCACAATTACAAATTTCTAAACATTCCATGCAGTTTTACTTGTATACTACTTATACACAGTAAATAGAGAAAGTATTGCATTCCAACCAAAAATTCGATACCGAGATTTGACCAAAAATGCACCCTTTGGGACACCCTTGGTCCTAAAAGAAGCAGGTCTCGTGTCTTCCACGTTTAGGTTAGCTTGGAGTGGGGGAATTTTATTGAAAATCTTCGTGTCGAATCCTAGAGAGAGAGAAAGAAAGTGAGCTTATCCCAAGTTTCATACTTATCTGAAATTTCGTTTTTGAGATACAATGTTCACACACAGAGTTATGTTTGTAAATGTTTGCTGTGCTATGTTCACATGCCATTCTCTGCCCATTCTCGTTTATTTTTAAATAATTTATGTGAGCTATTTTTAGGAAAGTTTATTTTTCTACGATAATCAGGATAAACGTTTGCTGAAATACTTTCATTATGCATATCGTTGTAGATACAAAATAATGGTGGAAGAAAAGTCATTATATTAATTTAAATCCGTTACAGATCTCATTAATTGGAACATGTTTTGTGTCTTTCGTTTTCTTCTAAGACCATTTTCTGCGGAGATATTTTAGGTTTTTCGAGAACATAAACCGCCCAGGTTGCCAACACTGTGCAGCGCGGGTGGCACCCTCCCTTTCAAAGCCAGAAGTAGGTCAGCGCGTAAACAGGTTTCACTTTCGCTGGCTCGTGGTTCATGAGTTCATAAACGTTTCGTATATTCCTGCACATACGTTCACACCAAATCGTTTATAAAAATGTTGCTTTCTGGTGTCGCAAGGGCTTTCTTCCACCCATGTATGGGTATTATGATGAAAATGCCATTTTTTGTAAAGGTAGCTACGAAAGTTGCCATAATTAATTGTGGCATATCTGCACCTTGTTCTAGAAACCAAATAACGGAAGACAGCTTAGGCGTGTAATCCCGCTGATGTGAGACACTGGGTATGATACGGTCTCAATAATTCTTCCTTCGGCGTCCTGAGAACGAACAAATGGGACGAGCCGACCATGCGAGCTATTCCTTGACACTGCTGCTGGGTTGTTCATCTACAAGATTAAAATTGTTTCCTCTGCGGCGAGGGTATTTCTTCTTTGTGTGCTGGCTGCACGCTCGCTGTGTCTAAGATCCTCTACGCGGTCAGCACAAACTATCTTGGGTTTGGTATCCTTCAGGAAGGAAGCCTTTTGCTGGTACGATCTCGCGGCAGCTGCAACATTATGAGTTTCTCCATACACTAACAACATATCAAGGTGCTCACGATTTGAAAAAGCTATCATCTCTTGTACTGTACGTATGATTATCCACTAATCGCACCTCGGGTTCTTTTATAATTACACCTGTGAGTTTCAATGCATAATAAGATATTACTCTAACAATGACTCAACTTCTACTGGAGCTGCATAAACATAATGTGCTTTTAAGTCAGCGACCGCGAAACGCTTGTTGGGTGATGAAGGCATTGCTTCCATACTGTTAGTTTGACCAA
Source organism: Deroplatys truncata (assembly GCA_030765065.1). NCBI lineage: Eukaryota > Metazoa > Arthropoda > Insecta > Mantodea > Mantidae > Deroplatys > Deroplatys truncata. Next base: position 267,192,932 of record CM060976.1, read on the forward strand.
TAGCTACTAAGTTGTACTTGTCATTTCTCCAATACATTACACCACCCTTTCGTTGTGTTTGTTTAGATTAAGGATCGTGTGGAAAACAGAACCGCTAGCCCCCCTTCTCCCACTTCAAATATAATGTTTCCTTTACGCCCAGGAGCCTGTTCTCTCACTGACCTACCTAGACCTAGCAACGTTGCTTATGTCTCCGATCACATTACGTCTGCTAAACGGTGTGCGGAAAATGGTAAATGGTTTACTACAGAAACTAGGTCAGAATTGGTTACTCTACCCATCTTACAAGTAACAAACCCTTATCTTCATACATTCTTGTGGAATAAACCATCTAATTTGGAAAAAATACTATTTTTTTTGCAAACGGCTGAACACAGAACAAAATGTTGTTGTACCTTTGTGTTGTAATTCCTCTAGGAAGTACATATTAGAAGGAATGCTATAAGATGCCTTCCTACCTGTATACAAGAGAAGAAAACGAATCGATACTTAGATGTTTAAAAGCCAGACTTGAAATTCCATACTATCACAATGACAATGCCAGAAACAACTGAATGTGGTAGCACTTCATAAAAATGAAGTATTGAAAAATTCAAACCAATAATAACGGATATATCGAAAACGGTTTGTGTCACAAGGAAGTTTTTTTGGAAGGAATTGTGTTTTACGCGTCTGCACGTGATTCTTATGCCTTACGCATTATGCAAAATTCCTTCACAGGCTATTCCAAAAAATTAAAATATACATTTTATTTGTAAAGTAATTATCAAAATAATTAGGCCCATTTTTGAAATTGTCAAAAACAACTAAGCATTTTCCATGTGAAATGTAGCTTGGGTGCATGGATTTTTTGAAAGACTTCATTTTGCATCCTTGGACGACATGAATTTAAATACCAAATTGGTATTGAATCGGTCTTTTATTTTTGAGTTGCGCTGTTCACAGACACATAACTTGAAATATCATTATAGAGTGCACTACGTTTTCACCCAGGGTAGCTTATAGCTAGAATAGGGTGCATAAATAACCCAGAAAACCGAATAACCTTAGACATTCGTGGAAGGGATGATATATTTTCTGTTTGATGCCCGTATAAAACAACACTTGTGCTCGTGTTTTGTTTTAAATTGAGAAAACAGCTGTTGAGGGCGCCACTTGAGAGAGTCAAATATTTGCACGTGAACTTATTGTCATGACAACAGATGTGCTCCAGACACGATAACGTGACCTACTGCCATTTTGTGTGCAATATACTTTCTCTGGAAGTCGTTAACTTAAAAATAGCTATTTGGAGCAATCAAGGTGCATTTGGGGGTCTTCTAGAACCTAGCAAATAATTCACTGCAGCGCTGCATCGAAAATAACCAAACATTTCCGTTCTTTAATTTCTATTACAAGAACTCTTAATGTCTAAAGGTCACACGATTTTCTAGGAAACATTTTACAGTCTCTTTTGAAGAAAACTTACCTTTTCCTGTTTACCACATGAGGCAGTATATTTTTAACACTTAAATGATATCAGTCTAATTATATAATATAAAATATAATAACAGACCGCCTTAAAGCAAAGTGTGTATAATATAATATATAAATATATGTAACAGTCATTGTGTTATGTTTATATTATTATGTACATATATAATGATGCTATGTGAATGTATTACGTAATCTAACAATGTAGGAGCTGTGAGAATAGAAACAAGCTGCTTTCCGTAGCAAACAGAATTACAAAGTAAAAGCCGACAGTTGCTAACAATGAGGCAACCTTGAGACAACAATAAATTATAAAGTTTAATAAACGCTACTAATAATTTTTGGAACTATAATGTAATATTTAAAACAGTTTAAATATAGCCAATCAAAAACTAGAAAAATCTTAACTTAAATAAAAGTATTCTATTAGAGTAGGGTTAGCCAATCAGAGACTTGAAATAGAGAAAAACTACAAATTCAGGCGGGAGACGCTACAAGTTAGCGTGCGCAGGCAGACGCTACCATCGGTATGATACCGGTTCAATGTGAGTCATATAACTTCATTGCGGCGAGAATAATATAAAGTTTACGTGTTAAATAGTGAAAATAACAATAGTCTTAAAGTTCTACAGTAGGATACATCAGTGAGATGTTATTTAATCGTATGAAGGATAAATAAACAAAGTACAATACAATTATAATTTGTATAAGCCTTGTTCTTTAGCCGTACCAGTCCTGCTAAGAGATACGTGTTCAGAAAATTACTACTGAAGTAGCCGAGGCATACATATATAATATTTAAATAAACATTAAAATGCAAAGTTGATTATTTAAACGTGGAGCGAAGGCCACCGGAAAGTTTGTACCGCACATGGAGCGAACACTCCAAGAAACATATCTCCCTCAATTCGTCGTGTAACCGCTACAACAATTAAACCACTTAAATTTGGCTTCCATACGTGGAGCAGCAACTGCTTCAAGTTTGGCTCCCCAATAGTAGAGCAGCAACAACCCTCTACCATTAAATTCACGCGCCAGAACTCGCGTTTCGCCTGTTCTTAAAGGTTGTCACTTTGGATGCCTTAGACGAAAACTCGCGGTAGATTCTGTCACTATGGACTAATTACACGCCAACAAAATATTGTTAATTAACTCTCGTAATCAGTAAAGTACACCTTTGATTGGTGATTTCAAGGTCAGATGATAAACAATAAGCCATGCTTTCGGTCCAAATTTCAACGGAAAAAAGAGGGGTTGCGGCTTGTATTCCCCACCCTGTCTTTTTACGTACCTTTACTGTTAAAATATATGCCTATTTGCAAGAATACAGCCAACCAAAACTGGCGGCGTTGTCATACGCAACACTGCAAAACTCTACCGCCGTTTTAGCAATAACACTGTGCATATTGTGTCCTTTGTCCGCTTTAAATTTTACTTTCTCTACTACATATGGTAACTTCGATACCGAGATTACACCATAAATACATGTTTTGAGGACACCTGAATCCAAGAAAACAATTTTTAGAAAAATGTCCGTGTATATGTGTGCGCCTGTGAACAGTAAACTCAAAAACGAAAAGTCCCGATAAGTACCAAACTTGGTATTATAGTTCAATATCTTTCAAGGATACGACATGAGTATTTTAAAGGAAATCACCCCACCCCAGCTACACTTTACATGGAAGAGTTTTCGATATTTTGTATTTTCATATAAAAGACTAAAATTTTGATTAAAATAACGTATTAAAGGAATTTACATGACAAATAAGTAATTACTATAAGTAATTTAAAAACTCAAATAAGCTTTAGAACATATATTAATAACTCAAACTACAAGAATATAATTACAACAAATATAATTGCAACAGAGGTATAGAATACAGTGACATACAATATCCGAATGACCTCATATATACAATACACAAACAAAACAATATACCAGATGAAATTTGTCGCGGTAACTTTCGTGTTATCTTATTTGCTGAGCGCCTGTTATTGTTTTACTATTTTGAATTTTGAGTACTTTGTCCTCCGGCTAGCTATTATTACTCAGTCGAGCAAATCTCTTGAATAGGGTGTGTAAACGGAAAGGAGTTGTTACTAAAAGATAACACTGATAAAAGAATTTGTTTTTACACTTTTATTGCCGTCACACTTCATTAATTTCACATATTTACTCTTGATACACGCCCGATTGAAACTGTTATATTTTCGAATGTAGCTATAATCACTTATTTGCCGCTCATTATTAATTCGAGTATTTCACATTTTGTAACTAACTTTACGACGCGAGAGATTCTGTAGAATTGCGTAACGTGTACTGCGTGAATGATTCTGTTAAACTGCGCGACGTGTAACCCGTGAATGATTCTGTTGAACTGTGCGTTATCCGTCTATAGCACGGAATTTATACTCCCTCACCCCGATATGCCTAAACATTATAACAGAGCTGCTATTGGTTAATAAAGCGCACCAACATTAGCGTCTATTTTTATATTCAATCAAAACGTATATGCTCTAGGGAAGATATTCCCTCCATTTCTAAGGAAAAGCGCGCTACTCTGACGTCATTTGTTTGTCTCTTATAATTGATAAACAACTCACCCCCTCGCTCATTGTTACCCGCTCCTATTGTCAGTTTCAGTGAGGTCGTGTAAACTTATTTCCTAACAACATCTCAAATCATTGTCATACAATAATGCTTATTTACACGACAATCACTCTGGCATTTACAGTGTTGTGATATAAAATACTGCCACAAATGAGAGCCATAGCAATAGCTACGGAAAATGAAAGATACCCAGAAAAAGAATGGCTCCGAATATATACATAGGATCCCTCTTCAATTAAAAAAACTCCGGTGCAGGAGTATACTGTAAACATTTTGCACAGTATCTAACATTAGATCAAACGTTAAACCACTATGATGGAGAATTAACAGCTATAAAAGCAGCGTTACATAACATTTTATATAGACCATACATAAAACAAAAAAGTAGGCATTTTATCAGACTCAAAATCAGCCATAGATGGAATAGTAAATTACAATAATAAAAGAACAAGAAATATTAAAGAAATAATAAGCCTAATTAAAGCAGTTGAAACTAGAAATCATGTCACTCTACAATGGATTCCAGCTCATGTTGGACTTTTGGGCAATGAACATGCGGATCAATTAGCAAAGAAAGGTGCAATACAACAAATAAAACCTGTAGGACAAATAGAAATACATAAACAATTAAACAACATTAAACAACATTTCAAAAGACAGCAGAGACTTGATGAAGAAGATGAACTAAAAGATAAAGGTTATAAGAATGTTAAAGATAGAGTTGATATACAAAAAGTGCCAAGGAAGACTGCAGTGTCCTTATTTAGGATGGCAACTGGCCACGATTGCCTCGCAGAACATCTCTACAAGATAGGATGCCTACCTACACTCTCTGTGAAGATGATGTCATCTCGCCAAATGCAAAGGCCCTAAAAATGATAACTTACAGACTTTATATTGGGAAGCCAGAGGGAAAATGATTCAGATCAATTAATCCCCAGTGCCATTGGTGAACAACAAGAACATGAAAAATAAAATATATATCTTAAATTTTTGGTTTATTTAAAGGCTGTTAAGTCCTTTGCATTCGGAAGGAGTTTTGTATTATGTTGTATAAATGAGAAGCGATAGACGAAAGCGTGCTATACCAAAAATGTAGATCTCTTTAAAGCACACAATTTATTTCAAGGGGCTTTTTTGTGGCATAAGTGGATTTATAAGAAATCCGTTATTAATCGTTTGAATTGTTCGTTTATTGGTCATTCTTTAAAGTGCTTTCAAACTTCAGTTGTTTCTGGCGATGTCATGGAAACAGTATGGAATTTTAAGGTAAGCATATAGCGTCCAGTTGTTAAACATTTGGCTATCGCTGTTCTCTTTGTATCTATAACGAAGTGTGTAATGTAGCTATTTCTGTAAAGGTTTATTTGGATTAGAAAAGAAGCTTTACTAAAAATAGTTTCTATACCCACCAATAGAGGGTAGAGAAAGTCATATGAACGTAACACATCAGCGTTTCTCTTTCTCTACTACGTATAATAAGTAGGTGAAGTATTGCATTACACCGACAAATTTGTTACCGAGATTTCACCAGAAATACATGTTTTGAGGCCCCTGAATCCAAAAAAATATCCGTGTATGTGCTTGTATGCCTGTGAACAGAATAACTCAAAAACGAAAAGTCAGATAAACATCAAACTTCGTATTTAGGTTAAGTATCTTACAAAAATGGACACGAAGATTTTCATTAAAATACCCCACCCAGATTACTCTTTGCATGAAATACTTTTTTGAAAAATTGTATTTTCTCAAAAATGGCTCTAACGATTTTGATTAAAATATTATATATTTAAGATATTTTCATGGCACAAGCTATGCACATACAATTTTTTTTGGAGTGAACCTTTTCCGAGATATTCCTTGTTATTTGTTTGAATTTTCCAATACTTATACTTCTTCTTAAGTGGGAATTCCTTATTAGTTTTTTATGTCCTATACATACAAAGAGAATGGAATACTCCACATAGCAACCAGCTCCTGTAACATTTGACTATCGCTTAAAGCCTAGCATATTCCCCTTGCACGTACAAGAAAATCAGCAATAAGCAAACGTTTATCTCGATTAACATGAAGTAGATGGAGAATGAGCGTTTGTAAAAATAGTTGTACAAGAGTAGATAAAGTCATGCGAGTGTAACACATCAGATTTTTTCTTGTTGCAAAGAATCCTATGGTGTTATGAAAGACACATTTATATTATTTAATACAGTATTTTTTGTTTTGATTTTTTAGTGTTTATTCATCGTTCTTCCTTTTGAATTATTCACTCCACGTTACGCTATTTTTCAACACGTAGAACAAAGCAGGTGAGTGTACCATAGTGGGTGTTAAATTGCGTGTTTTATTGAATCTCGGGAGTAAACTGTTACATAAAACGCCTGCTAGGTAATTCGCTCTATTTAAATTCCTAGAGGAAACACTTGCAGACTGTCCCGAGCCCAGAGCTTATACCCTCGTAACGTGGCGAGTTTTTTTTTGTGCCCGATATCACAAAATCTTTTAGCACAGCATCTGCACTTATCTCACATTTGTGCAGTGTTTTATGCAGCCAACTTGCACAACACAAAAACCCCGCAAGTTTACTGTTGAGTTGCACTCCACAGCTAAAAGCCCTGGCACATTTAAACTTTGGCTTGTTTATGGCGTATATTCCTTACAGAAATTATCATCTCCCTGCGGTGATGGGCTGCAGTGGCGCCGCACCGCGGCGGAGAGCAAAACATGGCGTTACAACTTAGTTATTAATGTGTCTCTGTGTTAAATGTTTAATATGTAGGGTAGAGATGGCACCGTGGTAATGTGTGAGACCCGCAATCGGGAGGTCCCGGGATCGATTCCCGTTGACCGTCCACTCTGACTTTGTGTTTTTCGTGGGTTTCCCTGGCCGTTAGAAGAGTGCTGGAGTGTTTTATAATTTACCGTGTTTTCTTTTCCATCATTTAACTTTTATTCCATTTCCTTCTCGGATTTTAGGTATGCTTCTAGGTTTGTGGCTCATGGCCGTCGTGGACAGAGGCCACGGATCTTGCTCAAGGAAAGAGTGTTCCTCGTGGACACTAGAGGCCTGCCTGATTGGACGGGTGGTTCGTCGCCCTGCTCAAGCAGCTACAGCAGTGAAAGTTTGAAGGGGATTTTAATTGTTGTTGCGGTTGCACCACGTTTAAGAACCAATTTGAAGCTGTTTTAGACCACACACGTAATGGATGCCAATTTGCGGGAGATTGCTTCTAGGAGTGTATGCCCCACGTACGGTACAAACTTCCCGGTGGCCTTCGCCCCACGTTTACTTTGTGTAATTATTGAGCATAACTCATAAACGATAAACACCAAACTTGGTATTTACGTTCAGTATCTTCCAGAGATGCGACACGAAGGTTTTCAAGAAAATCCCCCAACCCCAGACTACCCTTTACATGGAACATTTTTCGAAAATTTTAATTTTCTCAAAAACGGCTGTAACGACTTTGATTAAAACATCATATGTTTAAGTTATTTTCATGACAAACGAAATGGATATCTCCAATTTTCTGGGAATGTCTCCAAAAGTATTCTTCATTGTGAACGACTTTTGCATAACTGGTAAACCATAAGAGATAGACAAAATTTTTCTACACAAAAAGATATATTTCGCGTTAAAATACACAGTTTAAGTCATATACATTTTTTTTGTTGAGTAAACCATTTTTGAGATATTGCTTGTTATTCTCTTAAATTTTCCAATACTTATATTTTTACTCAAATTCCTTATTCATTTTTACTTTTTCTACTACGTATAGTAAGTAGGGGATTTTTATGTCCTGGACATGCAAAGAGAATGGAATGCTCCACATAGCAACCAGCTCTTAAAACATCTGACTATCGCTTAAAGTTTACCATATTCCCCTTGCATCTACAAGAAAATTAGCAATAAGATTAACATCTCGATTAACATGAAGCATATAGAGAATAAGGGATTGTAAAAATAGTTTGTACAAGAGTAGAGAAAGTCATGTGAGTGTAACACATTAGACACGATTAAATAATACTTCCCTGATATATCCTACTATAGAGCTGTTATATTATTGTTAATTGCACTTTTAACAGTTAAAACTTACATTATCCTCACCACAATGAATTTTCATGTTTCACATACAATCACTGACCCGTACCGAACCGAACTGTTTTGTTGTGTTATCTTGTAGCGTCTCCCGCCTGAATTTGTACATTTCCTCTATTTGAAGTTTTGATTGGCTAATTCTACTCCGGCGGCGCCGTGGCCGAGTGGTTAGACCGCTCGCCTCCCACCGGGTTCAATCCCAGGGACCTGCATGTGGGATTTGTGGTGGACGAAGCGGTGTCTGGGCGGGTTTTCTCCGGGTTCTCCGGTTTCCCCCGCCATTCATTCCACCAACTGCTCCATCATCACCTTTCCTTTCATCCATTTCACCAACATTTCGTTTCATCTACTTCCTTCATCCCATACCAGGCATCGGGCTGATCACCCATCCTGGATGCTCTGTCTGATCCATGAGTGTCTGCTCCTCGACGGGCCTCTGACCCCAGGCACCCGCCTATAAGTCCTGGGGGGTGTAAGTCCTACATAAGAGGAAGGTAAACAGATAATGAATGAATGAATAATCCTACTCCAATTGAATACCTTTATTTAACTTCAGTTTTTTTTTCTAGTTTTTGATTTGCTATTTATAAACTGCTTCGAATATTACATTATTATTATTCCAGGAACTATTAGTAGCCTTTTCAAACTTTATAATTTATGTTTTTCTCAAGCTTACCTCATTGTTCGCAACTTTCGGCTTCAACTTTATAATTCTGTTTGCTACGGAAAGCAGCTTGCGTCTATTCTCACAGCTCCTACATTGTTAAACCACGTAATACATTCACATAGAATTATTATATATGTACATAATCAGATATACATAATACAATGACTGCCACATACATTTTATATATTATATTATACACATATTGCTTTAAGGTGGGCTGTTATTATATTTTATATTATATCATTAGACTGATATCATTTGTGTTAAAAAATACTGCCTCAAGTGTTAGAGAATTCCGTGTGTCTCTATGGCCTGTAGGTCAAGATGTTCCCCACCACTGCATATCCTATACGCTGTGTTTTACATATGAACATAGAATATGATCATTGGTTTAGAAATTATTTCTTTGTTTAAATGAGTGCTAATAACAAAGGATGATATATGCTGATAAAAGAACCTGAAACGTTTACTTGTTTTCCGTAAAATGCAAATTAAATATGAGTCGCAGATTATGAAGAAAGGTTCATTACATTCACAGGACCTTCTCTGCCCATTATCGTTTATTTTTACATATAGCTTCTATAAAATATTTCTGCGAAAGATTATTTTTCTGCTGTATGTTAATACAGAGGAATATTTGTAGAAATACACTGTATCACAATTAATAGTGCAAACTGAAGCGTTTTAAACCACAAACGAGCTATCTGCAAAAAAATTTGCAAATGTGTGATTACAAGCCGCCACTGTCTTCATTAAGTAACGGTGTCCTAATTAGTAGAAATGAATTTGTAAAGTTGGCTTTTGGTTTAATAATTGTTATTCTAAGTTGCCTCAAAATTCACTCATAGCTTAACTTAACAAGGAATGCAGTTCTACTTTAGTATGTTAGGTACCTGTTGTTAATATTATACACGCTTCCCTGTTCAAAGTGTCGTCCTTGTCAATACTGCACTCGTCTCTGCAGGGAGTTTCGAATTCCTTCAAACATTCCGAGATTATCTGATTCTTGACAAGCACGTACAATTTTCTGCTCCAGTACCTCAACATAGTGCTGTACGCCACACCCCCCATACAAAAAACTCCAAAGGGCTGAGATCGGATGATCTTGCAGACCAAGGTAGGAGGACCTCCTCGACCTATCCATTTCGGACCATATCTCCGCGATAGATGTCTTCTTACAGTAGCAGCAAAATGTGCCGGTGCTCCATCATGCATGCATCACATACTTCGACGTGGCTGAAAGGGAACATCCTCAAGAAATTCAGGTCAGTGGAGGCTCATGACCAGATATTCACAGTAATCTCGCTCACGGCCTGTTAGCGGACCCATGTTTACTGTGAGGTAGTACTTTTAACACTTAAAATGATTTCAGTCAAATTATATAGTATGTAAATTCAATAACAGCCCGCCCTAAAGCAATATGCGTATGTAACTTGATATAAAAATGTATGTAACAGTCATTGTAAATGTTTATATTATTGTATACATGTCTAATAATGTTATGTGAATATATTACGTAATTTAATAATCTAGGAGCTGTGAGAACTAGGTTAAAATTTGCTAACAGTAAGCTAACAATGAGGTAACCTTGAGGCATTAATGAATTTGAAGGTTTAATGCTACTTTTGATTCTTGAAAGCAATAATGTAATATTTGTGACAGTTTATAAAATAGCCGATCAACAACCAAAAAAGCTTTAGTTAAATGAAGGTATTCTATTGTACTAGTTTTAGCCAATCTGAAACTGAAATATAGCAAAATTTACAAACCTAGAGGTCGGTTGATTGTCGACAGTGCTCATAACTGGACGCGCTGATTATAGGCAGACGCGAGACACGTCCTAAAAAAATGTAATATGTATCCGTGTGAGACGAAAATAGTTTAAGTGTTAAAAGGTGCAAACAGTTAACAAAAGAATCTCACAGCTCTCTATATCAGTGAAGTGTTATTTAAATCGTGACAAGAATTAATAATTGTAGTGAAAAAACTTACAATCTGTGTAAGCCTACATTCTTCAGTCGCACCACTCCCTGCTAAGACAGCCATGTCTCTAACAAAAATACTGACGCAGCCGAGGCAAACATACATATTTAATACTTAAAGAGACAGCCAAATAAAAAGTTAATGTAATTTTTTAAACTTGGGGCAAAGGCCACCTGAAAGTACATTTGGGGCGAAGGCTACCGGAAACTTTTTACCATACGTGAGGTTGTAACTACTTGAAGTTCGGCTCCCCAACATAAGAACTATAATACATCTCCTACTTCAAATACCAAGTCTGGTATGTATTACTTTTCGTATTTTTAGTTATGTTGTTAACAAACACACACACCAGAGGTTTTTCTAAAAATGCTTCCTTATTTTGTACTAGCGAGGCCCCAAAGCATATATTTCCCGTGAAATCTCGGTATCAAATTTTTTGTTGGTTTACAGTACTTCCACTACTTACTATACGTAGTACAGAAAGTAAAAATATACAAGAAACTTGAAGATCAAATCCACAACTGATATCGTTTTTGTGGCTGATATTTTTCATGAATTTCTAAAGTCCTCAAAATCAACCAGCTTTGTTTAACTTTTCAAATTAATTGGGTTTGGAATTTTAAGCACGAAGCGAAAGCCCGTCGTTGGTTCTGCGGGTTGCAGAATATATCAGGCGTCTAGAAAAGTTGAGAGTTATTATTTGAATGAATATTCAAAATACTGCCTTTAAATATTCAAACTGTTTTCATGATACTTTTATTGACTTATGACTTTATGTAAATGTTTTGGAGAGTAACGTGGCAGAGAGCAAAGGACTTGAAAACTGCTGCGTTGATTTAGCTCGTGTAAATTCTTCCGGTTTTTGTGAAACAAACTCCTTGGATAAACAAAATACAGCGCTCTGTAATTACTGTTTTACCTCACACGCATTCCTATGTTTTACATATGACACAAATTATACGCATATCAGAGAAATTAAAAAAGAAAAACGCAAGATATAAGTTATGCCTTTAAGGTTTGTAATTTCACAGCAAATTTAAACAATCAAATTATATTCCTTTTCTCCTTCTCTCGGACCTGTTCATATATACCTCCAACGTATTCTAATATTCATTAAATGTTTATGTGCTGATATATCACATTCACATGGCATTCTCTACTTCCTACCTGCAGTCAGTAGGGGAAGAGTTGCATTATACTTAAAAACTTTAATTCGAGATCTATCCAGAAATACGTGCTTTGAGGAACCTGAATATAAGGGTGTATTCAGGAAAATACCCGTGTGACTGTGAAGAGCATAACTCAAAAACAAATGTCGAAAAAATACCACGCTTGGCGAAGTATTTGGTATTTGAGTTCGGGATCTCACAAAGCTGCCGCAAGATGACTTTAAAGAAAATATCTCTACCCCACACAATCACTACTGGGGTTACTTTTCATATGCTTAAAACGCCTCTAAAAATTTTGATTTTAATACAATATGTTTAAGATATATATATATATATATATATATATATATATATATATATATATATATGACAAAATAATGTACTGAATTTTCTAGGAAGAGCCTCTAAGTTCTCTTCATATGAAAGGAATTTTGTATAATCTGGTGTAACTGGTAAATGTTAAGCGACAGACGAAAACGTACTATACAAAAAATGTTGATCTCTTTAAAGCACATAATTTATTACAAATTACACCGACCATTTTCGAGATATCGTTTTTTACCTTCTCTAATACATATAGTAAGTAGGGGAAGTATTGTATTCCTCCCAAAAATTCGATACCAAGATTTCACCGGAAATATATGTTTGAGATCCCCTGAATCCAAAAAAAAAACATTTTTGGAAACATGTCCGTGTGTGTGTCTGTCTGTGAACAGCATAACTCAGAAACGAACAGTCGGATAAACACCAAACTTGGTATTTAGGTTCAGGATCTTCCAGAGATGCGACTCGAAGGTTTTCAAGAAAATCCCCCACCCCAGATTACCCTTTGCATGAAATTTTTTTCGAAAATTTTAATTTTCTCAAAAATGGCTCTAACGATTTTGATTAAAATATCGTATGTTTAAGATATTTTCATGACAAATGAAATATATGTCTTGAATTTTCTGGGAATGTCTCCAAAAGTATACTTCATTTTGAACGACTTTTGCAGAACTGGTAAACCATAAGAGATAGACAAAATTTTACTATAAAAAGAATGTAGATCGCGTTAAAATACACAATTTATGTCACATATTTTTTTTATTGATTGAACCATTTTCGAGATATTACTTGTTATTCCCTTAAATTATATGACATAAGTTGTGTATTTTAACGCGATCTACATTTTTTGTGTAGTAAAGTTTTGTCTATCTCTTATGGTTTACCAGTTATGCAAAAGGCGTTCACAATGAAGAATACTTTTGGAGACATTCCCAGAAAATTCGAAATATACACTTCATTTCTCATGACATTATCTTAAACATATGATATTTTCATCAAAATCGTTAGAGCCATTTTTGAGAAAATTAAAATTTTCGAAAAAGTTTCCATGTAAAGGGTAGCCTGGAGTGGGGGAATTTTCTTGAAAACCTTCATGTCGCATCTCTGGAAGATACTGAACCTAAATACCAAATTTGGTGCTTATCCGACTGTTCGTTTTTGAGTTATGCTGTTCACAGACACACACACACACACACACACACACACAGACACACACACGGACATGTTTCCAAAAATGCTTTTTTTGGATTCAGGAGATCTCAAAACATATATTTTCGGTGAAATCTCGGTATCGAATTTTTGGGTGGAATGCAATACTTCCCCTACTTACTGTACGTAGTAGAGAAAGTAAAAAGTAGAATATTTTAAAATATTTATAAGGCTTACTTCAGTTATGCCATTAAAGTCAAGAAATTTACGCTACAAAACCTTCAATTATTTGAGTTACCTAGCAACATATATACTGAGATTTCGAGTTTACGAGACGAGCGAAACAAGCTTCAAATGTTAATACTGGAAGGGTACGCGATACAAGTCCCATTTCACTAAGTTGACCTCGAAACTGTTGACATCTACTCCTTCCACTCATCTTTTGCTAGACCTCTGCCAGAGGCACTGGCGATAAACTTGCTTCGATTAGTATAATTTATACATAAATGTATATATTAATTGCAGTTAGGGCCTAATTTGCCTTTAAATTTTGCCAATTTAAACATGACACATAACCATGCCCATTGTATTATTTGTTTTCTCAGTTTCCCGTAACTTGGTTCTTTCATACTTCAGGTGCAATTTTCTTAAAAAGTATTAGTTATGTGCACCAAATTTTCATTAGATATTTCTGGGTACTGTCTCTTTATGCTAAACTAACGTACACAAATTTTAAAATAAATATGAGAAAAAAACCTATATATATGTCCGGTTGGTACAAACACTGAATTACTTTTTTTATTCTGGACAGGTTAAAAATATTCGAAATATGTTTTTTTCACAGTAGTAAACTATATTTAATGTAATATGGTGATCATAGGAGGAAAATACACCTGAAGTATGAATTGCAACATTTTGAACTATGAAGCAGGGTGTCACATCACTTTGCGCAACATTAAGCGAATGCTAACTTGTTATTTTTATAATTATATTTCCAGAAATATTTGAAGATAATCAACCCAAGTTTGGCTATTATTGATTCTGTAATTATTGTATAACCAGAATTTAAAGAAGTGTTATGTGTCACCTTTCTAGTGATATCACAGTGCCCTTAATTTGTCACGTGGCACATAAATAACAAGGGCTGATTATGGCCATTGCCCTGAATCTGAAAGCACGTAATTTTTTAATTTTTGTATCTTAGGAATTGCTAACGTATACAAAAATCCTTATCGTTTGTGCCATATTATGAAAATATGAATGTGTTGGGTAATTTCTTGTCATTTTATATAATTTTATATTTTCAGTGATTTTTTCGATTTTACTGATTATTTTGTCATGCTTTTGCGTTTGCGGTTTCATTTAGTATTTTTAGTTCCTCTACTGCGTATAGTATGTAGGGGAAGTATTGTATTCCGACTGAAATATTTGTCCTGAATCCAAATAAGGCATTTTCGATAACATGTTCGTGTGTGTGTGTGTCAGTGTACAGCATAACTCAAAAACGAAAAGTCGGCTAAATACAAAACTTGGTATTTCAGTTGAGTATCCTGCAAGGATGCGACACGAAGATTTTCAAGAAAATCCCCTACTCAAGAGAATCCTTTACATGGAACATTTGCGAAAATTTTGGGTGTCTCAAAAATGACTTAAACGATTTTAATTAAAATATAATATGTTCAAGGTATATATACGAAAAATGAAATGTAGATCCTGTATTTTTTGGAAATGTCCCGAAAAGTCTCTTCATGCTGAATGACTTTCGCATAGCTGGTAAACCGTAAGAGATGTTACTGTACGAAAAATGTAGATCTCGTTAAATAACACGATTTATGTCATACACATTTTTTTTGTAAAGCGACCCGTTTCCGAGATATTCCTTGTTATTTGTTTGAATTGTAAAATATTTACACTTTTTATCAAATGGGAATTCGTTATCCTTTTTGCTTTCTCTACTACGTATAGTAAGTAGGGGAAGTATTGTATTCCATCCAAAACTTCGATACCAAAATTTCACCGGAAATACATGTTTTGAGACCCACTGAATCAAAAAAAGCACTTTGGGAAACATGTCCGTGTGTGTGTCTGTCTGTGTGTCTGCCTGTGAACAGCATACCTCAGAAACGAACAGTCGGAGAAACTTTGTATTTAGGTTCAGTATCTTCCAGAGATGCGACACGAAGGTTTTCAAGAAAATCCCCCCACCCCAGATTACCCCTTACATGGAAGATTTTTTGAAAATTTTAATTTAATCAAAAATGGCTCTAACGATTTTGATTAAAATATCATATATTTAAAATATTTTCATGACAAATAAAATGTATATCTTGAATTTTCTGGGAATGCCTCCAAAAGTATTCTTCGTTGTGAACGACTTTTGCATAACTGGTAAACCATAAGAGATAGACAAAATTTTAATACACACAAAATGTAGATCGCGTTAAAATACAAAATTTGTCATATACATTTTTTGTTGAGTGAACCATATTCGAGATATTGCGTGTTATTCCCTTAAATTTTCCAATACTATTACTTTTTCTCAAATGGGAATTCGTTATTCATTTTTTTGTCTTGGATATGCAAAGAGTATTAATCTGTGGGAAAGGGAATGGTGCTGCACCTGGAACCAGCTATTAAAAGATATGTATGTGCTAAAAGGCTACTGTTTTTCTATATTGCCCTTGTAAATATATATTCCCCTTAAATCTACAAAAAAATTAGCAATAAGATTGCTAAAATGAAGTAGATGGGGAATAAGCGTTTGTAAACATACTTTGTACAAGAATGTACATAGTTTGTTCAAAGGAGGTGGACACCTTGACAGTACAGAGACATCTCACAGCAGCGAGAAGGTCCCTAACGTTTCTAAACTCGTAAATTCGACCCAATTGGAGCCGCCGAGAGAGGATGATGAACGACCCACCAGTCGAGCAGCCCTCTGGTGTCCACAGAGAGTATTCTTTCCAGTGACATGCATCCTGCACTGTCACACTACGAGACCTAGAAGCAGGTCTGAAAGATGAGAAGGAAAATGAATGAAAGGGAAAAGACGGAAAGGACATCCTGGAAGAGAGGAAACCACCCCAGCATTCGCTTGTCGACTCCAGATAAACACCAAAAAACATGCGTAAGAGTGGGCGGTAACCGAAGATCGAACCTTGGACCTCCCGAATGCGGGACGTAGACTTTGCCCCTTGAGCCATCCCGTTCGGTAGACAAGACTTTGTGTACTCTTTACTTGCTTTCTTGGAACATAATCCCATTCCTATTTAATAGTCTGGAAAGGGTTGCCTGTGGTTATTGTCAGGGGAGGCGATATCATTACTGTTATAAATGCATGTCCCAGACTGCAGATTGGACAGGTCAGTTTTCCTTTGTTGCTTTAATAAATGGGTACAATGAGGTTGCTATTGTGTCAGGCTATGAGGTCCTCTTCCTTAATAATGAATTTTGTATAATCTGAAATCAAAGAGTTCCACAGACCTGCGTCAAAAGTATTTCTTAGTTTTTTTTCAGATTCATCAAACAAAAAATGAACAGAATATGCCGTTAGTTTCTAAATTATTTGATTTATACTTAATTTTTCAAATTGTATAGCACTTATATCAATGTATAAACATGGAGCTTTCTAACCACTAATTGTAATAAATTTCCATTTTAGACCATGTTTGGAATTAATATCTCATTTTTACTTTCTCTACTACGCATAGTAAGTAGGGGAAGTATTGCATTACACCCAAAAATTCGATACCGAGATTTCACAGAAAATATATGTTTTGAGGCCTCCTGAATCCAAAAAAAAGCATTTTTTATGGAAACATGTCCGTGTGTGTGTGTGTGTGTGTGTGTGTGTGTGTGTGTGTGTGTGTGTGTGTGTGTGTGAGTGTGTGAACAGCATAACTCAGAAATGAACAGTCGGATAAACACCATACCTGGTATTTAATTTCAGTATCTTCCAGAGATGCGACACAAAGGTTTTAAAGAAAATCCTCCACCTCAGAATACCCTTAACACATAACATTTTTCGAAAATTTTAATTTATTCAAAAATGGCTCTAACCATTTTGCTTAAAATATCATATGTTTTAGATACTTTCATGACAAACAAAATGTATATCTTGAATTTTCTGGGAATGTCTCCAAAAGTATTCTTCATTGTGAACCACTTTTGCATAACTGGTAAACCATAAGAGATAGACAAAATTTTAATACACACAAAATGTAGATCGTGTTAAAATACACAATTTATATCCTTTATATTTTTGTTCTTGAATGAACCATTTTCAAGATATTGCTTGTTATTCCCTTAAATTTTCCAACACATACTTTTTTTCAAATGGGAATTTCTTATTTATTCTTTTGTTATGGTAATGCAAAGAGAATGGAATGCTCCACATAGCAACCAGCTGTTTAAACATTGGACTATCGCTTAAATCCTACCAATTCCCCTTGCATCTACAAGAAAATTAGCAATAAGATTAACACATCAATATCTCGATTAACATGAAGCATATGGAGAATAAGCGTTTGTAAAAATAATTTGTACAGGTGTAGAGAAAGTCATTTGAGTGTAACACATCCCATTTTTACATTCTCTATTAGGTATAGGAAGTAGGAAGAGTATTCAATTCCACTCAAAAAATTTTGATATTGAATTTCATCGGAAATAAATGTTTAGAGGCACCCTTGAACCCAGAAAAAAATATTTTTTTAAAAAACGCGCGCGTGTATGTATATCCTAGCAGCATAATTAAACAACAGCATTTAGTATTTAAATCCAATACCTCCAAAAATTGAACACGAAGATTTTTAAGAAAATCCCCTAACACCGAAGTATCTTTACATAGAACATTTTTCGAAAGATTTTACTTGCTATATAATTTTGTTTAAAATATTATATGCTTAAGGTATTCATAAGACAAAATGTATACCTTGAATTTGTTGGGCATAGCCTAAGAAGCCCTCTTCATTCTGGAGGAATTTTGTACCTATAATTTAATATTAAGGTAAACCATACGTGATATACATAAGCATACCATAAAAATAATTTATTTGAAATAACTTTTAGCACAGGCATTTCGGAGATATCCATTATTATTGACTTGAATTTTCAGTACTAAATCATTTTTCTGATGTGCTGTGTGTATTCATTTGCTCCTTGAGGTGTCGTAGAAAGAGTATCATTTCACAACCAACATCTAGTGACCCGCTTTCAAACATCCCTCTTATACCTATAAGTGTGTAACGAAAGACAGAGCGGGATGGGATGAATACGTCTGTGGCCTACATATGGGAGATCCCGAGATTAATTCCCAGAAACCGCCCCATTTCGTTCCATTAATAATTTCATTCATCGTTCATCTCATTTGGTCTATTTCAGGGTGGAGGTGTCGGCGATGGTGTTTCGGTGCAGCGTGGCAAGGAAAAAAGGATGCTCTTAATGAACATTCTCCGTCCCTCGGACTTCGGCTCGTTGCCGGGGTATAACGACCGGTCCTTCGAGGGATGCTGAATCCTCTTTGTGGAGCGCGGGCCCCGGTGTGCCTGTCCGAAAGCCGGATACTGTAGAGATCCTGTCATTTCTGTACCGTGACTCCTTATTCCGGCCGCCCGGTGCCTCCCTTCATCTCATTCCTCCTTCCAAGGGGCGTCAGTACAATATCCCTTGGCTTCATAATCAATTTCAATCCAATGGAACTGTCTCCACAACCGGGGCAGAGCACTTAAATAGGCCAAGGCGTTCTTTGTGCTTCTACTGCGACCCCTTGGGAGGGAGGGGTGAGAGGAGAGACTCGAAGAGCGACCAGATCCATGTGACTCCGTGCGCAAACATGGACGAGTCTCTAATGTTTCAAATTCGAACGCATCTGAAGCCGCTCAAGACCCTGGTAAGCGTCTACCCAAGAGTATCGTAAGCGGGACCTAGCTGAGCAGGAAGAAGCCTCTAGACCCTGAAACAGATGATGAACGAAATAAAGGCTACATCAAATGAGGTACAGAGAAGCTGTGGTAGAGGAGGAAATTATCCCAGCATTCGCCTACCGACCTGGGGAAACCACGAAAAACTCATTTTAGAGTGGGCGGTCGCCGAGAATCGAACCGGAGACTTACCTCGCACGTTACCGCGAAGCCATCTCACTCGGTATGAAAGAATTTGTACAAAGTTTTATATAGATTAACATGAAATAGATAGAAAAATAAACTTTCGTAAGAATAGTTCGTAGGGCGGCGCCGTGGCCGAGTGGTTAGACCACTCGCCCATGTCGACCCGTATTCAATCCCAGGGAACCCATGTGGGATTTCTGTTGGACAAAGCGGCGTCTGAGCGGGTTTTCTCCGGTCCCTCGGTCCATTCATTTCAACTACTGCTCCATCATCACCTTTCGTTTTATTGATCTCACCGTCATTTCATATCATCTCCTTCCTTGCTCTCATATCAGGCTTCGGACTGATTACCCATCCTGGCTGTGCATCCTCTGTGCTCCCAGACAGGCGTCTGACTCCAGGCACCTCTTGTAAGTTATTGAGGTGTAAACCCTAACAACGGGGAGGGTAAACAGAACAAGAACAATGGTTCATAGTAGCTATATACAAATAAATGATAGTAGGTAGAGAAAGCCATATGAGTGGAATACAAGAACTTTTCGCATAGGAATTCCAAAGGGTGCCAATCCTTCACTGAGCGGTTACGAAACCTCAGCTGAGGTAATGGACCAATCATCTCACGGGGTGTGGTATCAAAGTGCAGTTCCGCAACCATGCGCTAAGACCAGCGATGATGACACGGTATTCTAGGAGCGGTTCAAATTCCTTCGCCGCCAGGGGTCAAGCCGTTTGACCTTCATATAACATCCTCCTAAATGACCTCAAAATTACAAGTACCACCACATTAAGTGTAATTAAATTTAAGGTGCAAATTCCGGATTTACGAGACGAGTGCGTGAGTGTGCGTGTGGGTGGGCCAGAAGTTATTTTTAGAGACACTTGTATATTTTCCTTGGCTTTAAGGAGGTCAGTGCTGCCAATTCTTACTTCCTCAAATAATGTTTATTCCACAAACATTCTATCTACATGTCGTCTGTTTAACTATTTACCTATAGTAAGCACTGGAAGTATTGCATTTTACCCAAAAAGTACATACAAGGATTTACCAAAAATATATGTTCTGAAGCTCCCGAAATAAGAAATGTTTTTAGGAAAAGATCCCTCAGTGATTGTTTGTGTGTTTGTATGTGCATGGACTTGTCTTTAAACACTAAACGTTCAGGATCTTACAGAGATGCGGCAGGGGTTTTCAAGGAAATCTTCCCATGCAAACTATTACTTTTTATTAAAATACGGTATGATTAAGATATTCTTATGACAAATTAGATGTATATCTTGAATTTAGAGGAATAGCCTGTGAAGTCATCATTTGAATGACTTTTGCATAACTGGTAAAGCGCAAGAGATACAGCCCAATGTTTTGTGTCTGTAGCCTTTCAGGAGCAAGCAAACTCGGTATCATGGCATATCCATGATGGGTGATCAGCCCAATACCTTGTGTCAGTAGTCTGTCTCGGTATCATGGCATATCCAGGATGGGTGATCAGTCCAATTCTTGTGTCAGTAGTCTGTCTCGGTATCATGGCATATCCAGGATGGGTGATCAGTCCAATTCTTGTGTCAGTAGTCTGTCTCGGTATCATGGCATATCCAGGATGGGTGATCAGTCCAATTCTTGTGTCAGTAGTCTGTCTCGGTATCATGGCATATCCAGGATGGGTGATCAGTCCAATTCTTGTGTCAGTAGTCTGTCCAGGAGCAAGCAAACTCTGTATCATGGCATATCCAGGATGGGTGATCAGTCCAATTCTTGTGTCAGTAGTCTGTCCAGGAGCAAGCAAACTCGGTATCATGGCATATCCAGGATGGGTGATCAGTCCAATTCTTGTGTCAGTAGTCTGTCTCGGTATCATGGCATATCCAGGATGGGTGATCAGTCCAATTCTTGTGTCAGTAGTCTGTCTCGGTATCATGGCATATCCAGGATGGGTGATCAGTCCAATTCTTGTGTCAGTAGTCTGTCCAGGAGCAAGCAAACTCTGTATCATGGCATATCCAGGATGGGTGATCAGTCCAATTCTTGTGTCAGTAGTCTGTCCAGGAGCAAGCAAACTCGGTATCATGGCATATCCAGGATGGGTGATCAGTCCAATTCTTGTGTCAGTAGTCTGTCTCGGTATCATGGCATATCCAGGATGGGTGATCAGTCCAATTCTTGTGTCAGTAGTCTGTCTCGGTATCATGGCATATCCAGGATGGGTGATCAGTCCAATTCTTGTGTCAGTAGTCTGTCTCGGTATCATGGCATATCCAGGATGGGTGATCAGTCCAATTCTTGTGTCAGTAGTCTGTCTCGGTATCATGGCATATCCAGGATGGGTGATCAGTCCAATTCTTGTGTCAGTAGTCTGTCTCGGTATCATGGCATATCCAGGATGGGTGATCAGTCCAATTCTTGTGTCAGTAGTCTGTCCAGGAGCAAGCAAACTCTGTATCATGGCATATCCAGGATGGGTGATCAGTCCAATTCTTGTGTCAGTAGTCTGTCCAGGAGCAAGCAAACTCTGTATCATGGCATATCCAGGATGGGTGATCAGTCCAATTCTTGTGTCAGTAGTCTGTTCAGGAGCAAGCAAACTCTGTATCATGGCATATCCAGGGTGGGTGATCAGTCCAATTTTTGTGTCAGTAGTCTGTTCAGGAGCAAGCAAACTCTGTATCATGGCATATCCAGGATGGGTGATCAGTCCAATTTTTGTGTCAGTAGTCTGTTCAGGAGCAAGCAAACTCTGTATCATGGCATATCCAGGATGGGTGATCAGTCCAATGTTTGTGTCAGTAGTCTGTTCAGGAGCAAGCAAACTCTGTATCATGGCATATCCAGGATGGGTGATCAGTCCAATTTTTGTGTCAGTAGTCTGTCCAGGAGCAAGCAAACTCTGTATCATGGCATATCCAGGATGGGTGATCAGTCCAATTTTTGTGTCAGTAGTCTGTCCAGGAGCAAGCAAACTCTGTATCATGGCATATCCAGGATGGGTGATCAGCTCAATTCTTGTGTCAGTAGTCTGTCCAGGAGCAAGCAAACTCGGTATCATGGCATATCCAGGATGGGTGATCAGCTCAATTCTTGTGTCAGTAGTCTGTCCAGGAGTAAGCAAACTCTGGATCTTAGCAAATCCATGATGGGTGATCAGTCCAGCACTTGATGTGGTGGTGAATAAGAAACAAATTTAATGCTGTGATGTAAGGGAAGATAGGAAAATTCGAGGATCAAATTATGCAAAGCAGGTTAGCCTAGTGATCTGGGGAAAGCACAAAAAAGAACCTTTTGCCAGTTTGGTTCACACTGGAGCATCCCGGATGATAGTGAGTCGTACACGTTACCACGACACCACCTTGTTCGAGATATTCTTTGTTAATGGTTTTAATTTTCGATACTTTTATCATGTTTACTTCAGCTGCTGCTTAACTAGAGGTAATTTTATACCGAGATTTGACCAGAAATGTATGTTTGGAAGTTCCTTGAATAGGAAAGAAAACACAATGTGTGTGTATGTATGAGAGAGTGGATAACTCGAGAAGAGATGGCGGGTAAATAGCAAACATTGTATTTCGGGTCAGCGAAGATAAATAAAATATAAATAAAATATAAATAAATACATAAATTCTCACCCCAAGCTTCTCTTTACATGAAGCATTTTTTTGTTGTTTTAGATTTTCTCAAAAATTAATTATGCATTTGTGTCAAAATACAAATTAAATATCTTCGTGATTAATAAAACGTATGTAATGAAATTTCTGTGAATAGCCTGTGAAACCCTCTTCATTCTGAATTAGTTTTGTATAATTCTTCATAAATGACAAAAGCAAAATCTTATTATAAAACACACAGTTTAGGTGAATGAAAAAGTTTTGTGTTGCTAAAGATCTCTGAAATATTAGCTATTAGTTTATTCTTTTGTTTTTCGTAATGTCCTCCAAAGTGTATGGAATTTCAGAGGCAGTATATAACGTAGCAGCTATTGCTAGAGAAAGTGATGCAAATGTAAGGAGTTCAGCGTTTTTGGAAGGCTGGTAGGATCTGTAAATGATCACGTGTGATGCTCAGCCGTACCTGGTGTTAATCTGGCAGGAGTGGCTGATGGAATAGCGCACAATAGCGCTCCACGCCTTTCATTACCCATCGCTGTGAAATCAGCTGTTTGCGTATAACACGATTCAAGTGAACGGCAACCGATCATTTAGCGGTAATAACTTTTCCGATGGTGAATTTTTTTCGCTTCACTAGCGTGTGATGTGCGCTCAGTGGGTTTATAATTGCATAACCCTAACTCCGTGAACATTCATTATTCTGCGTGTTAACGTTTTTTTTTCATTATTTTTTTATTTTACACCTATAGGATTTTTCTGTGTTTTAAGTAAAGTGTATAACACAATTAATAAAAGAACTGTGGGGACCAAAATAAATTCAAGTAATTACACTAAGGACCAAGAGAGATGGCTCCAGCTAACGTGCGAGGTTCGATTCGCTTTTACCACCCTCTCTGACTTGGGTTTCTCGTGGTTTTCTCTGGTCGATAGGCGAATACTGGGGTGGTTTCTCATCTACCACTATTTGCTTTCCTTCTTATGTTTTAGGACTACTCCCCGTTGACAACACAGAGTTGCTTGGTCAAAACTCTCTTCAAAACCCTCTCCAGGCAGCTTTAGCAGTGGAACGGACCTTTCAGCCTGAAATTGTTAGGAATTTCGCGCGTCTCTGTTGCCTGTCTGCCTGTGACATGTAGCCTCCTGGGAGTGATAGCCGCAAAAGATCTACATAGGTCGCCATTCGCGAGATATCCCCTTCCGCTGCTCTGTAGGGACATATCCACGCCTTCACCTCTGACTTGCTCATGTGAAATACCCTGAGGCCCAACGTGGTTCGGAGTGCACGGTAGAAGCTGTAGGTCTTCATATTCTACCGCCATCCTCATCACAGTGCCCGGATTGTTAGGTGGAATAAACCTTCATTTTAGGTTTCTTATATGCTTAAAATAGGTTTTATACAATCTCTAATACGTATAGTAAGTAGAGGAGGTATTGTATTCCACCCAAAAATTCGATACCGAGAGTTCGCCGGAAATACATGTTTTGATGCCCACTGAATCCAAAAAAAGTATTTTTGAAGACCTCTCCGTGTGTGTGTGTGTGTGTGTGTGTGTGTCTGTGAACAGCATAACTTAGAAACGAACAGTCGGATAAACATCAAACTTGGTATTTAGGTTCAGTATCTTCCAGAGATGCGACACGAAGGTTTTCAAGAAAATCCCCCACCCCAGATTACCGTTTACATGGAACATTTTTCGAACATTTTAATTTCTTAAAAATAGCTCTGACGATTTTGATTAAAATGTCATATGTTTAAGATATTTTCATGATAAATGAAATGTATATCTCATTTTCTGGGAATGTCTCGAAAAGTATTCTTCATTGTGAACGAATTTTGCATAACTGGTAAACCATAAGAGATACACAAAATTTTACTACACAAAAAATGTAGATCGCGTTAAAATACACAATTTATGTCATATACATTTCTTTTATTGTGTGAAGCATTTTCGAGATACTGGTTGTTATTCCCTTAAATTTTCGAATACTTATACTTTTTCCAAATAGAAATCGTTATTCATTTTTTTGTCCTGTTAATGCAAAGAGAATGGAATACTCCACATAGAAATCAACTCTTAAAACATTTGACTATCGCTTAAAGCCTACCATATTCCCCTTGCATCTACAAGAAAGTTAGCAATAAGATTAACATGAAGCATATGGAGAATAAGCGTTTGTAAAAATAGTTAGTACAAGAGTAGGGAAGGTCATGTGAATGTAACAATTCAGAATTTTTTTGGCATTGCAGTAGATATATACATTCTCAAATTTTCTGGCGTAAACGATTTCCTATTATCACGTAACACGTTCTTGTATGAAGAAAATGTTCTTTAAATATAACATGACGTCATTGGAACGTAGAACATAGATGCTAGTGCAGCAGGTTCTAGAGGTAGCTCTCCTGTATACTTCTCTCCCTGCAATACTGAATTGATGATTTTCATATCTTCAAAACCAGGATTTCGTTGAAGAATCTGCTGCAACCTGGAAGAACATGCAACTCTCACTGGTCCAGGTATTTCTTTACTGGAAACATTGCCAATGATATCTACAGCATCTTTCAGTGGCAAAGTTGTAGCTTCTGGTATAAAATGTGGCGGTATACTTATTATAATACTTATTTATTGAGCCCCACGTTTGGGAGCCAATTTGTGATGGTAAATTTATAATATTATTTGTGTATGTGTGTTTACTTCATGCGGGGATGCCATTTTTGTGACGTGATTCTTTGTTAGGTTTGTAGCTCCATCTGGTGTTAGCAATTTGCGGTAGTATTAGTGTTCGTTTGAAAGAATGCTACTGTTATTTTATTTAATTTTTGTTCACTGTCCTCCGGCTAGCTATGATCTTTTGGTCAAGCACTTCTCTTTATACAGGTTGTGTAAACGGAAGGGAGTCACTTATCCAAAGATAACACTGATGAAAGAATTTGTTTTACACTTTTATTGTCGAACATATTTACTATCACATTTACACATTAATCTTGACACTCGCCAAACTGAAACTGTTATAATAACTTCATTACTGATCACTCTTAATTCGCGTACTTCAACTTTTTGTATAATTAACTTTACAACACTTTAGATTTTTCATAATTCTGCTACGCGTAACTTATGAATCGATAGCCGACGTGTAATATTTCTGCTGGACTGAAGGCGACGTGTATCATACAAATATTTTCGACGAACTGACGGGGTCTTTACCTCTAACCTACCTTTTATGCTCCTACACCCAGATATGCCTAAAGATTATAACTGAACTGCAATTGGCTAATAAAACGCGCCAACATTAGGGTCTATTTTTATATCCAATGAAAATTATGAATACATATGCTCTAGGGAAATGTTCCAGCAATTTCTACAGAAAAACGCGCCAACATTACGTAACTTCCTCGTTTGCAATAATGATAAACAGCTCACCCCCTCGCTGCATTATTGCACGCTATTTTTGTCAGTTTCAGTAAGACAGTATAAACTTACTTCCCAACAATAATTACAATCAACAAACATCTCAAATCAATGTCACATAATAATGCATATTCATACTATAATCACTCTTTACATTTAAATAATTTGTGATGCAAATTACTGCATCAAAAACAGTAGTAGTTGTGGTATTTATTAAGTATTTAGTATTACATTAATTGCATAACACAGTCACATGGGTCATAAGACCGTACATGCCCTCTAGAAAAATACCTGGTCTGTATACGTGACTTGCAGTATCAACCAGAAAACAATTATTTTTTTTATAATCACCGCACTATATACATACATATAAAATTGAAAAAACACTCTGAATCACACACTCAAACACACACACACACACACACACACACACACACACAGTCGCGCACAAGTACTCAAGCACCACATATGTTTAAAGAAAAATTACATAAACAACTTATCTCTTAGTACACGTACTTCCATTAAGTATGTGCCCAAGCTTGGCCAGTTTTGGCTGTTTAGAATCAAGTCCCAGCATGCTGTCCTCCGTCTGTTGGAAGCCAAAAATACTTCCGGTAATAGTTTTTTCCTAATACCCTCCGTCTGCACGCATGCTGCCAAAATATGCGTCCAGTCTTCTTGTTCCCCGCATAATGGGCAAATCCTCCTGCCATCGTCATCAACAATCTTGCGAGATTTCCATCCTCCCAACCTAAGCCATGCTATTCCAGTCCTCTGTTT
Organism: Deroplatys truncata; assembly: GCA_030765065.1. Lineage (NCBI taxonomy): Eukaryota > Metazoa > Arthropoda > Insecta > Mantodea > Mantidae > Deroplatys > Deroplatys truncata. The sequence goes on from CM060976.1 coordinate 267,220,289, forward strand.
TATACTCAATTCCATAATATATGTTTCCTTACCCCACCTAGTTTTTATTTCATTTTGTAGCTCCAATGTTGATCTTTGTCTACATTCAGATTCTATTTTCTGCCTGTTTATATCGCATAGTCGTCTTTTGACCTTTCTCACGGCACTGTGTGTATTTTCATTACCCCTTTGCCAGATATCATTTAAGCCAATTTTTGATAATTCGCGTTGCAACCCCGCCGCCCACCACTTTGGATGCTCTATGTTGTTCATTTGATGACGATAGCATATTGCCCAAAAATGTGCCTTAATATATGCAAGGGAAGCGACAAGAGTGGGACAGTCGAGTGATTTCTTAGCCTTGGCAATGGAGGAAGCTACTGTTTCATCCAATTCATTGACAAAATTTTTAATGTCTTTTAAGTTCTCGGCATAGTAAATGGCAGCAGACAGCCAAGTCCTGACCTTATTTAAGCTGCATCCAGGTGTCACCACGTCACAAGTGCTGCGTTAACTCTAGTAACCTGAACTATCTACCGGCTATAAGTGGTGGAAAAATTTTACAGTGAGTTTCAATCCGAAAATAACATTTTTCATTTCGAAAAGGAAAATCAGCCATTTAAGTTATTTTAGGTATAATGGAATTCGCGTATTTTGCTCCAGGAAGTGTGAAACGAGTATATATCTTGAAACGTGTTTATTAAATAGGTTAAAACCTAAAAATTCGGGCCCTACTCATCACTTTACAATCGGAGGCAACGGATTCCGCTCGCTGGGTATCACCACCTCAGAAATGGGTCCAGTCATCGCTTAGTGAACAAGATATCTCCCGAAGGTCACGGGTCATATGGGGATCATTACGATGTTGAGGAAAGTATAAGCTGATCCATAATTACGGACGTGAAAATATATATAATGAAATAAAGGAATAGCAGCAGGATAGACAAATAATTGCAACAAATAATTTCTGTGTATTAAATCAGTATACAATGTAATAAACCTGAGTTTTCCGAAAAGACGAAGGTAATAACGAAATCAGGTTAGCCAAAGTGCGACAGCCGAGGTAGCAAGCGCATTAGCTTAAGAATTTATGGGAAAGCAGCTCGGTTGTAACATCAATGCACTTACACAGTCACGTAGGCTAAAATTCTGAAAAAGAGAAGTGAAAAGTTTTTCCAAGATTTTAGCTACGCCCACATGGTAACAAAGTTAAGAGGCACGTGTAATACTTAATATTATTTGGGCGTCAAAAATGATGGTGGGACTAATGTAGGTGTGGCTTATGTAATAAGAAGGCGGGTATCTAAATCAGAGAATTACTCTTCTGTGGCTCCGTGACTGGTACGGATCGACGTTTGCGTGCACATTAATTACTCTCTCTGGTGCCACCAGCAGTACTTGTTCGTATGATATTTTAAGCTCCCAGTGACGCGCTTGTGTGAGTATCGGCTATCGCGAGGGATCTTGCCGGTAAACATTTTGTCGACTCACGGCAGGTTACGCTTCTAGTTTATTTTATTGCGGAAACAGTTATTTCAAATCTCACCTTCGATATCCAGAAGTTAACGGTATAGAAATTCAGTTGTTGCAGCTTTGAGTGCTACAATTAGGAATCAGTTTATTTCCTCATTTCAATCGGTCGGCAACTCCCTTTAGCAACTCAAATATTAGTCCACAATACAGGATGTATATCCTAAAACTTGCATCGCAAATATTTCGGAAATGGTAATTGCTATTGATGTGCAGTTTCCATGGAACTGATTGGTAGTCAGGGGCTCGTACATTTAGCCTACAAACACATTTTAATAATATTGAGAAAGTGTATTTTTTGAAGCAAACATACAATTTTTAAATGAAACAAAGTCTAGTTACATAAGCAGAATAAAGGTAGGCTAAACTAGAATGCCAGTGACGTTTGTTGGAAGATTCTAGTGCAAATGGTTTACGAGAAATCTTATTTTGAAACTTTTACGCACCGACGCTTATGCAACCTGTGGTAGCACAAACTTAAAAAAAAAAAGAAATTACAATGCTTATGTAGATTCCTACAACTAAAGAGAATATAACCCTTCAAAAAGTTGTGTTCAAAGTGACCACCGGCAGCTTCAATATGCGCTTCCAGTCTGCTATGGAAAGACTGCTGCACAATTTCTAGCATTTCAGCGGAAACTTCAGAGCAGGCAGCAGTAATACGTCGTTTCATATCGTCTGGTGTAGTTGGTACATCCTTGTCTTTCAGCCTTCCCCACAGAAAAAAGTCTAAAGGGGTCAGATCCGGTGAACGGGCCGGTCAAGGTACAGATTCTGTTCTTCCAATACAACGATTTGGAAACAATCCGATAAGACAAGCTGTAGTACTACGTGCACTATAGGCTGGACAGCCATCATGTTGGTACCACAGGTTCCTCCTAGTCTGCAAAGGAACCTCTTCTAGCATCTGTGGCAGATAGTCAGGAGGCTGCGATACTTGTGCGAATTCATTGTTCCTTCTATGATCAAAGGGCCTATGAGCTGATGGTTCACTATCCCACACCACACGTTTAAACTCCATGGACGCTGACGTTCCACCTTACGAAGCCAACGGGGTTTGACAACAGACCAATAGTGCATGTTTCTGCAGTTTACCTGTCCATGATTAGTAAATGTTGCCCCATCACTAAACAAGATACATGATGAATCTGGAGTATCATGTCTTAATGCCCATGTACAAAAGTTAACACGATTCTCAAAATCATTTTCATGCAGCTCTTGATGGAAGAGATGTGATAGGAGTGGAACCTATGTCGATGGAGAATTCGCAGTACACTTGCCTGACTTATGCCACTTCCACGTGCGATTGTGCGGGAACTAATTTGCGGATCTACTGCAATGGCAGCCAAAATATTAATTTCTGCCTCTTCTCCAGTCACTTGTTTGTTTCTGTTAAGTTTTCTAGGTGCTACAGTATCACTTTCACGTAATTGGTTGAAGAGGTTGATAAATAATTGCTGAGATAGTTGACGTCTATTGGGATACGTTTCCACATACACCGTACAGGAACAAACTGCATTCTTCCTACACTCTCCATACACCATGAGCATGTCGGCTTTTTCTGCATTAGTAAACCCCATCTTTCACTTACGACTTACTCCTTGAACTGTCACAAATTAACTGACCAGAAAGTCGCAACAGAAAACACAATTTAAACAAACATAACAACATCGTACCTAGCAACTAAGCAGTTTGAATGGGACAAACAATTGTCGGGGTGGAAACTTTTCAAAATACGATTTCTCGTTAACCATTTGCACCAGAATCCTGCAACAAATACCATTGACATTCTAATTTATCCTACCTTTATTCTGTTGATGTAACTAGGTATTGTTCCATTTAAAAATTGTATGTTTACTCAAAAAATACACGTTCTCAGTATTATTAAAATCTGTTTATGGGCTAAATGTACGAGCCTCTGACTACCAATTAATGCTGTGAAAACTACACATTAATAGCACTTTGCATTTCCGAAATATTTGCAGTGCAAGTTTTAGGTTATTCACCCTGTATATTTCTCAGTTAGTTTAAAGTGACACAATACAGCCCGCATACTCTGAGGGTAAGTACTCGTAGCTTAACCACTGGAGCAGCCGGTTGCAGAATCAAAAATTGGAGACAAGGGGAATAGAGTGCGACTACATTCCTCTACCAAATTGTCGCACCATCGCGGCGTTTGACACTCTGCTTCAAAGCTTTACAAATTTAGACCAAAAACGAGGATTATCTCGGAAATAGTTAAGTACACACGGAAATTATTTGAAACGAATTGTGTGCTTTAATGAAATCTACATTTTTGCAGTAAGATTTTGTCTATCTCTTACGCTTTGGAAGATATTCAGAATGAAGAATGCTTCAGAGGGAATTTAACATACCCATTAAAGACAGGCGATATAAGGAGGGCAAATGGTTACAAAAGGATGACAACGAATAAATCTCGTACCAGCACTGGCCATATGAAATACGAGCTATATTGTATAATAAAATTTAATTACAGCCGGCAATTAAGAATACCACAGATTCAGAATTTAAGCCTACTCTAAAATCATTCCTAATACAGAAATGTTTGTATAAATTGCTGAAACATATTGCATATGTATGTATTATGTGTAAATATTGTTATAAAATTATTTTGTAAAGAAATTATAGTAATTTTGTATTCTGACTGATACTACAGATAAAATGATACTGTCACTATATTATGAAATTACTACATTTTAAATCTTATATTGTGATTGTATATTTAGTGACACAATGTCAGATGTTCTTGACTACCATAAAATTATTATTATTCCTATAAAATTCAAGATACATATTTCATAAACTTAGAAATACACTACGTGATCAAAAGTATCCGGACACCTGGCTGAAAATGACATAAAAGTTCGTGGCGCCCTTCATCGGTAATGCTGGAAGTCAATATGGTGTCGGCCCATCCTTAGCCTTGATGATAGCGTTCACTCTCGCAGGCATACTTTCAATCAGGTGCTGGAAGTTTTCTTGGGGAATGGCAGAACATTCTTCACGGAGTGCGGAACTGAGGAGAGGTATCGATGTAGGTCGGTGAGGTCTGGAACGAAGTGGCCGTTCCAAAACATCCCAAAGGTGTTCCATAGGTTCACGTCAGGACTCTGTGCAATCCAGTCCATTGCAGGGATGTTATTGTCGTGTAACCACTCCGCCACAGACCGTGCAGTATGAACAGGTGCTCGATAGTGTTAAAAGATGCAATCGCCATCCCCGAATTGCTCTTCAACTTTGGGTAGCAAGAAGGTGCTTAAAATATCAATGTAGGTCTGCGCTGTGGTCGTGCCATGCAAAAAAAAAGGGGTGCAAGCCCTCTCCTGGAAAAACACAACCACACCATAACACCACCACCTCCGATTTTCACTGTTGGCACTACACACGCTGGCAGAGGAAGTTCACCGGACATTCGCCATACCCACACATCGCTATCGGATCGCCACATTGTGTACCGTGATTCGTCACTCCACACAACGTTTTCCCACTGTTCAATCGTGTAATGTTGACGCTCCTTATACCAAGCGATGCGTCGTTTGGCATTTTCCCGCGTGATGTGTGGCTTATGTGCAGCCGCTCGACCATGGAATCCAAGGTTTCTCACCTCAGCCTAACGTCATAGTACTCGGAGTGGATCGTGATGCAGTTTGGAATTCCTGTGTGATGGTCTGGATAGATGTCTGCCTATTACTCTATACGACCCTCTTTAAATGTCGGCGTTCTCTGTCAGTCAACAGACGAGGTCGGCCTGTACGCTTTTGTGCTGTACATGTCCCTTCACGTTTCCACTTCACTATCACATCAGAAACAGTGGACCTAGGGATGTTTAGGAGTGTGTACAGACTTCTGACACAAGTGACATCCAATCACCTGCCCACGTTCGAAGTCCGTGAGTTCCGCGGAGCGTCCCATTGTGCTGTTTCACGATGTCTAATGACTATTGAGGTCGCGGATAATGAGTACCAGGCAGTAGGTGGCAGCACAGTGCACCTAAAATGAAATACGTATGTTTGTGTGGGAGATCACATTGTGTATCTTAAACACATGTTATTTTTAATCAAAATCGTTACATTTTTGAAAATGTTTTCATATAAAGGGAATTATGCATAAGGGGTATTCTCTTTAAAATCTTCATATACAATCTTTGGAAGATGCTGAATTTAGATACCAAGCTTGGTATTTATCGAAGTTTTATCAGTTATGTTGCTCACAGACAGAGAATTTATAAAGCTGCATTCTTTGTATTCAATGGGTCTCAAAGCATGTAGACGTCCTCCGTGGTATAGTGGTTATCCTGCTAGTGCCTAGTTCCCGAGGTTCAAACCCGGCGGAGGGCGATTGATTTTTCGGGTGTAAAAATCCTTAGCATGGCCTCCTTCGGAAAGAAAGTAAAGCCGATGGTCCCGTATCGTAGATTTATGGCACGTAAAAGAACCTCAAACCTGATAAAGAGGACTCTGAGCAAAATTACCGGTCTTTCACGCCCAATATAGAATGGGACACTAAGGACCACAGCAGTTAAAGAGCGTCCATAAATAAAATTCAATTTAACTTTTTTCAAATCACGTATTTCGTGAAAGTTGGTTTTCGAAGTTTTGGGTGAAATACATTAGTTCAAAATTACATAATTTCTCCCAAAAAACACATAGAAATACTGCTGTGAATGTTCAGAACACTTTACCTGGCTAAGACGTTTTACCTTCCATGAGGGGTTTAGAATTTCCTTCCTTTGCAAAAGTGTGCACGCTATCTGCTATGAAAGGGTTGAAACACAGGCGAGCCAACATTAGAACCGTAGAATGTGAGGTTCTTACAGCGTGACCCGACAAACACATGACGGTAAATGGTTGGCCTCTTTCATTCCCAGCAAATGTCTTAGTGGTCACTTCTCCTGAGAACTGGATCTGATCTCGTTACTTCTGTAAATAATATTTTCATAGAAATATGAATGCTAAACTTTAACAAACGATAGTTTTTTCCACTTTTCCATTACCAATTAACTGAAGCCGTAAATAGTAGGCGCGTGATTATTAGCAGACATATCCAAGTTTAAACCTTGTTTTTTCGCTAACGTTTTCATCATTTATCCACACTCAACATTCTCTACACACGATGGTATTAATTCATTTTTATTAAAATACCTCATGCTTAAATCTTTATTTATTATTCTATTTTATTTTACGTCGCTTTAACTCCTTGGTCACATCGCGTCGAATCTGTTGGTGGCTAACTGTTAGAACGAAATGTGATGGACAGTTAGCCTTCTAGGTCTCATCCCTGTAACCACTCGCTCCGTCACAGAGACCCTAGCGCATAGCTACCGAATCTTCTGCTTCGTGCCGAGCAGATGGCATTAGGGTGCCATCCAGTCCAACCACCGCCCCATATAAAGGCGGACAGTTAGCTTTTTAGGTCTAAAATCCTGTAACCACATGCTTCATGCCGTGCAGATGGCGTTAGGGTGCCGCCCGGTCCAGCCGCTGCCCCCATATAAAGGCGGACAGTCAACCTTCTAGATCTCATCCCTGTAACCATCTGCTTCATGCCGTACGGATGGCATTAGGGTGCCGTCCAGTCCAACCGCCGCCCCCATACAGAAAGGCGGATAGTTAGCCTTCTAGGTCTCATCCCTGTAACCACCTGCTTCATGCCGTGGAGATGACATTAGGGTGCCGTCCAGTCTAACCGCCACCCTTACAAAGAAAGGCGGACAATTAGCCTTCTAGATCTCATCCCTGGAAATGCCATCTTGTGTCATCACGTGCCAATAGAGACGCCCAGTGCATGGCAGTTGGATTTTCTGCTTCATGCCGTGCAGATAGCGTTGGATTGTCGTCCAGTCTTAACTGCTTACATTGTCTGTAGATATAAGGCATAGCATTCGCTATTAGCACTTATTTTTCATTTTACTATTGTTTTAGACTTAAGATGGAACTTCGGGTCGTTGTATTAAATACCCAATCCGGAAACTGAGGGAAACCACGAAAAAACCTCAGAGATTGGTCGGCCCACGGGATTTGAACCCGGGACCTCCCGAATGCGGGCCACAGACTTTACCTACTGAGCCATCCCGCTTGGTGGTTTAAATATTCTAATAGAATAGAATCGAACTTGCTGTGAGTAGCGTGTGAAGTCTTATTCATTCTCAATGACTTTTGCATAATCGGTAAACCGTAAGGGATAGACATAATCCTATTGTACAAAAATGTACAAGTGTAAGTTAATAAGTATCCGCACATCATTTTTAATGTTTTGTAGATGGTTGCATCGGTTTGTGCGTTGACATGTTGTTCCTTTGTCTCCGCTTGTGGACTGTTTGACTGTTATCACTCCAGTGAGAGTTGCATTGGTGCACGGCTGCATCCCTCACCGTTTGCACCAAATAACAGCGTGCGGTTATCGTTTTTATCGTCTGAAGGTCTACCAAGAAACGTAACCCATCGAAGAGTTTTCGCACAATATGGGGGCAATGTTTAACCTGGCGAAGTGTGTACGAACGGATTGAAAAGTTCAAAAACGGTCGAACAACTGTGAAGGATGAGGAAACAGCAGGAGCCCATCCATAGACATTAGTGACGCCAACACTGAGCAAATTCATATCCTGATTCAGAGAACCCAAGATCGACTCTATGAAGTGGCAAGCAATATATTTTTTGGTCCAATCAAAAATGCCTTAAGGGGCCATCGCTTCATCACGGACCAAGAAGTGGAGGAAGCGGTGTATACATGGCTTGCTGCTCAGCAGAAAACCTTTTTTTTCTGAGGGCATCATGATGAACCAAGTGCAATGAGAAGCAAGGGTACTGCGTTGAAAAATGAGGTAATTGTAAGTTTCTATTGTTATAATAAGTTTAAAAAAATTCTGTGTCGTTACTTATTGACTTACCCTCGTAGATCTCATTAAATTACACAATTTATGCCAAATAATTTTCCCGTAGCTCAGTCGGTAGAGCATCTACCTGTAGTGCTAGGGGACCCGGTTTCGATTCCCGGCTGGAGGCTGGGAATTTTTCTCCAGCCAAGATTATTCCTCATCCTCACCAGAGTCTGGAAGAGTGAATGTTTGTATGATCTAATGATTAAATACCAAAAGTGCAAGAAACCCAATAACAGGAGTTACAGTTTTAACACCATTGACAAAAAGTTCCAAAGGAAATGTCACCGATAAGACCAATGCAGTTAAAGGCGGGATATAAATGAAAAGTAAAAAAGAAAAGTTTTTTGTGGCGTTAACCATTACCGAGATATTCTTCCTTATTAGTTTCTTAGTTTGAATTGTCAAATAATTTATATTTTTATAAACAGAAAATCGCTATTCTTTCTTCCCTTTCCTTTTAGCCTACCGTAATCTTCTTATATCTACAACGAAATGTGTAATGAAAGTTTATCTCTGTTAACAAGAAGTAGGCAGAAGAAGAAGCTTTTTTTAAGAACAGTTTGTAGAGGAATGGGTAGAGAAAGTCTTGTGAATGTAACATTCAGGTTTTACTTTCTCCCCATGCAGGGAGAGAGGGTATTGCATTCCAGGCAAGAACTCATACCAAGGTTTCACCGGAAAAATATACTTTCAGGCACCCTGAATAAAAGAAAACAAAAAAAAAAAAAAAAAAAAAAGTACTCTCAGAAAAATGTTCATGTGTATGTCTGTGTGTGTGAGAACAGCGTAATTAAACAACGAATAATTGGATCAACACCAAATTTGGTATTTAAGTTTAGTAATCTTCGAAAGATGGGGGACGATGATTTTCAATAAAATCCCCTACTCCAAACAATCCTTTTTATGGAGCATTGTTCGTAATTTTGATTTTCTAAAACTGACTAATTATTTTGATTAATGTATTAAAGATATTTACATAAGAAATAAAATGTATACCTTGAATTTCCTGGAAATACCCTTGAAGTCCACTTCATTCGAAAAGAATTTTGTATAATCTTGTATAATTGGAAAACATTAAACGATAGACAAAAACGTACCACACAAAAAATGTAAATCTCTTTGTTGGAATTGTTCAATACGTTATCATTCTTATCAACTCCTTTCGATATTCAATTGTTTCTCGTGATGTCATGGAAACAGTATTGAATTTTAAGGCCAGCATTGAAGTAGAATATTTGTAGTTGTTTGGAAGATGCTTCATGTTTATATGCACCACGTATGGAAGCCAATTTGTCGCGATCACTTCGTGTTATCTTTTACTGGGCGCCTGTTATTGTATTACTACTTTGAATGTTGGGTTCATTGTCCTCCGGCTAGCTATTGTTTCTCGGTCAAGCACATCTCTTGAACAGGGTGTGTAAACGGAAAGGATTTGTTACTCAAAGATAACACTGATAAAAGAATTTGTTTTTACACTTTTATTACCGTCACAATTAATTAAGTTCACATATTGACTCTTGATACACGCCAGACTGAAACTGTTATATTTTCTAATATCACTATAATCACTTATTTACTTCACATTAATAATTCGTGTATTTCATATTTATAACAAACTTTAAGACGCGAGAGATTCTGTAGAATTGCGTAACGTGTACTTTATGTATGCTTCCGTTGAACTACGCGACGTATAACTCATGAATACTTATGTTGAACTGATCGACGTATTACACGCGAATGCTTCTGTTGGACTGGGCAATACTTGCTTCTGGCTTTAGCTTTTTATACTCCCACACCCCGATATGTCTAAAGATTATAACCGAGCTGCTATTGGTTAATAAAACGCGCCAACATTAGCGTCTATTTTTATATCCAATCAAAATTATGAACACATATGCTCTAGGGAAGAATTTCCCTCCATTTCTCAGAAAAATGCGCCAATCTGACGTCATTTGTTTGTCTCTTCTAATTAATATTCAACTCACCCCCTCGCTCATTGTTATCCGCTCCTATTGTCCATTTCAGTGAGGCCGTGTGAACTTATTTCCTAACAATGCTTATAATTAACAAACATCCCAAATCATTGTCATACAATAATGCTTATTTTCACTCCAATCACTCTGGCATTTACATTATTGTGATACAAATTACTGCCACAGCATATAGCGTGCAGTTGTTAAACATTTGACTCTCGCTGTTCTTTATAACGAAATGTGTAGTGTAGCTATTTCTGTAAAGGTTTATCTCGACTGAAATAAAAAAAGATAAGAAAATAAACCTTTGTAACTAGAGGGTAGAGAAAGTCATGTGAATGTGGCAAATGAAATTTTCTGAGTCGAGAAACAAGGGTAGAACGCGCTAATATACAAAAAGTGTTTGCCTATATACCAGTGACATACATCACTTAAATCCCGATATTTTTTCCCTCCCAGGGAAGAAGGTATAAGGTAGAATGTTGTTCGGGATGACGTTAAGCCGTGAAGGTAGGAGTGCCCTTAGCGCGACCTGTCAGCCACATTAGAACCACCACTTGATTGATGGCCCACTTGAGCCTATATCGCCGTATGAACGGTATCAAGGAGATTGCTGAATTTTGAGTCATCCGCGCCCGGCCGGGGTTTTAGAACAAGGGACTCCAGATGGATGTCTGGGCATTGCGGTCTAACTCGCTCTCTTGGTAATATGTCACAGCGAGTCTTCTTATTCTGTACAGTCACATGCAAAAAATGTTGTCTTTGCTGATAACGAGTTTGGGATATCCATACGAAGAATGTAAGGGTATAACATTTTATGTAATACTGTTTTGAATATGAATATTAATTAATTCAAACTTGCCTGTGGTAAATGAGGAATCACTCTATTCCACCCAAAAATCCTATATGAGGTCCCTTATTTGGAAAAACTACATTTTTAGAAACAGCATAACAAAAACAGAATGACAGACTAACAAAGAAATTCATATTTAAATTCAGCACCTTCCAAGGAGGAGATAGGAAGAATAACAAGCGTCCCACCCCAAACTCTCGTTTACATGAAGAAACGTCGGTTATTCTTTTATTTTTTTTCAAAAATAGTTGTCACAATACTCGATAAAAGATAATCTGGGTGGCAATGTGTCCTTTCGTGATAGAAGAGGAAGAGGGAGACGAGGACAGGACGCTCTCCTCGACGTAAATACCCGGAACAACCTTGAGAAGCGACAAGATAATTTTGGACGCATCTTCTCTCCTTGCCTCCCGTGAAATTTTGAGCTCTCCAAACGTTTTACGTAAGCGAGGGTGTTCCGAAATGAGATTGTGAGTTCGTGACGTTGATGCGACATAAAGTGCTGTTCTCCGAGTTGTGACGCGCATGAGCCCTCCCTATGTGAGAGATTAGAGAGGTCCCGTCTTCGATATTCCAGTGAGTGAAGTAGAAGCGGCAATTCGTGCGTGATTCATTCCCCCGATAGGCAGAAACGAAGGTAAAGTCGCAGTGAAAACTGAACTATCACACTACAAAAGTGAAGTGACACGAAGACTGAACTGTCACACTAGGAAAGTGAAGTGATAGCGAAGACTGAACTAAGTCAGAATATCTAAGTTAAGTGACAACGAAGACTGAACTAAGTCACAACATCAAAGTGATGTGACAGCGAAGACTGAACTAAATCACATTATAAAAGTGAAGTGACACGAAGACTGAACTAAGTCACACTGTCAAAGTGAAGTGACAGCGAACACTGAACTAAGTAACACTATAAAAGTGAAGTGACATGAAGACTGAACTAAGTCACACAATAAATGTGAAGTTACATGAAGACTGAACTAAGACACACTATCAAAGTGAAGTGACATGAAGACTGAACTAAGACACACTAGGAAAGTGAAGTGACATGAAGACTGAACTAACTCACACTATCAAAGTGAAGTGACATGAAGACTGAACTAAGACACACTATAAAAGTGAAGTTACATGAAGACTGAACTAACTCACACTATCAAAGTGAAGTGACATGAAGACTGAACTAAGACACACTAGGAAAGTGAAGTGATAGCGAAGACTGAAGTAAGTCACACTATCAAAGTGAAGTGACGGCGAAGACTGAACTAAGTCACACTACTAAAGTAAAGTGATAGCGAAGACTTAAGTAAGTCACACTATCAAAGTGAAGTGACAGCGAAGACTGAACTAAGTCACACTAGGAAAGTGAAGTGATAGCGAAGACTGAACTAAGTCACAATATCAAAGTGAAGTGACAGCAAAGACTGAACTAAGTCACACTATCAAAGTGAAGTGACATGAAGACTGAACTAAGACACACTAGGAAAGTGAAGTGATAGCGAAGACTGAAATAAGTCACACTATCAAAGTGAAGTGATAGCGAAGACTGAACTAAGTCACACTATCAAAGTGAAGTGATAGCGAAGACTGAACTAAGTCACACTATCAAAGTGAAGTGATAGCGAAGACTGAACTAAGTCACACTATCAAAGTGAAGTGACATGAAGACTGAACTAAGTCACACTATCAAAGTGAAGTGACATGAAGACTGAACTAAGTCACACTATCAAAGTGAAGTGACAGCGAAGACTGAACTAAGTCACATTAACAAAGTGAAGTGACAGCGAAGACTGAACTAAGTCACATTACCAAAGTGAAGTGACAGCAAAGACTGAACTAAGTCACATTAACAAAGTGAAGTGACAGCGAAGACTGAACTAAGTCACACTACCAAAGTGAAGTGACAGCGAATACTAAACTCGGTCACACTAACAAAGTGATGTGACAGAGAAGACTAAACTCGGTCACACTAGAAAAGTGAAGTGACAGCGAAGACTGAACTAAGTCACACTAGGAAAGTGAAGTGATAGCGAAGACTGAACTATGTCACAATATCAAAGTCAAGTGACAGCAAAGACTGAACTAAGTCACACTATAAAAGTGAAGTGACATGAAGACTGAACTAAGTCACACTATCAAAGTGAAGTGACATGAAGACTGAACTAAGTCACACTATCAAAGTGAAGTGACATGAAGACTGAACTATGACACACTAGGAAAGTGAAGTGATAGCGAAGACGGAACTAAGTCACACTATCCAAGTGAAGTGACAGCGAAGACTGACCTAAGTCACACTACCAAAGTGAAGTGACAGCGAAGACTTAACTAAGTCACATTAACAAAGTGAAGTGACAGCGAAGACTGACCTAAGTCACAATATCAAAGTGAAGTGACAGCGAAGACTGAACTAAGTCACACTATCAAAGTGAAGTGACACCACAGACTGAACTAAGTCACACTATCAAAGTGAAGTGACAGCACAGACTGAACTAAGTCACACTAGAAAAGTGAAGTGACAGCGAATACTGAACTAAGTCACACTACCAAAGTGAAGTGATAGCGAAGACTGAACTAAGTCACATTAACAAAGTGAAGTGATAGCGAAGACGGAACTAAGTCACACTACCAAAGTGAAGTGACAGCGAATATGAAACTCGGTCACACTACCAAAGTGAAGTGACAGCGAATATGAAACTCGGTCACACTAACAAAGTGATGTGACAGAGAAGACTAAACTCGGTCACACTAGAAAAGTGAAGTGACAGCGAAGACTGAACTAAGTCACACTAGGAAAGTGAAGTGATAGCGAAGACTGAACTATGTCACAATATAAAAGTGAAGTGACAGCAAAGACTTAACTAAGTCACACTATAAAAGTGAAGTGACATGAAGACTGAACTAAGTCACACTATCAAAGTGAAGTGACATGAAGACTGAACTAAGTCACACTATCAAAGTGAAGTGACATGAAGACTGAAATTAAGTCACACTATCAAAGTGAAGTGACATGAAGACTGAACTAAGACACACTAGGAAAGTGAAGTGATAGCGAAGACTGAACTAAGTCACACTATCCAAGTGAAGTGACAGCGAAGACTGACCTAAGTCACACTACCAAAGTGAAGTGACAGCGAAGACTTAACTAAGTCACATTAACAAAGTGAAGTGACAGCGAAGACTGAACTAAGTCACAATATCAAAGTGAAGTGACAGCGAAGACTGACCTAAGTCACAATATCAAAGTGAAGTGACAGCGAAGACTGACCTAAGTCACAATATCAAAGTGAAGTGACAGCGAAGACTGAACTAAGTCACACTATCAAAGTGAAGTGACAGCACAGACTGAACTAAGTCACACTAGAAAAGTGAAGTGACAGCGAATACTGAACTAAGTCACACTACCAAAGTGAAGTGATAGCGAAGACTGAACTAAGTCACATTAACAAAGTGAAGTGATAGCGGAGACGGAACTAAGTCACATTAACAAAGTGAAGTGATAGCGAAGACTGAACTAAGTCACATAAACAAAGTGAAGTGACAGCGAAGACTGAACTAAGTCACATTAACAAAGTGAAGTGATAGTTCAGTCTTCGCTAAGTCACATTAACAAAGTGAAGTGATAGCGAAGACTGAACTAAGTCACATTAACAAAGTGAAGCGACAGCGAAGACTGAACTAAGTCACATTAACAAAGTGAAGTGACAGCGAAGACTGAACTAAGTCACATTAACAAAGTGAAGTGACAGCGAAGACTGAACTAAGTCACATTAACAAAGTGAAGTGACAGCGAAGACTGAACTAAGTCACATTACCAAAGTGAAGTGACAGCAAAGACTGAACTAAGTCACATTAACAAAGTGAAGTGACAGCGAAGACTGAACTAAGTCACACTACCAAAGTGAAGTGACAGCGAATACTAAACTCGGTCACACTAACAAAGTGATGTGACAGAGAAGACTAAACTCGGTCACACTAGAAAAGTGAAGTGACAGCGAAGACTGAACTAAGTCACACTAGGAAAGTGAAGTGATAGCGAAGACTGAACTATGTCACAATATCAAAGTCAAGTGACAGCAAAGACTGAACTAAGTCACACTATAAAAGTGAAGTGACATGAAGACTGAACTAAGTCACACTATCAAAGTGAAGTGACATGAAGACTGAACTAAGTCACACTATCAAAGTGAAGTGACATGAAGACTGAACTAAGTCACACTATCAAAGTGAAGTGACATGAAGACTGAACTAAGTCACACTATCAAAGTGAAGTGACATGAAGACTGAACTAAGTCACACTATCAAAGTGAAGTGACATGAAGACTGAACTAAGTCACACTATCAAAGTGAAGTGACATGAAGACTGAACTAAGACACACTAGGAAAGTGAAGTGATAGCGAAGACTGAACTAAGTCACACTATCCAAGTGAAGTGACAGCGAAGACTGACCTAAGTCACACTACCAAAGTGAAGTGACAGCGAAGACTTAACTAAGTCACATTAACAAAGTGAAGTGACAGCGAAGACTGAACTAAGTCACATTATCAAAGTGAAGTGACAGCGAAGACTGAACTAAGTCACATTAACAAAGTGAAGTGACAGCGAAGACTGAACTAAGTCACATTAACAAAGTGAAGTGTCAGCAAAGACTGAACTAAGTCACATTAACAAAGTGAAGTGACAGTGAAGACTGAACTAAGTCACACTACCAAAGTGAAGTGACAGCGAATACTAAACTCGGTCACACTAACAAAGTGATGTGAGAGAGAAGACTAAACTCGGTCACACTAGAAAAGTGAAGTGACAGCGAAGACTGAACTAAGTCACAATAGGAAAGTGAAGTGATAGTGAAGACTGAACTATGTCAAAATATCAAAGTGAAGTGACAGCAAAGACTGAACTAAGTCACACTATAAAAGTGAAGTGACATGAAGACTGAACTAAGTCACACTATCAAAGTGAAGTGACGTGAAGACTGAACTAAGTCACACTATCAAAGTGAAGTGACATGAAGACTGAACTAAGTCACACTATCAAAGTGAAGTGACATGAAGACTGAACTAAGTCACACTATCAAAGTGAAGTGACATGAAGACTGAACTAAGTCACACTATCAAAGTGAAATGACATGAAGACTGAACTAAGTCACACTATCAAAGTGAAGTGACATGAAGACTGAACTAAGACACACTAGGAAAGTGAAGTGATAGCGAAGACTGAACTAAGTCACACTATCCAAGTGAAGTGACAGCGAAGACTGACCTAAGTCACACTACCAAAGTGAAGTGACAGCGAAGACTTAACTAAGTCACATTAACAAAGTGAAGTGACAGCGAAGACTGAACTAAGTCACAATATCAAAGTGAAGTGACAGCGAAGACTGACCTAAGTCACAATATCAAAGTGAAGTGACAGCGAAGACTGAACTAAGTCACACTAGAAAAGTTAAGTGACAGCGAATACTGAACTAAGTCACATTAACAAAGTGAAGTGATAGCGAAGACGGAACTAAGTCACATAAACAAAGTGAAGTGATAGCGAAGACTGAACTAAGTCACATAAACAAAGTGAAGTGACAGCGAAGACTGAACTAAGTCACATTAACAAAGTGAAGTGACAGCGAAGACTGAACTAAGTCACATTAACAAAGTGAAGTGACAGCGAAGACTGAACTAAGTCACATTAACAAAGTGAAGTGTCAGCGAAGACTGAACTAAGTCACATTAACAAAGTGAAGTGTCAGCGAAGACTGAACTAAGTCACATTAACAAAGTGAAGTGACAGCGAAGACTGAACTAAGTCACATTTACAAAGTGAAGTGACAGCGAAGACTGAACTAAGTCACATTAACAAAGTGAAGTGACAGGGAAGACTGAACTAAGTCACATTAACAAAGTGAAGTGACAGCGAAGACTGAACTAAGTCACATTAACAAAGTGAAGTGACAGCAAAGACTGAACTAAGTCACACTAACAAAGTGAAGTGACAGCGAAGACTGAACTAAGTCACACTACCAAAGTGAAGTGACAGCGAATACTAAACTCGATCACACTAACAAAGTGATGTGACAGAGAAGACTAAACTCGGTCACACTAGAAAAGTGAAGTGACAGCGAAGACTGAACTAAGTCACATTAACAAAGTGAAGTGACAGCGAAGACTGAACTAAGTCACACTACCAAAGTGAAGTGACAGCGAATACTAAACCCGATCACACTAACAAAGTGATGTGACAGAGAAGACTAAACTCGGTCACACTAGAAAATTGAAGTGACAGCGAAGACTGAACTAAGTGACATCGGTAAAATAAAATGTCATTGAAGAATGAACTAAGTGACACTGGTAAAATGAAGTGTAATTGAAGAATGAACTAAGTGACACTGGTAAAAGAAGTGTAATTGAAGAATGAACTAAGTGATACTGGTAAAATGAAGTGTCATTGAAGATTGAACTAAGTGAAACGGTAAAATGAAGTGTCATTGAAGAATGATCTAAGTGACATTGGTAAAATGAAGTGTCATTGAGGAATGGACTAAGTGACACTCGTAAAATGAAGTGTCATTGAGAAATGAACTAAGTGACACCGGTAAAATGAAGTGTCATTGAAGAATGAACTAAGTGACACTGTAAAATGAAGTGTCATTGAAGAATGAACTAACTGACACTAAAATGAAGTGTCATTGAGGAATGAACTAAGTGACATCTGTAAAAGGAAATGTCATTGAAGAATGAACATAGTGACATCTGTAAAAGGAAGTGTCATTTAAGAATGAACTAAGTGACATCGGTAAAATGAAGTGTCAATTAAGAATGAACTAAGTGACATCGGTAAATTGAAGTGTCATTTAAGAATGAACTAAGTGACATCGATAAAATGAAGTGTAATTTAATAAAGAACTAAGTGACACTGCTAAAATATAGTGTCATTGAAGAATGAACTAAGTGGCATTGGTAAAATGAAGTGTCATTGAGGAATGAACTAAGTGACACCGGTAAAATGAAGTGTCATTGAGGAATGAACTAAGTGACACCGGTAAAATGAAGTGTCATTGAAGAATGAACTAAGTGACACCGGTAAAATGAAGTGTCATTGAAGAATGAACTAAGTGACACTGTAAAATGAAGTGTCATTGAGGAATGAACTAAGTGACACTGGTAAAATTAAGTGTCATTGAAGAATGAACTAAGTGACATCTGTAAAAGGAAATGTCATTGAAGAATGAACTAAGTGAATTCTGTAAAAGGAAATGTCATTGAAGAATGAACTAAGTGACATCTGTAAAAGGAAGTGCCATTTAAGAATGAACTAAGTGACATCGATAAAATGAAGTGTCATTTAAGAATGAACTAAGTGACACTGCTAAAATATAGTGTCATTGAAGAATGAACTAAGTGGCATTGGTAAAATATGTGTCATTGAGGAATGAACTAAGTGACACTGGTAAAATGAAGTGGCATTGAGGAACGAAATATGTGGCGCTGGTAAAATGAAGAGGCATTGAAGAATGAACTAAGTGACACGGGTAAAATGAAGTGGCTTTGAGGAATGAACTAAGTGACACTGGTAAAATGAAGTGTCATTGAAGAATGAACGAAGTGACACTGGTAAAATGAAGTGTCATTGAGGAATGTATTAAGTGACACTGGTAAAATATAGTGTCATCGAAGTATGAACTAAGTGACACTTGTAAAATGTAGTGTCATTGAAGAATGAACTAAGTGACACTTGTAAAATGAAGTGTCATTGAAGAATGAGCTAAGGGACACTGGTAAAACGAAGTGTCATTGAGGAATGAACTAAGTGACACTGGTAAAACGAAGTGTCATTGAAGAATGAACTAAGTGACACTGGTAAAATGAAGCGTCATTTATGATTGAACTAAGTGACACTTGTTAAATGAAGTGTCATTGAAGAATGAACTAATTGACAGTGGTGAAATGAAGTGTCATTGAAGAATGAACTAATTGACAACGGTAAAATGAAGTGTCATTGAAGAATGAACTAAGTTTCACGGGTAAAATGAAGTGGCTTTGAGGAATGAACTAAGTGACACTGATAAAGTGAAGTGTCATTGAGGAATGAACTAAGTGACACTGGTAAAATGAAGTGTCATTGAAAAATGAACTACGTGACACTGGTAAAATGAAGTGTCATTGAAGAATGAACTAAGTGACACTGGTAAAATGAAGTGTCATTGAGGAATGAACTAAGTGACACTGGTAAAATGAAGTGTCGTTGAAGAATGAACTAAGTACATTGGTAAAATGAAGTGTCATTGAAGAATGAACTAAGTGACACTCGTAAATGAAGTGGCATTGAGGAATGAACTAAGTGACACTGGTAAAATGAAGTGGCATTGAGGAACGAGGAATGTGGCGCTGGTAAAATGAAGAGGCATTGAAGAATGAACTAAGTGATGCTGATAAAATGAAGTGTCATTGAGGAATGAACTAAGTGGCGCTGGTATAATGAAGTGACATTGACAACAGAATAAACTCACAATATACTTGTGATATTTTCGCGACAAATAAAATGTATATCTTGACATTTGTACGAGCATCCCGTGAATCCCTCTTCATTTATAACGACTTTTGTAAAGTTCTTACGCAAAAGTGTGGAGCCAATGTATTTAGAATACACAGTTTATGTCAAACATGTGTTTACTTTTAAATCTTTTTAAGTATTTGCTCATGGTATTTAATTTTGAAATATTAGGTATTATATTTCAATGTGGTAATTGTGCTAAGGGAGTATTCTTTTGTTTGTCGTGATGTTATGTAAAGTGTAAATTTCAAAGTCATGATGTAGCGCTTGATTAAGCCTCTTATATGAGTATCCCTTTACAACGATACGTGTAAGGAATCTAATTGTGCAAACGTTTATCTCGATAGACATGACATAAACATAAAATCAGCGTTGGTGAGAATTGTTTATATTAGAGTTGATAGAGCAATTCATATGAATGGAGCACATATGATATAATTATAGATGCATGATAAGGTTTACTTATGAACCGAGCCAGGTCTTCTAGTGCTGTTCCTTGAATAAAAAATTTCACATCGACTTTCTTTGCTCACAGAAGTTGCTCTCTTGGAAGCATAAAGTAAACGAAATAAAAGCAACTTTGAAAACAAAGATTCTCTTTCCCAACTTCCCCAGAAAGGAAAAAATAATAATACAGCGTCAATACGTAGAGAAATTTCAGAAGTAGTACCAACGTGAAATTGAAAAAGAAACACGGATGTTTTGCCTCTAGGTGCCATCAATCAAAGAAGCCGATGGTTCCTTTACTCGTGCCTTCGGCGCTTCCTGCTTCAGATCATAAGCGGCAAGTCATCTTTATTGTTCTCGAGTTTGTCTATCCTTTGTGTTCTGTTTCGTTGAGAAAGAACTCGACTGTGAATATAATGGCATGTCAAATTCAAACGAATCCTTCCTCCGTGTTTTTTAATCTGTGCTGTTTCTGAAGGACCTCTGGACCAGTGACAGACAGTCAGTGACGTCGGGTAAGACAAATTGCTGACACTTCAGAAAGAAATGTATTACGGTAATGTCTTTTTCGAGTGGAGGAAAAACACCTTTACGTACTAACCCCATAAATGGGAGTGTGGGACTCCACCGTGGCGTGAGCCGCGGTCCTACCCACTAAAAGAACGTCCACCGGAGATGTAGCAGTACCGCTAATGTCTTGCTATATAATCTCACTAACCCCATAAATGGGAGTGTGGGACTCCACCGTGGCGTGAGCCGCGGTCCTACCCACTAAAAGAACGTCCACCGGAGATGTAGCAGTACCGCTAATGTCTTGCTATATAATCTCACTAACCCCATAAATGGGAGTGTGGGACTCCACCGTGGCGTGAGCCGCGGTCCTACCCACTAAAAGAACGTCCACCGGAAATGTAGCAGTACCGCTAATGTCTTGCTATATAATCTCACTAACCCCATAAATGGGAGTGTGGGCACAACGGTGGCGTGAGCCGCGGTCCTCCCCACTAAAAGAACCTCCACCGGAGATGTAGCAGTACCGCTAATGTCTTGCTATATAATCTCACTAACCCCATAAATGGGAGTGTGGGACTCCACCGTGGCGTGAGCCGCGGTCCTACCCACTAAAAGAACCTCCACCGGAGATGTAGCAGTACCGCTAATGTCTTGCTATATAATCTCACTAACCCCATAAATGGGAGTGTGGGACTCCACGGTGGCGTGAGCCGCGGTCCTACCCACTAAAAGAACCTCCACCGGAGATGTAGCAGTACCGCTAATGTCTTGCTATATAATCTCACTAACCCCATAAATGGGAGTGTGGGACTCCACCGTGGCGTGAGCCGCGGTCCTACCCACTAAAAGAACCTCCACCGGAGATGTAGCAGTACCGCTAATGTCTTGCTATATAATCTCACTAACCCCATAAATGGGAGTGTGGGACTCCACCGTGGCGTGAGCCGCGGTCCTACCCACTAAAAGAACGTCCACCGGAGATGTAGCAGTACCGCTAATGTCTTGCTATATAATCTCACTAACCCCATAAATGGGAGTGTGGGACTCCACCGTGGCGTGAGCCGCGGTCCTACCCACTAAAAGAACGTCCACCGGAGATGTAGCAGTACCGCTATATAATCTCACTAACAGCTCTGTTTGCATTACTCCGTCAAGTGTGCAGGTGTCAATCCTCCTCCTCTCTCTTTCTCTGTCTTTCTGGTCTTTTTCCTCTGCTTCTCTGTTTCTGCGGCCCTTCTATATCTTTCTTCTTCCCCCACCTTCTCTGTCTGTCTCCCTCCCTCCCTCTGCCTCTCTTTCTCAGTCTCCCAGTATCTTCTTCTGTTTTTTGTTTCTCTATCTCACCATTTCTGCGCATCTATAAGTGTTTTCCTCTCTCCATCTGCCTCCCTGTTTCTCTTTTTCTATCTCTCTGTCGTGTCTTTCGTTTTTTCTGTTTCTAACTTACTGTTTCGTTTTCCTTATACTTTCCCTGTTTCCCTCTATCTCTCTCTTTCGTCTGCTTCCTTGTCTTTCACTGTCTCTATCGTTCTATGGTTCCTAACTTCCTTTTCCTCTCCTCTACTTTATTAGCTCTCCCTATTCATCTCTGTCTCTCTATTTCCTGTTTTTTCTGTCTCTCTAATTCTCCCTTTCTTATGTGTTCTCTGACCATCAGCATTTCTGTTTCCTTTTCCTTCACTATCTGTTCTGTCTCTCTGACTTCCTCTATTGATTTATTTTCCTTCTTTCCCTTCCTTCTCTGTCCCTCTGTATGCATTCTCTTCTCTATACATGTCTTTCTGGCTTTGTCTCTCTTTACCTCACTCCCTGTTATTCTCCGTGATTCCTACTTCTCTAATTCTCTCTCCTACGTTTCTTGCATCCACCTATCCTTCTCTCTAAATCTTCATCTCTGTTTCTCTATCTCTTTCTTTGTCGTTTTCATAGTACCGTTCCTTCTGCTTCCCTTACTTCTGTCTCCTCTCACTTCCCGTCTATCTCCTCCTACTCCTTTCTTTCTCATTTCCTTTTTTCTCTCTCTGTATCTCTGTGCATATCTCTATATATTGTTCACTGCGTCTCTTCCCCTCTTGTTTTCCTCCCATAAACTATCTCCCTCTCACTCTGTTTTTATGAATTTTTTTCTTACCATTTGCATATTTACGTTTCTTTTCAATGTTTACATTTCTCTTATTGTTGAATTTCTCAAAAGTGACTCTTAATGATTTTGATTAAAACACACTATTTTAGATATTTTAACCACAAATAAATACAGGTATGTAATGAATCTTTTGGGAATAAACTATTAGATCCTCATCATTCTGAATGACTTTTGTATAATTGGTAAACGTAAGAGTGAGACAGTACTTTTAACACTTAAATGATTTCAGTCAATTATATAATATATAAATTCAATAACAGCCCACCTTAAAGCAATATGTGTATAATAATATATAAAAAGTGTATACTACAGTCATTATATATGTTAATATTATTGTATACACGTGTAATAATGTTATGTGAATGTATTACGTAATTAAATAATGTAGGAGCTGTGAGAAAAACAGATTAAACGTTGCTAACAATGAGGTAACCTTGAGACAATAATGAATTTGAAAGTTTATTAGTGCTACTTGTGGTTGTTGCAAACAATAATGTAATTTTTGTGACATTTTATAAAATAGCCAATCAACAACCAGAAAAACCTTTAGTTAAATGAAGGTATTCTATTGGACTAGGATTATCCAATCGAAACTAAATGAAGCAAAATTTATAAATTCAGAAGTCAGTTGCTTGTAGACAGCGTTCCTAAACGGACGCGAGACGTGTCCTCGAGAAATCTAATACTATTTTGTGAGAGACAAAATTAGTGTACGTGTTAAAAGGTGCAAGTATTTAATAAAAAACAAATCTCACAGCTCTCTCTATATAACAGTGAAGTGTTATTTTAATCGTTTAAAGCATTAATAAAAGGAGTGAAGTAATATTCACTGATATAGAGAGCTGTGAATTATTTTTTATTAAATACTTGCACCTTTTAACACGTAAACTAATTTTGACTCTCACAAAATAGTATTAGATTTCTCGAGGACACGTCTCGCGTCCGTTTAGGAACACTGTCTTCAAGCAACGCTTCCAGTTATGTGCGGTGTCTACCAGCAACTGACTTGATTTCTACCTCCACACTTGTAAATTTCTGTATTTCAAGTCTCTGATTGGCTATTCCTAATCCAATAGAATACTTTTATTTAACTAAAGCTTTTTCTGGTTGTTGATTGGCTATTTTATAAACTGTCGCAAAAATTACATTATTGTTACTCCAGGAATCACAAGTAGTATTGTTAAACTTTCTTACTCATTATTGCCTCAACGTTACCCCATTTTTACCTCATTGTTAGCAACTTTTAACCTATTATTCTCACAGCTACTACATTATTAAATTACGTAATGCATTCACATAACATTACTGAACATGTGTACAATAATATAAACATATACAAAGACTGTAATATACACTTTTTATATTGTTACATACACATATTGCTTTAAGGTGGGTGTTATTATATTTTTATTATATAATTTGACTAAAATCATTTAACTGTTAAAATACTGCCTCAATTTTCTTTTGCGATACCATGAGGACAGCTTTTAAATATCTGACTATCGGCTAGGTTTTATCTATCCCTCTTGTATCTACAACAAAATGCGTAATATAGCTAACTCTGCAAAGGCTTATTTGGATTAAAATGTAGTAGATAGAAAAATAAGCTTAAGTAAGAATATTTTGTATACCTACTAATAAACGATAGAGGGTAGAGAAAGTCATGTGAATGTATCGCATGAGGTCTTTATAAAATGTGCGCACGTGTGTCTGTGAACAGCATAACTCAAAAACGAACAGTCGGATAAACAACAAACTTGGTATTTAGGTTCAGTATCTTCCAGAGATGCGACACACTAGAAAATCGCTCATTCCAAACTTCCCTTTACACGGAAAATCTTTCGAATCTCTATTATTTTCTAAAAATGGCTGTAACGATTTTGATTAAAATACCAAATATTAAACATATCTGACAAAATATATATCTCGAATTTTCTGGGAATAGCCTTTGAAGCCCTTTTCATTCGAATGGAATGTTGTATAATCTCTATAACGGGATACACGAAAACGTACTACACAAAAAATGCAGATCTCTTTGCAACACACAATTTATTTCAAATAGCTTTGTTTTTGTGGAATCGACCATTTTCGGTATATTTGTCATTAATGGTTCGAATTGTTCATTGTTTGGTCATTCTTTAAAGTCCTTTCAGGGTTCAGTTGTTTCTCGCGATGTCATGGAAACAGTATGGGATTTTAAGGCCAGCATATAGCGTCCAGTTGTTATCGCTGTTCTCTTTGTATCTATAACGAAATGTGTAATGTAGCTGTTTCTGTAAAGGTTTATTTGGATTAAAATGTAGCAGATAGAAATTACACTCTTGAGGAAGGTTTATTTCTGCCCCACGTATGGAAGCCAATTTGAAGTAGGTTAATTTTAAGGTGGTGGTGCGTTGTATTTCGACTGTTGGGGAGCCGAACACTTGAAGTAGTTGCAACTGCACGTATGGTGCCGGTAACCATCGCTCCAAGTTGAAAAATATTAACTTTATAATTTAACTGTTTCTTTAAATATTATATATTTATGTTTGCCTCGGATGCGTCAGTATTATTGTTAGAGACATGTATTTCTTTGCAGGGAGTAGTGCGGCTAAGAATTTAGGCTTAAACAGATTATAATTTGTACTTCACTCCATTTATTAATTCCTTAAAGGATTAAAATAACACTTCACTTATATAGACAGAGAGCTGAGAGATTATTTATTAATTACTTGCACTTTTTAACACGTAAACTATTTTTTTCTCACACTGGATACGTATTAAACTTCTCGAGGACGTGTCTCGCGTCCGGTTAGTAACACTGCCTACAAGCAACTGACTTCTGAATTTGTACAGTTTGCCCTATTTCAGTTTCTGATTGGCTAATCCTAGTTCAATAGAATACATTCATTTAACTTAAGATTCTTTCTGGTTCTTGGTTGGCTATTTATAAACTATCTCAAAATTTACATTATTGTTGCTCCAATAATGGCTAGTAGCAGTATTAAACTTTCTTACTCATTATTGCCTCAAGGTTACCTCATTGTTAGCAACCTTTAACCTATTATTCTCACAGCTCCTACATTATTAAATTACGTAATACATTCACATAACTTTATTGAACATGTACATAATAATATAAACATATTCAATGACAGTTACATGCATTTGATATATTATATTATACACATATTGTTTCAAGGAGGGCTGTTATTATATTTTATATTATATAATTGGACTGAAATAATTTAAGTGTTAAAAATACTGCCTCACTCTTTATTAAGAATAGTTTGTGTACCCACTAATAAAGATTAGAGAAAGTCAGTGAATGTATCACATCAGATTTTTTTGTTACATATTTCACAGATTCTTGTGAGCTTTTAAAAAAAGCAACCGTTAAAAATAAAATTTTGTGCTGTTTTTTTTTTCTGAAGTAGATTATAATTAATTTATGTAAGTAATCCTAGAAAGTTAAAATTCCGAGTGTTTCAACTGGATTAAATAAAAATAAATTCAATTTCCATTTCGGGAAATGGCCCAGAAACATGCAGAGTAAGGGAGTCCCGGCCAGTCAGGAAGAGAGATTTCCTTGTGGGATGAATGGCTAGCCATGCATGCAATTGATTCACTGCTCGTTCATCCTCCATGCAGGCTCGACTTAATTGCATATAATTGCAATGCAGAGAGCAAAGGTGTTAAAACTTAAACAAGGGTAATTTAGTGTAGCAGATCACGATACCTTATGTAAAACATGACCCTCCCATTGTGCTTGGCTATTACTGTCCACTAAACAACCCCTTCCGTACCCTCAACAATGAGGGCGAATTAAATGCGACGTTCCTTTCCTGCAGCCCCCTCTAGAGATCGCTATGTTCTAGGGTTGCGCGGTCCGACTTGATTTACGTTTCAAACTAGAACAGTAGATTTGTTAAAGGTAAAGTCCATTCAAAATACTAGGCTTTATTGAGCAAAATATATAAAAAGTTGTACACAAACAAAGAAATGTGATGTGTCACATTGTTATGATTCTCGTAGTAGGTAGAGCCCGGAGGTTCGAACTCCGAAAACCGTCCGCTCTGATCCATGGGTTTTTCACGATTTCCCGGGTCGGCAGGCGAAAGCTGCACTCCATTTCCTGTGCCCATTACCTTGTCATCTATTTTAGGGTTGTAGGACTAGGCAATTGTGTTCGGAGGGTTGTGCCTGGCCGGTGGCTCTGTGGAAGTTTCATACTGACGTCATCCAGAGACTGATCTGTTGGAACCCGCCTCTAGGTTGAAGAAGTTATGTTCTTCAACTGTTGGAGTTTATTTATTTAAACAGCTCCATGTATGGACGTCAATTTTGAAGTGGATTGTTTATTACGTAATATGCTGCTACGTATGGGAAGCCGAATTTCGAAGATGTACTCAAAGTTTTAAAATATTATATTAACTTTGTTATTAAACTGCTTCTATAGATATTATTTATGTTAATGTTTGCCTCGGCTGTCAGTATTGTTTTAGAGTCACGTATCTCTTAGACAGGGCGTGGTACGACAAGAATGTAGGCTTACACAGATTTTAAGTTTAAATTCACTTCTTTTTATTAATACCTGACACAAATTAAATACCACTACACTGATATCAAGAGCTGTGAGATTCCTCAATTTAAAACTTGCATTTTTTTTTATCACGTATACTTAATTTACGATTCACACGAATACGTAACATTTCTTTAGAGAACACATCTTCCATCCATTCACTACCAAGGTCTGCAGGCAACTGGACATATTTCAACCGTCAAAACCCGTAAGCTTCTGTATTTCAAGTCTCTCATTGGCTAATCCTACTCCAATAGAATACCTGCATTTAAATAAAGCTTTTTCTGGATGTTGATTGGCTATTTTTAAACTGTCACAACATTTACAGTATCGTTGCTCTAATCATGACTAGTAGTATTTAAACTCTCAAACTCATTATTGCCTCAAGGTTACCTCATTGTTACCTCATTGTTAGCAACTTTAAGCCTATTATTCTCACAGCTCCTACATTATTAAGGTATGTAATGTATTCACATAACATTTTAAACATGTTTACAATAATATAAGCATATGCAATGACTGTTACATACATTTTACAAATTATTACATACATATTGCTTCAAGGCGGGCTGTTATTGAATTTATATATTATATCATTTAATTTAAATAATTCAAGTGTTAAAAATACTGCCTCAAGGTGCTTTCGGGAGACTCCTGGAGGTTCGAGTTCCAATAAAGTGAGCTCGGGCGGCGTTGGAGGCGTTTGACCTGGAAATATTAGGGACCCGTCATCGACCGGATCTGGTTGCCCTTCGAGTCTCTCCCCTCGACCTTCCCGGGGGTCACAGCAGAAGCTCAAGAGGTCGACTACCCTGCATGCGGTACTCTGTCCCCGTTTTTGCGTACCCTCCCCTTCACCTAGTAGCCAGAGAAGTATTGCATTTCACCAAAAAATTGAGTTCGAGGTTTCACAAGAAATACCTTCGTTTTGAGGCTCCCTAAATTAAAAAGGATGCAAGCTTTTAGTAAATTTTCCATGTGTGTGAGGCGCCTGTGAACATGATTAAAGCCACAAAAAAGTAACATTAGTTTGTGTCTTTTAACAAATCCACATTATTTCTGTATAAGATTTTGTCTGTCTCTTACGGTTTACCAATTATATAAAGCATCTAAGTTTAAAATATATAAATAATAGGCTAGATAAGTCCGCCCTTTTCTATCCAACCTTTTCTGCCGCCTCTTTCCTACCAATCCCGGCGAAGCAATTCAAATCTTCTGCTATCTCGATCTTTCAAAACAATAAATAAATAAACCACTGTAGGGTCAGTGACACTGTGCACTGTCTTGAAGGAAAATTCTGTTTTGATGTAGGCGACCCTCTTGTGGAAGGAAAAACTCTTCTATCATGTCAAGATAATTTGCAGTATTAGCAGTAGCCTCTTGGAAAGAGAATGATTCCATTGACCTGGTCTCGCATCAATCACCTCCGAAACATTTCTTTATAGTGGGGCAGTATTTTTAACACAAATGATTTCAGTCTAATTATATAAAATATAAATTCAATAACAGCCCGCCTTAAAGCAATATGTGTGTGTAACAATATATAAAAGGTGTATATTACAGTCATTTTATATGTTTATATTATTGTATCCATGTAATAATCTTATGTGAATGAACTACGTAATTTAATAATGTAGGAGCTGTGAGAATAATAGGTTAAAAGCTGCTAACAATGAAGTAAACTTGAATCAATAATGAGTAAGAATGTTTAATAATGCTACTAGTCATCATTGGAGCAACAATAATGTAAATTTTGAGACAGTATAAAAATAGCCAATCAACAACCAGAAAAAGCTTTAGTTAAATGAAGGTAGGTTTATCCAATAGGAAACTGAAAAGGAGAAAATTCTACAAATTTAAAATTCAGTTGGTTGCAGACAGCGTTACTAACCAGACGCAAAAAGTATCCTCAAGAGATTTAATACGTATTCGTGCGAGACGAAAAATAGCTTACGTGTTAAATAGTGCAAAATTATTAATAAAAGAATCCTACAGCTCTCCATCAGTGAAGTGTTATATAAATCATGTCGAGTATTAATAAAAAGAGTGAAGTAAAATTATAATCTGTGTAAGCCTACATTCTTGTCGCATCACAGCCCTGCCAAGAGAAACGTGTCTCTAACAAGAATACTGACGCAGCCGAGACAAACGTAAATATTTAATACTTAAAGAAACAGTCAAATTACAGAGTTTATATTATTTTAAAACGTTTTTGTGGCAAAGGCTACCGGGTACCATACGAGCGGTTGCAACTACTTCAAGTTCGGCTCCTCAACAGTTGAACTATAATACAAATTCTTCAAATTGACGCCCAAAGCGTGGTAAAAATAAGGTAACAAACAAACCATCTTCTCAATACGATCAAGGGAGTATCTTTTATCCCCATATCCTGTGTGTTTCGCGAGTTATCCGAGAAAAGATGCAAACCAATTTTTTTTATTACTCTATTTATTTCACGCCGCTATAACTACAGGTTCATATCGCGACGGATCTGTTAGTGGATAACTCTTATATCGAGGTGTGGCGGACAGTTAGCCTTCTAGGTCTCATCTCTGTAACCATGCCATCTTGCTTCGTCACTTGTCCATAGAGACTAACCCATAGCAGCAGGATCTTCTGCTTCGTGCCGTGCAGATGGCATTAGGGTGCCGTCCACTCTACCTGCTTTCATTGTCTGTAGATAGATGGCATAGCCTTCGCTATTGCCACTTAATTCTCATTTTACTATTGTTTTGGACTTAAGGTGGAACTTTAGGTCGTGGTATTAAATATCCAATCCTGTATTTACTTTAACGGCTGAAGAAAAACACGATAATACCTCAGTCATATTGGTCAGCCTTCGAGATTTGAACCCGGAACCGACACGTTACCGCCTGAGCCATCCCGCTTGGTGCGAACCAAAAATGTGATCCGGTTCGATAATGCTCAACAGCAATGTTTATTTTCGGCTTAGCAGCAGGTTTCAGATGTTGCTGCGGATGGACCGAAGATTCTTACGCACACACTATGAACTACAGCAGGTGACTTTTGCAGTTGTCTTCTGTACAGCTCACTGAAGTGAACCTTTATATATCTTCACCACTTTGAGAAAGGTTTGTTGCTGCTACCTATTGAAAGTCAGTTTGAAGATGATGTTGGGGAGCCGAACTTGTAGTAGTTGCAACCGCACGTATAGGTAACAATTTCCGGGAGCCTTCGCCCCAAATGTACTTTCAGGTGGCCTTTGCCCCAAGTTTAAAAAACTATCAACTTTGTAATTAAACTGTTTCTTTAAGTATTATATTTATGTTTGTCTCGGCTGCGTCAGTATTTGTTAGAGACACGTTTCTCTTAGCAGGGTTGTGATGCGACTATGAATGTAGGCTTACACAAATTATAATTTTACTTCACTCCTTGACACGATTTAAATAACACCTCACTGATATAGAGAGCTGTGAGATTATTTTTATTAATTAATTACATTTTTTTGAACACGTAAACTTACTTTTCGTCTTGCACGAATACATATTATATTTCTGGAGGATGCTTTTTGCGTCTGGATACTAACTCTGTAGGCAACTGAATTGATTTCAACCGTCTAAACTTGTAAATTTCTGTATTTCAAGTCTCTGGTTCGTAAATACTACTCTAAATAATACCTTCATTTAACTAAAGCCTTTTCTGGTTGTTGATTGGCTATTTTATAAACTGTCACTAAATGTTACTCCAAGAATCACAAGTAGTACTGTTAAACGTTCTTACTCATTACTGACTCAAGGTTACCTCATTGTTAGCAACTTTTAACTTATTATTCTCACAGCTCCTACATCATTAAATTACGTAATATATTCACATAACATTACTACACATGAATACAATAATATAAACATATACAATGACTGTTACATACATTCTACAAATTATTACATACACATAATGCTTCAAGGTGGGCTGTTATTGAAATTACATATTATATAATTTGACTGAAATTATTTAAGTTTTAAAACTACTGCCTCAACTTATTCCATTACTGGTCTCCATAAACGTGTTGTGCCAATCTTACATACGGTTCGGTGATGGTTGGTCCCGCCGTTCTGAAGTTACTTGGTGTTCGGATTACTGAACACTACATTATTGAGTTGTTTTTATCACGTGACTTAATTTAGGTTTCACTGTCACCTTAACTTACCTTTCTTTGCACGTAGCGGTGTAATGAACCAAACGCGAAGCATAGTTCTTCCTCCCAATCACACAATAGTGTATCGAACACAGGACTCCTTTTCTCTTCCATCGCTCGCTATCGAACATAGGACTCCTCTTGTTTCCAATCACTCACAGGACTTCTCTTCGCTCTTTCATTAGCTCACCAACTACAGGACTACTCTTTTATTCCCACTCACTCGCTGTCGAACACAGGTCGCTCTATTCCGATCACTTACTAACTATCGAACATAGGACTACTCTTCTCTCTTCCAGTCGCTCACTTAACTATTAACACAGGCCTCCTCTTCTGTATTCTGGTCGCTCACTAACTGTGGAACGCAGAACACCTCTGGTCTGTTCCAGTCGCCCACTAATTATCGAACACAGGATAATTATTTTATTTATAATCACTTACTATCGAACACAGCACTCATCTTTTATTTCTAATGACTCTTTTACTGTTGAACTCAGGACGCATCTTTCTATTGGTCGCATACTAATTTTCGAACACAGAACTCTTCTCTTCCGGTCCCTCACTAGTCGCTGAAGGAGTCGTCGCACCACGCTCGCCGACATATATCCGCGGGAGCTTCAATATAGTTCGCGGGAGGAGGGGAGGAAATGTCCAGAATAATCTTCTTGCGTCTCGATGGCATTTCTGATATACGAGCAAGAGCGCCTTTCTCTCCACTCCGAACAAGCAGCCGTTAGCGTAGAACGATGAAGAAGCATTAGAAGTAATAAATGGATGTAGCTTTAAGGGTTCACAAACCACAGGTAGGTATTTCTAATAGTTTTGAAACTATTAAATACCTGACGTTGCATGACCGGGTTTTTAAACTCGGATGTCAATTTAATTTACCTTCCCCCGTTCTTTATGGAGCCGTTTAAATATGATCTAGAAATCTTTTATGCAGTCCCGGTTATTCCTAATAACGGATGAAAAATCCCTTTAGATTCACGCAAAAAGTAAAATATCGGTTGACTTCTTTTACCTCCCCTCGAGAGTCTTTCAACTTCTGGAAGTGTTGCATAGTATGTAATTAGCTTTTGGCGGTGGAAGAATCATTGGTCGGGCTGGTGGAGTAATTGCTACTTTCTCTACCACGTACCTAGTAGGCGGAGAAGGTATTGCATTCCACGCAAAACTTCGGTACCGAGATTTCGCCAGAAATACATGTTTTGAGGTTCTCTGAATCCATAAAGCATTTCCAGAAAACGCTCTATGTATGTGTGTATGTTGAAGTAGGTCGTATTGAAGGAGTTGTATCGTATTTCAACTGTTGGAGAGCCAAACTTGAAGTTTGTATGCAACCGCACGTATGGTACCCGGTTTCTGGCAGCCTTCGCCCCAAGTTTAAAAAAATATTAACTTTTTAAATAAACTGTTTCGATGAATATTCAATATTTATGTTTGACTCGGCTGCGTCAGTATTTATTTTAGAGACACGGATATCTTGGCAGGGTTGTGATGCGACAAGAATGTAGGCTGACACAGATTATAGCTTTTACTTCACTCCTTTTATTAATTCTTGATACGATTTAAATAACACTTCACAGATAGAGAGCTGTGAGATTCCTTTTATTAATTAATTGCACTTATTTAACACGTAAACTAATTTTTCGTCGCACACGAATAGGTATAAAATATCTCGAGAACGCATCACGCATCCGGTTACAAACACTGTCTGCATGCAACTGAACTCTAAATTTGTAAAATTTTCTCTTTTTCAGTTCCCGATCGGCTAATCCTACTCCAATAGAATACCTTCATTTAACTAAAGCTTTTTCTGGTTGTGGATTGACTATTTTATAGACTGTCAATAAAATTACATTATTGTTACTCCAAGAATCACAAGTAGCATTATTAAACATTCTTACTCATTGTTGCCTCAAGGTTGCCTCATTGTTACCTCATTGTTAGCAAATTTTAACTTATTATTCTCACAGCTCCTACATTATTAAATTACGTAATATAATCACAGAACATTATTAAACATGTTTACAATAATATAAGCATATGCAATGTATGTCACTTACATTTTACAAATTATTACATACACATATTGCTTCAAGGCGGGCTGTTATTGTATATATATATATATATATATATATATATATATTATATAATTTGACTGAATTTATTTAAGTGTTAAAAATACTGCCTCATTGTGTGTGTGTGTGTGTGGGAGAGAGAGAGAGAGAGAGAGAGAGAGAGAGAGAGAATGAACATCATAACTCAAAAACGAAAAATGCCACAAACTTGGTATTTAAGTTCAGCATCTTCGAAAGATGGGACAATAGGCTTTTCAAGAAAATCCCCCACCCCAAAACTACCCTTTACATGGAAGGCTTTTCGAAACTGTTTATTTTCTAAAAAAAAGTCTTTTGAGCGATAGTCAAATGTTTAAGAACTGGACGTCATACGCTGGCTTTAAAATCTCGATTTCCATGAAATCGCGAGAAACTACTGAATGCGGACAGGACTTTAAATGAATGATAAAGATTTTTTTTATTTATGGACGCTGTTTAACTAATATGGTCTTTAGTGTTTCTTTCCATATTGGGCATGAAAGACCTGTAATTATGCTCAGAGGCCTCTTTATCAGGCTTGATTTTCTTTTACGTGCCGTATATCTACGACACGGAACCAGCGGCTTTACTTCCCTTCCGAAGGAAGCCATGCTAAGGATTTTTACGCCCTCCATCGCCCTCCGCCGGGTTTGAACCCGGGAACTTGGGAACTAGAGGCTAGCACGGTACCACTAGTCCACGGAGGACGACATTGATAAAGATTGAACAATACGAGCCATTAATAACGAATATCCCTGAAATGACTTATGGCGCAAAAACTTAGCTTAAAATAAATTGTTTAAAGAAATCTATATTGTTTGTGTAGTACGCGTTCCTCTATTGCTTAACGTTTATACAACATTATACAAAATTCTTTCCGAACGAAGATGCCTTCACAGGCTATTCCCAGAAATTTCAAGGTATACGTTTTTTCATGTAAATGTTTTTTATATATAGTATTTTAATAAAAGTGCTTTGAGCTTTTGTTAAGAAACAATTTCGAAAAATGTTCCATATTAGGGGTAGGTTTTGAAGAAGGTGTGTTGCTGCTAGGTATGGAAAGCCAGTTTGAAGAAGATGGTATCTTTGCGTTATTTGCACCACGCTTTGGACGTCAATTTGAAGGAGGTGTATTATATTTCAACTGTTGGGGAACCGAATTTGAAATTCGTTGCAACCACACGTACAGTACCCACTTTCCGGTAGCTTTCGCCCCAAATGTACTTCCAGGTGGCCTTCGCCCCAAGTTTAAACAAATATTAACTTTGTAATTAAACTGTTTCTTTAAATATTTAATATTTATGTTTGCCTCGGCTGCGTCAGTATTTCTTTTAGAGACATGGATGTCTTGGAAGGGCGTAATGCGACTAAGAATGTAGGCTTACACAAGTTTTAATTTCAATTCACTCCTTTTTATTAATCCTTGACACAAATTAAATAGCACTTCACTGATATCGAGAGCTGTGAGATTCTTTTATTTAATACTTCCACCTTTTAATACGTATACTATTTTCGTCTCACACGAATACGTAATTAATTTCTCGAGGACACATCTCGCGTCTGGTTATGAGTACTGTCTAGAAGCAACACGTGTGGTTTGAAGCAGTATTTCATCGCTTATAATATAATTTAGATTCTGAGCGAGGCTAACTGCAGATTTCCGTGAATTCGGAAGGGGTAAGTCAAGCTCTTGGACACCCTTGGCGAGGTCATCACCCCCTATACAAAAGAGAGCCAAGCCCTGTATAGCGTCTACTGGCTGGGTTGGAGTCTAACTGTAAACCCCGTAGCGCGTGGGTAAAAATTTGTATAAATTGAGGAGAAACGTGAAGCTCGTTCTCTAGTATTTTGTTGACTTCGGCGAGTATACATATATTCATCGACGCTCCCACGAGCACGTGTTCGAGATGTGAGCATAAGTTAAAGATACTAATAGTCCGGGAGTATTTAGATATTTTATATATCGCCGTGATAATTGGGAGCGAGATTTGCTTTTATTTAGTGAACGGGAAAATAAGTTTACGCCACTATTCCCGTAAAGCTCTCAGTTAGCCTTTGCTCCGAGAACATTCTTGCGTGTAAAATGAATCATCAATAAACTATGAATCAACGTAAATCGTAGTCTTCATTCCAACGTGGTAAACCTAGTTACCTTGCAGATAAGAGCTACTCATTGGGCATTTGAGCAAGACAGCCTCAGATTATAAGCACTGTTTGGAGGCAACTGAACTGTTTTCAACCGTTTAAACTTGTAAATTTCTGTATTTCAAGTCTCTAATTGGCTAATGCTAGTCCAATAGAATACCTTCATTTAACTAAAGCTTTTTCTTGTTTTTGATTGGCTATTTTTAAACTGTCTAAAAATTTACATTATTGTTGCTCCAATTATAACTAGTAGCATTTAAAATCTCAAACTCATTATTGCCTCAAGGTTACTTCATTAGTAACTTTTGACGTATTTCTCACAGCTCCTAAATTATTAAATTATGTAATACATTCACATAACATTATTACGCATGGATATAATAATATAAACATATGAAATGACTGTTACATTCATTTTTCAAACTACCACATACACACACTGCTTTAAGGCGGGCTGTTATTGAATTTATATTTTATATAATTAGACTGAAAGCATATAAGTGTTAAAAACACTGCCTCAGTTTGCCTTTTTTAAAAATATTCGGGTCGCTACTTTGGAACTTACTGAACTTAATACCAGGTTTGGTATTTATCCAACGTTTTTGTTTTCAATTATGCTTCACACACACACGCGCGCGGACCTTTCTCTGAAAATGAAGTCCTGGGAATCAGGAAGCTTCGAAACTTATATTTCCGGTGTAATTTTGGTATCGAAGTTTTGGCTAGAATACAATACTTCACCTACCTACTATACGTAGTGGACAGAGCAAAAGTATAAAATGTCTGGCTTTAATTTCCTGTAAGCTTCTCTCAAATGCTTTAGCAAATTAATTGGCACGTTCTGCTTTTCTCACCTATGTTATTTTGGATGTCGATTATGGGATTTAAAGCGGACGGTTTTTGTCTCCAACTGTCGCGCTACATTAAATATTCAGTGTAGCAGAACGGATGGAAGGTTTGCAATATTTATTTAACAGCCCGGTCATCTGTGGTTAGCTTAATCAAATAGGACGGATATTTGCGCTAACTGTCGGTTTCACATCCACAAAAAGGACATTAAAGATTTAACGACACAGCGTGAGTGGGCGAGTGGCTTTGAGTGGATCTTTGCTTTCAAAACTGCCGTTCGTATGTTTAAGGTAGGAGGTTGTTGGCTTGCTTAAGTAAGTATAGCATTTTCACTCTGTCATAGTACTTTCAGGAAAAATCTGATGTTTTACATTCACATACGTTTCGTTTTTGTGGCTACACAAGCTATTCTCACGTAAAATTTTACCTTCTCTACCGCGGTAGCGATATTTCCGCCTGATTAAGCATACAGAAAAAGGAACACTGTAATAATTATAATTTAGGAATTACTGATAATTAATTAACTTGTTATTCGATAGTTTTCTATAAATGTAAAGCAATATGATTCGAAACTGTATCAATCGAGAGCCCTTTAAAGAAGTATTTTTTGTTACGTTATTTTTATTTGCAACAGCTTTGGGCGTCAATTTGAAGTATGTTTGTATTCAAGGAGTTGTATCATATTTCCACTGTTGGGGAACCAAACTTGTAGTACTTGCAACCGAACGTATATTAAACAGTTTCCGGTAGCCTTCGCCTCAAATGTATTTTTACTGTTTCTTTAAATATTATATTTATGTTTGCCTCGGCTGCGTCAGTATTATTGTTAGAGACACGTTTCTCTTGGCAGGGCGTGGTGCGACAAGAATGTAGGCTTACACAGATTATAATTTTACTTCACTCCTTTTATTAATGTTTGATACGATTTAAATAACACTTCACTGATATAGAGAGCTGTG
This sequence comes from Deroplatys truncata, assembly GCA_030765065.1. Classification (NCBI taxonomy): domain Eukaryota; kingdom Metazoa; phylum Arthropoda; class Insecta; order Mantodea; family Mantidae; genus Deroplatys; species Deroplatys truncata. The sequence goes on from CM060976.1 coordinate 267,257,933, forward strand.
AAATTCTTTTTATTAATTAATTACACTTTTTAACACGTAAACTTACTTTTCGTCTCACACGATAACATAGGTACTATATTTCTTGAGGACACTTATTGCGTCTGGTTAGTAACACTGTCTGCAGGCAACTGAACTCTAAATTTGCAAAATGTTCTCCTTTTCATTTTCTGATTGGCTAATCTTACTCCAAAGGAATACCTTCATTTAACTAAAGCTTTTTCTGGTTATTGATTGGCTATTTTATAAACTGTCACTAAAATTATATTATTGTTGCTCCAATAATGACTAGTAGCATTATTAAACATTCCTACTCATTATTACCTCAAGGTTACCTCATTGTTAGCAGCTTTTAACTTCTTATTCTCACAGCTCCTACATTATTAAATTACGTAATGCATTCACATAACATTATTGAACATGTTTACAATAATATAAGCATATGCAATGACTGTTACATACATTTTACAAATTATTACATATACCTATTGCTTTAAGGCGGGTTGTTCTTGAATTTATATTTATATAATTAGACTGAAATCATTTAAGTGTTAAAATACTGCCTCACCTTCTGAAGCTGTAAATATTTTTTTAAGTTTCAATATTGTTGTCAAATAAAAGGCGTAATTGCCTAAGAAAAACTGCAAGATTAGGCAAAAATAAGACTAGCTTCGTTTCAGACTATCCATTATGTTTTCTGAGCGTGGGGCCATAAAAATCGAAATCTTCTTTTATACCGCGTGGGGATGAGGCAAGTTTTAAGAGTTAACAGACACTATGAGGCAACGGACTTTTCTTAAAGTTAGGCTTTGAATTTTCAACTATGGAACCAATAAACGTAGAGAATAATCGTGAGAACCAATGGAAAGATAGGAACATGCAGTGATATGTACAAAATTTGGAGACAAGCAGCGACTGATATATGTGAACACGTGGATTTGGGACAGCTTGTCATGATTCTTCGTTAAGGTAACACGTAGCACTCCGGGTCAGAAAAGGACGCTAAGTATCAAAATTTGCTAATGACCGCGCAATTATGCAATTAAAAAGTGATGTAGGCGAAATATTTATATAATGTACTAATGGTATTCTTCGATATAATTATATCCAAGCTTACAAAAGAGTAATGTTGGTCAAGTGACTACTTCAAGTTCGCGCGAGTCTAAAGAACGGTGATAAAGCACCGAAATATTAAATAACCAGCCGGAGCAAACCTTACTGCTCCAAGAGACAATAGTGGGAACACAGTGCTAAAAGAATCACACGTGTTAGGGAACACCAAAGACTCTTACAGGATTTCTAACATAAAGGGTGAGGAAAGTGAAAACAGTGTTTCTTTCAATAAAATATCCTGGTGTCACCATTCCCGCAATTCTACCCTGAAAATAACAGTAGGGAATTTCAGGCCGATTCGCCGACAGTTGACCCTGAGATGCGACGAAGATAAGTGCTTCCTGACTGACATCGGCGATTTTGAGTCCTGAAGCCTTCACCTACAACGACGCAGAGACGAGAACGACGCAGGTAAGAGAACACATAACGAAGTAGTGGGTGTATAGTACTTCAACCCAAAATTACATACCGAGAGGCCCACTGAAACAAGAAAGCATTTTTAGATTAAGATCCGTGTGTATATCTGTTTCTGTCTGTGATCAGCATAACTCTTCCAAAGATGCGACAGAAAGTTTTTCAAAACAATTCCTCAACCTAAAATCCTGTTAATGGAAGATTCTTAGAAATTTTTACATACTCCAAAACACGGCAATAATGATTTTAATTAAAAACCACATGTGAAGGATATTTATAATGCAAATAAAATGTATATCTTGAATTTTCTGGGAGAAGTCAATGTCGTCCTGTTCATTCGGAAGGAACTTTGTGTAATCTTGTATATAGTAAACGTTAAACGATAGACGAAAACGTACTACACAAAAAATGTAGATCTCTTTAAAACACATCATTAATTCTAAATAAGTTTTTTGTGACGTAAGCCTTTCTGAGATATCCGTTATTACAGCTTCCAATTGTTCATTTCTTTGTCATTCTCTTAAAGTCCTGTTAACATTCAGTTGTTTCTCGCGATGTCATGGAAACAGTATGGAATTTTAAGGCTAGCATATAGCGTCCAGTTGTTAAACATTTGACTATCGCTGTTCTCTTTGTATCTATAGCGAAATGTGTAATATAGCTGTTTTTTATTCTGTTTTATATTACGTCGCTTTAACTCCTTGGTCATATCGCGACGGATCTGAACGAAATGTGATGAACACTTAGCCTTCTAGGTCTCATTCTTGTAGCCCCTGCTTCATGTTGTGCATATGGCATTAGAGTGCCGTGCTGTCTAACCCCCGCCCTCACACAGAAAGGCGGACAGTTAGTCTCATCGCTGTAATCCCTGGTTCATGCCGTGCATATGGCATTAGGGTGCCGTACAGTCTAACTGCTTACATTGTCTGTGGATAAATGGCATAGCATTCGCTATTACCACTTATTTTTTATTTTACTATTGTTTTATAGTTAAGACGTAACTTTGGGTACTGGTATTAAATATCCAATCCGGTATTTACCTTGGCGACCGAGTAAAACCACGGAAAAACCTCAGACAGATTGGTGGGCCCACGGGATTTGAACCCGGGACCTCCCGAATACGGGCCACAGTCTTTACCGCCTGAGCCATCCCTCTCGGTTAGCTGCTTTTGTAATGATTTATTTGGGTTAAAATGAAGTAGATAGAAAAATAAGCTTTAGTAAGAGTGGTTTGTATACGCATAATAAACGATATAGGATAGAGGAAATCATGTGAATGTATCGGACCAGAAGTTTTGCTTTGTACTTCATTTTAATCCAAGAAAAACTTTGGTGGGAAACAGACTTCATTTAGACAAAAGAGAAGGGCGATAGTAAAGCGTTTAAGTACTGTACGCTATAAACTGAGCGACTCTACCAATTTCTGAGGAAGCTATTGCAGTGTTGGTGTGACGCTGTAGGCGTTTGCCAGTCCGTGAGAGCAGATCGCAATGTCCGCGACAATAGTAGATCCTGCCAGTTGTGAAGTGCGAGGTATGATTAGAATTTTACTGGCAAAAGGATCGTCAGCTGCGGACATCCATCGTGAGTTATGTCTCGTGTGTGGACCGGACACAATAAGTGACAATCACTGGTGTCGAGGATTTCAAAATGGCCGCACGCACGATGAACAGCGGAGTGGTAGGTCCAGCATTCGCACCGACAACATCGTTGAGCTGATGAATTCTTAAATGTTGCTTGAGCCTCACGTTACGTGATTGTCACTGAACAGTTTGGATGTCGGAAACTGTGTGCGAGGTGGGTGCCAAAACTGCTCAACCGTCAGCACAAGAGCAAAGGATGCGTTGTGCACGACAGACTTTGGAGCGCTATAGACAAGAGAGATGGTTTGTTACGGGCGACGAGACATGGATAGCGTACACCAACGCAGAATCGAAACAACAGGCAATGCAGTGGCGCCGTTCCGGTTCACCCAAACCAAAAACATGCAAGCAATCGCCATACACGAATCGCAAAATGATGGCTACTGTGTTTTGGGACGAAAAGGGCCCCCTTTTGATTGATTTCATGGACCGTGGTTCAAGAATTGACGTGTACTGTGCTACGCTTACCAAACTGAGACGTGCGATTCAAAAGTCGACGCCGGGGAAAACTGACGTCTGGCATCAGCCTCCTGCATGACAACCACGCCCACACACCACTGCCAAAACCAAAGAGAAGATTCAAAAGTTTCGTTAGGAACTCTTTGATCACCCTCCGTACAGTCCTGACCTGGCAGCAAGAGACTATTTCCTCTTCTTGTATTTGAAACGATGGCTGGGTGGACAACGATTGCAAATCGATGATGATCTCAAGACGAGCGTTACCAACTGCTTCAGGTTCCAGGCGGCAGACTTCTATGCAGAGACACAACAAGTATATAGATGTGAACGGCGATTGTGTGGAAAAGTAAAGTACATATTACTGTCAATAAGAACCTTGTCTCATGAACGATGTTGTTATTATGACCAAATGGACCTTGTTTCGGAATACGTCTCTAGATATTGTTAGAGCAAACAATGTATGTACATTTTTACTTTCTCTGCTACTTATAGTAAATAGGTAGGGGAAGTATTGTATTCCACCCAAAAATTCGATACCGAGATTTCACCGGAAATACATGTTTTGAGACCCCTGAATCCAAAAAAGCATTTTTGGAAACATGTCCGTGTGTGTGTCTGTGAACAGCATAACTCAGAAACGAACAGTTGGATAAACACCAAACTTGGTATTTAGGTTCAGTATCTTCCAGAGATGCGACACGAAGGTTTTCAACAAAATCCCCCCACCCCAGATTACCCTTTACATTGAACATTTTTCGAAAATTTTAATTTTCTCATTTTGATTAAAATATCATATGTTTAAGATATTTTCATGACAAATGAAATGGATATCTTGAATTTTATGGAAATGTCTCCAAAAGTATTCTTCATTGTGAACGACTTTTGCATAACTGGTAAACCATAAGAGATAGACAAAATTTTACTACACAAAAAATGTAGATCGTGTTAAAATACACAATTTATGTCATGTACATTGTTTTTGTTGAGTGAACCATTTTCGAGATATTCCCTTAAATTTTCCAATACTTTTTCTCAAATGGGAATTCCTTAATCATTTTTTATGTCCTGAACATACAAAGAGAATGCAATGCTCCACATAGTAACCAGCTCTTAAAACATTTGACTATCGCTTAAAGCCTAACAATTTCCCTTGCATCTACAAGAAAATTAGCAATAAGATTAACATCTCGATTAACATGAAGCATACGGAGAATAAACTTTTGTAAAAATAGTTTGTACAAGAGCAGAGAAATCATGTGAGTGTAACTCAACAGATTTTTCTTATATCCACACAAAAATGTCTAAATGTACGAGTAAAATGAAAGTTTATCTGTGGTAATAGTATAGCATAATAAGTTTTGTGATTGATGGAGCTTTAAGCATCTCATTTTCACAAATAATTACCAAAATTTCGCCCAGTACACAACTTAAAAAGGGGCACTAATGTTTAAAAATTCTAGATAATTTATGTCAGATTATATTTAAATCAGACAAAATTGTTGCAAAATATTTCGATGTGTTGAAATTAGCGAGGAATCAAAATTTAAAATGCCCAGGTTTTACTCAGACGCGCCTTGTCCATTTAATAAATGATGTGCCGAAGTGCTTGTCATATGTTTACGGTAGCCATATTGATCTGTATCTCTCCCTCTCTCGCAGACCGCACCCTCAGGATAGGATCACCTTGTTCTTCACATCGATTATGTTGACAATGACGAACGAGCTTGCGGCAAGTGCAGTCATTCAGGGACTCCTGAAAGCAAGACCAAGTCGCAAATGTTTAGTTATAGCTGCGTTTGCTTAGAGCGGAGTTAACTAGATTATTTGAGTAAATTAAGAAAACATGAGATTGACGTAATTATGCCTGTGAACATTTTTATTCAGATCTAATGAGCCGTTGAAGTAGTTACAGCCCCACATATGGGAGCCTAACTTGAAGCTGTTTAAACCACGCTCGTAACGGATGTCAATTTTCCAGAGCTTGTTTCTAGGAGTGTTCGCCCCACGTACGGTACAAACTTTCCAGAGGCCTTTACTCGACGTTTTAAAATCAACTTTTTATTTTAATGTTTATTTAAATATTATATATGTGTGTATATGTATACCTCGGCTGCGTGATTAGTAATTTATAGAGCACGTATCTTTTAGCAGGGTTGGTACGGCTAAAGAATAAGGGTTACATAAATTATAATTGCATTGCACTTATTTTTACTTTCTCTACTACGTATAGTAAGTAGGGGAAGTACTGCATTCCACCCAAAAATTGGATACCGAGATTTCACCGGAAATACATGTTTTGAGGCTTCCTGAATCCAAAAAAAAAGTATCTTGGGAAACATGTCCATGTGTGTGTCTATGAACAGCATAACTCGGAAACGAACAGTCGGATAAACACCAAACTTGGTATTTAGGTTCAGTATCTTCCAGAGATGCGACACAAAGGTTTTCAAGAAAATCTCCCGATCCCAGATTATCCTTTATATGGAACATTTTTCGAAAATTTTAATTTTATCAAAAATGGTTCTAACGATTTTCATTAAAATATCATATGTTTAAGATATTTTCATGACAAATGAAATGTATATCTCGAATTTTCTGGGAATGTTTCCGAAAGTATTGTTCATGTGAACGACTTTTGCATAACTGGTAAACCATAAGAGATAGACAAAATTTTACTACACAAAAAATGTAGATAGCGTTAAAATACACAATTTATGTCATATACATTTTTTTTGTTAAATGAACCATTTTCGAGATATTGCTTGTTATTCCCTTAATTTTTCCAATACTTTTTCTGAAATGGGAATTCGTTATTCATCTTTTTACGTACTGGACATGCAAGGAGAATGGAATGCTCCACATAGCAACCAGCTCTTAAAACATTTGACTATCGCTTAAAGCCTACCATATTCCCCTTGCTCCTACAAGAAAATTAGCAATAAGATTAACTTCTCGATTAACATGAAGCATTTGCAGAATAAGCGTTTGTAAAATAGTTTGTACAAGAGTAGAGAAAGTCATGTGAGTGTAACACATCAGATTTTTTTATGTTATATAATTAAACGGATATCATTTAAGTGATACAAATACTGGCTCGCCGTGTGCATAAAATGTACGTAGTATTACCTTTTGTTCTACCAATAGAAACACCTGGAAGGAAGCATATACTCCATTTCGTATGCATAAACTGAAACGCAATGCTAAGAAGTTCATTCTTCCAGGTGATAATTTTACCTTTCGATAATAATCCAATTTCCTTTTAATCGGACGCTTTCACTTCTATTCTGTCATTCTCGGCACGGCCAATCTCATTTAAAGCTTAAGGACAGATTATAAAAGGAGGCAAACTCCAACAATTGCAAAATCTAGTATCAGCATAACCTGTGTATTATAGTGGGCACAATTGTGCATCTATGTGACTACCGATATCAATGCAGATGACATTATAAAAGTGTAAATAAACGATATGTTAAATGTAACAGAGGCTAGCTACCCTAGCAGGAGAAGGTCAAGCGATACTAGGCGGACAGGGTCTAGTCTGTAAATGACCAGCAGAAACGCGGAGTGAGAGAGATAGAGAGAGGTTGAAGAGAGATAGTGACAGTTTGGGTCACAAATGCAAAGCTCAAACGCGGAGAGAAATGAGAGCAAATGTTCTCATAAGACGCTAATGTGATCAGTTAGTCACACTAGTGCTTTACGTGGAGTATATGCACCGGTGTGCAAAACCTAAGGACGAAAGTAATCTTCGCATGCTGTGACACACTGCTTGATGAAACTTGAAACACACATAGATGGAACTGCTACAGTAGGCAATTAAACGAAATATGCAATGAGACGAACAGAAATGCCACTTTTATTCATAGACCTTAAGCTACACTAAAGTCAATACGACATATGATGTCTCTCTAGATTTACAGAAACAGATACACGGTGCTTAAAGGGTGAATGATCACCACGGACAGCAATGCATGCTCTGCATCGTGCTCCCAGTCAGGCCGCATGGTTGGTAAGCAGTTCTTGTGGTTCATTACGCCTTCCACCCCTTGCCAGATGAGGGTACGTCGAGAATCACTACATAGACTGAATCTTCTCTCATCTGAGAAGAGCACCGACCCCATTCCTCGTTGGTCCAATTTTGATGGTCTTGGGACCATCGCAAATGCTGCCGCGGATGTCAATGGAACACAACGTACTGGCCGTCAGGCAAAGAGACCACCTCTGTGTAGTCGCCGTGCCACTGTGTATCGTGAGGTTGTCTGCCTAGCTGTCCTGTTAAATGTGGTTGCAATTGCACTCGCTGTTTGGCGTGGATCCCTTCCAACCTGTTGCACAATGTAGCGGTCATCTGCTGCTGTAGTTGAGCGTGGTCAACCACCATCTCTCCTTGGGACAGCAATGCCTCTGGTTTGGAAGGTTCCCCATGCACGTAAACAATGCTGTGAGCAATTCCAAACTCCAGAACAACACTCGTCACACTTTGCCCTTCTTTCAGTTTCCCGATGATTCTTCCCGGAGTGAAGTCATCCAGATGGTGTCTACAGGCCATGTTGCAATGAAGAACACCACTACAGTGCACCGTAACAGCTCGCTAATTGCCACACACCGTCTTGTCCTGTTTCGTCAACTGCCCCGTGTTGCGGGACCAGACCCATTTGGCACTATAGGCTCGCTACACTCACGCCATGTGACGTTCAGCTTTCTGTGTACGTGTGAGAGACCTCTGGTAACATACTCCCGCACGTTCATCTACTTCCATCAGGTAGTTCATTTGCTATGTTACTTCACCCATCTCGTCGTTAGGTTTTGCACACCAGTGTGTAAGGCAGAACTCCGAGATTGCACGGCTTTCTACAATTTTGTCACAGGGTGAATTTTATGCCACTCGGATGACTGAGTGTGAGCGATCTGTTAGCAGTTTAAGAAGGATATATAGCCACCATAACCCAGTAATATAATTGTGGGACAGAAGTCAGGATTAGGTGCGAACAAGTGTAGATAAATTAAGTTAAAGTAAACCTAAAACTTTACTTCATTTCCTGTTACCACACCCTAGAGTAAAGTTAACAGCATAGGTCAACACGTCGTAGGAAGCTTTATCTCGATTAAGATGAACAAGATAGGAAAATAAAATTTCCTAAGAATAATTTGTACACCTACAAATAAGCGGTAGAGGGTAGAGAAAGTAATATGAATATAATTTAGTTTCCATCTATCTGCAATTCGTTTTTGTCGTACTCGTGCTAGCAGAATGGAATTTCAAGCGACACGCTTTTTAAGAATGTGACTGTGGCTGACAGTACTTACAGCTGACATGAAATGTCTACATGTTTAACGAAGGTTTATCTCGATTAACAAGAAGTAGACAGAAGAACAAGCTTTTGTAGAATAATGGATAGAGAAAGTCATGTGAATGCAAAGTTTTTTTTTCAGATTCATCCTGCAAGTATTTTGTGAAGCATTCTGCTCTAAATTGCACTAACAAAGCTGTATTTTAAAACTTTGTCAAGCGACATCATGAAGCTGCAAGCATTTCACACGTCCCTTTTTGGGGATGGGCGGGGCACGACCTCGGCGCTATTACAAAAGAAGGGAATGTCAAGCGGGGTTAGTTAGAGGCAATGTAGTAAATTGCCGTTCACGGTGAAATTGCACTTTTAGGGCTCGTTAGCAAAAGGTTAATTTTCAGTCTCTCAGTTCTAGTCGGTGTAGGCGGGACCGGCTTCTCTGCTGGGGGTCAAAAATGTGAGCGGGATTCACTCTTCTGTCACACGTGATTGTAAACGTACTGTATCCGTTAGCTAGAACTACTAGAGTTTACCTCACAAGGAACTAGTTTTGATTATTACATTCTCTGACCCTTAACTGCAGAAGGTAGAGGATACATTGCAATTTCACACAAAATTCAATATGGAAATTTCATCAGAAATACAGGTTTTGGGTCTCCCTGAATAGAAGGAAGTATTCGTTTGCGCTTTCTGTTGAAGGTTTGTTGCTTCACGTATGGAAAGCAAGTTTGAAGAAGGTGTATTATATTTCGACTGTTGGGGAGCTGAACTTGAAGCAGTTGCAACCGCACGTACGGTAAAAAGGTTCGGGTAGCCTTCGCCACCCAAAAAATTACTTTCCGGTGGCCTTTGCCCCAAGTTGAGGCTTTATTTTTAACACTTAAATGATTTCAGTCAAATTATATAACATGTAAATTCAATAACAGCCCGGCTTGAAGCAATATGTGTATGTAATAGTTTGTAAAATGTATGTAAGAGTCATTGCATGTGCTTATATTATTGTAAAGATGATCAATAATGTTATGTGAATGTATTACGTAATTAAATAATGTAGGAGCTGTGAGAATAATAAGTTAAAAGTTGCTAACAATGTGGTAACTATGAGGTAACCTTGAGGCAATAATAAGTTTTAGAGTTTAACAATTCTACTTATGATTCTTGGAAGCAATAATGTAATTTTAGTGACAGATTATAAAATAGCCAATCAACAAACAGAAAAAGCTTTAGTTAAATGAAGGTATTCTATTGGAGTAGGATTAGCCAATCACAATTTTACTGCATGGGTACTCTTTAGCAGCAGAGTTTTCAAGAAAAATCTTACATAAAGGTGGGGTTTGTATATATGTCAGAAATGATGTGACTTATAAAGTTTTGGATTTATCCAAGTTTTGTTGTGAACAAAACCTTGAACTCTGTGCAGTTCAGCTAAATGAAGGTAAATTGAATTTAACTATAGTACCCTTTATCGATCTCCCTTAGGCAATTTTGAAATATTCAGAAAGCAACTTGAACATCTTCTAAAATTTTTATTCAAACCAAAAAGAGAATTAATCATATGTGGTGATATAAATGTTGATTATTTGAAACCTAGTCCTCAAAGGGAACAACTCAGCACTTTACTTACAACATACCACATGACACATACAGTAAACTTTCCAACAAGAATCCAAAACAGCTCCTCTACAGCTATAGATAATATATTTGTAAACTCAGATAGCATTAATTTTTGCAATGTCTCATCAAAATCTAATGGCCTGTCGGATCACGATGCACAAGTTCTACACATTAAAAAGTTAAATTTAAAATCCAAACCTAAATATACTTATCAGAAATCTAGGGAAATAAATGAAAATACTCTGAGTGAGTTTAGCAAAATACTTGAACTTGAGTCATGGAATCAAACTTACCAAACGAATGGAACCAATAATAAATATAACATCTTTCTTCAGTGTTTCAAAACCCACTTTGAAGCTTGCTTCCCGGTCAAGTTAAACAAAATATCTAACTTCAAAAGAGAGAACGCTTGGATCACTTTAGGAATTAGGACGTCATGTAGACGTAAAAGAGAATTATATGAGCAAGTAAGAATTAGTAATAATATAGATTTAAAACACTACTTCAAAAATATTGTAAGCTTCTAAAGAACGTAATAAAAGCGGCTAGAATATTGCATTACAATAAACAGATTCAACTCTCTGACAATAAAATAAAAACTACTTGGAATATAATAAAAAGAGAAGCCGGTAAATCCTCATTACAAAATGACTTAATAACTCTAAACATTGATAATCAAGAAATTAGTAAACCTCATGAAGTTGCAGAAATATTTAACAAATTCTTTTTGGATGTAACAAACAAAATGAGTATTAATTTTGGAAGTAAAGAGGCAGCTTTGGAATTTCTAAGATCAAATTTCACTAATGAAGTGCCTGAATTTAAAGTTAGCCTGACAACGCCTTCTGAAATAAACAAAATTATTAACTCCTTCAAAACAAAAAACTCTTCTGGTTATGATGAAATAACAATAAAAGTCTTAAAATCATGCTCATCTCAAATTTCCACTCCCCTTAGTTATTTGTGCAATGAGTCACTAAGGTCAGGAATTTTCCCTGACAGAATGAAATTTTCCATTGTTAAACCACTTTTCAAAAAAGGCAAACGCAATAATGTTTCAAACTATAGAGCAATATATCTCTTGCCAATTTTCTCAAAGGTTCTTGAAAAGGTGATGTTTAATAGACTTTATAAATACCTTGAATGTAACAACATACTTGTCAGGGATCAGTTTGGGTTCAGAAAAGGAATGTCGACTAATAATGCAACTTATAAACTTACTCATGAAGTGTTAACTGCATTAAACAAAAAATTGCATGTAGGTGGGATTTTTTGTGACTTAGAAAAGGCATTTGACTGTGTTAATCATGATATTCTGATAGCAAAATTGAAATTCTATGGACTAAAAAATGAAACTCTAAGTTGGTTCGTATCATATCTAAATGAAAGAAAACAAAGTGTTGAAGTTGTCAATGTTATTGAATTTGGAAAACAGACATCAAAATGGAAAACAGTAACACATGGAGTGCCCCAAGGTTCAGTCCTAGGACCTTTATTATTCTTGATCTACATAAATGACCTATCACTTTATATAAAGGATATTGCAAGTATAATTCTGTTTGCTGATGACACGAGTGTTCTGGTGACTAGTAAAAACTTGAATGAGTGTGTAATTAAATTGAATTATGTTTTGAACTGTATGTCACACTGGTTTAAAGCTAACAAATTATCTGTAAAATTAGACAAAACAAAAGTTGTTAAATTTATAACCCATCGATCACTACACACTCCAATAGAAATTGGGATTAATGACATGTCACTAGAACAAATAGACAACATTAAATTTCTGGGCCTCCAAGTAGACAGATATTTTGATTGGAAAGTTCACATTAGGTATATCTTACCCAAACTCAGTTCTGCATGTTATGCTATCCGAGCATTGGTAAATGTCAGTTCTATAGATACACTTAAATTAGTATACTATGCATATTTTAACTCTATCATTGAATATGGAATATTATTTTGGGGAAATTCGGTAGAAAGTAAACGAATATTCCTCATGCAAAAGAAGGTTATAAGAATCATTTCCAGCACTCATAGCAGACACTCTTGCAAACATCTTTTTAGAAGACTAAAATTATTAACCCTACCTTGTACGTATATATTTTCAATCTTAAAATTCTATGTATGCAATCGAACCACGTTTATTACAAACATGGAAATTCATGAGATAAACACTAGACAAAAGGGTAACATCCATCGTCCCAGTACAAAGCTTTCTTGCTTCCAGAAAGGTGTACATTACGAGACCATAAAAATATTTAATACTCTCCCTAAAGATCTTAAGAGAAAAGTTGACAACTTCAATGTCTTTAAAACTGCTGTTAAAGAGTACCTATGCTCAAAAGCATATTATTCTGTACAAGATTATCTGAATGACAAATTATCCTAATGATAATACTTATATTGCTCTGTAAGTAGTATTAGTAAATATTAATGACAATTGCCAGTCATATTTGATATCTGCTCTAGAATTAATGAAGCTATTTAAATGTATGTATATTAAGAACTGACAGTAAATGCTATGCATTACAAATCAAGTAGAACAAAATGATCAGACGAACAAAGGTAAAATCCCAGTGAATGTTAAAATAACTGTTCTTGACTATACGTATGTTAACCTTATAACAGTAAGGAGGTATTCAACTCTGTACAAAATTACACTTGATTTGTTTCATTTTGTATATAATATGTCTTTATTTTATTATAAATGTTCTGTATACTATGTAATATTTATGTATATATGTAACTTTATTGTACATTTCCTTAACACGCATATAGTATTTGTATTTTATTTCAAATGTTCCATATTCTATGTAATATTTATGTTTATATATAATTTTTGTACATTTCCTTGACATGTTCTATGTTCACAAGCCTTTATGGCTGCTAGTGAACTCACAGAATACAATCTAATCTAATCTAATCTAATCTAAACTGAAAAGGAGAAAATATCAAGACATAAGAGTTCAGTTGCCTGCAGACAGTGTTACTAACCAGACGCAAAAAAGTGTCCTCGAGAGATATAATACGTATTCGTGTGAGACGAAAAGTAAGCTTACGTGTTAAAAAGTGCAAATAATTCATAAAAGAATCTCTCAGCTCTCTGTATCAGTGAAGTGTTATTTAAATAGTGTCAAGCATTAATAAAAGTAGTGAAGTAAAATTATGATTTGTGTAAGTCTACATTCTTCAGTCGCACCACAACCCTGCAAAGAGAAACATGTCTCTAACAATAATACTGATGCAGCCGAGGCAAACATAGACATATAATATTTAAAGAAACAGTAAAAGTTACAAAGTTAATATATATTTTTTAAACATTTGGGTCATAGGTCACCTGAAAGTACATTTGGCGAAGGCTACCGGAAACTGTTTACTATACGTGCGGTTGCAACTACTAAAAGTTCGGCTCCCCAGCATTTGAAATATAATAAAGCTCCTACAATAAAATAAAACTACTTCAAAGTTTAAAAATATTAACTTTGTAATTTTTGACTGTTTCTTTAAATAGTATATATTTGTTTGCCTCGGCTGCATCAGTATTTATATTTTTAGAGACATGAATGTCTTAGCAGGGAGTGGTGCGGCTGAAGAATGTAGGCTTACACAGATTATAATTTTACTTCACTCCTTTTATTAATGGATGACACGATTTAAATAACATTTCACTGATAGAGAGAGAGAGACAGAGAGAGAGAGAGAGAGAGCTGTGAGATTTGTTTTTTTTAATTACTTGCACTTTTTAACACGTAAACTATTTTCGTCTCGCATTGAATACGTATTAGATTTCTCGAGGACGCATCTCGCGTCCGGTTAGGAACACTGTCTACAAGCAACTGACTTCTGAATTTGTAAATTTTGTTCCATTTTAGTTTCTGATTGGCTAATCCTACTCCAATAGAATAGCTTCATTTAACTAAAGCTTTTTCTGGTTGTTGATTGGTTATTTTATGAACTGTCACAAAAATTGCATTATTGTTGCTTTAAGAATCACTACTAGCATTATTATATCTTCTAATTCATTATTGCTTCAAGGCTACCTCATTGTTACCTCATTGTTAGCAACATTTAACCTATTTTTCTCACAGCTCCTACATTATTAAATTACGTAGTACATTCACATAACACTATTACATGTATACAATAATATAAACATATACAATGACTGTAATATACACTTTTTATATATTGTTACATACACATATTGCTTTAAGGCGGGCTGTAATTGAATTTATATATTATATAATTAGACTGAAATCATTTAAGTGTTAAAAATACTGCCTCACTGTCTATGAAAGGTATAACAAACATCAAAAAGTGGGATAAACATTAAACTTCGTATTTCAGTACAGCACCATATGTAAATGAGACATTGATTCGAGAAAATCTCCCATCCTAAACTACACTTTACATGGAAAATTAAGATATTTACGTACCAAATAAACTGTATAGCTTGAATTTTCTGAGAATAGCCTGTGAAGTCCTCTTTATTCGGAAACAACTTTGTCTAATTTTGCATAACAGATAAGCCATAAAAGTGGCTTAAGCGCACAATTTATATCAAATAGCTTCATTTGTGACATCAGCTGTTATTGCGATATCCGTTAATATTGGTTTGAATTTTTAAATGCTTCCTTCTCGTCATTTTAAACTGCTGTCGCTATTCAGCTTTTCTCTCGATGTCGTGGAGAAAGGTATGGAATTACACGAAATGTTTGAATTGGTAGAAAAATAAACTAGTATGAGAATTCATGTGAATGAAAAACATCCTTGTTTCCTTAATATATTCATTACCACTAGAAACGAATTTTATTATTATCTTTCAAAACATCACATAACATGTACATTGTGCATAGAGTTGGGGACAGGGTGAGAGAATTGAAGATAGAGGGGAAACGGATTTGGTTCTCACTGTCACTTCACTTAAGTGATGTGCTTCAATCATGACTAAAGTGATTTCGTTATATTGTCACTTCACTTTCCTTGGCGCGGAGTAGCGTTTTCTTCCTTCAGCTTCATTCGCTGTGCCGTCGAACAGAAGACCTCTCTAAACTCTCGGAGTGGCAGCGCTCACTGTAACTCACAACCTTGCTCGTAGAACAGCACTTTGTAACATCAGGAACAACTCACTATCTCAATGTCTCTGACTGACTTACCAGCACGCTTGCTTGTAAACAAGTATGGGAGTTTCCGAAATTTTCGCGGGAGGTGAAGGGGAAGAATTTCCAGTAAAGTCTGATAGTCTCTTGATAGCGCTTCTGGAATTTGCGTTGAGCGATAGCGCCCTTGCGTCTCCTTATCTCTTCAACCGGTTAGTGGTAGGGTGACTACAATGCGTCCCAGCTGCATCGCAAGTGTATATATATATATATACGTAGAGACTACCGGTCAAAATTTTTCCATCACCTATGAAAAAATCTGATGCGTTATACTCACATGATTTCTAAAACCTATTTTTACAAACGCTTATTCTCCATATGCTTCATGTTAGTTGAGATATCGAGATGTTAATCTTATAGCTAACTTTCTTGTAGATGCAAGGGGAATATGGTAGGCTTTAAGTGATAGTCAAATGTTTTAAGAGCTGGTTGCTATGTGGCGCATTCCATTCTCTTTGCATTAGCAGGACATAAAAAATGAATAACGAATTCCCCTTTAAGAAAAGTATAAGTATTGGAAAATTTATGGGAATAACCAGCAATATCTCAAAAATGGTTCACTCAGCAACAAAAAATGTATATGACTTAAATTGTGTATTTTAACGCGATCTACATTTTTTGTGCAGTAACATTTTGTCTATCTCATAAGATTTACCAGTTATGCAAAATTCGTTCACAATAAAGAATACTTTTGGAGACTTCCCAGTAAATTCCAGATATACATTTCATTTGTCATGAAAATATGTTAAACATATGATATATTAATCAAAATCGTTAGAGCCATTTTTGAGAAAATTAAAATTTTCGAAAAATGTTCCATGTAAAGGGTAATCTGGGGTGGGGGGATTTTCTTGAAAACCTTCGTTTCGCATTTCTGGAAGATACTGAACCTAAATACCAAGTTTGGTGCTTATCCGACTGTTCGTTTCTGAGGTATGCTGTTCACAGACACAGACATACACACAAACACACAGACGTACATGTTTCCAAAAATGCTTTTTTTTTCTATTCAGGGGTTTTCAAAACATGTATTTCCGGTGAAATCTCGGTATCGAATTTTTGGGTGGAATACAATACTTCCCCTACTTACTATACGTAGTAGAGAAAGTAAAAAGCTATATGCTTTATTTTAATGTACAAACACATCGTAAAAACTAAATAGACCAACAAAATAAACGTTTCCTTTCTCTCTATGATTAAGTACAACACAAAATGTTTTAGATTTGAGCCTCTTCAAAGTACTCAACCTTTGGTTTTAGTACAGCTGGACAAACTCTTGGCATTCTGGAAATAAGGTGTTTTTGCAGATATTGCAGTCCAACAGGTATGTAAATTATGGAGTTGAATGGGATTTAAGTCAGGTGATTGACTTGGACGAATCATATTTTTTCAGCCCCTCACATTTATCTTTTCAATTGACATATCCTGTGCACAATTTAGAAGCATATTTGGGATCACTGTTCGGCTGCCCGAACAAACCCATGACCAGTAAGTCTCTTGCCAGATGGAACTGTATTTTTGATCAGTATCTTATAATATTTTTTCTTCCTTTACTGTTCCATTAATTCTCACTAGATCACTGGCTTTATCGCCCGCAAAACATCCTCACACCATGGCCGACCTTCCAGCGTGCTTCACCGTTGGCGTCACACGCTGACTCTTCATAGGTTCTCCACGAATTCGACGATGGCTTCCAAATACTTCAGGCTGAGATTCGTCCATGAACAACTGGGCAATTGCTGCATGCTCCAGTTTTTATATTGCTGTGCCCATTGCACTCTTTTCACCTTATTTTGTTAGAGTAATAAAGGTTTTTTGGACGCTAATCACCCCTTTAAACCTTGTTCTCAAAGACGGGGTTGGACTGTTGAGATAGAGATTGGAGCTGTTATCATACTATTTACTTCCTCGCGAATTTCAGGTGCAGTACGAGTCCTCTGATGTTAACTCTGCACTCATATGGACCGATCTTCCCTGTGTGATGTTACTCAGTATCTTCCAGATCGAGAAACACTTGTATTAGCACCAATTTGCTTCAACCGCTGCAATGTAAACTGTAGATTTGGCTACGTCAACTTTCGTTCCTATAGTCCTACTAGAATAGCTTTTCTGATGCAGAGATGCAATTGCAGCACGTTTTTCAATTCCAATCTCCTGCTTCCGTCCCATTAGGAGGTAATATGGTATGAACCTGAGCAGGTATACAAACACACAATGTACTAATGCGAACTCATTGCTACGCAGACAACTGAAGGAATGAGGCCACTTCGAGTGGAAACATCTTAGGTAAAGGCACGTCAGTATAGTTGTGGATACCCGTCAGCCAACAACTAGTCAAATATACAACGTAGGTGCTTGGTCTTTACATGTTTTATTATCGGAACGGGGACATGACAGAATATTGAAAACAAATTCTCTGTTTTAACCACAAATCCATAGTTGTGATAAGTGATGAAAACAAACAAAACACGACTAATGGCATTTACTTTCCCCCATAATATCAAGCAAAATTTATTAAAGACATTTCTTTCTACAACGCTTAGTTTTGGAGATATTGTACAGTCTCAACTTAAATGGTCCATGCTATATACGCAGCCGTTTGTGAAAATTGCAACACCAAGAAGGAAACGCATGAATTTAATAGCACAGGTTAGGTACATGACAAGTAACAAATGATAAACTTTTCAAATCTAAACATGACCTTTGAGCCCTAGTATTCAGTATTTGGTGTGGCCTCCATGCGCTGCAATTCGAGCTGCTATACGGCGTGCCATTGAATCAAAAAGGTTATGAATAAGTTCCTGAGGCATATACCTCCATTTAGTTTGTATTCGAGCCCACAAATCCGTGACACTGGTTACTGGAGGATCGTGACGCACCAGGTGCCGACCAACCATATCCCAGACATGTTCGATGGGCGACATTCAGGCGAAAGTGCAGGTCAGGGAAGCAATGTTAGCCGTCGATCTTCTAAGGAGACTTGTACATTCCTCGCAATATGTGGCCGGGCATTGTCCTGCAGAAATGTGGCCTTGGAGATGCCTGAAGCAGGAGGAGTACCTCAGGATCCACAACCACTCAAAATGCCGCTCAAAAATGCAGCCCTCAGCATGGTACCGCCGGACACGTATGCAGCCATCACTGTAGGACACGTAGAAGAAGGACTCGTCCGAAAAGGTGACATGTTGCCACTCAGCACCCCAGTGACAGTGTTTGCGTGTCCATTGCAGTCGGAAGAGCTTGTGGTTTCTGGACAATGGAAACCGATGTTATGCAACCAGTCCAACCTGCAGCAAACGGCGACGAACCGTTGATGCAAACAAGCTCACACCTGTTGCAGTGCTCCAGCGTCGAGCCAACACTGTGGGTGAAGCTGTACAGTCCGTATGCCCATGCGGACAAGATGACGGTCAATCCGTGCTGTTGTCATGTTCCGTAATCCAATATCCGTTCATCTATCCACTGCTTCCACATACGCATCACTGTCGTAGCAGCATGCCCTGTACGAACAGAAATATCACCGTATGACAAACCCGCTTCCCGGAGATCGATCATTTTGTTCCGTTCGAACTCGCTCACATGCCGATATGGCTCCATTTGACGTCGACGAGGCCTACTGGCACTCATTTCGTTTACAGCTTTGCACTAAGTACACCGGGGGCAACAGTGAACTTGTCGGACCTACATGAGAAGGCTCTGCTCGGCCTACGTGTACCACATCTCTCTGCAAACGTAAGCACTTATTGTTTGCACACTCTTCTACACTTCCACCAAGTTTGGAGTTATTCGGGAAATTCCTTCTTGGTGTTGCAATTTACACAAACCGCAGTGTATATACCGCGTGAGCTTCCTCATCCTGCGGATTGGTAACTACGTAACCCTCCATTTTAGAGACGATGCGAAATGCAGTTGCTGACACCGCACTCACCAGCCCGCTGATTAGGGCTATGGTGATGCTCGTTGTTAATGTGCTCCAGTAACGAATTGGTTAACATTCTGGAAAGTCATGCTTTAGGTCGGAAATTGAAATCACTCCCTGAGTAAATGAGTTTTTAATCATTTCTGTTCATGTTTCGAAGACGTTCTAACAAACCAGTATTTCTTTCCGAATGCACTAGAAAGTGGATTTCATTAATCTAGCAAGTAACAATTTGTGTTTTAATGAAATTCTTATAATTTAACTAATTAAGGAAAACGACACTTCCATGTCAAACTATCAGTTCTGTTAAATTTACTAAACAGAGAAAGTATCTTCAAGTGGCAGTATTTGAACCTGGAACCTTCACCACCAATGCGCACACTGTTGCAGTATGAGTACAAATTACTGCACCCGCGGCGGTGCAAAGCAGTCATTTCGGTTGAAATTTATACCATGCCATGTAGTGGACAGTGTTTATGGCATAGCCAATACAACACTGGGACTGCATAACTTCTCAATCCGCAGACTGAGAAGACTCACGTGGTATATACAGGGCAGTTAAATTATATTTGAACCCACTCGCGGCCTCTCTCTACTGCGGTGGAATTGTTGAACTGCTCTCAAACAGGCAACATATCTCGTTTAAATATTCTCGCTCTCTCTCCGAAGATCAGCAGCAGGAATTCTTGTGATGAAACGCCTCATTATAATCAGAAAATTGGAGCGTGCGTTGCAATAGGTAGTAGAATATAAATAGGGCCCATATTATTTGATGAAACAATAAATGCAGGGCGATATCAGGGGTTAATTGACAGAAGAAGAGATCGTATGTTTTGTTCCAGCAAGATTCTGCAACAGCACATACGGCTGCCGAATCATTACATACAATAAGAGAGGTGTTTGATGACAGAATCATTAGTGTTGACTTGTGGCCCCCTCGTTCTCCTGACTTAATGAATTTTGATTTTTTATTTATGGGGTTCTTTAAAAGACAACGTGTATCGTGCCAATCCTCGCACACTACCGAATCTTAGAGAAAACATTGTGTAAGAATTCACAAGAATTCCTGCTGTTGAGTGTAGGAGAGTGAGTGAGAATATTTACACGAGATATGCTGCCTGTTTGAAAGCAGAAGGTCAACATTTCCAGCATCTATTATGAGGTAAGGATTTTAGTCCGCCTCTGCCGGCGTAATTTCCCCGGCGATTGGCGGTTGTCTCGCGCAGTAGAGAGAGGCCGCGAGTGGGTTCGAATATAGTTTAACTACTTTTATAACTCAAAGCTTCAAGATTGGCTTTATGGTTTGTATGTACACGCCATTGCAGAAATTCTCTCGACATTTTACATAGACATACTTTACATAAAATGACAAACAATGTCTGAATGCGAGTTGGATATTCCGCCTCGCAACCTTCTTCTTCTTCTCCTCCTCTCCCCTTAAGTATATTGTACTTAAAAATGGAAGTATGGACGCTCCACGTATGGACACCAATTTGAAGAAGATTGTTTGTTATAGGAGCTGTAACGTATTTCAACTGTTGGGGAGCCGAACTTGTAGTAGTTGCAACCTCACGTATAGTAAACAGTTTCCGGTAGCCTTCGCCCCAAATGTACTTTGAGGCAGTATTTTATATCATAACATGCTGTTAATGCCAGAGTGATTGTAATGTAAATTAACATTATTGTATGTACAGGATTTTAGATGTTTGTTAGTCATAAGTATTGTTAGGAAATACGTTTACACGGCCTCACTGAAACTGACAATAGAAGTGGGTAACAATAAACCGAGGGGAAGAGAAACCCGAAATTGACGTCAGGGTAGCGTGCCTTTTTTAGAAATGGTGGGAATATCTTCCCTAGAGCATATATGTTAGTAGTAGTGATTGGCTGACAAAACAGACGCTAAAGGGGCGCAATTTAGTAACCAATAGGAGCTCTATTATAATGTTTAGGCAATTCGAGGTGAAGGAGTATATATTCTCGAGACATAAGCAAGTGTAGCACAGTTCTGAAGAATCTCTCACGAGGTGCACGTTGCAGTGTTAGTTACAAAAATGTGAAGTACGCGAAGTAATTGGTGCGCGGCAACTATAACGACTGTAGTTACATTCCGAAATATAACAGTTTCAGTCAGGCGTGTATAAAGACTAAATATGTCAATTATTAATTAAGTGTGACGGCAATAAAAGTGTAGAAACAAGTTTTTATCGGTGTTATCTTTTAGCAACAACTCCTTTCCGTTTACACGCCCTGCTTAGAAATACTTGCTCGACTGAGTTAAAATAGCTAGCCGGAGGACAATGAACCCAAATTTAAAATTAATTAAACAATAACAGGCGTCCAGCAAATAAGATAGCACGAGCCATGGGAAATGCGACAACTTTCAGGTGGTCTTTGCCCCAAGTTTAAGAAAATATATTAACTTTGTAATTTAACTGTTTCTTTAAGTATTTAATGTTTGTTTGCCTCGGCTGCGTCAGTATTATTCTAGAGACATGGATTTCTTGGCAAGGTGTGATGCAACAAGAATGTAGGCTTACACAGATTATAATTATACTTCACTCCTTTTATTAATGCTTCACACGATTTAAATAACACTTCACTGATATATAGTGAGAGAGAGCTGTGAGATTTTTTTAAATTAATTATTTGCACTTTTTAACACGTAAACTGTTTTCAGCTTACACTGAATACATATCATTTTCTTGAGGACACCTTTTGCGTGTGGTTACTAACGCTGTCTGCAGGCAACACGTCTGGTTATGAGCACTGTCTGCAGGCAACTGAATTGATTTCAACCGTCTAAACCTGTAAATTTCTGTATTTCAAGTCTCTGGTTGGCTAATCCTACTCCAATAGAATACCCTCAATTAACTAAAGCTTTTTCTGGTTGTTGATTGGCTATTTTTAAACTATCTCAAAATTTACATTATTGCTGCTCTAATAATGACTAGTAGCATTATTAAACTTTCTTACTCATTATTGCCTCAAGGTTACCTCATTGTTAGCAACGTTTAACTTAATATTCTCACAGCTCCTACATTATTAAATTACGTAATAATTTAATATACACTTTTTAGATATTGTTACAAACACATATTGTTTTAAGGCGGGCTGTTATTCAAATTTATATTTATAATTTGATTAAAATCTTTAAGTGTTAAAAATAGTGCATCACCTAACATCGGAATATGATCGCCGAATTTATCGATATTGACCGACTTATTTGCGATGTTTCAGCATCATTGATACTTGTTATTAGTTAAAGTACAATTTACTGTCTAATCATCAAAGACATATTTATTCCTCGGGTATTACTAACCGACACGGCATGCCCGTCACTGAACCGGAAAGCAATTGTAGAGTACACTTTGGCCAGGCAATGTTTACTTCTCCTGTATGTTGGTTAAATGAGCAGATATTGGTTACTAAGCAACCACCCAGTGTTGCGTCTCTGGAATAGCTGTAATTTTACCTGCCGCTGTGTGTTATCTACTACAGAGGATGAGTAATAAAGGTAAATCTAAGGAAGTGATGTGTGGCAACTCTAGCGGTTCTTTTAATAACCATCTCCTGTCTGCTTTCACATACACTTGCGCTCAGCTCTCTTTATGTGAGGTGAAGTTTTGTTTCTGCAAGAAAATTGGGTTAAAAAGTTGCCTGAGTTAGAACCGTAGCGGTTAAGGCACTAGAAAAAAGGAATCCCAAAAGTTTGGATAGCGCCAGCTTGCTTACCTTAGGGGCGAGCTTTAAAGGCGAGATACGAACTTAAAGAGAATAAGTTAGAAATCTTAATTTGATACTGCTAATTTAAAAATCTGATGTTGCATTCTTAGCACTTTCTCCACTCACTCGTCCACAATCTACTCTTACAGAATCTTACACTTCTCAGTGTTGCTTGTTAATCGAGATAGAACTACAGTACACACTTCGTTGAAGATATAAGAAAAATGCAGTGCCTGTTTAAAAAACGTGTGTCTATGTGACGTCTTTGAAATTCTATGCTCTTAGTATAACCACGAGAAATAACGCATAGCAAGATATAGCTTGAAAATAAACTGATGTGTTACATTCACATGGCTTTCTGTACTCTGTATCGCTTATTCCATGACATCGTGCGAAACAACTGAATGTTGAAATAGCTACATTAAACCTTTCGTTGTAGAATATACATAGATACAAAGAGAACAGCTACAGTCCAATGTTTAAAAGCACGACCCTATATACTGTCTTAAAATTCCATACTGTTTCCATGACATCGCGAGAAACAACCGAATGTTAAAATAGCTACATTACACACTTCGTTATAGATACAAAGAGAACTGCGATAGTCAAATGTTTAACAACTGAACGCTATATGCTGGCCTTAAAATTCCATACTGTTTCCATGACATCACGAAAAACAACTGAATGTTGAAATGGCTACATTACACATTTAGTTATAGATACAAAGAGAACAGCGATAGTCAAATGTTTAACAACTGGACGCTATATGCTGCCTTAAAATTCCATACTGTTTCCATGACATCGCGAGAAACAACTGAATGTTGAAATACCTACATTACACATTTCGTTATAGATACAAAGAGAACCGCGATAGTCAAATGTTTAACAACTGGACGCTATATGCTGGCCTTAAAATTCCATACTGTTTCCATGGCACCGCCAGAAACAACTGAATGTTGAAGGACTTTAAAGAATGATCAAGCAATGAACAATTCCAAACACTAATAATGGGTGTCTCAAAAATGGTTGATGCCACAAAATTTATTTGAAATAAATTGTATGTTTTTAAAATATCTATATTTTTTGTATAGTACATTCTCGTCTGTCACTTAACGTTTACCAATTTTACAAGATTATACAACATTCCTTCCGAATGAAGACCTTACGGGCTATTCCCAAAAAAATTCAAGACAGACATTTTATTTGTCATGTAATCATCATTAATATATGGTATTTTAATCCAAATCATTGGTGCCACTATTTAGAAAATGAACATTATCGAAAAATATTCTATGTAAAGCGTACTCTGGGATATAGTGATTTTCTTGAAAATCCTCCTGTCGCACCCTCAGAAGGTATCTAAGTACCAAGTTTGGACTTTATCCGAACTTTAGTTTTTGAGTTATGCTGTTTACAGAAACACACACACGGAATTTTTCTAAAAATGCTTTTTAGGAATTTAGGGAGCCTCAAAACACATATTCTGTGAAATCGCGATATAGAATTTTTTGGTGGAATGCACTACCTTCTCTACCCACTAGGTACGTGTATAAAAAGTATTAGGTACAGTAATTTTAAAATTCAACCCAATAACAAACAATATCTCGGAAATGGCCAAAGGCACAAATATTTTTATTATATATTAATTCTGTCCCTTAATGAGACCTACATTGTTGGTGTAGTAAGATTTTCACTATCTCTTCTATTTTACCAATTCTACAAAAGTAATTAAGAACGCCGGCCCTCGTAGCCGTGGTCGCTGGAGTGGTCGCTCCGGCGCTCCGCCAAGCTGAGGGTCGCGGGTTCGAGTCCCGCCTCGGGCATGGGTGTTTGTGTGTGTGTGTTTGTGTGTGTGTTGCGGAAATAAGCGCTATAAAACAGAAAACACAGTAGTATAATCTGGGAACGACAAGGTAACTTTTTTTTAAAAAAAAAAAAAAAGAACGAAAAGCATTCAAGGCTATTCCCAGGAGTCAACATATATATTTTATTTGTAAACAAATATCTGAAACATGTGGTATTTCAACAAAAATGGTTATTTCTTGTTTTGGGAAAACAAAAATTTCGAATAATTTTCCATATAAAAGGTATTTACTATTTTATTTCGTCTTTTAGAATACACGAACGTTTAAAATGGAATTTTGGTCTAATTCTCTTTTTTTATTTCTTAAAACGCTTATTAGCTTTGTTCTGCTACTTTGAAATGATATATAATTTATTTAAATCTGACGTATTGTTTTGTATTTCGATGAATTTAAAGGGGAACCTGTGTATTGCTGTTACAGTGAAAGGGGGCGTGGCATCTTGCATTGTGATAGCATTTGCTTTTATTTCACATTTGGCTTTTGTTCTGTCATTTTAAAACCTAAATGTCAGGGTTACGGTTTTTATTTTTGGCTGTAATTTTAACACTTGATTTTCTGGCATCAAAATTTTTAATTACATTATTATGTGCTTATATAAATGTTGAGAAACGTTAATTTTAGAAGGAGTTGTACTATATTTCAACTGTTGGGAGCCGAACTTGAAGTTTGTTTGAAACCGGGCGTATGGTACCCGGTTTCCGGTAGCCTTCGCCCCAAGTGTAATTTCAGGTGGCCTTTACCCCAAGTTTAAAAAAATATTAACTTTGTAATTTGACTGTTTCTTTAAATATTATATATTTATGTTTGCCTCGGCTGCGTCGGTATTATTGTTAGCGACATGGATGTCTTAGCAGGGTTGTGGTGCGACTAAGAATGTAGGTTTACACAGATTATAAATTTACTTCACTACTTTTATTAATACTTGACACGATTTAAATAACACTTCACTTATATAGAGAGCTGTGAGATTCTTTTATTAAGTATTTGCACTTTTTAACGCGTAAACTATTTTTAGTCCCACACGAATACATATTATATTTCTTGAGGACACTTTTTGCGTCTGGTTAGTATCTCTGTCTGCAGGCAACTGACTTCTAAATTGGGAAATGATTCTCCTTTTCAGTTCTGATTGGCTAATCCTATTCCAATAGAATACGTTCATTTGACTAATGCTTTTTCTGGTTGTTGATTGGCTATTTTTAAACTGTCTCAAAATTTACATTATTGCTTCGAAGAAACACATGTAACATTATTAAACTCTCTAAGTCATTATTGCCTCAAGGTTACCTCATTGTTGGCAAATTTTGACCTATTTCTCACAGCTCCTACATTATTAAATTACACAATACGTTCACATAACATTATTACACATGGGTACAATAATATAAACATTTACAATGATTATAATATATACTTTTTATATTGTTGCATACACGTATTGCTTTAAGGCGGGCTGTTATTGAATTTATATATTTATATAGTTAGACTGAAATCATTTAAGTGTTAAAAATACTGCCTCAATGTTTATTTAATTTTCGAAATCAGTAGCATATTTTTAATTTGATTACAACTGGAAACTTTACAGATTGATTTGCTGTTTTCAGAAAGTATATATATTGCAAATCATTTACTATACTATAGTTCGGTAACTTAGAAATAACGCTTAGAAGGGGTAGCTCATCTTGTCATGTATTTCCCCTCCCTGGAAGTAAACTGCCTTGGGCGTGCATGCCTCGCAAAATCGTTTATCTTACCAGTGTTGTAGCTATCACACTGTAGAGGTAGGATTAAACATATAAGATCATTCCAATAAAAATGCTGTGTTTGTATACTGCTGTGACAAGCCACGCAATGAACAAGGTGCAGCGGGTGTGAAAACAAATGTTTGCATATAACTAGCGATAGCATTTCACATACATGGGATATCTTTCAGAAGTTAATTCACACTTTTTAGGGTATCTGATAGCTTTCACTCCCCAACTATCTCTTCAAGAAAAAAGGTTCCTTGCTGACTGATTTTCATAATACAAATTGTTTCATTTCAAGCTTTACAAAGAAAACTAGCGGCTTTAACTTTTTTACAGGGGGACCAATCACATATATTCATTATCTCGAAACTGTGCAATTTAACATACCTCTTACAGAACTGGAATAAGAATTTTAGTTTTTGTGTTATCACGATGTAAACAATATACTATTAGATGTTTCTACACTATAAAATAGCCGTGTTCCTCTTTAACACACCCCATTGTATAACTCAGTAGGCAAAGACAAAAGACGAGTGGTGGCGATTTATCTCTCCTGAACACTCGCCCAGTCCGTGGAGTGGGGGATTTTACTAAGTTGTTATACTATACTTACTTTTTAGGTAATTTTTTGGAAAAAGAGGTTGGACTTCTAAGGTATAAGAGTGCAACATATTGAAGAAGATAGTCCCGCTTATGAAGCACGGGAGTTCTAGTTGATTAAATTGGGAGAACAGAACTACTGTTCTATGATAAACTTTAAACTCTCATTTTTTCAAAACTAAAGTTTTCTACTTTTTGTGACATTCAAAACAAAAATGACATTCTAAAAATTAAGAAAACCACTAAAAAATACTTGATTGTAAACATTCAATTAAAAACAAAGCCAAAGTCTACAATAAAGTTCACACTGTTTGATAAATTAATAGAAGGTAGCAAATCCGTTTCACAACTTTCTGTACATAATTAGAAACATTTCAGTCAAAGAATCGTAAAAATTAATTAAAATTGGCTTTGCTATGAGGTTTACCAGAAATACAATTTTTACGTAAGAAATTATTTTTGCAATGATATAAAACGCAACTGCAGATTTAGATACCATAAAAATCTATTTGAATGCAACAAGAACCTCACAAAAAATCTTTGATTTTCACCAAAAACTATAGCTTCTTTCTCGAAACTTATATGTGTAAACTAAGGCGAGATAGGCAGATTTTATATCAAAAAATATTTTTATGGAAAATTTATTTCCATAGATTATTTTGTCACATGTTTCAAAAGTGTTTAGTTTGTTTTCCACGTCTAAGTTAATTGAAAAAATAAAACACCCAGTAGTTCAACTGTTACACACCCCTTTTCAATCACTGTGCATGCTTTGTGAGCTTATATATTGATATTTATTGCCCTAATATTGTAAATTGGTTGAAATAATATAAGTGGTTTATTACAAGGAACTCGAAAATAACTGTTTAGAATGCAATAATTGTGAAAAAGTGATTATAGTAATATGCTTCAAAATTAAATAGGTGTCACATGAGTACCTTTGCCTGCCCCGTCATCATTCAGGCATGCCGTACCACCGATTATTGAATGTGGGCCCACCCCATCCTTAGCCAAAGGCGAGATGGAGCACACAGCGGATTTAGCCACACACCATCAACAAGCATATTTCCTCCGTAATTTAGAGGCTGTCTTAACGGCGGAGAATCGGTTCCATTTTCCATGTAAAGTATATTTTGTGGTGGGGGACTTCCTTAAAAAGTGTTTGTGTGGCATCCTTGGTGTCTTCCTCATTTTTTACTTTCTCTGCTACGTATAGTAAGTAGGGGAAGTATTGCATTCCACCCAAAAATTCGATACCGAGATTTCACCGGAAATACATGTTTTGAGACCCCCTGAATCCAAAAAAAGCATTTTTGGAAACATGTCCGTGTGCGTGTGAACAGCATAACTCAGAAACGAACGGTCGGTTAAACACCAAACTTGGTATTTAATTTCAGTATCTTACAGAGATGCGACATGAAGGTTTTTAAGAAAATCCCCCCACCCCAGATTACCCTTTACATGGAAAATTCTTCGAAAATTTTAATTTTCTTAAAAATTACTCTATAGATTTTGATTAAGATATCATATGTTTAAGATATTTAATGACAAATTAAATGTACATCTTGAATTTTCTGGGAATGTCTCCAAAAGTATTCTTCATTGTGAACGACTTTTGCATAACTGGTAAACCATGAGATAGCCAAAATTTTACTACACAAAAAATGTAGATCGGGTTAAAATACATAATTTATGTCGTATACAGTTTTTTTTGTTGAGTGAACCATTGCTTGTTATTCCCTTAAATTTTTCAATACTTATTTTATCAAATGGGAATTCGTTATTCATTTTTTTGTTTTGGATAGTATTACTCTGTGGCAAAGAGAATGGTGCTGCACTGGCAATCAGCTATTAAGAGATATGTCTATGCTTAAAGGCTACTGTATTTCTATGTTGCCCTTGGAAATAAAAAAACAAGGGGAACATAGTACGCCTTAAGTGATAGTCAAATATTTTTAGAACTGGTCGCTACGTGTAAAATGTAATTCTCTTTGCATGTCAAAAGATCGTTTTTGCAAATGTTTATCTCGATTAATATGAAATAGATAGAGAATAAGAGTTTGTATAAATAGTTTGTACAAGAGTAGAGAAAGTTATGTGAGTGTAACACATCAGATTTTCGTTTTAGTTACGCTGTTCACAGACACATAACGAACCTTTTCTAAAAGTGAATATATTTTAATCAGGAGGCCCCAAAACACGTGTTTATATGAAATGTCTATATTAGAATTTTTGGGTTGAGGCAGTATTTTATATCACAACACTGTGAATGCCAGAGTGATTGTAGTGTAAATTAACATTATTGTATGACAATGATTTGAGATGCTTGTTAATTATAAGCATTGTTATGAAGTAAGTTTACACGGCCTCACTGAAACTGACAATAGGAGCGGGTAACAATGTAGCGAGGGGGTGAGTTGTTTATCAATTATAAGAGACAAACAAATGGCGTCAGAGTAGCGCGCTTTTCTTTAGAAATGGAGGGAATATCTTCCCTAGAGCATTTGTGTTCGTAATTTTTGATTGGATATAAAAATAGACGCTAATGTTGGCGCGCTTTATTAACCAATAGCAGCTCTGTTGTAATCTTTAGGCATATCGGGGTGAGGGAGTATAAATTCTGAAGCCAAATGGAAGTATTGCTCAGTTTGACAGAATCATTCACAAAATACACGTTACGCAATTCCACAGAATCTTTCGCGTCGTAAAGTTAGTTACAAAATGTGAAATACGCGACTTAATAATGTGCGGCAAATAAGTGATTATAGTTACATTCGAAAATATAACAGTTACAGTCGGGCGTGTATCAAGAGTAAATATGAGAAATTAAAGAAGTGTGACGGCAATAAAAGTGTAAAAACAAATTCTTTTATCAGTGTTATCTTTTAGTAACAACTCCTTTCCGTTTACACACCCTGTTCAAGAGATTTGCTCGACTGAGTAATAATAGCTAGCCGGAGGACAAAGAACTCAAAATTAAAAATAGTAAAACAATAACAGTCGCTCAGCAAATAAGATAACACAAACGATACCGCGACAGGGTAGAATACAGTACTTCCTCTGGTACAAAGTGCATGTAGAGAAAGCAGAAAGATACATGCTTAAATTCATTTTTATGTACGTAATCGATTCTTCATTGCACGCATTGCAACACCACCGACACTCGGCCTTTATTCATGTAACAAGGTATTCCTCAACATCGGACGGACAATCTCTCGGATGTACACGAGCTCTAGTACAGTGTGACACTAATGTGAACTAATACAGAGCTGTAAATGTAACTAGTGGCCGAGAGAGCGTGGTAGGTTACGCGAGAAAGAGGCACCGGATCGTCGGGCGTAAAGATTAGTAAACTAAATAATGAAAAAAGTAATTATAATAATATTAATGGAACAATAACTTATGATATAAGCGACGTTGAAAATGTTACCCCTCAGCAGCAATACATGGATGCGTGAGATGCGGACCCCATAGCACTCGTGATATTTCTGACAGTATGTCGGAGTTGTTCGGATTGGGTTGGACTCGGCGGGACAGTGGGAGATTGGGTACTGTGGGCAGTGATGCCTCAATATTCTCCGGCACCAACCTGGAGAGCTGGTAGACGGCGTTCTAGTTCGCTGTCGGTCCTAACGAGGTTATCGGCAGTCTTCCTTTCGCGTTCCAGCGCAAGCGGAAATATCTTTTTTAGACTCAAGGTATTGGCCTAATGGAAAGCCCCACTGGAGGGAGTGTCTCCTTCGCCTGGTTGACAGAGGGGAGCTTCGGGTCCAGGTACACCTCGCTCAACATTGTAAGATATGGAAGAGACAGTTTACAGTCTTTCTTCGAACAATGCCAGTAGTCATTCTTTCAGCAGGACTCGGCTACTGCACACGAAACACTGGATTTGTTTGCCGAGATTTCTAAGAACAGAATTATCAGTACTGGGTTGTGGCTCCTCTTTGCCCTGATTTGACGCTTTGTGAAGTTTGTTTATGGAGAAACTTAAAGAACAAGGTGAAACAGAGTAACCCCATATAATTGGTGATCTAAAAGCAAATATCAACAAGAAATTGCTGTAATTACGTCACGGGAGCTAATACAAGTGAACGGGAATTTAATACGCAGATGTCATCGATGTATCGTTGCTGAGGGACAACATATTTAAAATTGTTTATTATTATTTATTTATTGTTTTACATTTTACGGCCACCGATTCGGTGTTCTCTGTCTCGTATAACCTGGAGTGCTACCCCGGCCACTAGTTCTATTACCAACCCTGTATTAGCAACCGACTCCGATAGCTCAACTGTAACAGGATGAATACAGTGCTAGGCCTTGCTCCCGTAAATGAAAAATTCATTTTTTATTTCAGGGGACCTCAATGGATGTATTTTTGGAGAAATATTGACACCTGATTTTTTGGTTGGAATAGAATATTTACTCTACTTGACAGAGGTAAGCGGTAGTGAAAGTAACAATATTTTACAGGTATTAATGATACTGAAAATGCATATGGCCTCATATTTTAGGCGCGGTCACAACATACGTTAAGTTGGTGTTTATTGGACAGTTTAGGAAGCATTAATTAAATCCAAAAAAACCGTATACTCTGAGGCAGTGTTTTTCACACTAAATTGATTTGTGTAATTATATAATATATAAATTCAATAACAGCCCGCCTTAAAGCAATATGTGTATGTAACAATATATAAAAAGTGTATGTAACAGTCATTGTATATGTTTGTATTATTGTATCCATGTGTAATAGTGTTATGTGAATGTATTACGTAATTTAATAATGTAGGAGCTGCGAGAAATAGAGGTAACTTAGAGGTAATAATGAGTAAGAATGTTTAATAATGCTAATAGTCATTATTGGAGCAACAATAATGTAAATTTTGAGAAAATTTAAAAATAGCCAATCAACAACCAGAAAAAGCTTTAGTTAAATGCAAGTATTCTTTTGGACTAGGATTAGCCAATCAGAGACTTGAAATACAGAGATTTACAAGTTTAGACGGCTGAAATCAATTCAGTTGCCTGCAGACAGAGTTACTAACCAGACGCAAAAAGTGTCCTCAAGAAATTTAATATGTATTCGTGTGAGACGAAAATGGCTTTACGTGTTAAAAAGTGCAATTAATTAATAAAAAGAATCTCACAGCTCTCTATATCAGTGGAGTGTTATTTAAATCGTGTCAAGCATTAATAAAAGGAGTGAAGTAAAATTATAATCTGTGTAAGCCTACATTCTTGTCGCATCACGCCCTGCTAAGAGAAACGTGTCTCTAACAGTAATACTGACGCAGCCGAGGCAAACAATAAAAAAATGTAATACTTAAAGAAACAGTCAAATTACGAAGTTAATATTTCTTAAACTTGGGGAAAAGACCACCTAAAAGTACATTTGGGGCGAAGGCTGCCGAAAACGGGGTACAATTCGTGCGGTTGCAAACACACTTCAAGTTTGACTCCCCAACAGTCGAAATACGATACAACTCCTTCTAAAATACTCCATACGTGCCCATATGTGAGGCAAACAACGTAAAGACAATACACCTTTCTCAACTCTTACCAGACTCCCCATTAGGAAAGAATTCTGTGATTATAATACGTAAGATTTGGAAAAACATATATATTATTTTCACGTGACTTTCTCTCCTCGCTATATTAATTTCTCTACTACCTATATTAAGTAGGGAAAGTAGTGCATTCCACCCTAAAATTCGAAACCGAGATTTCACCGGAAATACATGTATTAATGTGTCCTGAATCCAAATGAAGCATTCTTAGAAACATATTTGTGTGTGTGTGTGTGTGTGTGTGTGTGTGTGTGTGTTTGAAGATCATAACTCATAAACGAACAGTCAGATAAACACCAAACTTGGTATTTAGGTTCAGTATCTTCCAGAGATGCGACACGAAGATTTTCAAGATATTCTCCCCTACGACAGACTACCCTTTAAATGCAACATTTTTCGAAACGTATTATTTTCTCCAAAATGGCTCTAACGATTTGGATTAAAATAACCTACTTTTAAGGCATTCTCATGGCAAATTAAATTTATATTTTGAATTTTCTGGTAATATTCTTTGGAGTCTTCTTCATTCGGGAAGAAAATCTATATAATCTTACAGAACTGTAAAAGTCAAGCGATAGACGAAAACATACTACACAAAAAAATGTAGATTCTTTAAAACACAAAATTTATTTCAAATAAGTTTCTTTATGACATTAACCATTTTCGAAATATCCACTATTAATGGTTCCAATTGTTTAATACTTGACCACTGTTATAAAATCCTTTCGATTTTCAATCATTTTCTCGTGTCATAGAAACAGTATGGAATGTTCTTTTAAACATTTGACTATCGCTGTTCACTTTCTATGTCTAACGAAGTGTATAAAGTAACGATGGCCTAAAGTTAAGTAGACGGGAAAATATGCTCTCTCAGTGACTTGTATACCAACTACTAAACGACAGATGGTAGAGAAAGTCATGTGAATGTGACCAATTACGGTTTTTTTTCAGGCGCAAAGGGGATCGCGGTATCCAAATGTTTAAAAGAACTTGGCTATATGCTGCAGTTTAAAATAATAAAATCTTTTAAAAATTGAAATGAATAATAACGAATACACCGATAATGGCTGATGCCATAAAAATGTTACTTAAAATAAATTGTGGTTCTTTAAAGATATCTACATTTATTTTATGTTTCTGTCTATCTTATATGCTTTGCCCGTTGTACAAAATTACGGGTTCAGATACCGTGGGTCGACCAATCTGCCTGGGTGTTTCCTTTCTTTTTATTTTCTCCATGGTTTTCCCTCAGTTACGAAGGTAAATAACGGATTGGTGATAACGGATTTCAGTTGTTTCTCGCGATGTCATGGAAATAGTATGGAATTTTAAGACCAGCATATAGCGTCCAGTTGTTAAACATTTGACTACCGCTGTTCTCTTTGTATCTATAACGACATGTGTAATGTAGCTATTTCTGTGAAGGTTTAAACAGGTTAAAATATGGCACATAGAGAAATAAAAATCTGATGCGTTACACTCACATGACTTTCTCTACTCTTGTATAAAGTATTTTTACAAACGCTTATTCTCCATATGCTTCATGTTAATCGAGATGTTAATCTTATTGCTAATTTTCTTGTAGATGCAAGGGGAATATGGTAGCTTTTAAGCGACAGTCAAATGTTTTAAGAGCTGCAGTATTCCATCGTCTTTGCATGTCCAGGGCATAAAGAAACGAGTAACGAATTTCCATTTGAGAAGATGTAAAAGTTTTCGAAAGTTCAAACATATAACAAAGAATATCTCGGAAATGGTTCACTTAACCAAATATATATGTATATAAATTCCCAGAAAATTAAGATACACTTTTTTCCATGAAAGTATCTTAAACATATGATATTTTAATCAAAATGTTGAGCCATTTTTGAGTAAATCAAATTTTTAGAAAAATGTTCCACATACACAGTAGTCTGGGGTGGGGGATTTTTTTTGAAAATCTTCGTGTCGCATCTTTGAAAGATACTAAACCTAAACACAAAGTCTGACTTTTCGTTTTTGAGTTATGCTGTTCACAGGCACATCCACTCACCACACACGCTCTTCTCTTTGTGTCAATAACGAAATCTTTAATGCAGGTATAAAAATATAAAATAGATATAAAAATAAGCTTTAGTAAGAATAGCTTGTATATGCACTTATGAGCGATAGTGTATAGAAAAAGCCGGTGAAATCTTGACATCAGGTTCTTTTGGAGGGGGGGTACTTCATTTGACTTGCTATAGGAAAGTAGCAGAGAAAGTAAAAATAAATTTATTGTGCTAATTTGTGTTTTATGTTGAGAGTATTGTATAAAGTTGAAACGAATTAAAACATTGTAGACGGAGCTAAAGCCGGTCGTCTGCTACTTTTAGCACTTCACATGGGTCGTAACAGAACCTTTAAATAATTCAGGAAGCCATAAAAATCGACTCCTTAAAACTTTTTTTCTGCGAGAAGAAAGCACTCTACTTAGGTTAAGACCCTTTTTCCTTTCTGCTTTGCCCCTTAAGTATGCTCATCAAAAAATAAAGTGGTCGGGCAGGAAATTAGTGCCGATCCCTTCTGTATTTATAAGTTGACACACCGTGCTTCTGCTGAGAATCTAAATTCCATTTCCTTTTGACTGATCTGATTCCTTTGCTGAAGAAGAAGAAGAAGCACTCAATAAATTTTGTCTTTTATTTCTGCGGTTCACATTCCAGTGCATGCATAAAAATGAACAGCGAAATTAGGTGCCCGGGTAAAAGGTTTTTCTTTTAAAGGAAGATGTTCACAGTTCAATCCAGGTCAGAGCTGTTCTGGAATAAGGGATAATGTTTCATCCTATAGGGCTTGGGTTTTCGTAAAAGGTTTTAACTATGTAGACCACAAAAAAGTGCTAATCCGTAACAGTCACAGGCCATTGTCTACCCACTACCCTTTACTTCCTAGCTATTCTAAAAGTAAACCTATACAAATACAGGCTCTTTCAACAAGAGTGTCCTATCTTTGAGCTTAAATAAAACACGTTCTATAAATGATAAGAGGTGTATTTATTTTTTTATTCTGGAACATAATTAATGTCATTACGTGTGGAAGAGAACATCAGTTAAGTGACCGCCGCGACTTCGTTGGGTAGTGCGTATACGGTTGACACAATTTTCAATGACACAAGAACGTAAATTAGGTCCAACTTCACGAATAACACGCGTCATGTTATTCATAGGATCATTTACTGTTTCTGGCTTGAGATTTAACATAGCCCCACAAGAATATTCCAACGGCGTTAAATCACATGACCTCGCGGGACAGTTAACATCACCACCACGGGAAATGATGAAACCTGTGAACTTCTCCTTCAAACATCGATGGTTTCGAGAGCAGTATGACATGTGGCACCATCATGTTGGAACCAGCTGTTTCTGAAATTCATACCACCCATAAGAGCCCTGTATCTTTCTCCATTGACAGAGCTTCATCTTGGAAAAAACATGGACCAATGACTCCACCATACCAAAATCTACACCACACAGTAACCTTTTGGGGAAGAAGTGGTCGTTCTTGAATCTGCGTTTGATTGTGATTACTCCAATAGCGGCAATTTTCTTTGTTAACACAACCATCCATCCAAATGTGCGCTTCGTCGCTGAAGATAATTTTTCAACAAAAATCCCGGTCAGCTTCCAATTGCTTCATAGCCGAGTCAGCGAATACACCGCGCAACCTATAGTCGTTGGGCTTTAATTCTTGAGTTAACACCATTTTGTAAGCGTGAAACTTCAAGTCCAGATGCAGAATTCGCCAAGTTGTGGTCGGCGAAAGCCCCAATTCTTGCTTGACGAGCAATTGATTTGTTTCCGTTCTCGCGTACACTCTCACGAACGGCGCCATTGTTTTCGTTGGAGCGCTTACGTCGATTACGTACAGGCGTTCGTTGATCGCTGACAGAACCACTTCTTTCAAATAGATCGATCAAACGCCAAATCGTTCTCTCGCAGGGACGATTATGCACACCGTAAACTTCACGCAATCCACGGAAGGTTTGGCGAACAGATCATCCACTTTGATAATAAATTTTCACAATTTCTACGCCTTGCTGAATGCTGTAACGTTCAATGGCTATTTGTCAATAAGAACTGTAACCACATGAAGAAAATTACTGCTGTAACTCAATAACAACGGCAGCTATCCCATGTTAAAGATAGGATACTCTTGTTGAAAGACTATATAAAACAGAATTTCAACCAAAGTTTGCTGAAATGTTCAATTTTGACTGAATAATTAATACCAAGTTAAAAAAAAATTGTGTAGCATTCACATGGCTTTGTCATCTCACTCTTCTATAAACTATTACTTAAAAATTATATTCTCTCTACTTCTTGATAATTGTACCTTCGTTTTGTTTTAGGCATAAGAAGAAAAAGACGAATAGCGACCTAATACTTGAAAAAGTATAAATATTTGCAAACTCAAACCAATAACATATAATATCTCGGAAATGGTTTACGCCATAAGAAATATTTAGTTGATATATTGTGTTCTGCATGTTTTTAGTAAGATTATGTCTAAATATTACTAGTTGTACAGAAGTCATTCAGAATAAAGTGGACTTCACAGACTATTTCCAGAAAAGTTATATACCCAAATGTTTCAGAACTTATACGACTAACTCTGGAGGTTACATTTTCAATTTTCATCGCAAATAGATGTTTTGAGGCCCGTGAATAAAAAAATCACTTTTGGAAAAAGGTCCGTGCGTGTGTCTTTTCTGACTGTAAACAGCATAACTCAAAAACGAAAAGTCGGATAAATAGCAAACTTGGTATTAGAGTTTAGTATTTTCCACGGATGCGATACATGATTTTCAAGAAAATCCCTCCACTCCAGACTACCGTTTACATGGAAATATTTACGAAATTTTTTATTTTCTCAAAAATGGCTCTAATGATTTTGATTAAAAAATATTTTTATGGCAAATGAAATATACATCTTGAGCATTTTTGGTAATGTCCCCAAAAGTCATCTTCATTCTGAATGACTTTCCCATATCTAATACACCGTAAGAGAGAGACAAAGTTTTACTATACAGAAAATGTGGATCTCGTTAAAACGCACAATTTATGTCACGGACATTTTTTTCTAGTGAACCATTTCCGAGATATTCCTTGTAATTTCGTTGAATTTTCCAGCACTTATACTTTTCTCAAATGTAAATTCGTTATTCGTTTCTTTTTTGTCCTGGACATACAAAGAGAATGGAATGCTTCACATAGCAACCAGCTCTTATAACATTTGATTATCGCTTAAAGCCTACCATATTCACCTTGCACCTACAAGAAAATTAGCAACAAGATGGAGAACAAGCGTTTGTAAAAATAGTTTGTACGAGAGTAGAGAAAGTAATGTGAGTGTAACACATCAGATTTTCTTACTACCATTTCGTTACTTAATTATATGTAATTTCCCGTCAATAATTATGTTATCACTATAACTAAATGAATTTTCATAAGAATAGTTTGTATACTAATAAGCGACAGAGGGTAGAGAAAGTGAATGTAATACATAAGATTTTTCGGTTACAATTTTATTAGTATGTGTATAAATTATTTTCAGGTAATACAGAAATGGCAGCAATACTGGGTACTGCACCGTAGGAATTGTCACAAAAGGAACCGGGAGGGAAGTGTAATATAACAGCGGAGTGCACGCATACCTTGCCAGTGTTCAGATAAGAAAGCGCATTGCGGGCAAATGGTCGAGTCCTGTCGTATTTCAGCTTGCAAAGTACGCAGCTGTTTTCCGCTCTCTTTCGCCGAGCATTGCAATTCCATTTGAAAGCCAAGTTGTCTTCTTTTGATAGCAAGGAAATATCGTTGTTTGGATAATGTGTATTTTTATAGGTTCTAATTAGACCTCCTTTTTTGTCCTCGCATACACACACACACACACACACATTCTCGACCCGTTTCTACTTTTTTACGATCAAGGGATGGAGAAGGAAATTAAAAAGTTGAGTTCCTCCCCTATAAGGGGCGGCAAACTTTATGTTGAAACTTAGCAACCCTGTGTTACTACTGAAACTTTCTTGATCCGTCTCGAAGAAGAGGAGAAGAAGAAAAAGAAAACTGATAAAATAAGTCCGTTTCTCTTTTAACTGCTTTTGGTGGCGGCAGTTGTACAATACTTCCCTTATAGCTTATCGCCGAGCTTGTGATAAGCCTGCAGGGGGTGGATTTCACCTTCCTCTGTAAATCCAAATCATTCCCCTGCCTAGAGGTGGTCAGAGATTGATGCAGGGTTGCAGATTCTCGAAAAAGGGTAAAGGTCCCATTTGCAATTCGCTCGTGATGCGCTCTTGTTTTGAAGGCGGTGATATCTT
This sequence comes from Deroplatys truncata, assembly GCA_030765065.1. Taxonomy (NCBI): domain Eukaryota; kingdom Metazoa; phylum Arthropoda; class Insecta; order Mantodea; family Mantidae; genus Deroplatys; species Deroplatys truncata. The sequence continues at coordinate 267,297,388 of CM060976.1, forward strand.
GCGCAACATTTGGCTTTTTCTTCCGTTTATTTAAGGTAGAGGTTGACGCAGGTAACTCTTTCTGCCCCTCGTTTAGGCGCAATATGACGCAGCCACGCTCCGTCCTCCAACAATGAAGCACTACCTTTGCCTCACGGTTGCTGCTTGTCTCCTCCCAGTTGGTTCTTCTTTTGCCACGGCTGCTCCAGCATGAAACCTTAACCTCGGGGTATGCGTGGGTGTGTACAGAGAAACACACAAACGCTGTCTTGGAACACTTTTATTCACTATTTAAAATAATACTTTAGGTTTGCCGATCCCTGTTAAATGTATACGATGATACAATGTCTTTACCAAGACCAAAGAATATTAACTACAGCTAAGCGTTCTACCCTCTAGCATGTTCGCCACCATTCTTCTCCACACGACGAGAAAGTCGTCCTGCACTCACCAGGCACTCAGGCAGACTGAATTTACCCACGCTGATACAAGGAAAACCAAGCTAAACTTCCCCTCTCTCCCCTCAAACTTAGCGTCATGATGCTTAGAGTGGCCTTCACCAGGCTAAGTGCAGCTGCACTCGGCTGATACCAGGAAAAACTTGCTTCAATTGTATTTACCCTTTCTACCTGAAGCTGGTCCCTAATTAACAAAACTGTGCCTGTCTTGTCTTTCTGTCGCTTTTACAGTCAACAATTTTCACAATCCTTCTCCTTTTTATACATACACTGATTTTAAATATATTATTATTTATTTTATATCACTATCCTTATCAGATTATTATGATAATTACTGCCTTTATAATTCCGGCTTCAAGGTTGTGTTCCAATGAAATCGTAAGCTAATCTCAATATACTTCGAATTTCATATATTTTCATCCATTTCCACCAGATATCGTTTAATTATATACCTCTTTTGCAAATTATACTTCAAAAAGCCTATTTTTACCTTCTCTACCACATACCTAGAGATATTGTATTCCATCCAAAAATTCGATAGCAGGTCATCACCGGAAATACATGTTTTGAAGCACCTTGAAAGGGGATGTATTATACATATATAGGAATTGTACATATTAAAGGGGAACCATACATATAAGAATTGTACAGAAATAATTTAATTCACTAACACGTTAAAATATTCAACATCTAACATTTGTACAGAGCTGATTGTAAGAAACGGGCGAGCTAGGAAAATTCCAGGAAAGCATGAAGAACGTACCTTTCACCAAGCCAACAGAGAGAAATAGAAAGAGGCAGATAGAGAAAAGAAAGAAATGGAGATATTGTCGCGGTCCCTGTTCGTGTTATCTTATTTGCGAGCGCCTGTTATTGTTTTAATATTTTGAATTTTGGGTTCTTTGTCCTCCGGCTAGCTATTATTACACAGTCGAGCAAATATCTTGAACAGGGTGTGTAAACGGAAAGGAGTTGTTACTAAAAGATAACTACGATAAAAGAATTTGTTTTTACACTTTTATTGCCGTAACACTGAATTAATTTCATATATTTAATCTTGATACACGCCTGACTGAAACTGTTATATTTTCGAATGTAACTGTAATCACTTATTTGCCGCGCACTATTAATTCGCGTTTTTCACATTTTGTAACTAACTTTACGACGCGAGAGATTCTGTAGAGTTGCGTAATGTGTACTTCATGAATGCTTCCGTGTAACTCACGAGAGATTTCTTAGAACTGCGCGACGTTTGCCTTGTGAATGATTCTGTAGAACTGCGCGTTCCTTGCCGTTGGCTCCAGAATTTATACTCCCTCACCCCGATATGCCTAAACATTGTAATAGAGTTGCTATTGGTTAATAAATCGCGCCAACATTAGCCACTATTTTATCAACCAATAAAAATTATAAACACATATGCTCTAGGGAAGATATTCGTTCCATTTCTAAAGAAAGGCACGCTACTCTGACGTTTTTTGTCTTCTAATTGATAAATAACTCACCCCCTCGCTTCATTGTTACCCGCTCCTATTGTAAGTTTTAGTGAGGCCGTGTAAACTTATTTCCTAACAATGCTTATATATAACAAACATAGCAAATCATTGTCATACTGTAATGTTAATTTACACTACAATCACTCTGGCATTCACAGTGTTGTGATATAAAATACTGCCTCAATATGGAACTGGCTTCGCAACGCTACAAGATGACGCTTAAGCGCACGGATCTGAAGCCACAATTCTCATAACTGTTAAGGTAACGCGGTCTGAGGGCCAATAGGAAACGTCGTTACATTTTAAACGCAGAGGTGAGCGTCACTAGGCTCCCGTATATAAGGGCAGGCAAGACCTCAGAGCCCATTCTCTTTCTCTAACTGATCTTCAAGAATTCACGTACACGAGGTACTACAGATGTACAAGGGTGGGAGTGCGTGTGCAGATAGCTATGCTCCTGACTAATTTAAAGTGGTGGGATTATAATAATGGGAAAAGCTAGCCGCCCATAATTATTTCAATAGTGAATAAAATTCATTTACTAAGGGTAACTTGCAGTGTATTTTTTAACTTGTCTCACCCACTATAACCTGAGAATTAATAATAAGAGATAGGAATGGAATACGCAACAACCGACGAGCACCAATATCCGAGGACGAACACTGCAGAAGACTCCATCAACACAAGGATCGACCATTTTGCACTAAAAATAGCCCACAGCACCGTTTCCCGCTACAAACGTCGCCCAACGACGATTTCCCGCTACAACCTGTACCCAAAAATGGCATATTTACTTAATCTACCACGTACCTAGCAGATGGAGAAGAAATTTCGTATTATCCAAAAATTCGATGCCGAGATTTCACCGAAAATGCATGTTTTAGGACCACCTGAATAAAACATTATATACAGAAAAAGGCCTGTGTGTGTGTGTGTGTGTGTGTGAGTGTGAACTCAAAATTGAAAAGTCGGATAAACACCAAACTTGAAGTTCAGTACCTTCTAAAGATGCAACACGAAGGTTTACAAGAAAATCCCCCTGTTCCATATACGCTTTATATGGAACATTTTTCGAAACCTACAATTGATATATGGCAAATGGAATGTATATCTTGAATTTTCTGGGAATAGCCTGTGAAGCCCTCTTTATTCATAAGCAATTTTGTATAACTGGTAAAGTTAAGCAATAGACGAAAACGTATAACACAAAACATATAGATCTGTTTGCAGCACACAATTTATTTCAAACAACATTTTTGTGGCATCATCCATCTCCGAGATATCCCTTATAAATGGCTCCATCTGTTCATGCTTTTAAGTCGCATCGATTTTCAGTTGTTTCTCGCGATGTCATGGAAACAGTATGGAATTTTAAGACCAGCATATAGCGTCCAGTTGTTAAACATGTGACTATCGCTGTTCTCTTTGTATCCAAAACTGTTATGTAGATATTTCTGGATTAAAATGTTGTAGTTAGAAGAATAAACTTTCATAAGAATAAATTGTATATCCATTAAGAAACCATAGAGGGTAGACAAAGTTACCTGAATGTAGCGCATCAGATTTTAGCCTCCTGTATTCTTATATCAACAATGAAATCTGTAATGAAAGTTTCTCGATTAACAAGAAGTAAACATAATTTTGTAGTAATGTTGTAAAACTGTAGGTAGGGAAAGTCATTTGTGGCTATAATACAATATTTCCTCCACTTATTGTAGTTATCACTGAGAGTTTAAAAATTCAGGTAGGGAAAGTTGGCAACACTGGAGCCTGGGTTTTTCCCCCGCTGCATCTCATTTTCCAAACACAAGATCTGCACGTACTTGCTAATACGGTAATTCTACAATTTCTCTCCCCTTCTCTCTCGCTATCAGAGGCAGTTTGGGGGGGGGACCAGGTGGCACATGGAAATCGGAATTCTTCGTCTTTACGTAACACCTGCTGCACTTAGTGCGCATGCGCCGCCCATATCACGTACCGGCGTCCCAATGGGTTCAGCCCCTTTCTGGTAGGCTAAGTTGCATACTCGCTATGTCTTGTCATTTAGCTCTCCATTTTCTCCTCTCCGACATTATCCCCTCTAAATCCTTGTCTTCCTCTTTCATAAGGGCTTACTTCCCCAGTCATCTTCTTCCGGCGACGTCGTAATCCATTACCTTCTCCGCAAACCTTAATCTTGGGCTAATGTTTTGTACTTCTTAAGGCGCCTTGCTAAAATAATGCGTGCACTTTGTCATTACAGTGTGTTTACGTCACATGGCATGTAATTATATTTTATATTCGATCCTTCATAAAGTCAACACCTTTGTAAAAATTATATATACTTCTAAAATTGTAAATAAAATATATACAAAGAACACTATCAATTTTAACCCCTGTCACTCACACAATAACAACGTTCAAAATTTTGGGAGATAAAAATATTAAAAACACGTATAAGTTTCTCTTATGAAAGATTTTTTTTGTACTTCACTTTAATCCAGATAAACCTTTGCAGAAATAGCTACGTTACGCACTCCTTTATAGATACAAAGGGAACGATGTTAAAGAACTGGATGCCATACGCTGGCCTTAAAATACATACTCTTTGAGTGCAATCACGAGAAGCAACTGAATATTAACAAGAGTTTAAAGAGCACAAAATAATGAACAATCGGGGATATCACGGAAATGGTTAATGCCACTAAAAAGATTATTAGAAATAAATTGTGCAGTACATTTTCGTCTATCGCTTAACGTTTACCAGTTATACAAGATTATACAAAATTCCTACCGAATGAAGAGGGCATCACAAGCTATTCAAGATATACTTTTTATTGGGAACCCAAATATTTGTTACTTATCCTATTTTTAAAAATGCTTTTCTGGATATGTTTTTTTTACGTCGCTTTAACTTCTTGATCATATCACGACGGATCTGTTGGTGGATAACACTTAGAACGATATGTGATGGACACTTAGTCTTCTAGGTCTCATCCCTGTAACCCCTGCTTCATGCCGTGCAGATGGCATTAGGGTGCCGTCCAGTATAGCTGCTTACATTGTCTGTAGATGGATGGGCATAGCATTCGCTATTACCACTTATTTTTCATTTAATTATTGTTTTAGACTTAAGAAGGAACCTTGGGTCGTGGTATTAAATATCCAATCCGGTATTTACCTTGGCGACTGAGGAAAATCACGAAAAAACCTCAGACAGTTTGGTCGGCACACGGAATTTGAACCCGGGACCTCCCGAATGAGGCCCACAGACTTTACCGCCTGAGCCATCCCGCTCGGTTTAGGTGTCTTCAAAACATGTTTCCGGTGAAATCTTGGTATCGAATTTTAGGGTGGAGTGAAATATCTTCTCTATCTACTAGATACGTGTTACAGAAAGCAAAAATGAAAAGACGGTCGACTGTTCTGGTTAATGACTGTTAATGAGTGTATATTTCTTATAGGTTCCTAATTTCCTGCTCCGAAATACGGTAAACGTATTTTTTGGACAAGAATGAAAATACAGTGGGGTGGTATAAGGAAACCACCACAACGAAAGGGGAGTAGAAAATGTTTTGCGGGAAACAACGTTGAGCATCCGAATGCACCTGTTTTCTCAATATTCATGCTAAATAAAAACACACGTGCTGTGAAATGGGTTGCAAATTATTAAAGGGAGGCGCCCTGGAAGATTTGCAAACTGAATCCGAAATTTGGCTCATTGAAGGTGATCTGATTAATGTAAAAAAATTTAATGCCAGCAATATTGTAATTCCTTATTGATCATTTAAGTCGAAGTAGTCAAATATTTGAAGAACAGATCGTTTACGAAAAGTTTCGTGTAACGCCGAGTATTTGCTTATAGTACATTTATATTGTGACTCAGCGGCTATAGCCTAAGGTTATCGGGAGGTCGGCATTCGGAATAAACAAAGATAAGCACCACTCCCCAGCGTAAACACCGGGTCCGCTATCGACAGATAATTTCAGGAAGTTTCTTCTCCCTGTCCTTAAGAACATGTGTCGAAATTGGTATGTATTGTCATACTAGACACATTGTAGCATCGCATTGTCGAAGGTATTATTGAGGTGATTTATTATTTCTTTCAGCTTGTTGGAAATTCCGTCTGGTACGGCACTCGCCAACTCTGGCCGGGGTGCCTAGCCAGGGTTGGAGAGGGGGGACTTATATTAGCGTTGCTTCTTTGCGTGTTTGTTTAAGTGTAAGGTGTAGGTCGCGTGTGTGAGGCAACTCCCCTCAATCCTTTATTCTTTCTGTGTAATGTAGCGCTATTAAATATTTTATTAATAAACCGCAGCTAATGTGAATGATATGAATTTATGTATAATTTGTTAAAAATCCCTTCAGCTAAATGTAGACACCAAGGTCCTGGTCCTCTCGCCGTTTGTAGCTACGCTCCCCCAATAGCATGCTGGGGTGATCCAAACGTAGTATTTTGCCGACAAACTATAGGCCCTCACCCCAGCATGTAATAATAGTTCTAGACTGTTGTATTGAAGATTCCACTGCCTATACAACCGAGCATTCTCGCGAGTTCTGTCAGTCGAGTGAGAGTCGAGTTGCGTCGGTCAATCATTTAGCTAGGGACATCAAGAGCGATTCTCCGAGTTGGTGCCGACTGTTGTGATTGCAGCGAGGGTTGTTGAGGTGTTGCGTACGACTCCCAGCGAGTAAACTGTCAGGAAGTTGAGCTGTTGTGTATAACTCCCAGCGAGTAAACTGTCAGGAAGTTGAGGTATTGTGTACGACTCCCAGCGAGTAAACTCTCAGGAAGTTGAAGTGTTGTGTACGACTCCCAGCGAGTAAACTATCAGAAAGTAGAGGTGTTGTGTACGACTCCCAGCGAGTAAACTGTCAGGAAGTTGAGCTGTTGTGTACGACTCCCAGCGAGTAAACTATCAGGAAGTTGAGGTGCTGTGTACGACTCCCAGCGAGTAAACTGTCAAGAAGTTGAGGTGTTGTGTACGACTCCCAGCGAGTAAACTGTCAGGAAGTTGAGGTGTTGTGTACGACTCCCAGCGAGTAAACTATCAGGAAGTTGAGGTGTTGTGTACGACTCCCAGCGAGTAAACTGTCAGGAAGTTGAGGTGTTGTGTACGACTCCCAGCGAGTAAACTATCAGGAAGTTGAGGTGTTGTGTACAACTCCCAGCGAGTAAACTGTCAGGAAGTTGAGGTGTTGTGTACGACTGCCAGCGAGCAAACTGTCAGGAAGTTAAGGTTGTTGTGTACGACTCCCAGCGAGTAAACTATCAGGAAGTTGAGGTGTTGCGTACGACTCCCAGCGAGTAAACTATCAGGAAGTTGAGCTGTTGCGTACGACTCCCAGCGAGTAAACTGTCAGGAAGTTGAGGTTGTTGTGTACGACTCCCAGCGAGTAAACTATCAGGAAGTTGAGCTGTTGTGTACGACTCCCAGCGAGTAACCTATCAGGAAGTTGAGGTGTTGTGTACGACTCCCAGCGAGTAAACTATCAGGAAGTTGAGGTGTTGTGTACGACTCCCAGCGAGTAAACTATCAGGAAGTTGAGCTGTTGTGTACGACTCCCAGCGAGTAAACTATCAGGAAGTTGAGGTGTTGCGTACGACTCCAAGCGAGTAAACTATCAGGAAGTTGAGGTGTTGCGTACGATTCCCAGCGAGTAAACTATCCGGAAGTTGAGGTGTTGCGTACGACTCCCAGCGAGTAAACTATCAGCAATTTGAGGTGTTGCGCACGACTCCCAGCGAGTAAACTATCAAGAAGTTGAGGTGTTGCGTACGACTTCCAGCGAGTAAACTATCAGGAAGTTGAGGTGTTGCGTACGATTCCTAGCGAGTAAACTATCAGGAAGTTTAGGTGTTGCGTACGACTCCCAGCGAGTAAACTATCAGGAAGTTGAGGTGTTGCGTACGACTCCCAGCGAGTAAACTATCAGGAAGTTGAGGTGTTGCGTACGACTCCCAGCGAGTAAACTATCAGGAAGTTGAGCTGTTGCGTACGACTCCCAGCGAGTAAACTGTCAGGAAGTTGAGGTTGTTGTGTACGACTCCCAGCGAGTAAACTCTCAGGAAGTTGAGCTGTTGTGTACGACTCCCAGCGAGTAACCTATCAGGAAGTTGAGGTGTTGTGTACGACTCCGAGCGAGTAAACTATCAGGAAGTTGAGGTGTTGTGTACGACTCCCAGCGAGTAAACTATCAGGAAGTTGAGCTGTTGTGTACGACTCCCGGCGAGTAAACTATCAGGAAGTTGAGGTGTTGCGTACGACTCCAAGCGAGTAAACTATCAGGAAGTTGAGGTGTTGCGTACTATTCCCAGCGAGTAAACTATCCGGAAGTTGAGGTGATGCGTACGACTCCCAGCGAGTAAACTATCAGCAATTTGAGGTGTTGCGCACGACTCCCAGCGAGTAAACTATCAAGAAGTTGAGGTGTTGCGTACGACTTCCAGCGAGTAAACTATCAGGAAGTTGAGGTGTTGCGTACGATTCCTAGCGAGTAAACTATCAGGAAGTTGAGGTGTTGCGTACGACTCCCAGCGAGAAAACTATCAGGAAGTTGAGGTGTTGCGTACGACTCCCAGCGAGTAAACTATCAGGAAGTTGAGGTGTTGCGTACGATTCCCAGCGAGTAAACTATCCGGAAGTTGAGGTGTTGCGTACGACTCCCAGCGAGTAAACTATCAGCAATTTGAGGTGTTGCGCACGACTCCCAGCGAGTAAACTATCAAGAAGTTGAGGTGTTGCGTACGACTGCCAGCGAGTAAACTATCCGGAAGTTGAGGTGTTGCGTACGATTCCTAGCGAGTAAACTATCAGGAAGTTTAGGTGTTGCGTACGACTCCCAGCGAGTAAACTATCAGGAAGTTGAGGTGTTGCGTACGACTCCCAGCGAGTAAACTATCAGGAAGTTGAGGTGTTGCGTACGACTCCCAGCGAGTAAACTATCAGGAAGTTGAGGTGTTGCGTACGATTCCCAGCGAGTAAACTATCCGGAAGTTGAGGTGTTGCGTACGCCTCCCAGCGAGTAAACTATCCGGAATTTGAGGTGTTTTGCACGACTCCCAGCGAGTAAACTATCAGGAAGTTGAGGTGTTGCGTACGATTCCCAGCGAGTAAACTATCAGGAAGTTGAGGTGTTGCGCACGACTCCCAGCGAGTAAACTATCAAGAAGTTGAGGTGTTGCGTACGACTTCCAGCGAGTAAACTATCAGGAAGTTGAGGTGTTGCGTACGATTCCCAGCGAGTAAACTATCCGGAAGTTGAGGTGTTGCGTACGACTCCCAGCGAGTAAACTATCAGCAATTTGAGGTGTTGCGCACGACTCCCAGCGAGTAAACTATCAAGAAGTTGAGGTTTTGCGTACGACTGCCAGCGAGTAAACTATCCGGAAGTTGAGGTGTTGCGTACGATTCCTAGCGAGTAAACTATCAGGAAGTTTAGGTGTTGCGTACGACTCCCAGCGAGTAAACTATCAGGAAGTTGTGGTGTTGCGTACGACTCCCAGCGAGTAAACTATCAGGAAGTTGAGGTGTTGCGTACGACTTCCAGCGAGTAAACTATCAGGAAGTTGAGGTGTTGCGTACGATTCCCAGCGAGTAAACTATCCGGAAGTCAGGTGTTGCGTACGCCTCCCAGCGAGTAAACTATCCGGAATTTGAGGTGTTTTGCACGACTCCCAGCGAGTAAACTATCAGGAAGTTGATGTGTTGCGTACGATTCCCAGCGAGTAAACTATCAGGAAGTTGAGGTGTTGTGTACGACACCCAGCGAGTAAACTATCAGGAAGTTGGGGTGTTGTGTACGACTCCCAGCGAGTAAACTATCAGGAAGTTGGGGTGTTGCGTACGACTCCCAGCGAGTAAACTATCAGGAAGTTGAGGTGTTGTGTACGATTCCCAGCGAGTAAACTATCAGGAAGTTGAGGTGTTGCGTACGATTCCCAGCGAGTAAACTATTCGGAAGTTGAGGTGTTGCGTACGCCTCCCAGCGAGTAAACTATCCGGAATTTGAGGTGTTTTGCACGACTCCCAGCGAGTAAACTATCAGGAAGTTGAGGTGTTGCGTACGATTCCCAGCGAGTAAACTATCAGGAAGTTGAGGTGTTGTGTACGACACCCAGCGAGTAAACTATCAGGAAGTTGGGGTGTTGTGTACGACTCCCAGCGAGTAAACTATCAGGAAGTTGGGGTGTTGCGTACGACTCCCAGCGAGTAAACTATCAGGAAGTTGAGGCGTTGTGTACGACTCCCAGCGAGTAAACTATCAGGAAGTTGAGGTGTTGCGTACGATTCCCAGCGAGTAAACTATTCGGAAGTTGAGGTGTTGCGTACTACTCCCAGCGAGTAAACTATCAGCAAGTTGAGGTGTTGTGCACGACTCCCAGCGAGTAAACTATCAGGAAGTTGAGGTGTTGCGTACGATTCCCAGCAAGTAAACTATCAGGAAGTTGAGGTGTTGTGTACGCCTCCCAGCGAGTAAACTATCCGGAAGTTGAGGTGTTGTGCACGACTCCCAGCGAGTAAACTGTCAGGAAGAAGTGAAGTGACGGGTAAGTTGAACCAGTTCGCAATAGCTGGAGTGAACTTCCAGTTAAGTTGAACTAGATAAAACAACAAAACAGTGACAGTGAGAACAGAGAGAAGTGACATTTGAAATACTGGACAGTCACAATATACTAAGTGAATCTTCCTTCAACGCTGTGCAGGAATAGGTTATACAACTGAGGTGGATCTGCACCCGCAGGAGGAAGGATTGAAGCGCAGCAACCACGGGAGGATACAGACCATGGAGACGCGCGGAAGTCCATAACAGTTCAATGCTTTAAGACCCGTCCCAGTGCAGGAGCTGTGGCGATGAATGACCCGTCAGCAGTATTCATTCCGTACATTATTCCTTATCCGGGTAACATCACCCATACTTAACAAATTGCTATAAACCTGAATATGCACCTCCTGGCAATCACTGTTCACTTATAAAGTGATCATAAGGAATTGGGAATCATAATCAGGTAATTACTAATAAGGGTGTTTAAGGTCATTTATTAAATTAGAGAAAGGTGTGTTTTAGAAGGAGTTGTATTATATTTGAACTACTGGGGAGCCGAACTTCTAGTAGTTGCAACCGCACGTATAGTAAAGTTTCCGGTAGCCTTCGCCCCAAATTTACTTTCAGGTGGCCTTTGCCCCAAGTTTAAAAATATTAGCTTTGTTATTTGACTGTTTCTTTAGATATTATATTTATGTTTGCTTCGGCTGTGTCAGTATTTATTTTTGAGATGTAGCGGGAAATGGCGGTCGACTCTTGCAGCGTGCTGTTGTAGTGTTTTTCTTCCTCGGGTAGTGATGCTCGTCGGTAGTTGAGTATTCCATTCCTACTGCGGCGATCACCTCCTCATCCGTGCTGTAGCTTACCTTGATGCTTCTCCCGTTGCTTCCAGAAGTTCTCAGCGTGTTGGTTCTTCAATTTATCCTCGGCTAGCTGCAGTAATTTTCCTTAAATTATATGGGAGCATGGACTTATCCTCGGTAAAGGAAAACGTAGATCTCGGGTGGTGATATAGGAAGACATAGACTTGCTTTGTTTATGAAAAGATGACACTGCCTTTTCTTTTTATTTAATTAACACTCGTAGTATACAAAACTGGTATTGCCGCTGTTAAATACTGTCCACTGCTGTTAAACTATGGCGTGGATATGGCACGAAATATAACTATTCTTATTGTCGCTTTCAGAGTAGCGGATCTTAGGTGTGTTGCTAAAACTATTTTTATTCCCTGTTTTGGCGCGATATCTCACACATTCTGCAGCATCTCTCCCTGACCACACATTACGAAAACTCTCGAATAAAATGCAATACTAAGCTGACATGACAAATTTGACTTGATTCCCTTTTTGGCGCGATATCTCACACATCCTGCAGCATCTCTCCCTGACCACACATGACATAAACTGTCTCGAATTTTCCCTAAACAGATTCATTTATAGTCTCAGGCTTCTGAGGCTGCTTCCTTTCCTATTGGTACATTTTTAGCGCGACTCGACGCGTCTAACTATTTCGAATAAACTTCCAGGGATTTCATTGGTCCAATTTTAATATAAATCGCGGCTTTTCCTACATGTACCGTTAGATTGTCCTTCTCACTCACTTGGTCACGGCGAATTATCAAATAATGGGACAAAGGCTCTACACCCTCGCTGTAGGAATAATAGCATTGCGACCGGAGAGAGGTAATAAAACTAGGTTTTCTGCCTTCGAAAGCACTATTCCTGTAGCTAAAACATTCCATCGTGGACAGTATTTTAACATAGCGCTTAAATTATTTACATTAAACCATTTATAACTCTACTAATAGTAGTAACCTAGATAGATACATAATGTTAAATCACCCTTCTTAAAATATACAAGCAGTATTGATAAAAAGATATTTACATAGTACGATTTAATATCAATAAAAGTTAATTAATCAATTATCTATAATTATGGTTCTCGGGCTCGGCCTAAAGTTGCCGTTTCAAATTGCCCTGTTCTGGAAAAGAATAAATTTTTCAGCACTTGATACAATTTTCTTTTCCAGAATAATTCCTCTGATTATGGCCTTTGTTCGTTTGTTTTGTTGACATAGACCCTTCGCTATACCGGTTCCTTCACAAGGGTTCTGCCAAACCAGTGGTGTTTACATTTGGGTCGTTCACTCTACATTTGTTATGGTTGATCCCCTCTCACCATTTAAAAACAGGTTTCCGAGAGACATTCTTATACACAATACATTTCGCGCACACGAATAACTTGTAACGCAACAAATACTCTAATACCCAAATTAAGTTCTAAAATTAAATCTATTTACATACGTATTGGTACATAATTATTATGCATTTATTTATTTCTTTACATCCTTATTTATCGGGTGTATTACCTTTACTATTTGTTCATAGGGTTGCTACCTCATTTTGAGTAAAACTAACCTGATTCTTTTCATTACGTTCTTCACCCTTCTCATTCTCTAAACATTTGTATGGTTTGAGCAACTGTTTATGATATCTCCCTACGATCTTGGAATTCTTTATTTCTTGTAACTCATATGTATCCGAGCCAAAAATGTTAATCACCCGGTATGGACCTTTAAATAACTTTTCCATTCTATGATACCTCTTTTTTTTTTATAATTAATAAAACTAATTTATATGTTTAAAGAAAACTGTCAGCATATTGCTAGCATACCAACCAATTAATAATTTACAAATATTGCTAAATATCAAAAAATAACAAATATTCTGACAATAAAAGCTGTTTCAACCTTAAGACAAACTTATTCAAGCAGAAAGAAACTGAAACATATTAATGGCAAAGGTGTTTCTTGTTCTTCTTCACTATCACTAATGATCATTTAATACTCAAGTCTCTTTAGTAATGCAAAACAAATGTTCTGCACAACTGCTTAAGATAATTCATTAATTCACATGTGAAAGCTCTCCTTTCCAGGCACTGTAGAGTCAGGATCAATGATATTCTGTCTTTTTTTTTTTTTTTTTTTTATATACCCATACTAATTCTCCAAGTTCGATCAACCATTTCTTTCGCTTCCTGGTTTTAAATTCCTGCTTTCTTTTCTGCGCCCTCTTTGACATTCTTTCAAAAGCTTTCTTTGACGTCTCTTTTCCCGTTAGTGTTTTCGGATCTTTAGTTTCTAGTATCTGTAGTAGTTTCCCTTCAAGTGTTTCTATTAACTTCCCCTTCATCATCTCAACTAATTTCCCCTCTACATTCTCATTTTGTTCACTTAAGTTTCTTTCTAAGTCCTGACCCTGCTTACTTAATTTCCCTTCGAAATCCTTTTGTTCGCTCAGTTTTCTTTCTAAGTCCTTACTCTGCTCATTTACGATTTTTTTAAGTCCTTACTGTGCTCGTTTGATTTCCCTTCTAAATTCTTATCTTGTTCACCTACGATTCTTTCTAAGTTTTTACTCTGCTTATTTACGATTCTTTCTAAGTCGTTACTCTGCTCATTTGATTTCCCTTCTAGATTTTTATCTTGTTCCCTTACGATTCTTTCTAAGTCTTTACTCTGCTCATTTACGATTCTTTCTAAGTCTTTATTCTGCTTATTTGATTTCCCTTCTAAATTCTTATCTTGTTCCCTTACGATACTTTCTAAGTCCTTACTATGCTCGTTTAATTCCCCTTCTAAATTCTTATCTATTTGACTTCCGATTCTTTCTAAGTTCTTACTATATTCACTTAAGATCTTACCCCGCTCATCTACTATGCTTTCTGACTTTTTACTATGTTCATTGAATATGCTTTCTAAGTTCTTACTATGTTCATTGAATATGCTTTCTAAGTTCTTACTATGTTCATTGAAATTTCTTTTTGACTCCTTACTCAGCTCTTTTAAGTCCTTACCCATCTCGTCTATCTTTGTGCTCAAATGTTGAAGCAATATTAGCAGCTGGTTTTGACCTGCGTCAATGACCTGCTCAATCGGTGATTGCCTTTCTAGCCTAACTTCTGCTGCACCCATATTTTCTCCATCTGTTGTTATACTTACAATAGCCTCCCCATTCAGTTCTTTCAAATCTTCCCTTGACCTACTCATGGTTCCGTTAGCAAGTTCTACCTCCCTAGTAATGACTTTACCCCCTCTCAATAACATGTGTTCACACAACTGGGTCACTACTCTGCATGCCTTTTTGTTTGTTTTTGAATAAAAGTTCTAACCTGTATTTTTTTCAATGTTAACTGATGCGTTCCGGGTTCGAATCCTGGTGAAGTTCTAGAAGCGATGTTCTCAGCCGTTTTGTTGTCCCACGTAGGTAGACTAGAAGTTCGCGTTGTAATTTTGTTCTGCTGTGCCCCTTTCCTCTGAAGATTCTTCGTCTGTTCGTTGTTTCCTAGTCCTCCGTTTGTGTCGTTCTTCCCTTCGAGCCCCACGTTGGGCGCCAGTTTGCGGCGATCACCTCCTCATCCGTGCTGTAGCTTACCTTGATGCTTCTCCCGTTGCTTCCAGAAGTTCTCAGCGTGTTGGTTCTTCAATTTATCCTCGGCTAGCTGCAGTAATTTTCCTTAAATTATATGGGAGCATGGACTTATCCTCGGTAAAGGAAAACGTAGATCTCGGGTGGTGATATAGGAAGACATAGACTTGCTTTGTTTATGAAAAGATGACACTGCCTTTTCTTTTTATTTAATTAACACTCGTAGTATACAAAACTGGTATTGCCGCTGTTAAATACTGTCCACTGCTGTTAAACTATGGCGTGGATATGGCACGAAATATAACTATTCTTATTGTCGCTTTCAGAGTAGCGGATCTTAGGTGTGTTGCTAAAACTATTTTTATTCCCTGTTTTGGCGCGATATCTCACACATTCTGCAGCATCTCTCCCTGACCACACATTACGAAAACTCTCGAATAAAATGCAATACTAAGCTGACATGACAAATTTGACTTGATTCCCTTTTTGGCGCGATATCTCACACATCCTGCAGCATCTCTCCCTGACCACACATGACATAAACTGTCTCGAATTTTCCCTAAACAGATCCATTTATAGTCTCAGGCTTCTGAGGCTGCTTCCTTTCCTATTGGTACATTTTTAGCGCGACTCGACGCGTCTAACTATTTCGAATAAACTTTCAGGGATCTCATTGGTCCAATTTTAATATAAATCGCGGCTTTTCCTACATGTACCGTTAGATTGTCCTTCTCACTCACTTGGTCACGGCGAATTATCAAATAATGGGACAAAGGCTCTACACCCTCGCTGTAGGAATAATAGCACTGCGACCGAAGAGAGGTAATAAAACTAGGTTTTCTGCCTTCGAAAGCACTATTCCTGTAACTAAAACATTCCCTCGTGGACAGTATTTTAACATAGCGCTTAAATTATTTACATTAAACCATTTATAACTCTACTAATATTAATAACCTAGATAGATACATAATGTTAAATCACCCTTCTTAAAATATACAAGCAGTATGAGAAAAAGATATTTACATAGTACGATTTAACATCAATAAAAGTTAATTAATAAATTAACTGTAATTACAGTTCTTGGGCTCGGCCTAGAGTTGCCGTTTCACTACCTAATTGCTAATCTGTTTTATCTCAGGTTCTTGTGGGTGAAGCAAGTTAAAAATGCACTGCAAGTTTTCCCTTTATAATTGATGTTTATTCCATTATTTAAATAAATATGGGCGGCTAGCTTTTCCCATTTACTTTATCCCACCACTTGAATATTTATCAGGAGCCTATCTATCTTCACACGCATCCCCACCCTTATATGCACCCACGTGCATCTGTAGCACCTTGCGTTGGCGAGCCTTCTTGTTGCGCTGAACTGGTAATAAGTAAGAGTGCCCCGCTAGGCAAATCTGGTCCCATATAGGGTGGCTTACCCACGCTGTCCTCTACGTTTGAAAATGTAACGATGCCTCCCATTGGCCCTCAAGCCGCGTTACCCAAGCATGTATGAAAATATTACGTTTCAGAACCTTGCGCTTCAGCGCCATCATGTAGCGTCATACCACTGCTAGGCACGGTCGTTATGAGTTCCAAGAATTCCCATTCAAATAGCTCTGTACAAAGTTACATGTTGAATGTTTTAACATTCAGTGAATTAAACTATTGCTATACAATTCTTATGTGTAGTTCCCCTTTCATATGCACAATGTATAATATGTATGATATATCCCCTTTCAAATGTGCAATGTATAATATGTATGATATATTCCCTTTCAGAGGCACGGATATCTTGGCATGGTTGTGATACAACAAGAATGTAGGCTTATACAGATTATAATTTTACTTCACTCCTTTTATTAATACTTGATACGATTTAAATAATACTTCACTAATATAGAGAGCTGTGAGATTCTTTATATTAATGAATTACACTTTTTAACATTAAACTTATTTTTTGTCTCACACGAATACATATTATATTTCTTGAGGATACCTTTTGCGTCTGGTTAGTAACGCTGTCTGCAGGCAACTGAATAGGTTTCATCCGTCTAAACTTGTAAATTTCTGCATTTCATGTCTCTGATTGGCTAATCCTACTCCAATAGAATACCTGCATTTAACTAAAGCTTCTTCTGGTTGTTGATTGGCTATTTTATAAACTGTCACTAAAATTACATTATCGTTACTCAAAGAATTACAAGTAGTACTGTTAAACTTTCTTACTCATTATTGACTCAAGGGTACCTCATTGTTACCTTATTGTTAGCAAAGTTTAACCTATTATTCTCACAGCTCCTACATTATTAAATTACGTAATACATTCACATAACATTACTACATATGGATACAATAATATAAGCATATTGTGACGTATGCAAAGATGATAGGATATACATCTCTGGTCACCGAGATTCGAGATGGCAGTTGGTCTGGGGTGGGGGTAAGTTAGGGGATAGCGTCTCTGACGCTACAGGAAGTGTCGTTTGGGACAAAGCAGTCAGTGGGTTGATCTCCGCATAGCAAGGACGTAGAACTGCCTTCTCCGTGCTAGACCGGCACGATGGCCTCGCTCGGCAGACATGTGGGCTACAATTGTAACAGCTAAGTATCTGTCTTTATCTAATTAAACTGTTAATCATCCATTTTCTTGCAGGGTTATTTATGGTAGTGTAGTGTCCTTTCCTTCCCTGAAGCCATGTAACGTTTTGGAATAGTAATTATTTTTGTGTTTAACTTAACTGCGTCCCCGTCGTAGCCTCGCCATGTGAAGATCTTATTAATTTACCGGTAACCTTTTGCAAGCGAGTGTCTCCCCATCATTTTCTGAGTATTATTTAGTAGAGGCTACGACAGTAGAGGCAATGACATTTACATACAATTTACAAATTGTTACATACACATATTGCTCTAAGGCGGGCTGTTATTGAATTTACATATTATATAATTAGACTGAAATCATTTAAGTGTTAAAAATACTGCCTCAAATACATTGCCAATTTTGTTCATTTATCTCACGGTACGCAGCATCTAGCAGAACAGGCATCTCAGACAGGACAAGGATGGTGGCGTCGTTGTGATTTCACTGCCAACATTCCAAGCAAAACTAGCGAAAGTGAATGTGTGCCGCCAACATCTGAAAGAGAAATAAGGCTCTACAAACAATAAACTAAGAGAAAATGCACCTAAGCACATAGCAGTTTTGCACTAGTGTGAGTTTACGGTATACCTAGTGCTTCTGTAAGAAGCGTTTAGACATGGAGGTGATTTTAGTCTGGTAGTTCACAATTAGCATAAAACTGTAACCCCCAAAAAACAATGGTTAATTTTAGATTTGAAACGAATAGTCGATACCAACGTCTACCCTGCACCTAAAAATAACACTTTTAATAGCGGTTTTAATGGGGTGCGGAAAAAAAGGTTTAATGTGTTGCACTCACACGACTTTCCCTACTCTTGTAGAAACTATTTTTACCTATCACTTATTTTCCATCTACTTCATGTTAATTGAGATAAACATTTGCGGAATTTTCTTGTAGGTGCAAGGAGAATATTGTAGGCTTTAAGCGATACTCAAATGTTTTAAAAGGTGGTCACATTTCTGACACGCCATCTTATTACTTACTGATTAAGTAATGGGGTAACACCAACAAACCTTACCCAGCTCTTTGTCTCATGCCCATTTGTGCATTGCCTCGCGACATTTCGTTGCCTACATTTCTTTTCCTGAAGTTGGTAATCCCCACTTACAACATGTTTGCCATCGCATAGTAGACGTATTTATTAAGAAAGGGCGTTAAACAGTACTTAAAGATAACATTGACGGATGTTGATACGTCTTTTTTTCTAAAAATAGCTTTTTACCCACCTCCGTGGTGTGGAGGTGGCGTGCTTTCCCCACATTCAAGAGGTCCCGAGTTGGAATCTCGGTTAGGTATGTGGGTGGGTTGGTAGGTTGGATTGGATTGACTACGGAGGGTAGTCCGGAGTGGATATTGCACCTATGCCCCAAGGGGAGACGTCCCCGGGAGGAAGGATCAGGCGAGAGGAGACACCGGGCGGCCGGGATCAGGAGCGACGGCATAGCAATGACAGGGTCCCAAAATATCCAGATAGAGACCTCCTGGCTGAGGAGACAGGCAGAGGAGAATCAGTGCCACTCAAACGGGTTCGGATACCCCGGCAGCCAACTGAAAGCCGAAGGGCGGAGTGAGTCACGCTGCACCGAAACACCGTCGGCGACACTTCCGACCCTGAAAAAGACCGACGGGATAAAAGATGAATGTAATGGAGGGAAGGAAATTCGGGGATGAAAGAAATCATCCCTGTATTCGCATAACGGCCCGGGAAAATCCCTTAAAAACATATGGGTCAGTGGGCGGTCGCCAGGGACATCCGGAATATGGGCCACAGACGTAACCGCCTCAGCCATCCCGCTCGTTGGAGTTTAGTTTACTTGGATAAGGTTTTTTTCTGGGACTTTTCCTTATCCTGAAAAGATGAACGTTGTGTATCTTCAAGCTGTATGGATTGCGGGCTCATTTGAGAATCACTTCACCTTTTCATTGTCCGATATGACCTCCTGGTTAAGGCAGTTTTAACTATTAAAAATAAACGTATCTTAACTTTCTCTGGTGCATCCCTTAAGTAAGTAGAGGATATATTGCATTCAATCCAAAAATTCCATGGAGTTTGCATTTTTAGAAAATTATGATGTGTTACACTCACATGACCTTCTCTACTCTTGTAAAAACTATTTTTTACAAACACTTATTCTCCACGCATGTTCCTGTGAATATCACTCGGTTTTCGCCCTTTGGGCCACAAATATCGAACCACACCTCTCTGCTCTTCACACGTGGACGACGGTAGCATGCGCACCATGCTTTTTGCGTAGTTCACGCTTCTCTCGCCAGAGATGAACATGAAACAAAATACTCTCTGTAGTGAAAACTTCAAACTATATCTGTGTGAAATTGCAACATTCCAGCTGCAATAGCAAGGCAGAAAAAAAATTATTGTGCGTTACTTTTCGATCCGCCCTCGTATTAAATATAGGCTATTCTAATCAAAACCATTATAGGCGTTTTTGAAAAATAAAAGCTTATTAAGGGAAGTTTGAGGTGGGGAGTTTTCTTCAAATTCAGATATTTGGTACTTATTTGTTTTTTTTTATTTATGGTGTTCACATATACACACACAAGGATCATTTTTTTAAGGGGGCTATAGATAAGAATTATTGAGTGTTTACAGTACCACCTCTATCTACTAGGTACGTGGTAGGGAAAGTAACGCACTTCTCACTTATACATATTGGTTGTGTAATTTCTGATGTTACACTGGGAATAATTTTCTCTGCTTGTATAGCTTTTCACACTGCCTTTTCTTCTTAGCAAGGCTTTATCTGCGAGGAAATAATTTTATACGAAGAGTGTGTGACATAACAGTTTGTAAATATGTCTAATGAAACACATTATCCGGACCGGTGAGGCAGACGTGTGCCGAATGACTTTGCTGCACTGCGTCATGAGAGCAGGTGCAATGAGAGGGAATATAAGGTCATTACCATGCACCATCGCTGTTCCGGTTTATATTGGCTCTCACAAACCAATCAATGCCACGGAAGTACATCCACATGCAAATATGGCCGACCATACGTTTCTTGTCGTTCCTAATTTTTGTTTCAGTGTTTCGTGCTCTGATGCAGTGATTTGTCACATCTACTGGTTCATCCCATCTGTTTGAGTGAGAAAATTAATTCACTTCTCAAAGCGATGGCATATTTACGTATACTCTGGTACCGTAAAGAACTGTTTTACCTTCTATGTCCCTTACCAATGATACTGTATTCCTCACAAAAGTTCGATTGCAAAATTTCACCGGAAATACGTGTTTTCAGGTTCTTGGATCCAAAAGAATCACTTTTAGCTGAAGGTCCACGCGCACGCGTGTGTTAACAGCACAACTCAAAAACCTAAAGTCCCTTAAACATTGAACTTGGTATTAAGTTCAGCATCCTCGAAGGATGCACACGAAAATGTTAAAAAGGACCCCCCAAAAATGGTTCTAACGATTTTGATTAAAATATAATATATTAAAGATATTTACATTATAAGTGAAAAGAATATCTTGAAATTCCAAAGAATAGCCCGTTAAACATCTTTATTCGGAATTAATTTTTAAATATTGGCAGGGGAGTCATTAAGGGGTCAGGGGGTCAATTGCCCCTTCTAAGTTATGTGAAATAATTAGCCTACTGGAATTAATTGTTCTTCCGCACAAGCCGGTGTTGGACAAGGTTGGAAAGATAGAATCAGACGAATGAAAAATTCAATGTCATAGCCGGGATTTGAACCAAGGATCTTCCAGTCCCCGTCCGGTTGCTCTAAACACTGGGCTACCATGCCATGCCGTCACGAAATTAAATTAAACTCTCCAACTGATTCGCATCTTTCCCGGTAAACCAAAAGGAGATCTGAAAATATATTGAGATGACATACCCCAATGGCGACTTACTGTGTTTCATAGTTTCAACCACTATTAGGTCAATTAATGGAAATAATTGTTCATCTACACAAGCCGTGTGTTGGACAGGGTTGAAAAAAATGTCATGCCGGCATGTTTCCATGGTGGCTCAGTGGTTAGAGCAACAGGACGGAGACAGGGAGATCCGTGGTTCAAATACCGCTATGCATTTTCAGCCATCTTATTCTACCTTTCCAATTAGGCTACTGGTCATTATTGCTCTACCAAAAGAAAACCTATGACAACTGTACTTTTATTGCAAACATATTTTCTTTTAGGCCAAATTTGTCGTTAAATTCACATGAAAATTCGAGAAACTTCAAGCCATCTTATCCTTCCCAAGCAAAAACTGAAATGACGCTCCTGATAGCTGGTAAATTGTAAGAGAGAGATAAGATCTTACTACACAAAAATGCAGACGTCGTGTATATATAATTTGAAGTCAACTATTTCCGAGATATTTCTTGTTATTACTTTGAATTTTCAATAGTTCCACCTTCCTCAAATGGAAACACGTTAATCCTTTCCTTCTCGTGGTCATGCAAAGAACATGGAAACTCAAAGCCTTAAAATAGCAACACGTTCTTCAAAAATGTGACTATCGCTTTATCCACTGTAAAGCACAAGAAATGTGTGAACTTGAATTTAAAGCTCATCTGGATACGTAAAATTATATAGAATAATAGGCTTCTACAGCAATAGGTTGTAGAAAAGTGATAAGAGAAGGCAGTATTTTTTAAAATTATAATGATTTTAGACAAATTATATAATAAAAATATAATAACAGCCCGCCTTAAAGCAATATGTATATGTAACAAAATATAAAAAGTGTATATTATAGTGATTGTATATGTTTATATTATTTTATACATGTAATAATGTTATCTGAATGTATTAAGTAATTTAATAATGTAGGAGCTGTGAGAATAATAGGTTAAAACTTGTTACCAATGAGGTAACAATGAGGTAACAATGAGGTAACCTTGAGGCAATACTGAGTAAGAAAGTGTAATAATGCTACTAGTCATTCTTGGAGCAACAATAATGCAATTTTTGTGAGAGTTTATAAAAATAGCCAATCAAAAACCAGAAAAAAACTTTAGTTAAATAAAAGTATTCTATTGGATTAGGAATAGAC
Source organism: Deroplatys truncata (assembly GCA_030765065.1). Classification (NCBI taxonomy): domain Eukaryota; kingdom Metazoa; phylum Arthropoda; class Insecta; order Mantodea; family Mantidae; genus Deroplatys; species Deroplatys truncata. The sequence goes on from CM060976.1 coordinate 267,319,926, forward strand.
AATCAGAGACTTGAAATACAGAAATTTACAATTTTAGGCGGTAGAAATCAAGTCAGTTGCTTGTAGACATTGCTCATACCTGGAAGCGTTGCTTGTAGAGAGTGTTGCTAACAGGAATCGAGACACGTCCTCGAGAAATTTAATACATATTCTTGTGAGACGAAAATAGTTTTACGTGTTAAAAAGTGCAAGTAATTAGTAAAAAAAAATTCACATCTCTCTCTATAGCAGTGAAGTGTTATTTAAATTGTGTCGAGCATTAATAAAAGGAGTGAAGTAAAATTATAATCTGTGTAAGCCTACATTCTTCAGTCGCACCACAACCCTGCAAAGAAATCCATGTCTGTAACAATAATACTGACGCAGCCGAGGCAAACATAAATATATAATATTTAAAGAAACAGTCAAATTACAAAGTTAATATTTTTAAACATTTTGGGGGCAAAGGCCACCGGAAAGTACATTTGGGGCGAAGGCTACTGGAAACCGAGTACTATACGTGCGGTTGCAAATACTTCAAGTTCGCCTCCCAACAGTTGAATTATAATACAACTCCTTCAATACAACCTACTTCAAATATACGCCCAAAGCGTGGTGCAAATAACATAAAGAGAAGGTCATATGAATGCAACACGTCAGATTTTTAGAAAAAGGTCCGTGTATGTGAACAGTATAACTCAAAGACAAAAAGTTGTTAAATACCAAACATGGTCTTTAGGTTCGGTATCTTCCAAAGATGCAATACAATGACTTTTAAGAAATTCTCATCCCCAACTACGATTTACATGGAACGCTCTTCAACATCTTTTTCGATTTTAATTAAAATAGGTTTGATATATTTGCACGACAAACGTAACGTACACCCTGAATTTTCTGTGAACAGCTTCTTCATTCTGAAGGAATTTTGTACAAATTGATATAAGTGGTTAACCATAAGAGATAACCAGAAGCATATCACATAAAAATACCTTCTGTGATACATTCATATGACTTTCTCTACCCATTCAACACTCTATTAACATCATGATAATTTACAGAAACAGCTACATTACACATTTCGTTATAGATACAAAGAGAACAGCGATAGTCAAATGTTTAACAACTGGACGCTATATGCTGGCCTTAAAATTCCATACTGTTTCCACGACATCGCGAGAAACAGCTGAATGTTGACAGAACTTTAAGAGAATGAGCAAGTATAGAACAATTCGAGCCTTAATAACGGATATCTCAGAAATGGCTTATGCCAAAAACAAGCTTCCTTGAAATAAGTTGTGTTTTAAAAAGATCTATATTTTTTGTGTGGTGCGTTTTCTTCTGTCGCTTAACATTTATCAATTATAAAATACTATACAAAATTCAAGATATATATTTTATTTTTCATGTAAATTCTTTTGGTACTTTAATCAAAATCCTTAGAGCCATTTTTTAGAAAATCAAAATGTGCGAAAAATGTTAAGTGTAGTTGGGGTGGAGCGATTTTCTTGAAAATCCTCGTTGAATCCTTGGAAGATACTGAACTTAAATACGAAATTTGATACTTGTTCCACTTTTCGTTTTAAACACACGCGGAGCTTTTTCTATAAGTGACTTTTTGGATGGAATGCAATACTTCCTCTACCTACTTACTATATACGTGGTAGCGAAAGTAAAACGTATAAGAATTTGTATGTTCAAACTAAACAAAGAATACCTCGGAAGTGGTTAACGCCACGTAAGTATTTATCTGTTCCATTTATCCTTATACAAACAAGATTTAGAATGAAGAGGATTGGCAAGCTATTCCCAGAAAATTCAAGATACGAGGGCACCATTTATATTTTGAGACTAATAATTACAACAAAGTAATTTCTGATTGAAAACTGCTTTATTGTTTTTCAAAATATTCTCCTTTATGATCAATTTTGCATCCGTTTATCAAAACATTTATTCCAATGTTCTTGAGACACCTCCAAAACATGGTTTTAGAAGGCATCAACGGCTTATTCTGCCAACGAAAATCGTTGTCCACGCAATTTATTCTTAATGTTCGGGAACAAAAAGAAGTAATTGGGTGCCAAATCAGGACTGTATGGCGGATGACCCATCAATTCGATTTTTTGAGCCTACAAATACTCTGTTAGACGAGATGTGTGTGCGCTCGCATTGTCTTGATGAAGAACGATCCTACGGTTCTTGTTGGTTTTCCTTACTTCATCGAAGACTTCCGGCAAACAAATGGTTGTGTGCCATTCGGCATTGACCGTTTTACGTTCCTCTAAAGGCACTGTTGCCACATGGCCAGTTTTGCTGAAAAAGCAGGCGACCATTTGCTTCGAAGTGCTTCGAGTGCGAACAACTTTTGTTGGATTTGCTTCATCTTGAAACACCCATACAGTCGACTGCTGTGTAGGTTCCGGCTCATACGCATAGATCCATGATTCGTCACCTGTTACAATCTTATATACGTCTTTTGATGCCATTGTATTTCTTGAGCATTTTTGTACACAATCGACACGAGCATCTTTTTGAGATTGCGTTAAATTATGTGGGATCCAACGAGAGCAAACCTTTCTCACGGCCAAATAATAATGCAATATTTTATATATACTGGTGGAACTAATACCTAGGGTTGCCTCCATCTCACAATATGTCGCATGACGATCTTTCATTATTAGATTTTGCACAGCATCAATGTTTTCTGGCACAACTGATTTTGGACCACCTTCACGAACTTCACCATTGAGCAAACGGCGGCCACGATTAAATTCGTTATACCAGCGTTTCACAGTGGCAAAAGGATGGAGCTTCGTCGCCAAATGTGAAAGTTAGTTGATCGATGCACTCTTGTCTTGCTAATCCACGACGAAAGTCGTAATAAATCATTTCACGAGTTAATTCCATGTTTTTGTTGACACACAATTTTCAAGTTAGTGTAAACAAAACAAATGACGCTCCATTGACAAAATGTTTGAAGTAGATTATGTTAAAAAATGTCAAACTTTCAATTGGAAACGTCAGATGGCACCTACAATATTCAGGCTTGCCAAGCTCAAAATATAATTTGTGCCCCTCGTATAGACACATTTTATTTTTAACATATAGTACTGGAATCAAAATACCTAGCGAGCGAGATGCTTTGCGCTGAAGTGTGCGGCTCGTACTCGGGAGGTCTCCCGGATTCGAATTCCGGCGACGGTCCGCTCTGACTACGGATTTTTCGTAGTTTCCCCGAGTCGGTAGGCGAATTTTTTAGTAGTTCCTCTTCTACCACGACTTTGTTGAACATATAACTTTCTCCATCATCATCGGTTTCAGGGTTGAAGGACCAGGCGACTGTTTTCCGCCTGTTGCGGCTGGACGGTGGAGGTTTTGCTTTCGAATGTCGTGCTGCTCACGTACGCGCTTCCGGATGTTCTTTAAGTAGACTCCTCTTCAGGGGAACCCCGAGCTGCGTCGGATGCGTTCCTGTAAACGTTACGAACCCTGCCTATGCTTGAGCACGTCATTTCCGAGTCGCATTAGAAACACAAAGGGCCACATGGCCTACGGGCGGTACTGAGACCGGGTTTCCGGACCCGTCCATAATATGTCCTATTTTATTTTCGCTACTACGTATAGTAAGTAGGGGAAGTATTGTACTCCACCCAAAAATTCGATACCGAGATTTCACAGGAAATATATGTTTTGAGACCCCCTGAATCCAAAATCCCCCACCCCAGGTTACCCTTTACATGGGACATTTTTCGAAAATGTATTTTTTTTCCAAAATGACTAACGATTTTGATTAAAATGCCATATGCTTAAGATATTTTCATGACAAATAAAATGTATATCTTGAATTTTCTGGGAATGTCTTCCAAAGTATTCTTCATTGTGAACGACTTTTGCATAACTGGTAATCCATAAGAGATAGACAAGCTTTTACTACACAAAAAAATGTAGATCGCGTTAAAATGCACACTGTATGTCATATACATTTTTGTTGTTGAGTGAACTTTTTCGAGATATTGCTTGTTATTCCCTTAAATTTTACAATACTTATTTTCTCAAATTTGAATTCGTTATTCATTCTTTTTTGTCTTGGATATGCAAAGAGTATTACTGTGTGGTAAAGAGAATGGTGCTGCACCTATCAACCAGCTATTAAGAGATATGTCTGTGCTTATATTGCCCTTGCAAATACAAAACAAGGGGAACATATTACGCTTAAGCGATAGTCAAATATTTTTAGAACTGGTCGCTATGTGTAAAATGTAATTCTCTTTGCATGTCAAAAGATCATTTCTGCAAATGTTTATCTCGATTAATATGAAATAGATGGAGAATAAGAGTTTGTAAAAATAGTTTGTACAAGAGTAGAGAATGTCATGTGAGTGTAACACATCAGATTTCTTTCTTTCTTTCTTTTTCTACCAAGTACATAAGTAGAAAGGATATTCATCCCACCAAAAAATTTGATACCAGATTTCACCGTAAATGGACGCGTTAAAGCCCTTGAATAAAAAAAATTACAATTTTTTAGAAAAATTGTCCGTCCGTTGGTCCGTGTGTGCGTGTTCAACAGCATAACTCAAAGACAAAAAGTCGGATAATACAAAACTTGGTATTTAGGTTCAATATCTTCCGAGGATGCAACACGAAGATTTTCAAGGAAATCCCCCCACTTCAAAATACACCTTACATAAATATTTGGATATATTATTTACCTTTAAAAATGTATGTAACGATTTCGATTGTAATAGCATATATTAGACATTTACATGACAAATAAAATATATATTTCTCATTTGCTGGGAATAGCGTGTGAGGCCCTGTTCATTCGGAAGGAATTTTATATTAACTTATACAATGGTAAACGTTAAGCGATAGACGAAATCTTACTACATAAAAAAATGTAGATCTCTTACAACACACAATTTACTTCCCATAAGATTTTTTGTTGCAACCACAACTTCCGAGATAACGTTATTATTGGTTGGATTTGTTTCATACTTTGTCATTTTTTGAGGTCCCGCAATTTTCAGTTGCTTCTCGCGTCATGGAAACAGTATGGAATTTTAAGGCTAGCATATAGCGTCCAGTTGTTAAACATTTGACTATCGCTGTTCTCTTTGTATCTTAACGAAATGTGTAATGTAGGTGTTTCTGCAAAGGTTTTTTGGATCAAAATGTGGTAGTTAGAAGTATAAGGTTTAATAAGGATAGTTTGTACAACCACAAATATACGATAGAGGGTATTGAAACTTATGTGAACCTTATCAGAATTATTTTGAATTATAATTGTTAGTCTTTTTTTTAGAAAATAAAGTAATGTTGGAAAGGCAGAATCAGACGGCTGAGAAAATTCAATACCATAGCCGGGACTTGAACCACGGATCTTCTCCCGATTTCGTATGATTCGCAATTTTCCCGGTAAACCTGAGCAGATCTTAAATTTTGTTGAGATGACATACCCCAATGGCGACCTACACGTACCGGTATGTTGCCATGGTAGCTCAGTGATTAGAGCACCCGGACGGATACCCGGAGGTCCGTGGTTCAAATCCCGGCTATGGCATTGCATTTTTTCAGTCGTCTGAATCTACCTTTCCAACTTTTCGCAACACACGGCTTTGTGTGGAAGAACAATTAATTCCAAAATAAAGTAAGTTGGATAATGTGGAGTAGGTGGATTTTTTAAAAGCTATCTATAATACCTACCCTTGTTCATATATACACTCAAAGAAATTATTGAGGCAGTATTTTTAACACTAAAGTGATTTCAGTCTAATTATATAATATATAAATTCAGTAAAGCAATATGAGTATGTAACAATATATAAAAAATGTATATAACAGTCATTGTATATATTTGTATTATTGTATAATGTGTAATAATGTTATGTGAATGTATTGCGTAATTTAATAATGTAGGAGCTGTGAGAATAACAGGTTAACAGTTGGTAACAATGAGGTAACCTTGAGGCAACAATGAGTTTGAGAGTTTAATAATGTTACTTGTGATTCTTGGAGGCAATAATGTAATTTTAGTGACAGTTTATAAAAATAGCCAATCAACAACCAGAAAAAGCTTTAGTTCAATGAAGGTATTCTATTGGAGTAGGAATAGCCAATCAGAGACTTGAAATACAGAAATTTACAAGTTTAGGCGGTTGAAATCAATTCAGTTGCCTGCAGACAGTGTTTGTAACCAGATGCGAGATGCGTCCTCGAGAGATTTAATACGTATTCGTGTGAGACGAAAAATAGTTTACGTGTTTAAAAAGTGCAAGTATTTAATAAAAGTATCTCGCAGCTCTCTGTATCAGTGAAGTGTTATTTAAATCGTGTCAAACATTAATAAAAAGAGTGAAGTAAAATTATAATCTGTGTAAGCCTACATTCTTAGTCGCACCACAACCCTGCCAAGACATCCATGTCTCTAAAAAAATAAATACTGACGCAGCCGAGGCAAACATAAATATTAAATATTTAATGAAACAGTTAATATTTTTTTAAACTTAGGGCGAAGGCTACCGGAAAGGGGGTACGATAAGTGTGGTTGCAACTACTTCAAGTTCGGCTACCCAAAAGTCGGAATATAATACAGCCCCTTCAATAAAACCTACTTCAAATTGACGCCCAAAGCGTGATGCAAATAATGTAAAGATACTATCTACTTCAGTATTTCGGGTGAAACGTTGCTATCGGGTAGTTGTTTCGAATACGCTCCTTCCTCTACCTAGTATAGGTATATGGTAGTGAAAGTAACGAAGACAGTCTAGTTTATATCAAACGATTATTAAATTCGTTTATAATCCTGGTGTTACCATTATGAGTCCCCCATTCCTGGGTTCAATCTCACGAAAGAAAGCAGCGTTGGACAGAAAACTACATTACGTTTTACTTTATGACTCATTTACTCTCGTTTATTATAGTTGCCATTCATAGTAGTACGTGTGCCATTATCTATTGCTTTCCTTGTCTGACTTAAGCTGATTTGTGAGCTTTTTACAGCGTCTCTCTCGATTTTTTATTTCTCCTGCGGCGCTAAGAGGATTATTTTATTGTTTTCTTTTCCAATCCGCTGCAATCTTGATTGAAAGTGGCACTAAATGATAAAATGGGAGAGGAGTTAATAAAAGGCATTACAATAGACATGCAAATGGCTTCTTTCTTAATAAAATTTGCCGTTTCGTAAGATGCGGTGAAAGTATTTTCTCTCGTTACACTCTACTACAAATTATGCTTCAAAATACGTCACATGGTAACAAAATAATTAGAAAAACATTGTGTGATACGTTCACACTACTGCGTGGTATTTTTACTTTCTCTACTACGTATAGTAATTAGGGGAAGTATTGTATTCCACCCAAAAATTCGATATCGAGATTTCACCGGAAATAACTTTATATGCGGCATCCTGAATCCAAATAAAGAACTTTTTTAAACATTTGCGTGTGCACCTTGAACAGTATAACTTGAAAACGAAAAGTTGGATAAGTACCAAACTCGGTATTTAGATTAAATATTTTTTAAGGATGCGACAACAAGGTTTTCAACAAAACGCCCCGACTGTAAAAAAAACTCTAAATGGAACATTTTTTTTAAATTTTTTACTTTCCAAAACGTGGCTCTGAAGATTTAGAGTAGACTAGCATATATTAAACATATTTACATGACAAATAAAATGTTTATCTCAAAATTTCGGGAAATAACCTGTGAAGTCCTCTTCATTTGGAGAGAATTTAGTATAACTGGTAAACGTTAAGTGATAGACAAAAACGTACTATACAAAGCTCTGGTGTGTGGCACTAAGGTGACTTTCTCTAACCTTATACAAACTATTTTTACAAACGCTTACTCCACATCTACTTCATGTTAATCGAGATAAACATTTGCAGAAACTATCTTATTGCTAATTTTTTTGTAGGTGCAAGGGGAATACGGTAGACTTTAAGTGATAGTCGAATGTTTTAAGCGGTCTTTGCATGTCCAGGACATAAAAAAATCTGATGTGTTAACCTCACATGACTTTTTCTGCTCTTGTACAAACTATTTTTATAAACGCTTCTTTCCCATATGCTTCATGATGATCGAGATGTTAATCTTATTGCTAATTTTCTTGTAGGTGCAAGGGGAATTGGTAGGCTTTAAGCGATAGTCAAATGTTTAAGAGCTGCTTGCTATGTGGCGTATTCCATTCTATTTGTACTACCAGGAAAAAAATGAATAACGAATTTGAGAATAAGTATAAGTATTGGAAAATTTAAGGGAATAACAAGCAATATCTCGAAAATGGTTCAAATGTATATGACATAAATTGTGTATTTTAACGCGATCTTCAGTTTTTGTGTAGTAAAAGTTTGTCTATCTCTTATGGTTTGCCAGTTATGCAAAAGTCGTTCACAATGAGGAATACTTTTGGAGACATTCCCAGAAAATTCGAGATATTTTATTTGTCATGAAAGTATCTTAAATATATGATATTTTAATCAAAATCGTTAGTGCCATTTCTGAGAAAATTAAAATTTTCGAAAAATGTTCCATGTAAAGGATAATCTGGGGTGGGGGGATTTCCTTGAAAACCTTCGTGTCGCATCTCTGGAAGATACTGAACCTAAATACCAAGATCGCGTTAAAATACACGATTTATTTTATATACATTTTTTGTTGAGTGACCATTTTCGAGATACTGCTTGTTATTCCGTTAAATTTTCCTATACTTTTTCTCAAATAGGAATTCGTTATTCATTTTTTTATGTCTTGGACATACAAAGAGAATGGAATACTCTACATAGCAACCAGCTCTTAAAATATTTGACTATCGCTTAAAGCCTAGAAATTCTCCTTGCATCTACAAGAGTAGAAAAAGTTATGTGAGTGTAACAGATCAGACTTTTTGTGTAGTAAGACTTTATCGCTTTCGGTTTACAAGCTATAACTCATTAATTCCGATTGAAGAAGATTTCATGTTTGCAGAAAGCTCAAGATAAAAATTCTATTTGTACGCGTACACAATTTATACATATCGTATTTGCATCAAAATCTGATGTAAGGGGTGTTTTGGAGAGGGGTGACTTTGTTGAAAATATTCTACTCCATCCTTGGAATATGTTGAAATGAAATATCAGCTCACCCACACCCTCAAAACATGAATTTCTGGCTGAATCTTGGTATACAAGTTTTGAATGGAATGCAATACTTCTGCAGGTAGTAAGAACGCGCGTGCTGAATGAAGGCGGAAAGTGGAATAATGAGCCCGACTTGGTTTGTGTGCTTCTCTCCGTCTCCATATGTCGCTAAACGCTGCGACAGGAGCGCCTTGTCTATTGTGTGAGTAGTGGTTGTTTGTTGAGTGTAGCAAATTGAATTTAACTACTAGGCAGCTGCGTGGCGAGCCTATTGATTGTTCCCGCATCGTGCGACAACTGCACAAGTGCAAAAACAGCATTTCACTACACGAAACTATTACAAGTGGTGCATAGTTTCAGGCAGTATTTTTAACACTTAAATGATTTCAGCCAAATTATATAATATAAAACCAAATAACAGGCCACCTTAAAGCAATATGTCTATGTAATAATATATAAAAAGTGTATGTTATAGTCATTGTATATCTTTGTATTATTGTATACATGTGTAATAATGTTATATGAATGTATTACGTAATTTAATAATGTAGGAACTGTGAGAATAATAGGTTAAGGTTGCTAACAATGAGGTAGCCTTGAGGCAATAATGAATTAGAAATTTTAACGATACTATTTGTGATTCTTGGAAGTAAAATGTAATTAAGTGGCGGTTTATAAAATAGGCAATCAACAACCAGAAAAAGCTTTAGTTAAATGAAGCTATTCTATTGGACTAGGATTAGCCAATCAGAAACTAAAATACAGAAATTTAAAAATTTAGACGGTAGAAATCAAGTCAGTTGCTTGTAGATAGTGCTCATAACTGGACGCGTTGCTAGCAGACAGTGTTCCTAACTGGACGCGAGATGTGTCCTCGAGAAATTTAATACGTGTTCGTGCGAGACGAAAATAGTTTATGTGTTTAAAAAGTGCAAGGATTTAATAAAATAATCTTACAGCTCTCTATATCAGTGAAGTGTTATTTAAATCGTGTCAAGAATTAATAAAAAAAGGAGTGAATTAAAAATTATAATCTGTGTAAGCCTACATTCTTCAGCCGTACCACGCCTTGCAAAGATATCCATGTCTCTAACAATAAAACTGACGCAGCCAAGGCAAACATAAATATTTAATATTTAAAGAAACAGTCAAATTACAAAGCTAATATTTTAAATTTGAGGCAAAGGCTACCGGGTACCATACGTGCGTTTGCAAATACTTCAATTTTGGCTCCCCAACAGTTGAACTACAATACAACTCCTACTTCAAATTGGCTCCCAAAGCGTGGGGCAAACAACAACGTAAAAATAACAATACAACAAAATAACAACTTCAAGTTTGCTGATAGAAGGTAAAATACATGCCTCCACTATTCTTCCCTGTCTTACGTTTTTCTTTCATATCCGCATAAGAGTAGTATGTCTCAATAGTGTACGTAACGTACTCTATTCGACGATAGCCCTATTACCTCCTCAACCAAGTACCTAGTAGATACAATTCGATATCGATATTTCACCGAAAATACATGTTTTGAGGCCACCTGGATCTAAATAAAGCATTTTTAGAAAAATGTCCATCCGTCTGTGTCTGTAAACAGCATAAGTCAGAAACGAAATATTGAATGAATACCGAACATGGCATTTAAGTTCAATATCTTAAACAATGCGAACATGCCAGGTTTTCAAGATAATACCCACAGCAAATACCCTTTACACGGAACATTTTTCAATGTTTTTTAATTTCCTAAACAATGGCTATAACGATTTTGATTAAAATACCATATCTTAAGAATCGAATATATATCTTGAATTTTTGGAAATAGCCTGTGAAGTGCTTTTCATTCGGAAGGAGTTTTGTAAAATCTTCTATAACTAGTTAAGCGATGGACGAATTCGTACTACACAAAAAATTGACTTAAAATAACTTTTATATTCCACCAACCGTTTCCAAGATATTCGAATTGGTCAATACATAGCCATTCTTTTCAAGTCCTGTTGATTTTCAGTTGTTTCTCGCGATGTCATGGAAACAGTATGGAATTTTAAGGCCAGCATATAGCGTCCAGTTGTTAAACATTTGACTATCGCTGTTCTCTTTGTATCTATAACGAAATGTGTAATGCATCTATTTCCGGAAAGGTTTACTCAATTAAAAATGAAGCAAATAGAGAGGGGGAAAAAGGATTTCTTAAGAATAAGTTGTATATTCCACAATAGAGGGTAGAGAAAGTCATGTGAGTGTATCACAACCGAGTTTTTACTTTACGTATACCAGGTAGGATAAGTATTGTATTTGACCCAAAATTTCGATCGAGAGTTCACCAAGAATACGTTCTTGAGTAACCCTGAACCGTCAAAAAACATTTTTAGAAAATGGTCAGTATGTTGTATCTAAGCAATATCCTCCAAAGATGCAATACCAAGATTCTCAAGAAAATCCCCCACCCCATCTACCATTATTATTTCTACATTTTTCGATTTTTTTTATTTTCAAAGCAATGGTTCTAATGATTTTGAATAAAATAACGTATACTAAAGATACATATATCTGAAATAAAATGTGTGTATTGTAGTAGATAGTATATTTACGTTATTTGCCCCACGTTTTGGAAGACAATTTGAAGCAGGTGGTTGTATTTTATTTCGACTGTTAGGGAGCCGAACTTGAAGTAGTTGCAACCGCAGGTATGGTACCCGCTTTCCGGTAGCCTTCGCCCTATGTTTAAAAAAAAATATTAACTTTGTAATTTAATTGTTTCTTTAAATGTTTAATATTTATGTTTGCCTAGATTGTGTCAGTATTTATTTTAGAGACATGGATGTCTTAGCAGGGTTGTGTTGCGATTAAGAATGTAGGCTTACACAGATTATAATTTTTCTTCACTCCTTTTATTAATGCTTGACGCGATTTAAATAACGCTTCACTGATATGGAGAGAGAGCGATGAGATTTTTTTGTTAATTACTTGTACTTTTTAACACGTAAACTATTTTCGTCTCACACGAATACGTATTAAATCTCTCGAGGACGTATCTCGCATCCAGTTACAAACACTGTCTGCAGGCAACGCGTCTAGTTCTGTATTTCAAGTCTGTGATTGACTATTCCTAATCCAATAGAATACCTTCATTTAACTAAAGCTTTTTATGGTTGTTGATTGACTATTTTTATTAAACTCTCAAACTCATTATTGCCTCAAGGTTACCTCATTGTTACCTCATTGTTAGCAACTTTTACCCCATTATTCTCACAGCTCCTACATTATTATATTACGTAATACATTCACATAACATTACTGAACATGTATACAATAATATAAGCATATACAATGACTGTAATATACACTTTTTATATATTATTACATACACATATTGCTTTAAGGTGGGCTGTTATTGAAGTTATATATTATATAATCGGACTGAAATCATTTTAGTGTTAAAAACACTGCCTCAATATTCAATTTTTTGGGATTATGCCCTGAAATGCTCTTCATTCGGAATGAATATCATGAAATCTCGTATAAATGGAGAACGTTTAATGATGGACGAAAACATACCACACCAAAAATATTTTTAAAACATACAATGTATTTCAAATAACTTGTTTATATGGCGCCAGCCATTTCTGTGATATCCGTTATTAATGCTTTGAATTAATCAATCCTTAGCCATTCTTTTAAAAGTCTTTGCGATTTTCAGTTGTTTCTCGCGACGTCATGGAAACAGTATGGAATTTTGAGGTCAGCATATAGCGTCCAGTTGTTAAACATTTGACTATCGCTATTCTCTTTGTATCTATAACGAAATGTGTAATGCAGCTTTTTCTACAAATGTATACCCACTAATAAGCAATAGAGGATAGAGAAAGCCATGACATAGCGAACAGCTATTACAGGATTTTAGTATTGCCTAAGCCTACTGCATCCCCCTATTCCTATTACACCTACAAGCAAATATACAGAGTAATTTATGAAGAACTGACACACTTATTTCTTTAATTGTTTCAAAACGAGCTATGCTAGCGACAATTTATTATACCTGAATGCAAGGGAATTTTGGGAGATTATTTACTTCAATAGCAAATGTTGAAAGGTCCTCCATCCTGCAAAAGGCACAACTCAACACGTCGTTCCATGTTACTGGCCACTCGTTGGAGGACTCTGTTGTCAATAGCTTGAATCTCCTGTGTAATGTTGTGCTTCAGATCGTCCAATGTCTGGGGACGTGTGGCATAAACCCTGTATTTTAAGTAACCCTATAGAAAGAAGTCCGGCGATGTCAAATCCAGAGATCTCGGTGGCCACAGGTTCTTGGAAATTATCCGGTCGTCAAAGAAACTTGCAATTAGTGCCACGGTTTGATTTGATGTATGACATGTAGCGCCGTCCTGCTAAAATATCCTTGACTCAGCTCTGCATCTCTAGTTGCTCAGCAAACTCCTTGAAAATCCGTAAGTACTCTGCAGTGTTCACATTGTTTAAAAAAATAAATTGGTCCCACTACTCTCTGTGCGGATATTGCGCACCAAACTCCGATTTGAACCGGGTGCATAGGTGCTTCATAAGTAACATGTTGATTTTCGCTGGTCCAATAGCGTGAGTTATTTGAGTTCACATAGCCGGATAAACGGAACCATGCTTCATCTGTGAACCATGAGATGGACAATATGACAGGATTTTGCACAATAAACGCCTGAAACCAACGACAATAATTCAGTCGTCTATCCTTATCTGGTTCCTGTAACTGATGGACAACCGTAATCCTATACGGCTTTAGGCCTGCACTTTTCACAGCTCTCTGACACATTGAGTAGCTGTACCCTGTCTCCTGCGATAAACGTCTTAGTGATTTTTTGTTTGACTGATCCAGTCGTGCTCTTACGTCAACAACCGTGGGAAGCCTAGATGAACGAGTTTTGCGTTTTTCACTCACCAGAGATCCAGTTTTTTTTCCAATTTGTTTACCAGTCCCAGTATTTTGTTTCTTTGGGGAGGGGTTCCGAACACCAACTTCTCTCTGGTGTGCCCTTTGAGTAGCTGTAATCCAGTATTGCTTTACAAGGAAGAGTCGTTCATTTGATGTATACTCCATTTTCACGTTGACTAGAACAAAATCTCAAAAACAGTTGCCGACCATAAAACTAACAATTACGAATAAAACATGAACATCAGCGCATCTAGTGACAGGCAATCGAAACTCAGAACATTCTGCTTAGTTTGGTGCTAAAAATGGGGCATTGGGTGAATTTCGAACAGAATAATTAAAGAAATAAGTGCGTCCGTAGATCACAAATCACCCTGTATAATAAAACCATCTCTATAAATATTTACCCGATTAACTTTAAGTGGATAGAAGAATAAGGTTTTTGCAATTATTGTCTGTAGAAGAGTGGGTAGAGAAATTCATGTGAATGTAACACATTTTTTTTGTTAATAAATCAAAATAACTTCTTTAAATAGAGCTTATGTTTCTTATTTGTGATTGTTTCATTTATTACCGTCTTATTTTAAATAATATACTTATAATCCGTTTCAGTAATAATCTAATAAAGCAGTTTGTTACATAAGAGAATTTACTTTTTTTTTTGTCGTTTCTAAAACAAAAACTCTGAAAACTGATATCTGAGATTATATTGAATTAAACAGCTCACAAGGATGTAACCCATTCGAGAAGGCTTCATGTAGACCAGAATAGCCTGTCCCTTGAAGACTGCCACACACACGTCTGTTCTTGAAAGGCTCGTGCCTTCTGAAGAAGACAAACAGACACAAAGAGATATTATTTGAGCCCCTGGCGACTTCGCAAGGAGCATATGTGGATGGAACGAAGACATTATGTTCAGAAAAATGACGTGAGTGGCCGAATGTCATTAGCAGCGAGAAGAAGTGGAAATTGACGGTGATTTCTCTAGAGAGCGGATTACACGAACCAATTAACAAATTACTCGGCTTGCCAAGCCTGTGGATGTGTGACGCTGCCAGATCTCTCCCCCTCTCTGTTCTTTGTAAGTAGAACTTGGGTGGCAGAAACAGGATTGCCAACTCACTTCCACCCTCAGATGGTGGCAAGGTTTCCCTCAAACAGTTTTTGAAACCTCGACCAACCTGACACTATCGTTTACTAGTGGGTATACAAGCTACTCTTACTAAAGCTTATTTCCCTATCTACTCATTTTTATCCAAATAAACCTTTACAGAAACAGCCACATTACACATTTCGTTATAGATACAAAGAGAACAGCGATAGTCAAATGTTTAACAACTGGACGCTATATGCTGGCCTTAAAATTCCATACTGTTTCCATGACATCGCGAGAAACAACTGTAAATTGCTAGAATTTTAAAATAATGACAAAATATTGAACAATTAATAATGGATATCTAATTAAAATAAATTATTTGTTTTAAAGAGGTCTACATTTTTGTGCAGTACGTTTTCGTCTACCACTTAACGTTTATGCAAATTCTCTTTAGAATGAAGAGGACTACACAGGCTATTCTCAAAAATATCAAGATATACGTTTTATTTGTTATACAAATATCTAAAGTATATATTATTTTAATCAAAATCGTTGCATCGAGTTTTGGGAAAATAAATTATTTTGAAAATGATGTCATAAAAGATGTAGTTGGGGTGAGGGGATTTTCTTATCAAATCTTTGGAAAATCCTGAATGTTTTTGGGTCATGCTTTTCACACACACACACACACACACACACACACACACACACACACACACACACTAACCACTTTGTTCTGAAAACATATTTTATTTGAAACCTTCACTTTGAATTTTTGGGTGGAATACAATACTTTTTCTACTTACCATAGGTAAAAGTAAAGGAGATGCGTATCATAGAGGGGGGCCCCCGGAACCGATGTAGAGCACCACAAGTAGACCGTACCGGCCCTTTTTGGTTCCAACGTACCCCTGGGAGGGAGGGATAAGAGGAGAGATCCGAAGGGCGACCAGAACCGGTTGGCGATGGGCGCAAGCATGGATGGGGTCCCTGATAGGACGCCAGGGAAGAAAATTTTCAGAGCGCAGACCACCGTCCAACAGCAACCCGCCGAACACCTTCGTCTGGTCCGACAGCCTTCAAACGGATGACAAGGAAGATGATAGGTACAGGAAATGAGGGGAAGGTGGTGTAGGATTATTGGATTGGATTAGCTGGTACGGGTGCAAGTTGAGTGCTATTTGGTGTGGTCTTGTTGGGTTGCTGGGTTCGTTGTGGGTGCGGGGGCGTATGTTTTGGTTGTAGGTTCTTAGCCCCTCATAGTTCGTTCCCGTTTCAGTGATGATGGGAGGTTGGACCGGGGAAGGATTCATAACTCAGGTATACAAGCAAAGAAGACGCAGCTAGTCAGTAGACAACCTTCGGTTGCTGGTCACTTTATTCTTGCGAAAACACACTCTCCCTCTGTCCCGCACACAAGACACAAGCCAATCGCTACAGTTATGATAATTAAGTCGCTGTCACCTATGCTGTCCGATGATGAGTTGTCGTTCCTCGCTATATCACGCTAATTTCTATGATTATCACTTATTCTCTTGCACGACGCTATACGTGAACTTTTTTAATGTAGACTTACTTATTTTGCCGACCACTACGTCGGAAATGCAACACTTAGCGTTTTAACATGATTCCGGTCGGAACGATAGTGTCCCTTCACCTGCGCGGCTCCTACCTCGTTCTGTCTAGGATCTTTTCCTATTTCACGCCCATTTTCTAGGCGACCTGTTTTAGTCCCTAACCACGTACTTATCACGTCGGTTATTTGCTGCTTTCTTTTCTACGCTTAATTCTTATTGGCGGTTCTCCTACCCAGACTAGTGGGAATATTTTATGGCCTGTCGCTCATTTCTAGCGTTGATTTGTGCGCTTCGGTGAATTTGGAGACCGATTAAGCACCTACGTCTTGGTACCTCTAAGTCGCGTTGGAATGTTCTGTCTTTGTTCAGAACGTCACATGTTCCGCAGAATTCTTAAAAGGCAGAACACCTTTCCGGTGTGTCCCGTTATAGCCTCCAGCTCTGTTAACAGCTACATGCTCCGGTCTACCCTTCCGCAAACTTTAGCTCTTTTGAAATTTCATTCCTTATGCTACAAGTATGACTAATTTTATGTGTATTTACTCTATTTATTTATTATGCCTTTATATAGATAATTACAGGCGCGTGTTTCTGCAACAAAGGAGAGTCTGGTAGAAGATGAACCACCCCAGCCTTCTCCTGGCGACCCGGTGAAACTCCGAAAAACCAAAGGGCAGTGTGGTCGATCGCTGGAGATCGATCCAGGGACCTCCCAAATGCGAGCCACAGACATAACTGCCTAAGTCCTTACTATATATACGATAGTTGAAAAAGTGAAACACACATTAACATTATGATTAGCTTTGGGCTTTCATTCCTACCTTCTCTACAGAGTATCTAAAGTGGAGGACGCATTACATTTGATATCGAGAATCGCCGAAAATATAGGTTTTGAGACTTCCTGAATAACACAAAAACAGTACTTTCAGAAACAGTTCCACGTGTGTCTGTGTGTCTGTGTGTCTAGGTGTGTCTGTGTGTGTGTTTGTGTGTGTGTCTGTGTGTGTGTCTGTGTGTCTGTGTGTGTGTCTGTGTGTCTGTGTGTGTCTGTGTGTGTCTTTCTGTGTGTCTGTGTGTCAGTGTGTGTCAGTGAGTCTGTGTGTGTCTGTGTGTCTGTGTGTGTGTCTGTCTGTGTGTCTGTGTGTCTGTGTATCTGTGTGCGTGTCTGTGTGTCTGTGTGTGTCTGTCTGTGTGTCTGTGTGTGTCTGTGTGTGTTTCTGTGTGTGTGTCTGGGTGTGTGTGTGTGTGTGTGTGTGTCTGTGAACAGCATAACTCAGAAACGAACAGTCGGATAAACACAAAACTTGGTATTTAGGTTCAGTATCTTCCAGAGATGCGACACGAAGGTTTTCAAGAAAATCCCCCCATTCCCTTTACATGGAAATTTTTCGAAAATTTTAATTTTCTCAAAAATGGCTCTAACAATTTTGATTAAAATATCATATGTTTAAGATATTTTTATGACAAATAAAGTGTATATCTCGAATTTTCTGGAAATGTCTCCAAAAGTATTCTTCATTGTGAACGACTTTTGCATAACTAGTAAACCATAAGAGATAGACAAAATTTTACTACACAAAAATAGTAGATCGCGTTAAAATACACAATTTATGTCATATACATTTTTTTTGTTGAGTGAACCATTTTCGAGATATTGCTTGTTATTCCCTTAAATTTTTCAATACTTTTTCTCAAATGGGAATACGTTATTCATTTTTTTTGTCTTGGATATGCAAAGAGTATTAATCTGTGGCAAAGGGAATGGTGCTGCACCTAGCAACCAGCTATTAAGAGATATCTATGTGCTTAAAGGCTACTGTTTTTCTATATTGCCCTTGTAAATATATATTCCCCATACATCTACAAGAAAATTAGCAATAAGATACACTCTCCAAATGTTTATCTCGTTTAACATGAAGTAGATGGAGAATAAGCGTTTGTAAAAATACTTTGTACAAGAGTAGAGAAAGTCATGTGAGTGTAACACATCAGATTTCTTATTCATTACTGTCGCTTTAACGTTAAAGTCATAACGCGACTACAATAAATTTTAAAAATTATAATATTTTGAAACACTAGTCTGCATTTTCAAATTTTTTGTCAGTTGATTTCTTAAAAGTGGGTGTTCTTGAATAAACTTTTTATGCTGATTCCAGAAATAACTTCCGGTTTTACTTTCTCTACTACGTATAGTAAGTAGGGGAAGTAATGTATTCCACCCAAAAATTCGATACCGAGATTTCACCAGAAGTACATGTTTTGAGACCCCCTGAATCCAAAAAAAGCATTTTTGGAAACATGTCCGTGTGTGTGTGTCTGTGAACAGCATAACTCAGAAACGTCGGATAAACTCCAAACTTGGAATTTAGGTTCAGTATCTTCCAGAGATGCGACACCAAGGTTTTCAAGAAAATCCCCCCACCCCAGATTACCCTTTACATGGAACATTTTTCGAAAATTTTATTTTTCTCAAAAATGGCTCTAAAATTTTAATTAAAGTATCATATGTTTAAGATATCTTCATGACGAATGAAATGTGTATCTCGAATTTTCTGGGAATGTCTCCAAAAGTATTCTTCATTGTGAACGACTTTTGCATAACTGGTAAACCATAAGAGATAGACAAAATTTTACTACACAAAAATGTAGGTTACGTTAATATACACAATTTATGTCATGTACATTTTTTGTTGTTGGGTAAACCATTTTCATGTGTCAAAAAATGCTTTTTTTTGGATTCAGGGAGTCTGAAAGCATATATTTCTGGTGAAAAATCGGTATCGAATTTTTTGGGTGGAATACAATACTTCCGCTGCTTACTTTACGTAGTAGAGAAAGTAAAAACACAAAATCACGCTCCCTGTCTGTTAGTTCTCCAAAAGAAAGAGGGGGGGTGAAATTGTATTAACGTATTTATGGGTGTCAAATGTTGATTCGAAAAAAATGGCCCTCTTAATGTATTTAGATGTTTATCTATTTCCTTGCGGAAGTCTCTGGTGTTAACAATATCTTTAGTTGCAGATTTTATAACTCTCTGAGCACTATTTATTTACTATAATATGGCTTTCCATTCAGCTTTCAACAATCCAAGGCCTCTATACTAGTTAATATCATTGCGTCTAGAATATCTGTTGGAAGAGCTAAGATTTGTTTTAAGTCGATCTTAATCACTTTATCAGATTCTTACAAAAGAACAACAAAAATAAAATTATGCAAAAAAAAAAAATCTGATGTGTTACACTCACATGACTTTCTCTAATCTTGTACATACTATTTTTACAAACGCCTATTTTCCATATGCTTCATGTCGAGATGTCAATCTTATTGCTAATTTTCTTGTAGGTGCAAGGGGAATATGGTAGGCTTTAAGCGATAGTCAAATCTTTTAAGAGCTGGTTGCTATGTGGAGCATTCCATTCTCTTTGTATGTCAAGGACCTAAAAAAACGAATAACGAATTCCCATTTGAGGAAAAGCATAAGTATTGGAAAATTCAAACAGATAACAAATAATATCTCGGAAACGGTTCACTGTAAATAAAAAGCTTATATGGCATAAATTTTTGTGTGTTTTAACGAGGCCTGTAGTTTTATATAGGAAAAAACTTTGTCTATCTCTACGGTTTACCGGTTATGAAAAAGTCATGCAAAATGAAGAGAGCTTTTGGGGACCTTCCCAAAAAATTCAAGATATACATTTTGTCATGAAAATATTTTAAATATATGACATTATAATTAAAAATCGTTAAAGCCCGTCGTCCTCCGTGGTGTAGTGGTTACCATGCTAGCATCTAGTTCCCGAGGTAGCGTGTTAAAACGTGGCGGAGGGCGTAAAAATCTTTAGCATGGCTTCCTTAGAAAGGGAAGTATGGCTGGTGGTCCCGTGTCGTAGATTTACGGCACGTAAAAGAACCTCAAACCTGATAAAGAGGCCTCTGAGCAAAATTACCAGTCTTTCACGCCCAATATAGAATGGGACGCTAAGGACCACAGAAAATAAAGTGCGTCCATTAATAAAACTCAATTTAATTTAATTTCGTTAGAGCCGTTTTTAAGAAAAGTTTGGTATTTACCCAACTTTTGGATTTTGAGTTATTCATTTCAAAGACACTAGGCAACACATGGAGTTTTTTCTAAGACTACCTTTTTATTGGATTCAGGGGATTCTAAACATGTATTCCCGGTGAAATCTAGGTGTAGAATTTTTGGGTGGAATACAATACTTCACTACTTACTATGCGTAGTAGAGAAAGTAAACAATTTGTTTCTTATGATTTTTGTGATAACGTAAACTAGTTTTTATATAAATGATCAATACTAATCTCAATGACTTTCTGGAATTTTGAGGGTTGAAGAAGGTTGATTTTGTATTTTTATTTTCCCCAAGTTTTGGGAGCAAATTTGAAGAAGGTTTGTTGCTGCTACGTATGTTAGGCCAGTTTGAAGAAGGTGTATTATATTTCGACTGTTGGGGAGCCGAACTTGAAGTAGTTGCAACCGCACGTATGGTAAATAATTTCCGGTAGTCTTCGCCCTAAATGTATTTTCCGATGGCCTTTGCCCCACGTTTAAAAATATTAACTTTGTAATTTTGACTGTTTCTTTAAATATTATATATTTATGTTTGCCATGGCTGCGTCAGTATTTATTTTTAGAGACATGAATGTCTTAGCAGGGAGTGATACGGCTGAAGAATGTAGGCTTACACAGATTATAATTTTAATTTCACTCCTGTTTATTAATTCTTGACACGATTTAAACAACACATCACTTATATATATATATATATATATATATATATATATATATATATATATATATATAGAGAGAGAGAGAGAGAGAGAGAGAGAGAGAGAGCTGTGAGATTTGTTTTTTTTTTTATTATATACTTGCACTTTTTAACACGTAAACTATTTTTGTTTCGCACAAAATACGTATGAAATTTTTCGAGAACGCATCTCGCGTCCGGTTAGGAACACTATCTACAACCAACGCGTCTGGTTAGGAATACTGTCAACAAGCATTTGAACTCTGAAATTGAGAATGTTGCTATATTTCAGATTCTGATTGGCTAATCCCAGTCCAATAGAATACCTTCATTGAACTAAAGCCTTTTCTTGTTGTTGATTGGCTATTTTATGATCTGTCACCAAAATTATATTATTGTTGCTCCAAGAATGACTAGTAGCATTATTAAACCTTCTAATTCATTCTTTCCTCAATTTTACCTCATTGTTAGCAACTTTTAAGCTATTATTCTTAAAGCTCCTACATTATTAAATTACGTAATACATTCACATAACATTATTACACATGGATACACTAATACTAACATATACAATGACTGTAATATAAATTTTTTATGTATTATTACATACACATATTGCTTTAATTGGGGCTGATATTATATTTTATATTATATAATTTAACTGAAATCATTTAAGTGTTAAAATACTGCCTCAGAGTAAGGTATTTGCAACTTGAAGTTAAATAATTTTCTTTTCCAGTATTGTCATAGCAATATTGTTTGTCAAGGGAGGAGTTACAGAAGGGATTTACGAGGTTTTCTTCCATAAGCAATGACGTGTTATATATGATTGGCTGTGCCCGATCTGAATTGGAAATTTGCAAGAGATAAATAAATTTGAAACCTTGGTAGTTTCCATTGTGGCGGAGTATTATCGCTTTGTTCAACACTTTACAAAAGAGACACGACCGTTCATATTTTAAAACGCGACATTTACAAGGTTGGCTTTGACGGAATTCCGATGCTCTTTTTGTAAAGAGAACGTCTACAATAATGCAATTAGTCAACTAGAAATACAGCCATTATTGAACGTGTTACATCAGACAATTACACAATGTACTAATGAACAGTGCCATCTCCTGACGATCTGAAAAAATAAATACATCTATATCGCAGCGGAAAGCGATATATCTCGCTGTCGATTGGTTCCGGTCACCGCATTGTGAAAGTATAGCTGGTTATTGCAAGATAAATAACTTGCACATTCATTTCATAAGCAACACTGTTGCATTTACAACAGTTTCTCTACTCACTCTCGTTTATTTATACATCCTTTTTACAATCCATAGAAAAGCTAGTTACTTTAAGTGCCACATTCCTAGTGAGCGGACTTAACCTTCGCGGTCTAGGGGTATCATGCTAGCCTCTAGTTCTCGAGGTCGGTGTTCAAACCCGGCGGAGGGCGATGGATTTTTTAGGGCGTAAAAATTCTTAGCATGGCTTCCTTCGGAAAGGAAGTAAAGGCGGTGGTCCCGTTGTAGATTTATGGCACGTAAAAGAACCCTAAACCTGATAAAGAGGCCTCTGAGAGCAAAATTCCCCCCTCCCCGCTGAATACTAAACAGTAATTTTTACACAGCGTGACCTAAAAGTAGAATTTCTAACTTAGAGTACACGAGGTAAGAGCTCTTTTCAATCATATCGCAATTCCTCTTTCTATTTTCACATGTTTAATAACTTGACTTCGTTTGAAGAGGTTTTACTTTTCATTACGTCTTTTTGCATGATTAATTTCTCATGGCGCTCGCATTATCTGTTCACAACACAAATCTTCGTAATTCAATTTATCACAGTGCGTTGTGCAGTTAACCTATATGTTATAATGGTAGCCTGTGCTTTCTTTGATCCAAAACGTTATACTTTTGTCTACTCTAACCTACATAAAGATTAAATGGCGCAAATATTGCAGAAGTAGGTTTGTTGCAGCTACGCATGGGAAGCCGAATTTAAGTAGGAGTTGTATTGTAGTTCAAATGTTGGGGAGCCGAACTTGAAGTAGTTGCAACCGCACGTATGGTAAAAAGTTTCCGGTAGCCTTCGCCCCAAATGTACTTTCAGGTGGTCTTTGCCCCCCCAAATGCTTAAAATATTAACTTTGTAATTTTTACTGTTTCTTTTAATATTATATACTTATGTTTGCCTCGGCTGCGTCAGTATTTATACTCTTTTTAGAGACATGAATGTCTTAGCAGAGAGTGGTGCGACTGAAGAATGTAGGCTTACACAGATTATAATTTTACTTCACTCCTTGACACGATTTAAATAACACTTCACTCATATATAGAGAGAGCTGTGAGATTTTTTATGAATTACTTGCACTTTTTAACACGTAAACTATTCTCGTCTCACACAAAATACGTATTAAATTTCTCGAGGACGCATCACGCGTCCGGTTAGGTACACTGTCTACAAGCAACTATCTTCTAAATTTGTAAATTTTGCTCCATTTTAGTTTCTGATTGGCTAATCCTAGTCCAATAGAATACCTTCATTTAACTAAAGCTTTTTCTGGTTGCTGATTGGCTATTTTATAAACTGTCACAAAAATTACATTATTGTTGCTCCAAGACTTACGAGTAGCATTTAAAGTTTCTAATTCATTATTGCCTCAAGGTTACCTCATTGTTACCTCATTGTTAGCAACTTTTAACCTATTTTTCTCACAGCTCCTACATTATTAAGTTACGTAATACATTCACATAACATTATTACACATGTATACAATAATACAAACACATACAATGACTGTAATATACACTTTTTATATATTGTTACATACACATATTGCTTTAAGGCGGGCTGTTATTGACTTTATATATTATATAATTAGGCTGAAACCATTTAGGTGTTAAAAATACTGCCTCAATATGAATTCAGAAGAAACTGAAATAGAAGAGTTATTACATAAGCACCATAAAGAATAACACTAAAATACTTACCCAAAAATCCAGAAAGCAATATGATATAATGTTTAATCGCTTCATTGTATGGTGTAAGGCAAAACATGTTTAAAATAATTACACTGAAAATGACTGCTAGCGAATCAACAAAACATCTCACATTTCGCTTTTTTAACATCATTTCTCTTGTTTCAAAAACCGCGCTCTAAACTTGATCTGTTACTTTAGGAAATCAACGTAATATTATTGATGTTTTACAAATTCGAGCCTGTCTAAAAAATAGTATATTATACAAGTGTGGCTTTATTTTACTCCTAGCGAAACGAAGGCCACCACAAGTATTGCTACTCGCAAAACAAAACCCTACTTTTACCTCTTGTGTCATAATCTACTATTAAGAAAATTATCGGTATTTAGGTATTTAAGTCTCAATAACAAATCGTAGACGATTCACAAAACAGTTTATAACTCTGGTCCAAAAATTATATAAGGAAACAAAAATCATAAAGTGTGAGGCAGTATTTTTAACACAAATGATTTCAGTCTAATTATATAATATATAAATTCAATAACAGCCCGCCTTAAAGCAATATGTGTATATAATAAATTGCAAAATGTATGAAACAGTCATTGCATATACTTATATTATTGTATACATGTGTAATAATGTTATGTGAATGTATTACGTAATTTAATAATGTAGGAGCTGTGAGAATAATAGGTTAAACGTTGGTAACAATGAGTTAACAATGAGGTAACCTTGAGACAATAATGAGTTTGAGAGTTTAAGTCCTACTAGTCATTATTAGAGCAACAATAATGTAAATTTTGAGATAGTTTAAAAATAAACGAATCAACAGCCAGAAAAATCTTTAGTTAAAGGCAGGTATTCTATTGGATTAGGACTAGCGAATCAGAGACTTGAAATACAGAAAGTTACAAGTTTAGATGGTTGAAATCTATTCAGTTGCCTGCAGACAGTGATGGTAACCGGATGCGAGATGCGTCCTCTACAGAAATATAATACGTATTTGTGTGAGACGAAAAATAGGTTTACATGTAAAAAAGTGTAATAATTAATTTAATAAAAAGAATCTTACAGCTCTCTATATCAGTGCAGTGCTATTTAATTTTTTTCAAGGATTAATATAAAACGAGTGAATTATGACTTAAAATCTGTGTAAGCCTACATTCTTCAGTCGCACCACATCCTTGTCTCTAAAATAATACTGACGCAGCCGAGGCAAACATAAATATAATATCTAAAGAAACAGTCAAATTACGAAGCTAATATTCTTTAAAACTTGGGGCAAAGGCTACCGGAAACTGTTTAACATACGTGCGGTTGCAACTACTCCCCAACATTTGAACTGTAATACAACTCCTTTCATACGTGAAGCGTAACAAACCATCTTCTTCAAATTGTCGTCCATACGTGGAGCTAATAAAGTAACCTTCTTCAAGTGTACCTAAAGTAAGGATTAGCTAAAAAGAAATAATATATCAGGGTGTGAGAAAGGTATATAGCTTATCGCCTGCGCTATTTAATAGTGAAATAATAGGAAAGTGGAAAATCCATATTGTCACAAACGTGACTGAGGAGGTTCCTATTGTAATTATTATTTTATATTAATTGATATTATTCTATTATTCTGTCACAAGTTTCTTAAGTTTCTAATTTCACAGAGAATCACATTTTACATTTTTTAAGCCTTAGTAAGTGTTTATACGACACGAAATAGCGGCCTCCTACTTCCCTTGACATTTCCAAGAGATGTCACTATGTCATCATTTCTTGAGGAGTACGTGTCTTTCTGCAGGCGTTACGTCACATAGAATGTTCTAGAACATTGACGTATCGAGTTATGATTGGCCGCAGACCATATTTGGTAATAGATGCCACGGTATTATAATGAATCCCTCTAGGGTATTCGACTCTATATAAGCAAGCCCTCAAGCTCTTCTCGGGGGACTTTGTGTTGTAACTTAGCCGGGACCGCTATGGTACCCGTCGACGGCCCTGTAAGGCCGCTCCGGATGGTTTCATTTGCCACAACTAGCGGCTTGACAAAGTCTAGTTGAGTACCGGCTCTCTACATCCACGACGAGACGTTTCTCACGGTAAGCACTATCAAATAAATTGTTAAAAATAATGTTAGCTAATGCCATCTATCGCACGGTAGAAATGTAACTCTCTAGAATATGGTCAGATCGCTCTAGCCAAGTATTTTAATGATTGTCTCTACCTCTGCAACCCCCTCATTTAGTTATTCCCCCCAGTGTCACAACTTAGCACGTGACAATATTCCTCAAAGAAGCAACCTAGGAAAAAAACGTTGTTTTATTGTACGCAGATTATTTGACAATTATCCAAGATAAAGAAGATGGTGTGTAAATGCAGGACTTAAATCCAACAAATGTCAGTTTTATAATATTAATATCTCCTAAGATGAAGCTAAAATAATAGCTATGAAAGGGAAATGCACTATGTGATAAAAAGTATCCGGACATCCCCTGTAACATAGGTTTTAATCTTAGGTGCATTGTGCTGCCACCTTCTGCCTGGTACTCATTATCTGCGACCTCAGTAGGTCATTAGACATCGTGAAACTGCAGAATGGGACGCTCAGTGGAACTCAC
The DNA here is from genome assembly GCA_030765065.1 of Deroplatys truncata. Classification (NCBI taxonomy): domain Eukaryota; kingdom Metazoa; phylum Arthropoda; class Insecta; order Mantodea; family Mantidae; genus Deroplatys; species Deroplatys truncata. The sequence goes on from CM060976.1 coordinate 267,346,960, forward strand.
GGACTTCGAACGTGGTCAGGTGATTGGGTGTCACTTGTGTCAGAAGTCTGTACGCGAGATTTCGACACTCCTAAACATCCCTAGGTCCACTGTTTCTGATGTGATAGTGAAGTGGAAACGTGAAGGGACATGTACAGCACAAAAGCGTACAGGCCGGCCTCGTCTCCTGACTGACAGAGACCGCCGACATTTGTAGAGGGTCGTAAAGACTAATAGGCAGACATCTATTCAGACCATCACACAGGAATTTCAAACTGCATGAGGATCCAGTCCAGGTACTATGACAGTTAGGCGTGAGGTGAGAAATCTTGAATTCCTTGGTCGAGCGGCTGCTCATAAGCCACAGATCATGCAGAAAAATGCCAAACGACGCCTCTCTTGGTGTAAGCAGCGTCAACATTACACGATTGAACAGTGCCAAAACGTTGTGTGGAGTGACAAATCACGGTAGACAACGTGGCGATTCGATGGTAGGGAGTGGGTATGGCGAATGCCCGGTGAACGTAATTTGCCAGCGTGTGTAGTGCCAACAGTGAAATTCGGAGGTGGTGGTGTTATGGTGTCGTCGTGTTTTTCCTGGAGGGGGCTTGCACCCCTTGTTGTTTTGCGTGGCACGATCACAGCGCAGACCTACATTGATATTTTAAGCTCCTTCTTGCTTCCCACGGTTGAAGAACAATTTGGGGATGGCGATTGCATTTTTCAACACGATCGAGCAGCTGTTCATACTGCAAGGGCTGTGGCGGAGTGGTTCACGACAATAACATCCCTGTAATGGACTGGTCTGCACAGAGTCCTGACTTGGTTCCTATTGAACACCTTTGGGATGTTTTGTAACGCCGACTTCGTGCCAGACATCACCGACTTACATCGATACCTCTCCTCAGTTCCGCACTCCGTGAAGAATGTGTTGGCATTCCCCAAGAAACCTTCCAGCACCTGATTGAAAGTATGCCTGCCAGAGTGAACGCTGTCATCAAGGCTAAGTGTGGGCCAACACCATATTGACTTCCAACATTACCGGTGGAGGGCGCCACGAACTTGTACGTCATTTTCAGCCAGGTCCTCGAATACTTTTGGTCATTTAGTGTATTTATTACATTAAAATATTAGAGTATAGACTAGAACAGGTTGTATGCTTTAAATATTTAGTTTCCTACATATACCGAAACGACATAGAGGTCTTATATAAAGTTCACCAATTTCAGTATATGTGGCACTATAAACAGAAGGTGTAAGAAGGATTATTAAAAAGGACGCATTAATGGAGTACTACAGTGTGATGACGCTCTAAAATTACTTTATAAGGCGAAACATGGACTCGTAAAGTGAAGGATATCCATAAAGTTGAAACAGCTGAGATGAAATTCTTAAGGGCTGTACAAGAATGGCTAAACTTACAAATGAAGATCTTAGAACAGAACTAAACATCACAGAATGAGGAGTAAAAAAGTTATTCAATATGACGTCCCATGTACAGAGAATGCTGGACGATGACGTCCCATATATTCCTCGCCACATGGAAAGAGAAGAGCAGGAAGAGTGCGGAAACTAGGAATAAAATGAAGGGAACAGGTTTCTAACACAATACGTAAAGGAAGAAGAAGAATATCAGTAGGTTCCAAAGATTAGACACGAAGCTTTTCAAGAAAAACCCCATACCTCAAATTATCCCTCGCATTAAAAAGGCTTGCTTATTTTTTTTAATGTCTCTTGAAGCTTTTGATAAAAACAACATATATGTTAAACACAATTACATGACAAACAAGATTTAGCCATTTTTTTACTCTACTTTATTTTACGTCGCTTTCCTTGGTCATATCGCAACGTATCTGTTGGTGGATAACTCTTAGAACGATATGTGATGGACAGTTAGTCTTCTAGATCTCATCCCTGTAACCACCTGCTCCGTCACGTGTCATAGCGACCCTAGCGCATAACTATCAAATCTTCTGCTTCATGCCGTGCAGATGGCATTAGGGTGCCTTCCAGTCTAACCGCCTCACCGATATAAAGGCGGTCAGTTAGCCTTCTAGGTCTCATCGCTGTAACTACCTGCTTCATACCGTGTAGATGGCATTAGGGTGCCTTCCAGTCTAACCGCCTCACCGATATAAAGGCGGTCAGTTAGCCTTCTAGGTCTCATCGCTGTAACCACCTGCTTCATGCCGTGTAGATGACATTAGGGTGCCTTCCAGTCTAACCGCCTCACCGATATAAAGGCGGTCAGTTAGCCTTCTAGGTCTCATCGCTGTAACCACCTGCTTCATGCCGTGTAGATAGCATTAGGGTGCCTTCCAGTCTAACCGCCTCACCGATATAAAGGCGGACAGTTAGCCTTCTAGGTCAACCAGCTGCTTCATGCCGTGTAGATGACATTAGGGTGCCGTCAAGTCCAACTACCGCCCTCACACAGAAAGGCGGACAACTAACATTCTAGGTCACATCGCTGTAACGACCTGCTTCATGCCGTGCAAATGACATTAGGGTGCCGTCAAGTCCAACTACCGCCCTCACACAGAAAGGCGGACAACTAACCTTCTAGGTCACATCGCTGTAACGACCTGCTTCATGCCGTGCAGATGACATTAGGGTGCCGTCAAGTCCAACTACCGCCCTCACACAGAAAGGTGGACAACTAACCTTCTAGGTCACATCGCTGTAACGACCTGCTTCATGCCGTGTAGATGACATTAGGGTGCCGTCAAGTCCAACTACCGCCCTCACAAGAAAAGGCGGACAACTAACATTCTAGGTCACATCGCTGTAACGACCTGCTTCATGCCGTGCAGTTGACATTAGGGTGCCGTCCAGTCCAACTACCGCCCTCACAAGAAAAGGCGGACAACTAACCTTCTAGGTCACATCGCTGTAACGACCTGCTTCATGCCGTGCAGTTGACATTAGGGTGCCGTCCAGTCCAACTACCGCCCTCACACAGAAATGCGGACAACTAACCTTCTAGGTCACATCGCTGTAACGACCTGCTTCATGCCGTGCAGATGACATTAGGGTGCCGTCCAGTCCAACTACCGCCCTCACACAGAAAGGCGGACAACTAACCTTCTAGGTCACATCACTGTAACCACCTGCTTCATGCCGTGCAGATGACATTAGGGTGCCGTCAAGTCCAACTACCGCCCTCACACAGAAAGGCGGACAACTAACCTTCTAGGTCACATCACTGTAACCACCTGCTTCATGCCGTGCAGATGACATTAGGGTGCCGTCAAGTCCAACTACCGCCCTCACACAGAAAGGCGGACAATTAACCTTCTAGGTCAACTACCTGTAACGACCTGCTTCATGCCGTGCAGATGACATTAGGGTGCCGTCAAGTCCAACTACCGCCCTCACAAGGAAAGGCGGACAACTAACCTTCTAGGTCACATCGCTGTAACGACCTGCTTCATGCCGTGCAGATGACATTAGGGTCTCGTCCAGTCCAACTACCGCCCTCACAAGGAAAGGCGGACAACTAACCTTCTAGGTCACATCGCTGTAACGACCTGCTTCATGCCGTGCAGATGACATTAGGGTGCCGTCAAGTCCAACTACCGCCCTCACAAGGAAAGGCGGACAACTAACCTTCTAGGTCACATCGCTGTAACCACCTGCTTCATGCCGTGCAGATGACATTAGGGTGCCGTCAAATCCAACTACCGCCCTCACACAGAAAGGCGGACAATTAACCTTCTAGGTCAACTACCTGTAACGACCTGCTTCATGCCGTGCAGATGACATTAGGGTGCCGTCAAGTCCAACTACCGCCCTCACAAGGAAAGGCGGACAACTAACCTTCTAGGTCACATGGCTGTAACCATCTGCTTTATGCCGTGCAGATAACATTAGGGTCTCGTCCAGTCCAACTACCGCCCTCACCAGGAAAGGCGGACAACTAACCTTCTAGGTCACATCGCTGTAACCATCTGCTTCATGCCGTGCAGATAACATTAGGGTGACGTCCAGTCCAACTACCGCCCTCACAAGGAAAGGCGGACAACTAACCTTCTAGGTCACATCGCTGTAACGACCTGCTTCATGCCGTGCAGATAACATTAGGGTCTTGTCCAGTCCAACTACCGCCCTCACAAGGAAAGGCGGACAACTAACCTTCTAGGTCACATCGCTGTAACCACCTGCTTCATGCCGTGCAGATAACATTAGGGTCTTGTCCAGTCCAACTACCGCCCTCACAAGGAAAGGCGGACAACTAACCTTCTAGGTCACATCGCTGTAACGACCTGCTTCATGCCGTGCAGATGGCATTAGGGTGACGTCCAGTCAAACCGCTGCCCTCACACAGAAAAACGGATAGTTATCCATCTAGGTCTCATCCTTATAAAATTTCGTCTTACTTCGTCACGTGCGCACAGAGACCACCAGCGCATGGCAGCCGGATCTTCTGCTTCGTGCCGTGCAGATGGCGTTAGGCCGTCCAGTCTACCTGCTTACATTGTCTGAGAATAGATGACATAGCATTCGCTATTACCGCTTATTTTTCAGTTTACTGTTGTTTAGACTTAAGATGGAACTTTGGTTCGTGGTATTAAATATCCAATCCGGTATTTATCTTGGCGACTGAGGAAAACCAGGAAAAAACCTCAGACAGATTGGTCGGACCACTGGATTTGAACCCGGGACCTCCCGAATGCGGGCCAGAGACTTTACCGCCTGTGCCATTCCGCTCGATTAGCCAATTTTGTATTGTTTACTAATTCCGAAACTGCTCCTTTTTGACATTCTCCAATTAGTAGCAATTCTGTTTATTTTGGCAATGCGACAGGGGGCCGTATTGTAAATCAAGGTTAATAATAATTTCGATACTTCCTTTTCATGTAACAATATTTCGTGCTGAAAGCTTTCTGTTAAACGATTTCTTTACATAGAAACACAAATAATATGCATTTTACATGAAATTCGAACAACTAAAAGGAACCCGCGCTGTATTATCTCGCGTCTTAAGATCTGATATGTTTCTGCTGGATTCACAGATTTATATTTTTACTTTCTGTACTACGTATAGTAAGTAGGGGAAGTATTGTATTCCACCCAAAAATTCGATACCGAGATTTCACCGGAAATACATGTTTTGAGACCCTTTGAATCCAAAAAAAGCATTTTTGGAAACATGTCCGTGTGTGTGTGTCTGTGTGTCTGTGTGTGTGTGTGTGTGTGTGTGTGTGTGTGTGTGTGTGTGTGTCTGTCTGTCTGTGAACAGCATAACTCAGAAACGAATAGTTGGATAAACACCAAACTTGGTATTTAGGTTCAGTATTTTCCAAGGATGCGACACAAAGATTTTCAAGAAAATCCCCCCACCCCAGAGTACCCTTTACATGGAAGATTTTTCGAAAATTTTAATTTTCTCAAAAATGGCTCTAACGATTTTGATTAAAATATCATATGTTTAAGATATTTTCATGACAAATAAAATGTATATCTTGAACTTTCTGGAAATGTCTCCAAAAGTATTCTTTATTGTGAACGACTTTTGCATAACTGGTAAACCATAAGAAATAGACAACATTTTACTACACAAAAAATGTAGATCGCGTTAAAATACACAATTTATGTCATATACAATTCTTTTGTTGAGTGAACCATTTTCGAGATATTACTTGTTATTCCCTTAAATTTTTCAATACTTATTTTCTCAAATGGGAATTCGTTATTCACTTTTTTGTCTTGGGCATGCAAAGAGTATTAATCTGTGGCAAAGGTAATGGTACTGCACCTAGCAACCAGCTATTAAGAGATATGTCTATGCTTAAAGGCTACTGTATTTCTATATTGCCCTTGTAAATATATATAGCAATAAGATCTCGATTAACATGAAGTAGATGGAGAATAAGCGTTTGTAAAAATAGTTTGTACAAGAGTAGAGAAAGTCATGTGAGTGTAACATTTCAGATTTTTTTACCAGAGCAGGCAAAAGTAATGGTTGGGAGAGTGTCACCAAGCCAGGCTGTTGCAGAAACGTGATTTAATGCGTCAGCTTCATTCACAGCTCAGTTAACGCTGCATGTTATATGAACACCTCTAGTCCTTCCCGTATTGTTTTTGCATGTAGTCAGTTAGACACAAAAATCTATGAAATGTTGCATTGATTTACTTACAGGAAACACAGTCAAGGTCTATCAAGAACTGTAGTCCAACTGTTTGACGACTCGTGTGAGGCAATAACGTAAAATCTTGACTCCTTCCACTGCTTATCTACCATAAAGTTAAACGCAACAACTTTGAATAATGCAAAACTAAAACACTGTTAAAGTATCGAACGTTTATCTCAAAGTATTAGACCTACTTCGATACCATCGAGGTAACGACGGTATTGAGGTCTCATCCCTAATAACTAATAAACATTAGAGATGGACAAATACTTACTGTACAGAAAATATGTTTCTCTTTAGGGCACACGATTTAGTTTAAATAACCTTTTTTTTTATCACCCGTTTTCGAGATACTCCTTACTATTGGTTTGAAATTTTCAAAACTTTTCTCTCTTTCTTTAAGGTGTTCATCATTGAATTTTTTCTCGCGATATCATGTAAAAAGTGTGGAATTTCAGAGCAACCACATAGCGACCCGCTTTTAAACATGCGATAATCGTTTAGGTTAGTAAGAACAGTTTGTAGATGCAATATGAAAATAAATGAAAGCGGGTAAAGAAATTCATGTGAATGTAACAAATCACATATTGTTCTTTCAATTTGAGACCATAGCATTTTCATTAAATCAATTCGAAACAAAAGAATGATGATTTACCACTTCGAAACATGAATTAATTATTGCAAAATGCAATCCAACAGCAACGAATATCTCGGGAATGTTTATTGTCACAAAAAATTAATTTTTCATCTCTGTGGCCTACGATTCACCATTAAACAATTATAAGCCCTTCCGAATGAAGAGTAGCTCATGGGCTTTTCAGAAAATATCAAGACTCACATTTTATTTGTCATACAAATATCTCTTACATATACTGTTTCAATTAATAACTTTAGAGCCATTTTGACTATATTAAAAAAAAGCGTTAAAATCTCGGCATAGTATTGTCGTAGCCTCTTTTAACTAATGCTCATTGTGAAGTGGGCGACTCGCTTGCAAAGGTACCGGAAAATTAACAAACTTATAACATGGCGAGGCTACGACTAGGGACGCAGCTAAAGAAAGTACAGAAATATTATCAAACACTGGCAAAAGGACACTTACATGGCTCAAAATGAAAGGAAGGAACTTTATACTATCATAAACAATACAAGGAAGATATAGATGACAGAAGATTTATTAGATAAAGATGGATACGTTACCCCACATTCTTAGCTCCCATGCCTGTCGGGCGAGGCCGCCATGCATGCCTGCACGGAGAAGGCGATTACACGTCTTTACTGGTTGACTTCAGCTCACTGACTCACTGTCTGTCCCAAGCCACGCTACCTAAAGCGTAGGGGACGCCAACCAACCTATCCCCACCTAAAATTGCTAAATCCCCCACCCAAGCTCTAACCGCCATCTCGAATCCAGGTGACCAGAGAGACGTATGCGCGACAATCTTTTCATACGTCACAGTATTACTTTCTCTGCCGTTTATCCATAGTAAGTTGACGCAGTATTTTATATCACAACACTGTGAATGCCAGAGTGATTGTAGTGTAAATTAACATTATTGTATGACAATGATTTAAAATGTTTGTTTAGCTATAAGCATTGTTAGGAAATAAGTTTACACGGCCTCACTGAAACTGACAATAGGAGCGCGTAACAATGAGCGAGGGGGTGAGTTGTTTATGAATTAGAAGAGAGAAACAAATGACGTCAGATTAACGCGCTATTCTTTAGAAATGGAGGGAATATCTTCCCTAGAGCATATGTGTTCGTAATTTTAATTGGATATAAAAATAGACGCTAATATTGGCGCGTTTTATTAACTAATAGCAGCTCGATTATAATCTTTAGGCATATCGGGGTGAGGGAGTATAAATTCCGAGACAGAGACGGGTAACGCGCAGTTCTACAGAATCATTCACAAGGCAAACGTCGCGCAGTCCAACAGAATCATTCGCGGGTTACACGTCACACAGTTCAACAGAATCATCCACGCGTTACACGTCGCGCAGTTCTACAGAATCTCTCGCGTCGTAAAGTTAGTTAAAAAATGTGAAATACGCGAATTAATAATGTACGACAAATAAGTGATTATAGTTACATTTGAAAATATAACATTTCAGTCGGGCGTGTATCAAGAGTAAATATGTGACATTAATTAATTGTGACGGCAATAAAAGTGTAAAAACAAATTCTTTTATCAGTGTTATCTTTTAGTAAAACTCCTTTCCGTTTACACACCCTGTTTAAGAGATTTGCTCGACTGGGTAATAATAGCTAGCCGGAGGACAAAGAACCAAAAATTCAAAATAGTAAAACAATAACAGGCGCTCAGCAAATAAGATAACACGAACGATACCGCGACAAAGTCGGGGAAGTATTGTATTCCACCTAGAAATTCAATACCGAGGTTTCACCAGAAATGCATGTTTCCAACCTCCCTGAATAAAAAGAAAGGCATTTTTAAAAAAGTAGGCGTGTGTGTGTGTGTGTCTATGAACACCATAAAAAACTTGGTATATATTCAGTACCTTTTAATGATGTGAGACGAATATTTTCAAGAAAATCCCTGCACTCAAAACCACACTTTGGGTAAAACATTTTTCGAAATTTTTTATTTTCTAAAAAATGGCTCTAACTAATTTGATTAAAACCCCATATATTAAAGATATTTATAGGAAATGAATGTTAATATTGAATCTTGAAGTTCAACTTATTCGGAAGGAATTATTTTATAATCTCATATAAATGGTAAACTTTAAGCGACAGACCAAAACATACAATTTATTTCAAATAAACTTTTTTTCTGGCGTAAGCCATTTTCGAGATGTGCTTTATCAGTGGTTCGATTTGTTCAATACTGTCGGTTTTTTTAACTCCTGTCGATTTTCAGCTGTCGCGATTGCATGAACTGTATTTATACCCCGATTTAACTGCAGTGGTCGTATAGACAGTATCTTACTTTCGGAACATGTGGCCCTATCGCCAGCAGTATGCACTTGTTGCACTTATAGATTTTTTTTCTACATTAGATCACTCTCGTTCATATTTCCAGACTCTTGGGAGGGGTGGAGAATCATCTTGACTAGAGAAGAATTTCTACCCAGCTGGGAATTGAACCTGGGATCCTTGCGCAGTAAGTTGGTGCTCCGTTTGTATCTATAACGGAGTGTGTACTGTAGCTATTTATACCAAGGTTTATGTGCCATTATAATGTAGTAGAAATAAAAATAAACCTTCGTAAGAATAATTTGTGTACCCACTAATAAACGAAAGAAAGTAGAGAAAGTCGAGTGAATGTAACACATCAGATTTTTCAGTTAGCTATACTGCCAATGGAAACAGAAAACCCTATGTGTTAACGTGAAACGAAAAGAAAGTTTGATAAGAAAGCTGGAGGTGAGGATGTCCGAGAGAGCAAATGGTAGGTAACACATTAGGCGCCGCTCTGCAAATGTTAGATTGTCTCTGAAACCCTTTCCCTGGACTACTTTTGTGAAGTATGCAAATGGACCAGAGTCCGTGCTTTTGTTCTGGGGGAGGAGCGCTGCTTTAATTAAATGGAGCCCGATTGGGGTGTAAATCATTTAGGGCCCACCATATGGGTAGTCTCTTTTAGGTGCGAGGCCCCCAACCTTTATATAAACTGTATAGTCAGCCGGTAACTAATTTAGGCTCTCAAGAATCAAGTCTGAGATAACGTGGGCACTTGGGGGGGCGGTTCATTTCTCAGGGATGATAACAAGCAGTCGAAAAGGTTTGCCGTAGTGTATGGCTTCTATGGAGTTTCTATTATTATTATTATTATTATTATTATTATTATTATTATTATTATTATTATTATTATTATTATTTATTGGAAAGTCAGTATCAGACGACTGAAAAATTCAAAGCCATAGCCGGGATTTGAACCACAGATCTCCTCGGTCCGGGGAATTTAATGTCCTACCGGCATATTGCCATGGTAGCTCAGTGGTTAGAGCAACCGGACGGAGACCGGAAGATCCGTGGTTCATATTCCGGCTATGGAATTGATTTTTTCAGTCGTCTGATTCTACCTTTCCAACCTTGTTCAACACACGGCTTGCGTGGAAGAACAATTAATTCCATTATTATTGATATCATTATTATTTATTAATTAAATCTGTAATATCTAAAACCCAAATCTGGCCCTGTGTATTTCAAATGCCGGAGGGGGTTCATTTCTCAGGGATGATAAGCAGTCGAAAAGGGTTGTTGTAGTATATGACTTCTATGGAGTTTCTACTACTACTACTATTATTATTATTATTATTATTATTATTATTATTATTAATTACATCTGTCATATCTAAAACCCAAATCAGGCCCTGTGTATTTCAAATGGGGTTCTTGAGACTCTTAATTACGGCTTCTACTGGAAAAAACCTATAAGAAGCTTTTAGGTTATTTTCAAAATGTTTGTATTCTATATTGTCTAAAATATCCAAAAGTTGTAAATTAGTGGTGTTTAAGGCAACAAAATAGAATTTAAAAGGAGATTAAAAGTCCTATTCCGCCAGTGTTAGATTTAGTAGTCGTGAAACATTATCCTAGAAACTATTTGATATCAAGCTACAGCGAGATGGTTCTCTGGTATCGTGTGAAGCTTGCATTCAGGTGGTTCCGAGTTCGACCCCCCACCCTGGCGTTTGGTTTTTATCGGTTTTTCCTGGCCGGTAGGAAAATGCTAGGGTGATTTATATTTATCAAGGTTTTCTTTTCATATTTTCCCGTTTCCTTCTCATTTTCAGGTGTGTTTCTAGGTTTGATGGTGCATGGCGCTACCGAAAGCTTGCTCGAAAGAAAGAGTATCCCCGTGGATACACGAGAGCTGGACGGGTTGTTGATATCCCTCCCTGGTCACCTCCAATAGTGGGAAGGATCTTCGAGCCAGGAAATGTTAAGCACTTCCGCGCGTTTCTGGGGCCTGCTGTCTCCTGTAGTTCCTTCACTTCATCCCTTTCTCCTGGAGAAAGGTAGCCGCAATTAATCTCCCATAGGTCACAGTGCTCAAGATGTTCACTTGTATACCCCATCACTAAGAAATTTTTACAGAATGTAAATGTATGCCCGATCTTTATGAAACTATAAGACTTTAAATAAAGAGTTAATTAAAACTCTCTGGTAACTCAAAGAACAAAATAAAAGTACAGAGAAAACACTATACAAAAGTACTGTTGAGTAATCACAAATAGCACAGTTTGTAGCGACTTCTACGATGTTACGTTTGAGCTGCCTCGTCGTTATTTGTAGAGAAAAATCTTAACAGTTTAACAAAGGTCAATTATTCTCAGAAACTAACACACACAACTACCAAGAAAACAAAAGATAGACAAAACAAAAGCCAAATTTAAAGAAGAAGAACTACAACAAAAACTAGAAACTACAAATTATAATAAGTGGATAGGGGAATGTTGGCAGAATGTAGGGCTATTAACATTGACTTATTTGCTACTATGTTTGAGTTGAATTGAGAACTTTGTAGTCTATACATTATGTACATACTTTTGTGTAAATATAAATACACAGTAAATAATCATATGAAGTTATGTAATATTTCGTCTGACTTGATGCTGTTACTGTTATCACAGTCTGATATAATACAGTTGGAATTTTCCTTTCTCTGTTTTATTTTACGTCGCTTTATCTCCCTGGTCATATCGCGACGGGTCTGTTGGTGGATAACTCTTAGAACGATATGTGATGGACAGTTAGGCTTCTAGGTCTCAGCCCTGTAACTACCTGCTTCATGCCGTGCAGATGGCGTTAGGGTGCCGTCCAGTCCAACCGCCGCCCCCCACAGAAAGGCGGACTGTTAGCCTTCTAGGTCTCAGCCCTGTAACCACCTGCTTCATGCCGTGCAGATGGCGTTAGGGTGCCGTCCAGTCCAACCGCCGCCCCCCCACAGAAAGGCGGACAGTTAGCCTTCTAGGTCTCAGCCCTGTAACCACCTGCCTCATGCCGTGCAGATGGCGTTAGGGTGCCGTCCAGTCCAACCGCCGCCCCCCACAGAAAGGCGGACTGTTAGCCTTCTAGGTCTCATCCCTGTAACCACCTGCTTAATGCCGTGCAGATGGCATTAGGGTGCCGTCCAGTCCAACCGCCGCCCCCATATAAAGGCGGACAGTTAGCCTTCTAGGTCTCATCCCTGTAACCACCTACTTCATGACGTGCAGATGGCGTTAGGGTACCGTCCAGTCCAACCGCCGCCCTCACACAGAAAGGCAGACAGTTAGCCTGTAACCATCCCTGTAACCACCTGCTTCATGCCGTGCAGATGGCATTAGGGTGCCATCCAGTCCAACCGCCGCCCTCACATAGAAAGGCGGACAGTTGGCCTTCTAGGCCATTATGCTTCGTCACGTGCACACAGAGCACGCATGCAGCCGGATCTTCTGCTTCGTGCCGTGCAGATGGCGTTACGGTGCCGTCCAATCTAACTGTTTACATGGTCTCTAGATAGATGGCATTGCATTCGCTATTACCATGTATTTTTCATTTTACTATTGTTTTAGACAATTAAGGTGGAACTTTGGGTCGTGGTATTAAATATCCAATTAAATATCCTTGGCGACTGAGGAAAACCACGAAAAAACCTCAGACAGATCGGTCGGCCCACGGGATTTGAACCCGCGACCTCCCGAATGCGGACCACAGACTTTACCGCCTGAGCCATCCCGCTCGGTTTGGAAATTTTTGTTTCATTTCTAAAGCAGCAATTGTAGCGCCTTCACATTTGCGCAATCATAACTACAAGTAGCTGTTGTAGTTTTATTTGACTGTGACGAGATCAACGAATAATATGTGAACTGGCTGTTCCTTTGTTATTTTGTAAGGGCTTGAAAGCCTAAGTCATTATTATTCTTATGTTGGTAATGTTCGACCTATTATTATCATTGAGAAAGGTATACATAGTCTTGCGAACTTATGTAGGCTTCACATAAAATTAGATATCTAATCGTGTGAAATGGGGCGGAATTTCGAATTCTAAGCTAGACCGTCATATTTGCCTTCTGTCAAAGCTTAGCTGTACCAAGTTTGGTTGAAATCAGTGCAACGATGTATAACCCCATAAGGAACAAACATACATACATGCACTAACCTCTATATATATGGTTATTCAAAAATAAGGAACAGACTTTACATACTCATTTCTAACGAACGACAATAGAAGGCGACACATACAATACATCACTGAATAGAGAAAAGTTCAAGGTTTTATTTCATGTGTTCAAAATGAGCACCATTTGTTATGCGAGGACAACCAGCGCTTTTCCGTTTGCATACGCAAACATCTTCTACGAATTTATTGTATCAATTGTAATGTTTTTTATGACGAGGCGGTTCGTTGTTGAAGTTACAACGAAATGCACGATGAAATGAAACAATGGATTCACTCTTTGACTACTGCAGCATACAAAACGACTTTTCCTGTGGCGTAGCCATTTTCACGTAAACAAACACAGCGCCGATGTAGGCACTGAATGAAACTAATAGGCGGGGCTTAAAACTTTGAACTTTCCTCTATTCAATTATCTGTACGATGTGTCACTATCTATTGTCGTACATTAGAAATAAACACGTAAAATCTGTTCCTTCTTTTTGAATAATCCTGTTTTAAGATGTTCGTTTATTAAGGAAGATGTGATTATTTTCTTAATTACGCAATATTTGATTCAAATTTATTGAAAATTATTTTTTAAAGCAATTTCAAAGTAAATCCACAACAGTGCTCAAAGGTTCTTTTTATCGTCCTGATATTCGACTTAGCTACGTTTCTGAGAAGACGGGTGATTTATGCCAGAAAATCTTGTTCAGAGCAAAAATGGAGAAAACAGATTCCCACTCATATGCACAGAAAGAAACCATGTAGTACAGAAGCTGCCATAATTAACTTTTTGTAGAGCAAAACCTCCCCTAAAAAGGAGGGAAAATTTACCTCTCTAATCCAAAGTATGTAGGTGTATGCACTTTTCCTTTTACTACTACGCACCTAATAGGTAGGGAAAGTATTGCATTCTACCGAAAAATTAATACCGAGAATTCACCGGACATGCATGTTTTGAGACCACTGAATACAAACAAAGTTTAGAAAAATCTGATGTGTTACACTCACATGGCTTTCTCTACTCTTGTACAAACTATTTTTACAAACGCTTATTCTCCACATGCTTCATGTTAATCGAGATGTTAATCTTATTGCTGAGAAAAAGTGTAAGTATTGGAAAATTTAAGGGAATAACAAGCAATATCTCGAAAATAGTTCACCCAACAAAAAAATGTATATGACATAAATTGTGTATTTTAACGCGATCTACGTTTTTGTGTAGTAAAATTTTGTCTATCTCTTATGGTTTACCAGTTATGCAAAAGTCGTTCACAATGAAGAATACTTTTGGAGACATTCCCAAAAAATTCGAGATATACATTTCATTTGTCATGAAAATATCTTAAACATATGATATTTTAATCAAAATCGTTAGAGCCGTTTTTGGGAAAATTAAAATTTTCGAAAAATGTTCCATGTAAAGGGTAATCTGGGGAGGGAGAATTTTCTTGAAAACCTTCGTGTCGCATCTCTGTAAGATACTAAACCTAACTACCAAATTTGTTGTTTATCCGACTGTTCTTTTCTGAGTTATGCTGTTCACAGACACACACACGGACATGTTTCCAAAATGCTTTTTTTGGATTTAGGGGTCTCAAAACATGTATTTCCGGTGAAATCTCCGTATCAAATGTTGGGTGGAATGCAATACTTCCTCTACTTACTATACGTAGTAGAGAAAGTGAAAAATGCAGACCTCTTAACGCACACATTTTATTTAAAATAAGTCTTTTGTGGCTTTAGTATTTGTAAGATATCCGTATTAATGGTTAAAATTGTTCATTGCTTGGTCATTCTCTTTATGTCCCATCAACATTCAGTTGTTTCTCGCGATGTCATTGAAACAGTATGGAATTTTAAGGCCAGCATATAGCGTCCAGTTGTTAAACATTTGACTATCGCTGTTCTCTTTGTATTTATAAGGAGGTGTATAATGTAGCTATTTCCGGAAAAGAAAACAAAAACTTTCGCAACAGTAATTAGTGTACCCACTTATAGGAGATAGAAAATAGAGAAATTCACGTGAATATAAGGCATTAAATTTTTTTCTTATGAAGTGGTGCAGTCTATCTAACATAGAGGTGTATATCCTACAATAATTAGAACATAATAAAATTAAAGCAGAAATTATAATTTATAGGACTGCAAAGGAATTAAAAGTGTAATGTTTTTGGCAGTTTTTACATTTAGTCTCTCCTAAAAGCCATAAAGTGGAAACAAACTAAGTATGTGTATCAAACATGAAAAATAATCTCGATCACCAATAGAAGTCATCGACTATTTCGTGCATCAAAAGATTCAGCATTTCCATCTTCACCTGAAACAAGACCGAAATATTTTAGACCCCAATAAACACACGAAACGCTGCTTCATGTTATATGAAACATGCCCACGTGTGTTGACACTGCACTCGATTGGTCCAGTTCTGGGCATTTTGTTCCGGTTTATCATGTGATCTTATTGAATGGGAGAGTCGCTCACTTCCCCTTCTGCTGCTGCTGCTATATTGCTGCTCGTGTACTTCTGCCCTCAACACCCTGGGGGAGAATTTCCCCGGAAATGGACTCTTGCGCCTTAAAGCACGATAGCATATAGTAATTTAGGGGACAAAAATACCTGGCATCAGTCATCAAATTTTGAAGTAACAATTTAGTTTCAGTAACCATTTTTTCTTCTTTTTTATCTGATTACCCCTCCCCTTTGTAGGACTTGCAAGACAATGCCTTCAGTCGAGGAGCAAGCAAACTCTGGATCATAGTATACTCAGGTTGGGTGATCAGCCCTATTTCTGGCGTGACGGTGAAGAAGAAGGAAATGAAATGGTGTGATGAAAGGAAAATTCGCGGATCGAATTATCTAGCCCAGCATTCGCCTATCGGTGGAGAAAAACCGCGAAAAACCTTAGGTCAAGTTGGTCTGCTCTGTGGTTTGCAACCGAGGGCCTCTCGAATGCTAACACAACATTACCTCTTAAGCCAGCTCCTTAGTAAGTCAGCTTTTCATGTATCAAAATTTTCAGAACCTTCGGTGTGTGGAAAAACAAGTATTTACCGGTCGGTAAGTATTCGCAGAAAAAAAAATCTGATGTGTTACACTCACATGACTTTCTCTACTCTTGTACAATCTATTTTTACAAACGCCTATTCTCCATATGCTTCATGTTAATGGAGATATCAAGATGTCAATCTTATTGCTAATTTTCTTGTAGATGCAAGGGGAATATGGTAGCTTTTAAGCGATGGTCAAATTTTTAACGCTGGTTGCTATGCGGCGCATTCCATTCTCTTTGCAAGTCCAGGACATAAAAAAATGAATAACGAATTTGAGAAAAAGTATAAGTATTGGAAAATTTAAGGGAATAACAAGCAATATCTCGAAAACGGTTCACTCAACAAAAGAAATGTATATGACATAAGTTGTGTATTTTAACGCGATCTACATTTTTGTGTAGTAAAATTTTGTCTATCTCTTATGGTTTACCAGTTATGCAAAAGTAGTTCACAATGAAGAATACTTTTGGAGACATTCCCAGAAAATTCGAGATATACATTTAATTTCTCATGACATTATCTTAAACATATGATATTTTCATCAAAATCGTTAGAGCCATTTTTGGGAAAATTAAAATTGTCGAAAAATGTTCCATGTAAAGGGTAGTCTGGGGTGGGGGGATTTTCTTGAAAACCTTCGTGTCGCATCTCTGGAAGATACTGAACCTAAATACCAAGTTTGGTGTTTATCCGACTGCTCGTTTTTGAGTTATGCTGTTCACAGACACACACACACACACACGGACATGTTTCCAAAAATACTTTTTTTGGATTCAGGAAGTCTCAAAACATGTATTTCCGGTGAAATCTCGGTATCGAATTTTTGGGTGGAATGCAATACTTCCCCTACTTACTATACGTAGTAGAGAAAGTAATAAACACTAAAGTCAGAGCTTCAGAAAGAGATACTGTATCTTATTTTCTTTCCTTTTTACTTTCTCTACTACGTATAGTAAGTAAGGGAAGTATTGTATTACACCCAAAAATTCGATACCAAGATTTCTCCGGAAATATATCTTTTGAGACCCCTGAATCCAAAAATAGGATTTTTGGAAACATGTCCGTGTCTGTGTGTCCGTGAACAGCATAACTCAGAAACGAACAGTCGGATAAACACCAAACTTGGTATTTAGGTTCAGTATCTTCCAGAGATGCGACACGAAGGTTTTCAAGAAAATTCCCCCACACCAGAGTACCCTTTACATGGAACATTTTTCGAAAATTTTATTTTTCTGAAAAATGGGTCTAACGATTTTGTTTAAAATGTCACAGGTTTAACATATTTTTATGACAAATGAAATGTATATCTCGAATTTTCTGGGAATGTCTCCAAAAGTGTTCTTCATTGTGAACGAATTTTGCATAACTGGTAAACCATAAGAGATAGACAAAATTGTAAAACACCAAAAATGTATATGGCGTTAAAATACACAATTTATGTCATATACTTTTTTTTGTTGAGTGAACCATTTTCGAGATATTGCTTGTTGTTTCCTTAAATTTTCCAATACTTTTTCTCAAATGGAAATTCGTTATTCATTTTTTTGTCCTGGACATACAAAGAGAATGGAATGCCCCACATAGCAACCAGCGTTAAAATATTTCACTATCGCTTAAAGCCTACCATATTCCCCTTGCATCTACAAGAAAATTAGCAATAAGATTAACATCTCGATTAACATGAAGCATATGGAGAATAAGCGTTTGTAAAAATAGTTTGTACAAGAGTAGAGAAAGTCATGTGAGTGTAACACATCAGATATTTTTTATTTTAAATTTGGCTGAAATCGGTTCAATCAAATTTTCGAACCAGTTTAAGTGTCTGAATCTTAACTAATTAAAGGAATATTGCAATAGATGTTTCTTTCTTTGCTTCGTCAACCGCTTATCTTTTAAGCAACACTTGTTCAACAAAACAATTTTTGGTAAATGGTTCTGCATGTGAGGAAAAAAGTTGACGATATTAGTTATATTTTGTTTGCTGGGATGGTTTCTCATTAGACGACGACTTCGTTTCCATCATTTGCCTTTTATTCTGTTTGCTTCTCATTTTTCAAGTGTCGTTCAAGGTTTTGTGGCGTATGGCGGTGACGGACAGATTGTGGTGTTTTGCCGCCACTTTGTTGTTTTACTCTTACCTCTGCGTCGTTGTAGGGTAAAGTCTTCAGAAGCACGTCGCATCTCAGGGTCAACTGTCGGTCTGAAATTCCCTACTGTCAGGGTAGAATTGCGGGAGGGTGACACTAGGATATTATTCTTGAAGAAAACGTTTTCACTTCCTCACTATGCGATGGTTACTTTTGTTATATTATTTATTTGTTGAGCCCCACGTTTGGGAGCCAATTTGCGGCGGTATTACTTATAATGTTTATGTATTTGCGTTTACTCCACATGGTGAAGCCATTTTGTGACGTGATTCTTTGTTAGGTTTGTTAGCTCCATCTGGTGTTAGCAACTTGCGGCAGTATTAATGTTTGTTTGAAAGAATGCTACTGTTATTTTATTTAATTTTTGTTCACTGTCCTCCGGGTAGCTATGATCTTTTTGGTCGAGCACTTCCCTTTATACAGGTTGTGTAAACGGAAAGGAGTCTTTTATCCAAAGATAACACTGATGAAAGAATTTGTTTTACACTTTTATTGTCGAACACAGTCACTATCACATTTACACATTGATCTTGACACTCGCCAAACTGAAACTGTTATAATAACTTCATTACTGATCATTCTTAATTCGCGTACTTCTGCTTTTTGTATAATTAACTTTACAACACTTGAGATTTTTCATAACTCTGCTACGCGTAACTCGCGAATCGATAGCCGACGTGTACTGTACAAATATTTCTGCTGGACTGAGGGCGACGTGTAACGTACAAATGTTTTCGATGAACTGACGGACTGAAGGCGACGTGTAGCATACAAATATTTTCGGTGAACTGACGGGTTTTACCTCTAACCTAGCCCCTTTTATACTCCTACACCCCGATATGTCTAAAGATTATAACTGAACTGCTATTGGCTAACAAAACGCGCCAACATTAGCGTCTATTTTTATATCCAATGAAAATTATGAATACATATGCTCTAGGGAAAATGTTCCAGCAAATTCAAACGCGCCAACATTACGTAACTTTCTCGTCTCTAATAATGATAAGCAGCTCACCCTCTCGCTGCATTATTGCACGCTATTATTGTCAGTTTCAGTAAGGCAGTATAAACTTACAATCAACAATAATTACAATAAACAAACATCTTAAATCAATGTCACATATAAATGCATATTCATACTATAATCATTCTTTACATTTAAATAATTTATGATACAAATTACTGCATCAACTACAACGCGTATTCCTGCCGGGAAACCTGCAAGATTCTTGTTTGTTTTTCTACTGCGTACGGTTCTTGTATAAGAATATTTTCACCCTATGGTCCACTAACGTTTTGCTCCGGCTAATTATTTATTATTTAAGGCGCTCAATCACCGTTGTTTTGATTCCCGCGAACTTGAATTCATTAAGTTATTTATTATCTTGGATAAAATAATTTCAACGACAATCTAACATACTACATAATTATTCAACACACATTACTTTATAATTGCACTGTGGTGCGGCACTTCGTAAATTTTGGAACTTTTATCCTTTTGTTTTCTTTTTGACTGAACGTGATGCGTGTTTCCTTACCGGAGAATCATGGCAGACTGTTCCAAAACCACGCTCGCATTTCCATATCTCAACGACTGCTCTCCTCCAAATTTTACGCATGTCACTGCGTATTCCTATGTTTCTATTGGTTCTCGCACTTATTTTCTGCGTTTATTGGTTCCCTAGTTGAAAATTTAAAGCTTAACTGTAGGAAATGTCCGTTGCCTCATAGCGTCTGTTTGTTTGAAAACTTGTCTCGTACCCACCAAGTACAAAAGAAGGTTTCGATTTTTATGGTCCCGGGGCATACATATATAATACTTTAAATAAACATTGAAATCAAAAGTTGATTTTTTAAACGTTGGGGCGAATGCCACCGGAAGGTTTGTATCATAAGTGGGGCTAGGACTACCTCAGGTTTGGTGCCCAAAGCGTGGTGTTAAATATATAAATATATTCTACCTCAACATAACAGTTCAGTTACGTCACATGCAATCGGCGTATTATGGTGTGATTGACCAAAATTTGTCTTTTTCGTTTTTATTTTCAAGCCCGACCCACTTAAAGGTTCTAAAACGAGGCCCGAGCCCGTGCAGACCTCTAAAACACACACAAATGGATGTTTCTTTAACAGTATTTCCGGGATCAGTTTTTGAATGGAATGCAATTGTAGACAATGATACAGCTTGTAATTAAATCTTATTCCATTGCGATTTTCAGCAGGAAGATGTGAAGTTGGTGGTTCTGACGTTTTATCAAACATCGCTGACCCGAAAGGAAAGAATGAAGCATCAGTGTAAGGTCTAACAAGGAGAACAAGGTGTATGCACATATTTATTATTTGGAGTCAGTCATGCACGCGACACAGAACATCTTACCTACAGCCTATAACAAGCGCAGTCGAGTTTCCGCGTCACTTATCAAAAGGTGTTTGTACTGATAGAAGAGCCAGGCTTGTGGCGAGTCTACCATTATCCAGCTTTTAGAACTTCAGCTGTTTGCCTCATATACGAACATGCATGAAAATAAATGCACTGTATTCCACCTTTCCCAAATGAGATGACTGTGGATCGAGATAATGGTCCAATCTAAAAATAGAATCTGAAGCTTTGCATTCGCATGACTACAAACGCTCTAACAAAAGTTTATTCTATCTACCTCTTTTTAATCCAGATACACTTTCACTACACACTTCTTTGTAGCTATAAGAAGAAAACAGGTGTCTGATCAAAAGGTCTTTAAATTTAAGATAAACATTTTATTTGTTATATGACTAACTTAAACACGTATTTCTGAAAATATTTATCTGGATTAAAATGAAGTAGTTAGCGAATGAGTGTTTGTCAAAATAGTTTGCGCAGAGTAGAGAAAGTCATGTTAGTGGCATCAGATTTTAGAAGAAAAAAACCTCTGTGTGTCTGTGAACAGCATAACTCAAAAACAAAAACTCAGATAAATATCAAACTTGGTATAAAGTGCAGGACCAAGATGTAACACGAAGATTTACATGAAAATTCCCTTACCGAAATTTATCCTTTACGTGGAACATTTTTCGAAATTGATGACCTTCTAAACAATGGTTCTAACATTTTGATTAAAATACCAGACATTTAAGATATTTACGTGGCAAATAAAATGTATATCTTAAATTTTTTGGAAATAGCCTGTGAAGTCCTCTTCCTTTGGAACGAATTTTGTATAATTTTATCTAACTGGTCGTGTTAAGCGATAGACGAAAACATACTATACAAGAAATCTAGATCTCTTTAAAACACACTTTACTTTCTATAACTTTTTTGTAGCATCAGCCATTTCCGAAGTATCCGTTAGTGATTGTCAATCTTAGTCATTCTTTTAAAATCCTGTCAACATTCAGTTGTTTCTCGCGATGTCATGGAAACAGTATGGAATTTTAAGGCTAGCATGTAGCGTCCAGTTGTTAAACATTTGACTATCGTGTTCTCTTTCTATCTATAACGAATAATGTATCTATTTGTGCATAGGTTTATTTGGATTAAAATGTAGTAGATAGAAAAATAAGCTATAGTAATTAGTAAGACTAGTTTATATACTAATAAGAGATGGAGAGCAGAGAAAGTCATGTGAATGTATCACATCAGATTTTTTTAATCAAAATCGTTACAGCAACTTTTCAGAAAATTCATAAACAAATAAATTCATATTGTCCGCATAAGGATAGTTTGGGGCGGGGGATTTTCTTCAAAATATTCTTGTTGCATCTTTACACCCCTTAAGGGGGGTTCCGATTGTTTAAGCACTCGTGGTACTTCTGACGTCCTAGAAGTACGCTAGGCCAAACGTGCGAGCCCCGCCCCTGAGGGTGTTGCTTGGATTGGGTTGGGCTCGGCGGGGGAGTGCTTCCTGATATCCGTGGGAGATTGGTTCGTCTGGGCGGTTCACGTCCTGGCGGGGTTGTGAGACGCTTCAAGGTCCTCCGGTAGCGCCCTGGAGAGCCAGTAGTCGCGCGCTAGTGGGCTGTCGGCCCCACCGAGGTTGTTCAGTAGTTCTTCCCCTTTGGGAGTTGACACGCTTAACTGGTGTATCTACTTCCACCTGTGATGAGGGCTTACAGGAAAAGCTTCGGGGTTGCGAGAGCCACTCGGAGCGCCTTCCTCCCTGGGTCAACTAGGGGATGCCCCTGGTATTGTACTGTTGCATCTTTAGAAGAGAATAAACCAAAATATCAAGTTTAGTAGGTACTTGTTGGATATTTCATTTGTGGGTTATGGCACACGTGCTTGCTCGCGCCCACACGCAGAGACACACCCTAAGACCTTTTAATAAACATTCAAGGGACCTTAAAAGGTGAAACTCAGGTGAAATATCAATTTTTTGGGTGAAATACAGTATTTCCTCTGCTTATTTTAGGTAAGTTGTAGAAAAAATTTCTGATGTGATACATTCGAATGACTTTCTCTAACCTCTATCTTTATTAGTGGGTATACAAATTTTATTTTTTATCTGCTTCATTTTAATCCAAATGAACCTTTACAGAAACAGCTACATTACACATTTCGTTATAGTTACAAAGGGAACATCGATAGTCAAATGTTTAACAACTGGACGCTATATGCTGGCCTTAAAATTCCATATTGCTTCCATGACATCGCGAGAAACATCTGAAAATCGATGGAACAAAAATGATTAAAGTATTGAGGAAATCGAACTATTAATAATAGATATGTCGTAAATAGCAATGGTAGAAAAAGGTTATCTGAAACAAATTGTGTATTTTAAAGAGATCTGCTTTTTTGTGTGACACGTTTTCACTATTAGTTTCGTTTACCAGTAATACAAAATTGTTTCTGAATGAAGAGGACTTCATAGGCTGTTTCCTGAAAACTCAAGATATATATTTAGTTTGTCAGGCAAATATATTTAATATGTGGTATTTTTATCAAAATCGTTACACAATTTTAGAAGACAAAACCTTTCGAAAAAATGTTCCATGTAACGGATAGATTGGGGTTGGTGGATTTTCTTGAAAATCTTGTGTCGCATCTTTGGAAGGTATGGAGCTTAAATACCAAGTTTGGTGACTTTTCGTTTTTTAGTTACATTGTTCACAGCCACACACAGATATAGACACACATAACTTTTTCAAAAAAATCTGATGTGTTGCACTCACATGACTTTCTCTACTCTTGTACAAACTATTTTTACAAACAATTATTCTCCATATGCTTCATGTTAATTGAAATGTTAGTCTTATTGCTAATTTTCTTGTAGATGCAAGGGGAATATGGTAAGCTTTAAGCGAAAGTCAAATATTTTAAGAGCTGGTTGCTATGTGGCGCATTCAATTCTCTTTGTATGTCCAGGACAAAAAAAAATGAATAACGAATTCCCATTTTAGAAAGGGTATAGGTATTGGAAAACTGAAACAAATAACAAGGAATATTTCGGAAATGTTTCACTCGACCAAAAAAAATGTATGACATAAATTGTGTTTTAACGAGATCTCTTACGTTTACCGGTTATGCAAAAGTTATTGAGAATGAAGAGGACTTTTGGGGACAGTCCCAGAAAATTCAAGATAATACACATTTCATTTGCAATGCAGCTATCTTAATGATGCTTTAATAAAACTCGTTATAGCTCTTTTGAGAAAATCAAACTTTTCGTAATTTTATGTGTAGTGTAGTCTAGGGTGGGGGGATTTTGTTGGAAATACTCGTGTCGCATCTGTGGATGGTGCTGAACTTAAATACTAAGTTTGGTGTTGATCCAACGTTTCGTTTTTGAGTTATGCTGTTGACACACACACACACACACACACACACCGACCGTTTTATAAAAAAATATTTTCTTTGGATTCAGGTGGCCTCTAAACATGTATTCCGGTTAAATCTCGGTTTAGAATTTTTAGGTGAATTGCAATACCTTGGCTACCTACTACACGTGGTAGAGAAAATAAAAACGCTTTTCCCAAAAAAATGACGGGTTAGATGTTCTGCCGCTTAGGTTTGGAGCGAGGGGAAGTTTTCTAAATAAATTCATGTCGCTTTTTTGGAAGAGACTGAGATTATATAACATATTTGGCATTTATCCGCCTTCCTCTACCTGCTATAGATAAGAGGCAGAGAAAGTATATGCATACAACAGCTAATTCACATAACTACCATAGTGCTCCTTTATAAAACGAATGCAATTTTTAGACAGAATTGCTGCATAGGCAGCATTTGAATCCCGTAGCATCTGGCGGCAACGTTTTTAGGACTGACTGACTGACGGGGCCCTTTGTGGGATAGCACTAACAGAAGCTTCTTCGGGGCTTATGACTATTACAGAGCATGGCAGTTGCTGATGAAATTACTCTGCACTTGTGATGTATAGAAACAGAATTAGACCACAAGAGATGAAATGAACAGTCAAAGGCAGGCTTGGTTCAAACGCGGTTAAAATTTCATCACAAAGTTGTGAAAGGAAGACCTTCATTGTTAACGGTATGATCAACTTTAAATAATAGGCGCGCGCACTAATTATATTACGTAGAGAAATCCTGCACTTGTATGGTACAATCTTGACCAAGATCATATCCTTTGTGCCAAAGGAAACATCACCAAATCACATTCACGTTACTTTATTTTCTCAGACTATTCATACCAAACCTTACTCTGTTTTCTAGTTCTTGTTAACAGGAGACTAAATACCAAAACTGCTCAAAAAAGACAACTTTAGTTTTTTGCGTGGTATTATAGACAGTAATTTCCTATTTAATTTCATAAATATTTTATTAATATCTAGCTTACGCGACGTTGCACGATTTGGTTTATGAACCCCAGTGACTAAACAAATAAATATTGTGAGGCAGCGGCTACTGCCCAAGGTATTCGGGAAGTTGGTGACGAGCGGTCTGAGTAAACAATGATAACGGCCGCATTATCAGCTGATAACTAGAAACTTCTGGAAGTTTCTTCTCCACCCTCCTCCAGAAAGTGTGTCGAAATAATTCTAGAACGTTCGAAAACCTTGTGGAAAGATTCCTCTGACTATATAAGCGAGCGCTCTAAATCCTATTGAGAGTGGGCACGAAGCAAAATCACTCAGTGAGTGAAGTAGTCAGTGCCAGTCCAGATGTGCCGACTGTGAGATGAGTTCTTGAGCGCGTCGGTGGTGCGAGTCTCAGCGAGTGCGACTGTGGAGCGATGGGTTGTGGAGGTCTTGTGTTTGACTCTCGAGTGAAGTGAACAGGCTGCGTCACGAAGGAGGTGTGCTCCGTGGTCTGGGGGTACCTTACTAGCCACTAGTTTCCGATGTCGCGGGTTCAAACCCGGTGGAGTGTAATGGATTTTTTTCGACCGTAAATATCCTTAGCATGCCTTCCTTTACTTATACCGTTTTCAACTCGTTTTTTCTCGTGGTCATGCAAAGAGCACACAATTTCGGACTTCAAATCGACCTACCTTTATTACTTTCTCCACCATATACACAGTAGGCAGAGAAAGTGTTACATTCCATCCAAAAATTCGATACCAAGATATTACTGGAAATACATTTTGAGCACCTCTAAATACAAAAAAAAAACATTTTTAGAAAAAGGTCAAAGTGTATCTGTAAACAGCATAACTCAAAAACAAAGTTTTTGCCATTTAAGTTCAGTATCTTCCAAAGATGCGACACGATGGTTACGAGGAAAATCACGCACTCCCAACTACACTTTGAAGTGGTATATTTGTTTTTATAGTAGGAAGATGCTTCACGTTTATATGCCCCATGTATGGAAGCCAATTTGTCGCAGTCACTTCGTGTTATCTTATTGCTGGGCGCCTGTTATTGTTTTATTATTTTGCATTTTGGGTTTATTGTGCTCCGGCAAGCTATTATTATTATTCAGTCGAGCAAATCTCTTAAACAGGGTGTGTAAACGGAAAGGATTTGTTACTCACAGATAACACTGATAAAAGAATTTGTTTTTACACTTTTATTACCGTCACAATTATTAAATTTCATATATTGACTTTTGATACACGCCAGACTGAAACTGTTATATTTTCTAATATCACTATAATCACTTATTTGCCGCACTTTATTAATTCGCGTATTTCACATTTGTAAATAACTTTACGACGCGAGAGATTCTGTAGAATTGCGACGTGTAACTCGCGAACGATTCTGATGAACTACGCGACTTTTTAACTTCTGAATGATTCTGTTGGACTCAGCGACGTGTAACGCGTGGATGATTTTGTTGGACTGACGAAATCTGCCTCTGACTTTAGCTTTTTATACTCCCACACCCCGATATGCCTAAAGATTATAACCGAGCTGCTATTGGTTAATAAAACGCGCCAACATTAGCGTCTATTTTTATATCCAATCAAACATTACGAAAACATATGCTCTAGGGAAAATATTCCCACTATTTCTAAGAAAAGCGCGCCAATCTGACGTCATTTGTTTGTCTCTTCTAATTAATATTCAACTCACCCCCTCGCTCATTGTTACCCGCTCTTATTGTCAGTTTCAGTGAGGCCGTGTAAACTTATTTCCTAACAATGCTTATAATTAACAAACATCTCAAATCAATGTCATACAATAATGCTTATTTACACTACAATCACTCTGGCATTCACATTATTGTGATACAAATTACTGCCACAACTTTACATGCAACATTTTTCGAAATTTTTTATTTTCAAAACATCTTTTTAACAGTTTTTATTAAGGTATAATAGATTAAAAATATTTACGTCATCTTCTTCTTCAAGTTTAGGCTAAATAGCCCGTTCCGGCAAATTCCTAGGAGTAGTCCATCTTTTACGGGGTCGGCCAATAGCTCTTGTTCCTCTCGGGTTATATAAAAACGCTCTTTTGTATTCTATTGTAAACAATTCTCATTAGATGTTCTGTCATTTTCCGTTTGTGTGTATTAGTTTATCTATCTTCAATCCTATATATATATTTAATTCTTCCCCGATAGCTTAACTTCCATTCCTATTTACTTTTGTGCATTTTTTTTAACGTTTCGCAGAAATAGCATTTCAACCGCTGCTATTCCGCTCATGCCTTTTGATTTAATTATCTAATTAAGGTATACTTACGTAACAAGTAACATGTATATATTGAATTTTCTGGGAACGGCCTGTGTAATCGATAGACGAAAACGTACTGCACAAAAATATAGATCTCTTTAAAACACACAATTTATTTCAAATAACTTTTTCGTGGCGTCAGCCATTTCCGAGATATTCGTTATTAATGGTTCGAATTGTTCTGTACTTTGTCACTGTTTCAAGTTCCTGTAGTTCGACATTCAGTTGTTTCTGGCCATGTCATGGAAACAGTATAGAATTTTAAGGCAGCATATAGCGTCCAGTTGTTAAACATTTGACTATCGCTGTTCTCTTTGTATCTATAACGAAATGTGTAATGTAACTATTTCAGTAAAGGTTTATTTGGATTAAAATGGTGTAGATAGGAAGATAAACCCTCGAAGTATAATTTTATAAGCACTAATAAACAATATTGGGTAGAGAAAGTTATGTGAATGTAACACCAGATTTTATGCATTAACAAGAAGTAGATAAAAGAGACTGCCTTAGTGCAGCTTGTAGAAGAGTGAGTAGAGAAATCTACGTGCATAAAACACTCCTGTATCATCCCTGCATAGTCTTCCCTTTGCTTGCAACGCTCTGAAGGCAATGGGGTATAGTGTTTGAACAAACCTAGAGTGTTAACAGCTACTTTTGCATTTGTCTTATTGTTTGCACACGAGACTCCTTTATACTGGTTCTTTAAATGCATTATTCATGACGTCACTCCCTCTCTCTCCTCATCAAATGTGCTAATTTACAGCATGTCAAAACACGGCGCAGAGAAGCCAAGCCCTGGTAGCTACGCGACCCGCGCGACACAAAGAGTTGAACTGCAATTAGAAGTCGGAACGCTTCAAGTGTGACCGTGCAAAGCTGTTTACTACAATGACGTCATACCATAGCAATAATACAAGCATATCGCTTGTAAAAATGTTCTCATAAACATTATCATTACGGTTTTTTACTTTCTCTACTGCAAAATAGAAGGAGGATTGTATTCCACCCGAAAATTCTGTGTTGAGATTTCATACGTATTTTGAGAGTGCCTGATTAAAAAAAAACAAAACAAAAAGTTTAATAATCTGTATAAAAACCATTTTTATGAACCCTTACTATTCTGTGTACTTCATTTTAATCTAGACAAATTTTTACAGAAACAGCTACGCTAAACATTTCGTTATAGATACAAAGGGAACAGCGATAGTCAAATGTTTAACAACTGGACGCTATATGCTGGCCTTGAAATTCCATACTGTTTCCATGACAACGCGAGAAACAAGTGAACGTTGAAAGGACACTAAAGAAGGAACAAGAAATCAACAATTTGAACTTTTAATAATGGATTCTCAGAAATGGCTTATGCTACAAAAAACGTTATTTGAAATAAATTGTGTGTTTTAAAGAGATCTACATCTTTTGTGCAGTACGTTTTTGTCTATCACTTAATGTTTACGAATTATACAAGGTTATATAAAATTCCTTCTGAATGAAGAGGACTTCAAAGGCTATTCCCAGAAAATTCAAGATATACATTTTATATGTAATGTAAATATCTTTCATGTATACTGTCGTAATCAATCATTAGAGCAGTGGTTTAATAAATAAAAAATTTCGAAAAAGTTTTGCCTGTAAAGGGTAGTTTGGGGTGAGGAATCTTCATGAAAGTCTTTGTGTCGTAACTTTGGAAGATACTGCACCTAAATACCAGATTTTGTATTTATCGAACTTTTCATTTTTGAGTTATACTGTTCATAGGCGCGCACACACACAGACGTTTTGTCTAAAAATGCTTTGTTCGGATTCAGGAGCCGAAACATGTATTTAGTTGAAATATCGATATAGAATTTTTGTTGGAATGCAATACCTACTCTATTAGGTACGTGTTAGAGAAACTAAAAAGGTATTTTTAGAAAAATAATGTGCAAAATAAAACGACTTTTAACACGTATGGCACATGATGATTGAATTATTTTAGTTGTTGTATCGTATTTCGACTTTCGGGGGACCGAACTTGAGGTAGTTGCAACCGCACGTATGGTAAAAAGTTTCGGTAATCTTCGCCCCAAGTTTAAAAATATTAACTTTGTAATTTGAGTGTTTCTTTAAATATGATATATTTATGTTTGCCTCGGCTGCGTCAGTATTATTGTTAGAGACATGGATTACTTTGCAGGGAGTAGTGCGGCTAAGAATGTAGACTTATACAGATTATAATTTGTACTTCACTCCATTTATTAATTGTTTAAACGAATAAAATAACACTTCACGAATATATAGAGAGAGAGCTGTGAGATTCTTTATTAATTACTAGCATTTTTTTCTCACACTGAATACGTATTAAACTTCTCGAGGACGTGTCTCGCGTCCGGTTAGTAACGCTATCTACAAGCAACTGACTTCTAAATTTGTACAATTTGCCCTATTTTAGTTTCTGATTGGCTAATCCTACTCCAATAGAATACTTTCATTTAACTTATGTTTTTTCTGGTTGTTGATTGGCTATTTATAAACTACCTCAAAATTTACATTATTGTTGCTCCAATAGCATTAGTAAACTTTCTTACTCATTATTGCCTCAAGGTTACCTTATTGTTAGGAACTTAAACTTATTATTCTCACAGCTCCTACATTATTAAATTACGTAATGCATTCACATAACATTATTGAACATGTACATAATAATATAAACATTAATACAATGACTTGCATGCATTTTATATGTTATATTATACACATAATGCTTTAGAGCGGGCTGTTATTACGTTTTATATTATATAATTTTACTGAAATTGCTTAAGTGTTAAAAATACTGCCTCATATTTTGAGGCAGGTCACAAATTTGTAAAATATCAGTAATAATCATATTAATTCCTGAAACAACAGAGATCAGGTTTAGATCGTGGTTCTTGAACAAGAGAAAAAAGACGTTAAAGAAGCGAAATGTTTAGAGGTCTTGTTGATTCGATCACTCATTTTCAGTGAAATTATTTTCAACATGTTTCGCCTTACAACAGGCGATTAAATGCTATATCATATTGCCTTCTGTGTTTTTTTGGATAAGTATTTTTAGTGTTATTCCTTCTGCTGCTTCTGTAATTTCACATCCATTTCAGTATTTTCTGAATTCATAATTTCCGCCATTTAATCTTAATGTAGGTTATAGAGGATTGCCAATAGATCGCATAGGTTAATTGTACAACGAATTGCAATAAACTGAAGTATGGTGATTTTTATTGTGAGCGGATAATGCGAGCGCCATGACAAATTAATAATATGAAAAGTAAAACCAAATGAAACCAAGTCGAGTTATTAAACATGTGCAAATACTAGGATAATTGTCATGTGATTGGACTTGAAACCAAGTTGGTCACACTAGTGCGATGATCTAAAACGTTTAGCTCGACTGTTAATGTGTTCGTAAAAGCTCCACTTGTAGGCCGTGCTGTCTAAAAAATGTGATGTGTTACACTCACATGACTTTCTCGACTCTTGTACAAACTATTTTTACAAACGCTTATTCTCCATATACTTCATGTTAATCGAGATGTTAATCTTATTGCTAATTTTCTTGTAGGTGCAAGCGGAATTGGTAGGTTTTAAGCGATAGTCAAATGTTTTAAGAGCTGGTTGCTATGTCGAGTATTCCATTCTCCTTTGCTTTACCAGAACAAAAAAATGAATAACGAATTGGAGAAAATATAAGTACTGGAAAATTTAAGGGAATAACAAGCATTATCTCGAAAATGGTTCTCAACAAAAAAAAATGCATATCACATAAATTGTGTTTTTTAACGGGATCTACATTTTTGTGTAGTAAAATATTGTCTATCTCTTGTGGTTTACCAGTTATGCAAAAGTCGTTCACAAAGAATAATACGTTTGGAGACATTCCCAGAAAATTCGAGATATACATTTTATTTGTCATGAAAATATCTTAAACATAAGATATTTTAATCAAAATCGTTAGAGCCATTTTTCAGAAAATTAAAATTTTCGAAAAAAGTCCATGTAAAGGGTAACCTACGGTGGGGGATTTTCTTGGAAACCTTCGTATCGCATCTCTGGAAGATACTGAACCTAAATACCAAGTTTGGTGTTTATCCGATTGTTCGTTCTGAGTTATGCTGTTCACAGACACACACACACACACATGCAAACACACGGACATGTTTCCAAAACTGCTTTGTTTGGATTCAGAGGGGTCTCAAAATATGCATTTCCGGTGAAATCTCGGTATCGAATTTTTGGGTGGAATACAATACCTCCCCTACTTACTATACATAGTAGAGAAAGTAATAAAGAATTTCCAAACTCTAGTCCTGCCAAGTTACACGTAAAAAGAGTTAAAAGTCCGTGTGGGTTTGCTTCCTGGTCGTTGAAAGCGTTCTGCTTGTCGGCGATTTCTATCCAACTCAGCGTGAAGTAGCAAACATTTATCGATTTCGAAACCTGCGTCACACGATTTTTACAATGCTTCATTGCTCGATTCATTTGTTTGATATTGGAGGCCATGTAGAATTTAAACGCGGCCATAAATCGCTTTGGGCTGGCGTTTTTACGGGGCTATATTTTAAGATGATATAAGCCAAAATTCGTGATTTAAAACCCTTTTAGTTTTCTTTCAAATAAATTTAAATTGCTATATCAAATTTAAAACGTCAAAATCGTCCTTTCAAAAATATATACGTACACATGTTACACATTTGGCACCGAAACAAATGCATTTCAGTATGATTTCAAAATTTTGGGGACTTCCTATTGATGTAAATATTCGTGGTAATTTTATGTAACACTTGTTAGACAAGCAAACTTAGGCTATAATTTCCTACTCTCTCTCGCATGTATATAGAACAAAGAGGAAGAATTAGTTTTCGCAGAATTGGTTTTCACCAAGAAATTCGACATCGAGATTTCTTCGGCAATACCTGTTGAACACTGCTGAATAAAAAAAAAAGTTTGTGTATATGTCTTTGTGTGTGTGTTTGAGAGAGAGAGAGAGAGAGAGAGAGAGAGAGGGGGGGGAAACCGCAATTCAAAAAGGAAATCTCAGACACGAAGATTTTTCAAAAAAACTACTTCCCAGCCCAAGCTACGCTTTAAACAGAAAATGTTTCCTTATTTCTATTTTATCCTAAATAGCTCTAATAATTTTGAAAAATACCATATGCTTACCATAGTTAAATCATAAAATGCATATCTAGCCAGTTGTCCTGAATGTTCTAATGACTTTCGTATAACTGGTAAACCGTAAGAGATAGACAAAATCTTTTTTACTTTCTCTAATAGGTGTAGTAAGTAGGGGAACTATTGTATTTCACCCAAAAATTTGATACAGAGATTTCACCGGAAATACATGTTTTGAGGTGACCTGAATGCAAATAAAGTATTTTTGGAGGCATGTTCCAGTCCGTGTGTCTGTGAACACCATAACTCAAAAACGAACAGTCGGATAAATACCAAACTTGGTATTTGATTTTAGTATGTTCCAAGAATGCGTAAGGAAGATTTTCAAGAACTTTCCCCCACCTCAAACTATCCTTCATATCGAACATTTTAAGAAAATATTGATTTTCTCAAAAATGGCTCTAAAGATTTTGATTAATATATCATATGTTTAAGATATTTTCATGGCAAATAAAATGTATATCTTCAATTTTCTGGGAATGCCCCCAAAAGTCCTTCATTCTGAACGACTTTTTCATAACTGTAGGTCCTTTACTACACAAGCAATGTAGATCTCATTAAAACACACAATTTGTCATACACATTTTTTTTCTTGAGTGAACCATTTCCGAGATGTTCCATTTATTTGTTTGAATTTTTCAACACTTATACTTTTTCTAATGGGAATTCGTTATTCGTTTTTTTATGTCCTGGACATACAAAGAGAATGGAATGCTCCACATAGCAACCAGCTCTTAAAACATTTGACTATCGCTTAAAACCTTCCACATTCCCCTTGCACCTACAAGAAAATTAGCAATAAGATTAACACGTAGTAGATGGAGAATAAGTGTTTGTAAAAATACTTTGTACAAGAGTAGAGAAAGTCATGTGAGTGCAAACATAAGATTGTTTTAGTTGCATTTATACCCCCTTTAACTACATTGGTCTTGTCGGCGGTCTTTCCTTTGGAACTTATTGGTGTTAACTCATGTAACTCTTGTCTTTGGGTTTCTTGTACTTTTTGGGCTTTAATCATTAGATCACAAACACATTCATATTCTGACTCTCAGTCGGTGCTCTACCGACTGTGATAAACAGAATCCTACTACACAGAAAATGTAAATCTAATTAAAACACACAAATCCAATACATTTCTTGTGGCATTAGCTGTTTCCGAGATATTCGTCATTATTGATTTGACTTTTTCCATAGTTCATATATTTGAAGTGATAAGTCACCATTATACTGTTTCTCGTGCTCACACACACACACACAGTGTGGAATTTCAAAGAGTGGCGAAAACAATGTTGCATAAATGTAAATACCTACATTAATGTAAATAATGTTACACAAGCGTAAATATGTTATATGGTGAATGCAACAGAAACTAGCTAGCCGTGCAGCTTAGGTGTCTGAAACCAAGCAGTACCACACGGAGATATCTCTAGGGTGGCTCGAAGCACAGGGTATCGGCTGAATATGACCAGCAGAGACGCTTGCGTGACAGAGACGAATAGAGGTTGAAAATAGATAGTGAGAGGTCGGTACAGAAACGGAAAGTCGAATTCGACATGATTAAAAGGTAGGACAGCAAATGTTCTCATACGATTTTAAGGTGATCAGCCAATCACAATACTGTTTTATGATAGTTATGAGGAAGGACAGCATTTTTAGCTGAACTTCATGCCACACTAATGGCTGAGTGTGTGAAGAAGCTGTTAACAATTTAGAAAATCAACATAGGGTGAATGGTACAGGTTGATAGATAGGTCTCCATAACTCAGTAAAATAATTGTGGCACAGAATTCACGGTTAACTGCGAAAACGTTGCAAGTAAATGACAGTTGAAGTGAACTTGAACGTATTCATTTAGTCTCCTGTGACCACTCCCAGTGCGCGAGATTTCCCCCTCGTTGAACACCCTGTAGGTACCTAACCTAAGCTGATACTGGGAACATAGACTTGTGGCATTTTCACCACTTGCTGGGTAACCAAGTTTGTTAGAATTGAAATTGTGATCAATAGAAGATAAATGAGAACGCGATCAAGAAGATCAAAG
This sequence comes from Deroplatys truncata, assembly GCA_030765065.1. Taxonomy (NCBI): domain Eukaryota; kingdom Metazoa; phylum Arthropoda; class Insecta; order Mantodea; family Mantidae; genus Deroplatys; species Deroplatys truncata. The sequence continues at coordinate 267,381,677 of CM060976.1, forward strand.
CAAGGATAAGTTAATCAATGCTGCAGGTCATTTGTGAAAGAGGAAATGCCCTTTGCTGATAACAACTCTGTTGCAAGCCTCGGAGCATTACCAAGGTAGCGTTACTCTGATTTTATAAAGCTGTGACGTGTATCTGGTCGCCATCTGTGGTCATGCCACTAGCCTCTAGTTCCTTTGTTGGAGTTCAAAATAAGGTGTGCAAATAAAATCTTTGACCATCTGTGATATCTATCTCCACAAAAGAAACCTGGTTTTGGAGGCATTTAGGAAAACATTTATCCACACCAGCAATAATTAGGGAAAAATAATTTTGACGAGTAATTTCTAAAAACTTATATGAAGTAGGAATAACGTGTTGAGAAAATCATATGATTACAAAACAATATTTTTTTACGTAATGCCTGATGGTGTCACATAAAGGTGTGATTTAAACAGAATGAGAAATAAATTTGTGAAGTCGTGAATACTGAGTCGTTAATGGGAATGTACTCTAAAAATATTGTAAGCTTATCCAGTTCTCGCTTAACATCATTAATGTAATCTAGTTCTCCATTTATTCTCACATTTCCTGGTTCCCACTGTAGCTTTATTAAAGTAATTCAGTTCAGTTTTAATTGTTACTTCACCAAATTTTCACCATCACTTAATTAATCAGATCCACTTCAATTTTCACAGTAACTTTGCGGTGGTTTTAGTGTTGTTAGTTTGAAGATGCTTCATGTTTATATGCCCCACGTTGGGCGCCAAATTGCGGTGGTCTTTAATGTTATATTTATTTATTTAGCCCCACGTTTGGGAGCCAATTTGCGACGGTATTATTTATAATGTTTGTGTAGTTGTGTTTACTCCACGTGGTGAATCCATCTTGTGACGTGATTCATTTGTTAGGTTTGTTAGCTCCATCTGGTGTTAGCAATTTGCGGCAGTATTAGTGTTCGTTTGAAGGAATGCTACTGTTATTTTATTTAATTTTTGTTCTCTGTCCTCCGGCTAGCTATGATCTTTTGGTCAAGCACTTCTCTTTATACAGGTTGTGTAAACGGAAGGGAGTCTCTTATCTAAAGATAACACTGATGAAAGAATTTGTTTTACACTTTTATTGTCGAACACATTTACTATCACATTTACACATTGATCTTGACACTCGCCAAACTGAAACTGTTATAAGAACTTCATTACTGATAATTCTTAATTCGCGTACTTCAACTTTTTGTATAATTAACTTTATAACACTTGAGATTTATCATAACTCTTTTACGCGTAACCTGCAAATTGATATCCGACGTGTGCCGTACAAATATTTTCGACGAACTGACGGAAATGCGACGTGTAGTGTACAAAGAATTTTGATGAACTGACGGGGTCTACCACTGACTTGGCTCTTTTATACTCCTACACCCCGATATGCCTAAAGATTATAACTGAGCTGCAATTGGCTAATAAGACGCGCCAACGTTAGCGTCTATTTTTATATCCAATGAAAATTATGAATACATATGCTCTAGGGAAATGTTCCAGAAGATTCTAAACGCGCCAACATTACGTAACTTCCTCGTTTCCAATAATGATAAGCAGCTCACCCCCTCGCTGCATTATTGCACGCTATTATTGTCAGTTTCAGTAAGGCAGTATAAACTTACTTCCCAGCAATAATTACAATCAACAAACATCTCAAATCAATGTCACATAATAATGCATATTCATACTATAATCACTCTTTACATTTAAATAATTTGTGATACAAATTACTGCATCAACTTCGAAAAGTTCTCCGTGTTCATTAATGTTAGCCAGATCAGATTTCACTGTACTCTCAGCACCACTTTACTAATGTAATTCTAGTTCAGTTTTTATTATCACTGCACTAATGTGATCCATTTGGATTTTCACTATCACTTCACTAATGTGATCTAGTTGAATTTTCACTGTCACTTCACTTAGTTCGCACTGTCAAATCACTAATGTTCTCTAGTTCAATTTTCACTGTCACTTCACTATTATTATCTAGTTCAGTTTTCACCGCTACTTCATTTAGTTCTCACTGTTAAATCACTAATGTTCTCTAGTTCAATTTTCACTGTCACTTCACTTAGTTTGCGCTTTCAAATCACTAATGTTCTCTAGTTCAATTTTCACTGTCACTTCACTAGTTCTCAATACTACCTCACTAATGTCATTTAAGTCAATTTTGACTGTCACTTCACTCAGTTCTCACTTTCACTTCGCTAATGTTATGTAGTTCAGTTTTCATTGTCACTTAACCAAGTTCTCACTTTCACTTCGCTAATGTTATTTAAGTCAGTTTTTAATGCCACTTCACTAATGTGATCTAGTTCAGTTTTCACTGTCACTTCACTTGGTTCTCACTTTCACTTTCTTAATGTGATCTAGTTCAATTTGAACCGTAACTTCACTTAGTTCTCACTGTTAAATCACCAATGTGATCTAGTTTAATTTCCCATCCCTTCACTAATGCGATATAGTTCAAGTTTCACGATCACTTCACTTTTCTAAGTGGCATACTGTAACACGCGCGATGCAGCCTCTCCCTTGCGCTTCACTCGCTGGAGAGTCAAACTCAATCCTCTCTAATCTCTCGCAGTAACAGCACTCGGCTACAATCTTAGAATACACTTAAATAACAATCATTTAAGCGACGAGGGCTATTTGGTTGATGGGTCGTTAATCGCTCCCTGTGGACAGCTGCAAAAGTGGGATTGTCTTCGAGCCAGGTATTATTAGGAACTTCCGAGCGTCTTTGTGGCGTTTCTGCCTGCGGTCTGTAGCCTCCTGTAGTTCCTTCACTTCATCCTGGGTGTAGTCACCGCAACAGATCTCCTGCATGTTGCAATGCGCGCGGTGTCCCCCTCCGTTGTATAGGTAAGCACTAGAGAGAGAGTAAATATGCGATATACAAGCCCTGAGGTTTTAACGCCCTTCTCTCTCTATGTCACATGAAACCGTACTGTCTAGTAATGAAACAGATGAGGTGGTTTTCTGCCAAAGAACACGCTGGCAATCTGCACAATGTTCTCCCCGAACCACATAAAGATACCTTGATTGACACTTCATTAAAAAGACGTCACTCATTCACTCACCTTGCTGTTTCCTCCCCCTTCTGAGGGAAGAACGAGCGGATATTACGTCCGGCATGACGTCATTATCCCGCGCAGGTTTTCCGCGCCGTCAAACCAATAAACCTTAATATATCTGCTAAATCTTCTCCCCTGCTGAAGCAACGGTCTTTATCTACGTTTTTTCTTCTGGTCGTACTATCATGTCTTCTTCCACTTCCCTCCTTTATCAGCGTTGTTTCTCATTTAGGGGTCATTTTTCTTCAGGACCGGCAGTAGCCAGATAATCCCCCAACTTTTGGGGGGGGGTGTTCATAACCTGGCACCCCTCAATTATAACCTCGCTTCGTTTTCTTGATATGTGGATTCCCTTCTACCCGAATAAATCTGACGCCTTACACTCACACAACTTTCTCTGCATCCTTTATTTTTACACGACCTCTGAAAACTATTCTTGCAAAAACCTGCTTGTCTATCTACTTCATATTAATCGATGTAAGCATTCGCAGAAATATTTTCAGCAAACATTTCCTTGAAGATTAGAGGAAACTGAAGTGACAGTCAAATGTTTAAGAACCAGACGCTATACGCTAGCCTTGAAATTCCATACTCTTTCAATGATACCCCGAGAAACAGTTGAATGGCTCAGCACTTGCATGGCTTTCTCTAACTTCTATAGCTTGTAAAGGCGGTATACAAAATATTCCCACCAAAGCTTTATTTTCCAATCTACTTCATTTTAATCCAAATAAACATTTACAGAAGTAACTACATTACACATTTCGTTATAGATACAAAGAGAACAGCGATAGTCAAATGTTTAACAACTGGACGCTATATGCTGGCCTTAAAATTACATATTGTTTCCATGACATCGCGAGAAACAACTGAAAATCGACAGGACTTGAGAACAGTGTTTAACAGTTCGAACCATTAACGACGGATATCTTGGAAATGGCTGTTGCCACAAAAAAGCTATTTGAAATAAATTGTGTATTTTAATCCGTTTTTTGTATACTACGTTTTGTCTATCACTTAAGTTTACACGAGATACAAGATTATGCAAAATTTGTAACGGTATACTTGATGTTATATTTATTTAACATTATTGTAGCCCCACGTTGTGGTAGCCAATTTGTAACGGTATTACTTATAATGTTATTACTTGTGATGTTTGTGTATGTGTGTTTACTTCATGTGAAGCCATCTTGTGACGTCATTCATTTATTCGGTTTATAGCTCCATCTGGTGTTAGCAATTTGCAGCAGTGTTAGTGTTCGTTTGAAAGAACGATATTGTTATCTTAATTAATTTTGGTTTACTGTCCTGCGGTTAGCTATTATTTCTCGGTCGAACATGTCTCTTGATCAGGGTTGTAAACGGAAAGGAATCTTTTATCCAAAGATAACACTGATGAAGAAATTTGTTTTACACTTTTATTGTCGAACACGTTAACTATCACATTTATACATTGATCTTAACACTCGCCAATTGAAACTGTTATAATAACTTCATTACTGATAATTCTTAATTCGCGTACTTCAACTTTTTGTATAATTAACTTTATTACACTTAAGATTTTTCCTAATTCTGGTACGCGTAACCTGCAAATACTGACGGGTCGAAGACGACGTGTAGTGTACAAAGATTTTTGATAAACTGAGCGACTGGCTTTACTTCTAACCTACTGCTTTTATACCCATACACACCGATATGCCTAAAGATTATAACTGAACTGCAATTGGCTAATAAAACGCGCCAACATTAGCGTCTATTTTTATATCCAATGAAAATTATGAATACATATGCTCTAGGTAAACGTTCCAGAAGATTCTCAACGGAAAACACGCGCCAACATTACGTAACTTCCTCGTTTCCAATAATGATAAACAGCTCACCCCCTCGCTGCATTATTGCGCGCTATTATTGTCAGTTTCAGTAAGGCATTAAAAACTTACTTCTCAACAATAATTACAATAAACAAATATCTCAAATCAATGTCACATAAAATGCATATTCATATTACAATCATTATTTACATTTAAGTAATTTGTGATACAAATTACTGCATTAAATTCCTTCCGAATGAAGAAGACTTCAAAGGGTTTATTCGAGGAATTCATTTTATTTACAATGTAAATATCTTTTAGTATGTGGTATTGCAAACAAAATAACTACAGCTATTTTTAGAAAATGAAAAATGTTGATAATTCTTCCATGTAGCATTTTTGTGGCATCAAGCCATTTCCGAGATATCCGTTGTTAAAGGTTCAAATTGTTCAATACGTTGTCATTATTTTAAAGTGATGTTCATTTTCAGTTGTTTCTCACGATGTCATGGAAGCAGTAAGGAATTTTAAGGCCAGCATACACGTCCAGTTGTTAAACATTTGACTATCGCTGTTCTCTTTGTATCTATAAGGAAATATAAATAAACAACTAAATATTTTACAATACTCCGTCTTGGTAACTAACTTCTTCAACAGGGATATGTTTTTCAAATTCTTATATTTATTAAGTAGCATATATTTTACATCCACTATTACAAAATGATTGCTTAGATTAACATCTAAGTAAAGGTAAAGAAAATAAAAATAAAATATAAGAAAATTAAATAGGTGAGAATAGGATAAGTAAGGAAAAAGAAATATCAAAATAAAATAAAGTAAGACAGCGAGATAAACTACACTCCAGTTACCTACTAACTCACTCACAAACTAAGCCTAGTAACCCACTAAAAAAAAACAAAAAAAAAAAAAAAAAAAACGAAATCAAGTACTCGTAACCAGCTAACTTCAATTTAAAAAAAATTAGCCTAATAAAACTTAACTTAAAATTCAGTTAACACACAAATTACTATTATTTCTTACCGGTATAGGTATGCAGCACCTATCATCTCTCTATTATATAATTTTTGGGGGTTGCAATCACTATTCTATAACTAAATAGTTACTTAAATAATACAACTTTCTTTTTATGAACTGTTTAATATGTTTATTTAATACGTTTTAACTAATGTTTATACTAACCTATGTATTTACCAAATTTTCTTTTAATTAATCTATCAAAATATTATACAGGGTAATTCAAAAACAAGGAACAGATTTTAAATATTCATTTTTAATTAACGAATATAGATAGCAACTCATACGACACATCACTGAATAGATAAAAGTTGAAAGTTTTAAGTCCGTACCTGTTAGTTCCATTCAGTGCCTACAGCGGCGCCGGGTTTATTTACGAGAAAATGGCAACGCCACAGGAAACGTCGTTTTGTGTGCTGCACTATGCAAAGAGTGAATCCATTGTTTCATTGCAGCGTGCATTTCATTGTGACTTCAACAACGAGCCGCCTCATCATAAAATATTTAAAGTTGATACAATAAATTCGTAGAAGATTTTGTTTCATTTTTTTACTTTCTCTACTACGTATAGTAAGTAGGGGAAGTATTGTATTACACCCAAAAATTCTATACCGTGATTTTACCGGAAATACATGTTATGAGACTCCCTGAATCCAAAAAAAGCATTTTTGGAAACATGTGCGTGTGTGTTTCTGTATGTCTGTGTGTGTGTCTTTGAACAGCATAACTCAGAAACGAACATTCAAATAAACACCAAACTTGGTATTTGGATTCAGTATCTTCCAGAGATGCGACACGAATGTTTTCAGGAAAATCCCCCACCCCAAATTATCCTTTACATGGAACATTTTTCGAAAATTTTAACTTTCTCAAAAATAGCTCTAACGATTTTGATTAAAATATCATATGTTTAAGATATTTTCATGACAAATGATATTATATCTCGAATTTTCTGGGAATGTCTCCAAAAGTATTCTTTATTGTGAACGACTTTTGCATAACTGGTAAAACATAAGAGATAAACAAAATTTTACTACACAAAAAATGTAGATCGCGTTAAAATACACAATTTATGTCATATACATTTTTTTGTTGAGTGAACCATTTTCGAGATATTGCTTGTTATTCCCTTAAATTTTCCAATACTGTTTCTCAAATGGGAATTCCTTATTAATTTTTTTTATGTCCTGGACATACAAAGAGAATTGAATACTCTACATAGCAACCTGCTCTCAAAACATTTGACTATCACTTAAAGCCTACCAATTCCCCTTGCACCTAAAAGAAAATTAACAATAACATTAACATCTCGATTAACATAAAGCATATGGAGAATAAGCGTTTGTAAAAATACTTTTTACAAGAGCAGAGTAAGTCATGTGAGGATAACACATAAGATATTTTTATAAGCCTTTACAATTCAAATAATTTTTATAACTAAATTAATTTCTTGGTTTAACTTTAATAAACATTTCTAATAGCAATTAATATATTTTATTACTTCTACTTTAACGTATCCAAGTATGTTTTGTTTTAATTTTTTTGATCTATTAATTTATTCTTTCTATATTATTAAATTCTGTTTCTTATTACCTGTAACGAAATGTATAATGTAGCTATTGCTGCAAAGGTTTATTTAGACTAAAATATAGTAGATAGAAAAATAACCTTTAGTAAGAAGAGTTTGTAGAACAATCATTAGAGAAAGTCACGTGAATGTAACATAAAGTATTTTGTTAATGCTGTGCATAGACACCACATACACAGTCGTTTTTATAAAGATTCTGTTTCTGATTCAGGGACATCAAAACAAGTATTTCCAGTGAAATGTCGACATCAAATTTTTTCTTAGAATAAAATTGCGCCTCTACCTATTATAGGTAAGTGTTAGAAGAATCACCTTGAAATGAATACGAGGTGTGATCAAAAAGTATCAGGAATGGCCTCACAACAATGCTGACGCTGAGATTTCTTTAATTGTTACACAGACTGTACATGCAGCTTTGCTTCCCAATAAGAATGAGAGGCCACGTGACTTTCTGTGACCATGCAGTGACGAGGTAGACGCTCTGAAGTGAACACGTGTTTTGCACGTGCTGCTATTTTTCCGCGTAGCAAAAATGTCAGATTACGAGGAACAAAGAGCAAACATGAAATTTTGCTTTAAACTCAGTAAAACTGCAACAGAAGCCTTTGAAGTGTTAAGAACAGCTTATGGGGAGGAAGGTATGGGCAAAACTCAAGCATTTGAATGGTTTTCGATATTAAGCAGGTGAGGGAAATGGTCTTAAATGTTAGACGCATTACATTAAGAGAACTTTCTGACTCATTAGAACTCTCCTTTGGAAGTGTTCAAAGCATTTTGAAAGACAATTTGGACATGAGAAGAATCGCCGCCAAGTTCGTGCCCCGCCTGCTTTCAAATGACCAAAAGGAAAGCCTGCACAGATCTTAAAGAACAGCTACAAAATGACCCACAGTTAATGGAGAAAATTATTACTGGTGATGAAACATGGATTTATGGGTACGATCCAGAAACGAAGCAAGAATCTTCCGAATGGAAGAGTCCATCTCCACGCCCGAAAAAGGTCAGACAAGTTCGATCCAAAGTGAAGTCAATTATGATTGTGTTTTTTGACATTAAAGGCATTGTACATAAGGAATTTGTGCCACAGGGTCAAACAGTGAATCAAGTGTCCTACAAACAAGTGCTGCAAAGATTAAGGGAGAATGTGCGACGCAAACGGCCGGAGAAATGGAGGAGTGGTGACTGGTTCCTGCATCATGAGAATGCTCCCGCACACAAAGCCCTTTCTGTTCGCCAATTTTTGGATAAAAATAGGATGATTACTGTTCCCCATCCCGCCTATTCTCCAGATTTGGCACCAGCGGACCTTTTTCTTTTCCCGAGGACACCGTTTTGAGGACATTGATGTCATCCATCGCGAATCGCAGAAGGCTCTGAACATGTTGAAAGAAGAGGACTTCCAGAGGTGCTTCCAGCAGTGCCAGAAGCGCTGGGACCAGCGTATCAACTCCCAAGGAGACTTCTTCGAGGGTGACAGTGCAGATTAGACATAAAAAACTGTTGTGTAATATTGTGACGTATGTAAGCATTGTTACGTATGTGATTTGACTGCCCGGATAGGGTATTGCGTAAGAGAGTGGTGGGGATAAACGAGTTTTAGATAGCGTCCCACGCCGAGTTAGCGTGGGGTCAGTCAATCAGTAGACACAGTCGTGGCTAGTTACTGGAAGAGGCAGGTTGTGTTGTGCACGCGCTACCCATGCGTTCAAGCATGGCGTCCTTACCGGCAGACACGGAAACAAGGAGGTACTGTATACCTTTTTATTAATAAACCCCCTTGCCATCCCCTTCTATTCTGTTTAATTTATCATAGTAGATAGATCCCTTCTCTCATCTACACCATGTAGTAATCCTTTTACTAGGTATTTCCTAATATTTTTCACATTTCTCTTAGCTGCGTCCCTCGTCGTGACCTCGCATAATGTAAATTATTAACTTTCAGATTCTTCGATACCCGAGTTGCGAGTCGCTCTACCCCCTATTGAGCTAGTGTGTTTAGAGGTCACGACAGTATTTGTGACGTCATTCCGGAAAGTTTTTGATCACATCTCGTATTCTAATATAATGTGAATGCCTCAAATCAGATTTGTACTCGTATATCTGCCATGTGACGTACAAGATTTCATTCAGTATCTTATCTGCGTCTTAGGATATAAGTAATATGAATTACATGATTTTTTGTTTATAAACCATTATGGTAGTTTGCCAATAACAGCATTTAAATATTACACAAAAACAAGCATGGACTTGGCATTTACGTGGCAGAATTCCAATGTTCAAGTTTGCGGTTCTCCATGCATGTAACATTTGGCAACACTGCTACTAATATTGGCACTGTTCTATGCCACATTTCATGGTTTTTGTGCATTGAAAACTGGCTTTCTCAATCACAAAGCAGCGCTTCTTGACTTAAAATGTAACTCTTTATTACCCAATAAAATATTTACTTTCTTTACAGTTTAGATACAAAGGAGATAGAGATAAACCGTTTCAATTTCCGAAATATTTGTTTCTTGTTATTCCAGATAAATTTTCATTACTTATCTACTCGTTTCGTTGTAAGTATAAGAAGAATACAGTATTCTAAAACAATAGTCACATTTTTAAAAAGCATGTCCTTAAATGCTGGCCTGAAAATTCCATACGCGTTGTACACCTTTTTTTTTAAAAGTTCCCTTGTTTACACAGGTTATTACTGTGTTTTACTGTATTCTTTACCGCTTACTACCGCAATTACACAACACACAGACGCACACAAAGTATTAGAAGGTTCCAAACAATAATAACGGCTATCTCAGAAATGGCTGATGTCACGAAAAACTTATTCGACATAATTTTATTTGTCTGTTCATTTTGTTTCCTAAGAGAGTTACATTTTAACATTCTCTATAACGTATATAGTCGGTAGAGATGGTATTGCAATCCAGTCAAAATTTGATATCAGATTTGACTAGAAATACACGTTTTGAGGCCCCTTGACTTTAAAAAAGGACTTTTAGATAAATGTCTGTGTGTGTATTTGTGTACAGCATAACTCAAAATGGAAAGGTTGTATAAACATCAAACTCACTCACAATCCCACTCTAAACTACCCTTTAGTTGGAAAACTTTTAAGTAATTGGATTTTCTGAAAAATGGTCCTATCGATTTAAATTAAAATAATATCTTGATAATCTTGAGTTTTCTGGGGATAGGCCATGAAATTCTCTTAATTAGAAAAGTACGGATCTGTTTAAAACGTACAATTTAATTCAAAATTTTTTTCGTGGTATCAGCCATTTCCGAGATATCCGTTATTAATGGTTCGAATTGTTCAATACTTGGCCCTTCTTTTAAAGTCCTTTGGATTTTCGGTTGCTTTTCGCGGTCATGGAAACAGTATGAATTTTAAGGCCAGCATATAGCGTCCAGTTGTTAAACATTTGACTATCGCTGTTCTCTTTGTATCTATAACGAAATGTGTAATGTAGCTGTTTCTGTAAAGGTGTACCTCGATTAAAATGAAGTATATAGGAAAATAAACCTTCGTAAGAATAATGTTTATACACAATAATAAACTATAAATGTGGAGAAAATCATGTGAACGTGAAATATACGATTTTTTATAACTATTTTCCAAAATGCACATAAGAGCTTTCCGATCTGCAAAAAAAGAAAGCACCTGAAATACACTGCTGCGCGTGCATGAGATAAAGAAGGTTAACACAAAACGGAAGCTTTGGTGGAAAATTTTACTGAAAACGCAATAGCTTTAAAGCTGTTTTTCGTTTCCCGAACGCCGAGAGTGATTGTGTTTTGTTTTGCCATTGTTTCATAATGATGCTGTTTTTGCTGTCATGCCTAATTATCAGGCGCCTCGTGTAACGTAATAACGTCCGTGGTAACTTTTTACTAATCTATGATGATAGATTGCTATACGGATCATAGAAACACAAAACATTTTTGTGTTTTTCCACTGCACCGTAAAACATTCGTGAATAAATCCTGCCAATTGGAAACGCAATTTAAAACTAATTTCGCTTTTATAGCCTCCGTAGGTGTGTACAGTACGCGGAATTGTAACAGAAAAATCAGAATCTCTCTACCCAGTCTTCTAGGGACTGTTACTTCATAAGCCCATTTGTCTGTCTTCTTCACGTTAACGTAGTTGGATAAGGAAAAAAAAGAATAAAGGGGATTGAAATGATAATTTCTTTCCTTCTCCTTCTTCTTCTTCTTCTTCTTCTTCTTCTTCGGATTACCCTCCTCTTTGAAGGATTTACAAGCCAATACCTTCGCTCAGTAGCCTGTCCGGGGCATGCAAATGCTGGATAACAGCATGCATGGGTGTGATCAGCCCAATGTCTTGTGTCAGTATACTGTCGAGGAGCAAGAAACTCTGGATCATAGCATATCCAGGATGGGTAATCCATCCAGTGTCTTGGGTCAGTAGCCTGTTGAGGAGCAAGCAAACTCTGGATCATAGCATATCCAGGATGGGTAATCCATCCAGTGTGTTGGGTCAGTAGCCTGTTGAGGAGCAAGCAAACTCTGGATCATAGCATATCCAGGATGGGTAATCCATCCAGTGTGTTGGGTCAGTAGCCTGTTGAGGAGCAAGCAAACTCTGGATCATAGCATATCCAGGATGGGTGATCAGTCCAATGTCTTGGATCAGTAGCCTGTCAGGAGCAAGCAAACTCTAGATCATAGCATATCCAGGATGGGTAATCCATCCAGTGTGTTGGGTCAGTAGCCTGTTGAGGAGCAAGCAAACTCTGGATCATAGCATATCCAGGATGGGTGATCAGTCCAATGTCTTGGATCAGTAGCCTGTCAGGAGCAAGCAAACTCTAGATCATAGCATATCCAGGATGGGTGATCAGTCCTATGTCTTGTGTCAGTAGCCTGTCAGGAGCAAGCAAACCCTGGATTATAGCATATCCAGGATGGGTGATTATTCCAATGTCTCGGATCAGTAGTCTGTCGAGGAGCAAGCAAACTCTGGAACATAGCATATCCAGGATGGGTGATTAGTCCAATGTCTCGGATCAGTAGTCTGTCGAGGAGCAAGCAAACTCTGGATCATAGCATATCCAGGATGGGTGATTAGTCCAATGTCTCGGATCAGTAGTCTGTCGAGGAGCAAGCAAACTCTGGATCATAGCATATCCAGGATGGGTGATTAGTCCAATGTCTTTGATCAGTAGTCTGTCGAGGAGCAAGCAAACTCTGGATCATAGCATATCCAGGATGTATGATCAGCCCAATGATTTGGTACAGTGGTCTGTCGAGGAGCAAGCAAACTCTGGATCATAGCATATCCAGCATGTATGATCAGCCCAATGATTTGGTACAGTGGTCTGTCGAGGAGCAAGCAAACTCTAGATCATAGCATATCCAGGATGTATGATCAGCCCAATGATTTGGTACAGTGGTCTGTCGAGGAGCAAGCAAACTCTAGATCATAGCATATCTAGGATGGCTGATCAGCCCAATATCTTGTGTCAGTAGTCTGTCGAGCAGCAAGCAAACTCTGGATCATAGCATATCCAGGATGTATGATCAGCCCAATGTCTTGGTACAGTGGTCTGTCGAGGAGCAAGCAAGCTCTGGATCATAGCATATCCAGGATGGGTGATCAGTCCAATGTGTTTGATCAGTGGTCTGTGTAGCAGCAAGCAAACTCTGGATGATAGCATATCCAGGATTATGATTAGCCCAATGTTTTGGTACAGTGGTCTGTCGAGGAGCAAGCAAGCTCGGGATCATAGCATATCCAGGATGGGTGATCAGTCCAATGTGTTTGATCAGTGGTCTGTCGAGCAGCAAGCAAACTCTGGATCATAGCATATCCAGGATTATGATTAGCCCAATGTTTTGGTACATTGGTCTGTAGAGGAGCAAGCAAACTCTGTATCATAGCATATCCAGAATGGGTGATCAGTCCAATGTGTTTGATCAGTGGTCTGTCGAGGAGCAAGCAAACTCTGGATCATAGCATATCCAGGATTATGATTAGCCCAATGTTTTGGTACAGTGGTCTGTCGAGGAGCAAGCAAACTCTAGATCATAGCATATCCAGGATGGGTGATCAGTCCAATGTGTTTGATCAGTGGTCTGTCGAGGAGCAAGCAAACTCTGGATCATAGCATATCCAGGATGGGTGATTAGTCCAATGTGTTTGATCAGTGGTCTGTCGAGGAGCAAGCAAACTCTGGATCATAGCATATCCAGGATGGGTGATCAGTCCAATGTGTTTGATCAGTGGTCTGTCGAGGAGCAAGCAAACTCTAGATCATAGCATATCCAGGATGGGTGATCAGTCCAATGTGTTTGATCAGTGGTCTGTCGAGGAGCAAGCAAACTCTGGATCATAGCATATCCAGGATGGGTGATCAGTCCAATGTGTTTGATCAGTGGTCTGTCGAGGAGCAAGCGAACTCTGGATCATAGCATATCCAGGATTATGATTAGCCCAATGTTTTGGTACAGTGGTCTGTCGAGGAGCAAGCAAACTCTGGATCATAGCATATCCAGGATGGGTGATCAGTCCAATGTGTTTGATCAGTGGTCTGTCGAGGAGCAAGCAAACTCTAGATCATAGCATATCCAGGATGGGTGATCAGTCCAATGTGTTTGATCAGTGGTCTGTCGAGGAGCAAGCAAACTCTGGATCATAGCATATCCAGGATGGGTGATCAGTCCAATGTGTTTGATCAGTGGTCTGTCGAGGAGCAAGCAAACTCTGGATCATAGCATATCCAGGATTATGATTAGCCCAATGTTTTGGTACAGTGGTCTGTCGAGGAGCAAGCAAACTCTGAATCATAGCATATCCAGGATGGGTGATCAGTCCAATGTGTTTGATCAGTGGTCTGTCGAGGAGCAAGCAAACTCTGGATCATAGCATATCCAGGATTATGATTAACCCAATGTTTTGGTACAGTGGTCTGTCGAGGAGCAAGCAAACTCTAGATCATAGCATATCCAGGATGGTTGATCAGCCCAATGTCTTGTGTCAGTAGTCTGTCGAGCAGCAAGCAAACTCTGGATCATAGCATATCCAGAATTGATGATCAGCCATTGTCTGGTAGGGCGGCGAGGAAGAAGGAAATGAAATGTAGTGATGAAAGGGAAAGAATCTTCGGTCAGGTTGGTCGTCCCCGGGGGTTTGAAACCTGGATCTCCCGAAAGCGAGTCACAGATGTAATTGCGGCGTCTACTCCCTTGGTTGAAGCGAAAATTTAATGTTTAAGCAGAAGGTCACTCTATGCTTTGCTTGACTTCCCGAGAGGAAGATGAATGGTAGCTTGCAACTTAAAAACATTTAGAAGTTTTGGAAACAAGTGCCTCAAATATGGTTAATTCTATAAAAAATATTTGACGTGAATATACGTTTTAACTAGTGATGGGACGATACTCACTTTATAGAAAGGCGTCAGTTTGTTCATGAATGAAGTTCTTATCAGAGTTTTCTGTATATAAACACATGTAACAACTTTTGTTTTGTATGCTGATTCCGAAATTGTTCCTGTTTGACCTTCTCCAATTGGCAGCAATTTTGACTTTCTCTACTACGTATCGTAAGGGAAGTGTTGTATTTCATCCTAAAATTCGTTGACATTTCACCGGAAATACATGTTTTGAAGCACTTGAACCCCCCAAAATTATAGAAAAACGTTCCCTCGCGCGCTTCTGTGAACAGCATAACTAAAAAACGAAATGTCAAGTGAATACTACACTTGGTACTAGGGCTGTCTCAGAAGCACCCTACCTAACAAAGAAAACACAAAAATTTTGGAAAAAAGCACCTTTATTCCCCTACGAAGTCTTCTTTTAAATTGATACACTTTTCCAGCGGAGTTCCTGCTTAGCTTCGATACCCTTTTTATACTAAGAACCATCGAGTTCTGCGAAATAGCCATCAACTGCAAACTCCACCTCTTCATTATCACTCAAACGCTGCAATAAATTTGCATAATACTGACCATTGATTGCGTTTCCTTTTTGAAGATAATCAATGAAAATGATTCCACACACATTCCAAAAAACTGACGGTATGTCCTTGTACGCAAATGGAACTGTCTCGTCTTCTTTGGAGCCGATTCTTCCCTTTCAATCCACTGTTTTAACTGTTGCTTCGTCTCAGGCGTGAAGTCATGGACCCATGTTTCATCCATGGATATGAATTGACACAAAAATTCGACTTTATTGCAGCGAAATATTGCTAAACACTCGACGCTGCTTTTGTTGCATTTTGAGTAAACGCGGTACCCTTCTTGCACATAGCTTTCTCATGTCTAAATTTTCAGTTAGTATGCGAAGTACAGCACTGTTTGAAATTCCTATGATGTCTGCTACCTCGCTCACTTTCAGTCGACGGTCATCCAATACCATTATGTGGATTTTCCTCACAATTTCTGGCGTCATCACGTTATTTGGTCGACCACTGCGCTGTTCGCCTTGGCAGCTCGTACGGCCTCGCTTAAACTCTACCACCCAATATTTTACCGTTGTAAACGAAGGAGCAGACTCCCCCAGAGTAGAATCTAGCTCAGTTTTAATATTAGTTGGACTAAGACCTTTCAAATGAAAGTATTGTATCACGTAACAATGGCCAGCTTTATCCATGTTTACACATTTTCTGAGAGTGTTCACTACTAATGGCTGCCAAACAATTACTAAACGACGTAGGAGCCTTATAAGGTTGGTACTTTCTACCATAGTCATTGGTTTGCAACAACAACCATTATGTATACATCAGGGCGGGTACTTCTGGGGCTTACCTCATATTTAGTTTAAGTGTCTTACAAAATGCGACACGATTTTCAAGAAAATCCGCCTTACCTAGAATAGCGTTTACATTGAAGGTTATTTTATATTTTTGAGTTTCTGACAAGTGGTTCTAACGATTTTGATTGAAATATTATAATATTAAAGATATTTACATGACAAATAAATTGTATATCTTGAATTTTCTAGGAATAGTCTGTAAAGTGCACTCCCTGCTCAGTAACAGAGCTGACACGTGGGATGTTGCTGACACCCTAGTGCGTTTTTCTCGAAATTGCACACTTTCTTAGTTACACTTATCTCACTTCCTCGAAAAAAGAGGTACTGAAGACATAATACAAGGTGGGCGTTTTATGGTGAGTCCACAGGCGGTTACAGCACGCTGTACGGCAGTGACCTCTTACTTTTCTGATCTGTGGCTGGCGGTGTTGCGCAAGGGAGACCTTCAACTCGTGAAGCTTTCAAGGTCATCTTTATCAACCGTGTTTCTGTCGTAGTTTTGTGTTCGTGTTGTAAAGAGAGTTGACATTTTGGATCTCAAAGATGAAAGTTTATTCAAGACGTGTGTTGTGTGTGATTTACTTAAGAGTGTTAATATCTGGTTATTAGTCCGCTGTAAAGCCTGCCGACAAATTCACGCTTGAACAACGAATTTTTATGTACGATACATACGTAAAAACTGAATCATCTAGACAGGCGTGTAGACAACTTCCTGGTATTCCAGTTGCAGGTAGACAAACTGTTAGACGTCTGGTTAACAAGTTCAGGACAACTGTATTGCTAAACCTAAGAAGCAAAAACGAAATGTTCTAACCGAGGAGAAAGTTAACGAAATTGGTGCATAATTTGTGGGAAACCCTAAAAAAAGCTTACAGAAACAATCCCCATAACATAGACGAAATTAAGGACCATATAAAAGCAGAAACTATGAACATTACACAAGAAGAACCTATGAATGTGGTTGGAAATTACATTCTAATATACCAGGAATGTCTTCACACAGATGGACACCACTTATAACAAGGTTAGTACTCATTATAGTGATGTTACTATCACTAGTGAGTAACATGGTAGTTAACTAACGAAAACCCCCAGTGTAATAGACACTGTAGGATAGTTTCATTACATACCTGTAATACTTACAGCAATGTGCACAACCTCTCTCGAGCTGTAACAAATCCACATAAACATCCCGCACGACAAGCCGCGAACTACAGGCTTATTGTTTTAAATGCGTTTTAGATAGTTTTCTGGTGCAGCAAATGAATTACTTTACAATTACCTTTCTAGAGAGATAAATAAAGAGGAAGCCAAAGATGGTAGACAGATAAACGAATGTTAAACGAAACGTGAGATAGATGGATGAAAGGACGGACAAGGCGAGGGCCGGACAGATAGATAAATTGTGCAAGAGACTGAGTGTAGGTGGCGCCAGTGATGGATAGATACAGGAGATAATCAAATTCCTGACTCACCGTAGAGAGAGTAGGAGCTGTCGAGGTCCGAGCCTATATGGCATAGACAAGCCTTTCTCTACCCATTATCGTTTACGTTTATACAACTTTACAAACTATTCTTACTAATTCTTGTTTTATATTAACTTCACGTTAATTAATATAAACAGTCACGACAAAAATCTGAAGAATGGGAGTATTAAAAAAAATGACCTAATTAAAAATTAAAACCAACAATAATGCATATCTTGGAGATGGCTAATTGCACAAACATTTTTCTTGAAATAAGTATGTATTTTAAAGAGGTCTACACTTCTTCTGTAGTACGTTTCTCTCTCACTTAACGTTTACCAGTTATAAAAAGCTTGTAACTAATTCATTCTGAATGAAGAGGATTTTACAGGCAATTATCATGAAGGTCAAGGTATACATTGCTATTTTGTTCAAAATCCTTTAACCCAAATAAGATAAACATTGTCGTGTAAAAGGTAGTTTGAGGTGGTTGAATTTTCTTGAAAATCTCCGCATCACTGGAAGACACTGGACTTAAACTTGGTATTTATTGGAATCTTCGTTTTTAATTTCTCTACCACGTACGTATTGCATTCCACCCAAAAATTCGTTACCAAGATTTCATTGGAAATACATGTTTTGAGGACCCCTGAATGCAAAAAAGAGTTCTTAGAAACTCTCCGTGTGTCTGAGAACAGCATACTCAAATACAGAAATTCGGATAAGTATCAAACTTAGTATTTAAGTTCACTATCTTCCAAGGGTGTGTGACACGAAGATTTTCATGAAAATCCTTCATCCCAATTACACTTTACATGGAACACTTTCCAAAATTTTTATTTTATAAAAGTGGCTCTAACGATTTTTGCTAAAATCACACTTGAAAGATCATTACATGACAAACAAAATGTATATCTTTAATTCTGCGCGAATACCGTATGAAATGATCTTCATTCAGAAGGAGTTTTGTATTATATGTAACTAGTAAACAAGCGATAGATGAAAACGCACTATACAAAAAATGTAGATCTCTTTGAAACACACAGTTTACTTCAAATAAGTTTTTTGTGGCTTAGGCCATTTCTGTTGTATCCGTTATTAATGGTTGCAGTTGCTCATTTTTTGGTCATTCTCTTTAGGTCCTGTCAACATTCAGTTGTTTCTCGCGATGTCATGGAAACAGTATGAATTTTAAGGCCAGCATATAGCGACCAGGTCTTAAACATTTGACTATCGCTGTTCTCTTTGTATCTATAAAGAAATGTGTAACGTAGCTGTTTCTGTAAACGTTTATTTGGAATTAAAATGTAGCAGACAGAAAAACAAACTTTAAAAAGAATAATAGACGATAGAGGGTAGATAATGTCATGTAAATATATCACATAAGATTTTTTAGTTAAGTTGTTCACAGAATTTTTAGGATGAATAACTGATGCTAACGTGTACGATGGGTTACTTTCAAGCAAAAAATTGTATTTTTGAAATGTATGTGTGCGTTTGAATAGGATTATTCTATAACTGATTACCCTCCTTGTTATAGGACCCCCAAGTCCAATACCTTTGGGTCAGTACCTGTCGAGGAGCAAGCAAACTCTGGATTATAACCTATCTAAGATGGGTGATCAGCCCATGTCAGGTATGGCAGTGAGGAAGCAAATGAACTGTAGTGGTGAAAGGGAAGATAGAATTTGCGGATCAAATTAGCCAACCCAGTATTTAGATAGCGACCGAGGAAAACCGCGAAAAAGCCTTCAGGCAGATAGCTCGGCCGCTGAACAGAATTTAAAAAAGAAATTTGTATAAACACTAAAACTCGTATATAATTAAGTCCAGAGATATGACACGAAGTCTTTCAAAACAAGCCATCCACGCCAAACCACCCTTAACATCGAACATTTTTAGCTGTATTTTTTCAAAAATTGCGTATGATTTTTATTAAAATGCCATATGATTTTTTGACGAATAAAGTGTATATTTTGAATTTCCTGGGAATAACTTTTGATTTGTTAATTTGAATAACCATTTCCGAGATATATTTTGTTATTTCTTTGAATTTGTAAGGAAGTCCTTGCAACAAAATTTGTAATGAAGGTTTATATGTATTAACAAGAAGTAGATAGTAGAATCAGTTTGTAGAAGAATGAGTAGAGAAGGTAATGTGAGTGAAACACGTAAGATTTTACTTGTAGGCACATGGAGAGCATTAGAGAAACACGGGTCTAGTAGCGCACCATTACACCTCGGGGGGTTCACAGAATGGGCCCCAGGATACTACTAAACTGTGGTTGCTATGTAAGGCTCTCTACTGGAGTAGACAGATGAAAACATAGTGCTGGCCACGGTACGTTTCCTTACAACTCGCTTCAAACTTTAAACACTCACAAATTACACGACCTTCCTCCGTCCGTTACATTTGAGTGTTGAGACTGTTTACATAAGGGTGGTACTTCTCACCTCCAGGCGTGAGCGTGAGCGTGGAAATCATTACAGCTAAGAAATCTGAAATTTCCACAGTACACCACCACTCAGGAGGAAGGAATGAAGTGAAGGAACCACAGGAGGCTACAGGTCGCAGTCAGACAGGCCACAGAGACGCGTGGAAGTCTCTCGAAGGCCCGTTACATTACTAGCGCTGCCTAGAGAGGGCGGTTAACGACCCGTCGAACAAACAGCTCTCTAGTCCACTGGGACCGCTCTTTACTTTTAGCAAGCATCTGCGCTATCTATCTGGGGCTGCCATGCACCAGGAAGCATAGAAGCATACCTGTAAGATGACAAGGAAAAGGAATCGTGGTAACACTCGCCTACTGATCAGGGAAAACCACAGAAAACCCAACGTCATATTGGGCGGTCGGTGAGAATTGAACGCGGGAACTCTCGAGTCTTTACCGCGGAGCAACCTCGCTCGGAGAGTAGATTGTATACTAGCAGGAAATTTTCCGTCTCTCATTTAGTTTTGCTTTCCTCTAGCAGGGTTACTTGAGTAGACAGCTGCATGGACTTTCTGCCAGAACCAGTTATGTGGAGCGGGGATATTCATTCTGGAAACGTTAAGCACCCCCCTGAGCTACGCCACTCTTCGTGCACTCACTGCTCATTCTTTCCTCCAAAAAGTTTAGTAAACGCAAAGGACCCCGCTGAATTGCTCCTCCGTTTATAATTCTTATCTGTTATATGGCGGTGGTTTCTGCAAATTATATGATACATTCAGATTACCTTCTCTTCTCACTCTAAACTATTTTCACAAAGAGTAATTCTTCTGTCCACCTTAAGTTACTTGAAATATATTTCCATAACATTTTACACATTTCATTGCAGGTATGAGAATATTACTTAGACTAAAGCGATAATCAGACATTTTATCACAAGGAATATCTCGGAAATGTTTTGTGTAATACGATACTACCTCTTATGGTTTAACAATTATACAAAAATCATTCAGAAATTTCATGTTACACATTTTGTCATAAAAACAGTTTAAATATATTGAGACGCAGTGGCTATGCCACAAGGTTAACGGGAGGTCGGCGCAAGGTAGTCGGAATAAACAAAGATAACTGCCGCTCGCGTGAACAACGGGCGCGCTATCGGCAGATAACTAGAAGCTAATGGAAGCTTCTTCTCCTCTCCTACAGAAAGTGTGTCGAAATAGTTCTAGAACTTTCGAGAAGCTTGTGGAAGGATGGCATACCATACCGAATATTCGAGACCACCAGTATCAGCCGTTTTTCTCTAAAACTACAAGATACTTATTGTTCGTAAAAACAATTTGATAACTAAAACCTACGTAAAGAATCGATTGGTGGTATTTCCATTTTCCGGAAAAAATCGGAAGTAGGGGTACTCTGGTCAACTTTGAAATTTTAAATGGAACATGGGTTGATCAAGGATAATTAGATAGTACCTTTAAAATGAAATCACTTTTATCAAAACTTTTTTAATTTCTCTACTACGTATAGTAAGTAGGGAAAGTATTGTATTCCACCCAAATATTCGATATCGAAATTTCACCGGAAATACATGTTTTGAGACCCCTGAATCCAAAAAAAGCATTTTTGGAAACATGTCCGTGTGTGTGTCTGTCTGTGAACAGCATAACTCAGAAACGAACAGTAGGATAAACTTGGTATTTAGGTTCAGTATCTTCCAGAGATGTGACACGAAGGTTTTCGAGAAAATCCCCCACCCCAGACTACCCTTTACATGGAAGATTTTACGAAAAGTTCAATTTTCTCAAAAATGGCTCTAACAATTTTGATTAAAATATCACATATTTAAGATATTTTCATGACAAATGAAATGTATATCTCAAATTCTCTGGGAATTTCTCCAAAAGTATTCTTCATTGTGAACAACTTTTGCATAACTGGTAAACCATAAGAGATAGACAAAATTTTACTACACAAAAAATGTAGATCGCGTTAAAATGCACAACTTATGTCATATAAATTTTTTTGTTGGGTGAACCATTTTCGATATATTGCTTGTTATTCCCTTAAATTTTCCAATACTTATACTTTTTCTCAAATTCGTTATTCATTTTTTTTTGTCCTGGTAATGCAAAGAGAATGGAATACTCCACATAGCAACCAGCTCTTAAAATATTTGACTATCGCTTAAAACCTACCATATTCCCCTTGCACCTACAAGAAAATTAGCAATAAGATTAACATCTCGATTAACATGAAGCATATGGAGAATAAGCGTTTGTAAAAATAGTTTGTACAAGAGTAGAGACAGTTATGTGAGTGCAACACATCAGATTTTTTTAATATCTTGTAATGTTTACTCACAAATGAAAGTCAAAGAAAAACAAATTAATGACACTTCCTGCACGTACGGATGGTAATGATTGTGAACACTCACTCTAGATGGATTTAATTGTTCTTTCACACAAGCCGTGTGTTGGACAGGGTTGGAAAGGTAGAATCAGATGACTGAAAAATTCAATGCCATAGCCGTGATTTGAACCACGGATCTCCCGGTCTCCGTCCGGTTGCGATTTAAATCCATTAATTGACCTAATAGTGGTTGCAACTATAAAGCCCGGAACTTAAAGTACTTACAATAAATGTAAGTCGCCATTGGGGTATGGCATCTCAATACAATTTGAGATCTCCTTGTGGTTTACCGGGAAAAATGCGACTCACTCTAGATGTTCAAAATGTCCACCACCCTAACATTGTTGATGGCACGGAAACGTTCATCACACAGGCTACTGGAATTTTTTCTCTCGTATCTTGTCTAGTTGTAGGACACACCTGGTAGACAATGTCTTTAATTCTCCCCCATAAGAAGTCGTTTGGTGTTCAGTCAGATGACCGGGCCGGCCAATGTACTGGTCCTCCTCGTCCAATACATCATACAAGAAACAACTGGTCCAGAACGTACCGAGCCCTAAGTCAAAAGTGATCCGGACACGCATTCATTTCGGCCACATCCGTAACCGTACAGCTAGAGGTACACCGTCAGCTGGTGCAAAATGTTCACGAGGAAGTCTATTGTTCATTTGTGAACAACCCATGTTCCCATTTAAAATTTCAAAGTTGACCACGAGTATCCCTACTTCTGGTGTGTTTCGGGAAATGGAAATACCACCAATCGATTCTCTACATAGGTTTTGGTAATCAAATTGTTTTTGCGAACAGCAAGTATCTTGTAGTTTTAGAGAAAAGCGGCTGATACGGGTGATCTAGGACCCCCGATACAAGCGAGCGTTCTCGCGGGAGTCAGTCAGTTGCGGGGGGTGCGGTACCGAGCGAGTTGGTGACGTGCAGCGAGTGCTACTGCGGAGCGACAGGTTGTCTAGTGAAGTGAACCGAGGCTATATCACTAAGGAAGTGAAGCTGAACTAGATAAGAACGGTGACAGTGAGAACTCGGAAAAGTGACGATTGAAAAACAGGACAAGGTCCAATATGGTATTTTAATCAAAATCGTTCAACGTTTTTGAGAAAATCAAAATTATTTAACAAATTTCATGTTAAGGATATTTTACAGTGGAGGGATTTTCTTGAAAGTTTTCGTGTCGCATCTTTGGGAGATACTGAACCTAAATGCCTAGTTTGGTGTTTATCCGATTTATTGTTTTTGAGTTTTGCTGTTCACAGACAACGATCTCTTTCTAAGTCTTTTGATTTATAAAGGGGCCTCAAAACATGTATTTCCAATGAAATCTCTGTAACCAGTTTTTGGATGGAATGCAATTAGGTACGTGGTAAAGGAAGTAGTAACAGTAGGGGTAGGTGCGGAGGGGAACTTAACAGCTCGACAGATTCAACCTCTCCGGATGGCAACTGGTGCAACCAGCTTCCCTTCCCCCTGCACGTTAGCACACCTCACTGGGGGGCCCAGGACTCGGAGACCGCCCACATTCCGAGAGATGAAGTGTTGCAGAGAGCATCCACTTCCCCTACCATGCAACGCCGAGCTCCCGCTGACACTTGCAAACCTGAAACAGCCAAGCAGATGTAATGAGAATTGAGGTGAAATGGAGGACAGGAAATTCTGGGGATGTAATAAACCTTCCTAGCACTCGCCTACCAACCCGGGAAAACCCCCAAAAACCAGGGTCACGTTGTCGGCTGCAGGAATCGAAACCACGACCTCCATAGACGTTACCATCATGCTCGGAGTAGAGGAAGTACCTCTTGTGTGTAATGTAGTTATTTTTATCAGTGCTACGTTTGTCGGAAGCGATGCTGACAAACCACCTAAAACCTGTCACCACTCGGGCAGTTTTTAATTACCGGGATGAAATAATGACCTGCCGAATTACAGCCTTGCGATGAGTGAAATATTACTTTATAATGATCAGAATTAGACAAGCGTTGATATATGTCTTTCAAGAGAGGAACTGTACACGTGTATCTGGCGTTTTAACAGGTTCAGGCAGAAACCTTAATAGTTGTCAATTTACAGTCCTGTTTTATCATACAGACAAGTATAACATAAATGCTGCCAAAGAAATTATTTTATTTTAAGCAGTCTAGCCTAAGTTACATTCAACAACCTGTAATATACTCATGAGCAGAGTAATCAAATGTGATGTGTTACATTCAATGATTCTCTACCCTCTATCGCTTATTAGTTGGTATACATGCTGTTCTTCCAAAGTTTATTTTCCTATCTACTTCATTTTAATCGAAATAAATCTTTACAGAAACAGCTACATTACACATTTCGTTATAGATACAAAGAGAACAGCGATAGTCAAATGTTTAACAACTGGACGCTATATGCTGGCCTTAAAATTCCATACTGTTTCCATGACATCGCGAGGAACAACTGAATGTCGACAAGTCTTGAAGTAAAGGCCAGTATTGAACAATTCGATCAATTAATAATGGATATGTCGGAAATAGCTGATGTCGCAAAAACGTTATAAATAATCTAATTAAATTCTGTGTTTTAAAGATATCTAAATCCTTTCTTAGTGCGTTTTTGTCAATAGCGGGTGATATTTAGAAAACAAAAAATTTAGAAAAATGTTCCTGTTCTTGAGCATCTTGTGTCCATCTTTGGAAGGTGATGTATCTAAGTTTGGTATTTAACTGACAGTTTGTCACTTTCTCTACTAATTTCACCGGAAATACATGTTTTGAGACCCCCTTAATAAAAAAAAGTATTTTTGGAAACATGTCCGAGTGTGTTGTGTGTGTGTGTGTGTGTGTGTGTGTGTGTGTGTGTGTGTGTGTGTCTGTGAACAGCATCAGAAACGAACAGTCGGATAAACACCAAATTTGGTATTTAGGTTTAGTATCTTCAGGAGATGAGACACGAAGGTTTCTAAGAAACCCCCCACCCCACATTACCCTTTACATGGAAGATTTTTCGAAAATTTTAATTTTCTCCAAAATGGCTCTAACGATTTTGATTAAAATATCATATGTTTAAGATATTTTCATGACAAATGAAATGTATATCTCGAATTTTCTGGGAATATCTCCAAAACTATTCTTCATTGCGAACGGCTTTTGCATCACTGGCAAGTCATAAGAGATAGACAGAATTTTACTACACAAAAAATGTAGATCGCGTTAAAGTTCACAATTTATATCAGGTACATTTTTTTTTTATTGAGTGAACCATTTCCGAGATATTGCTCGTTATTCCCTTAAATTTTCCAATACTTATACTTTTTCTCAAATGGAAATTCGTTATTCATTTTTTTTTATTTCCTGGACACACAAAGAGAATGGAATGCTCTACATAGCAACCAGCTCTTAAAACATTTGACTATCGCTTAAAGTCTACCATATTCCTCTTGCACCTACAAGAAAATTAGCAATAAGATTAACATCTCGATTAACATGAAGCATATGAAAAATAAGCGTTTGAAAAAATAGTTTGTACAAGAGTAGAGAAAGTCATGTGAGTGTAGCACATCAGATTTTTTCGCAGATGTTTATTACTCACTTCAATGTTCACATGATCCTTTTCAAGATATCCCCTCCTACTCCAATGTACCTTTTATAGCGTCTATGCCAGTCTTCGAACGCGAGTTGCAGGCCATTCTTTGTCAGGTCTTTGAGAATCGTCTTCTTTTTTCTTGAGCACTGATTCAGAGTTTTCAAATCCAATGCCTGGAGCTTTGCCTTTTATAATGGGAATAAAAACAATTACAGAGTACAAAATCGGGGTGATAAGGCGATTGCGGTACACTGATAAAGTTTCTTTTAGCCAAAAACAGCATGATTTGATTTGAGACGTGAGGTCGTGTTTGTCATGATGATGTCCCCGCTCAGTCCGATGAAGTTCTGGTCGTTTACTTGGAATATGCTTCCTCAGTTTAGCCAAGTGTAGTATGCTGCTGTAACAGTCGAAACACCAGACCCACCTTGCTTACGCAGAGAACTCGCCCTTCTTTGAACCGCCTAAACATTGTTGCACTCATTTGACTTTCCCTAGTCTTGTACAAACCTTTATTCTCCATGTACTTCATGCTAATCATACTTTTGAAGTAGATGGTTTGTTACGTTATTTTTTACCACGCTTTGGGCGTCAATTGGAAGTAGTTTGTATTGAAGGAGTTATATTACATTTCAACTGTTGGGGAGCTGAACTTGTAGTTGTCACAACAGCACGTATAGTAAACAGTTTCCGGTAGCCTTCGCCACAAATTGTATTTTTAGGTGGCCTTTGCCCCAAGTTTAAAAAAAATAACTTTGTAATTTGATTGTTTCTTTAAGTATTAAATATTTATGTTTACCCGGCTGCGTCAGACTATTGTTAGAGACATGGAAGTCTTGGCAGGGGTGATGCGACAAGAATGTAGGCTTACACATACTTTAAGTTTTAATTCACTCCTTTTTATTAATCCTTGACACAAATTAAATAGCACTTCACTGCTGTCGAGAGCTATGAGATTCTTTTATTTAATACCTGCACTTTTTAACACGTAAACTATTTTTCGTCTCACACGAATATGTAATTAATTTCTCGAGGACATTCTCGCGTCTGGTTATGATCACTGTCTAGAAGCAACACGTCTGGTTATGAGCACTGTTTGGAGCCAACAGAATTGATTTCAACCGTCTAAGCTTGCAAATTTCTGTATTTCAAGTCTCTGATTGGCTACTTTTACTCCAATAGAATACCTGCATTTAACTAAAGCTTTTTCTGGTTTTTTATTGGCTATTTTTATAAACTGTCACTAAAATTACATTAATGCTTCCAAGAACCACAAGTAGCATTTAAACTCTCAAACTCATTATTGCCTCAAGGTTACCTCATTGTTTACGTCATTGTTGGCAACTTTTAACCTATTTCTCTCAGCTCCTACATTATTAAATTACGCAATACATTCATATAACATTATTGATCATGTTTACAATAATACAAGCATACACAATGACTGTTATATACATTTTACAAATTATTACATACACATATTGCTTCAAGGCGGGTTGTTATTGAATTTACATATTATATAATTTGACTAAAATCATTTGTGTTAAAAATACTCCCTCACTTTAAACAGTACGTTTTTGTGTATCTCTTACGGTTTACAGAAGTCATTCAGGATGAATAGCACTTCCGAAGTTATTCCCCCCAAAAATTTAAGGTATAAAAAATTTAAGGTATACATTTCATTTGTCTTTAAAATATCCTGAGATTAAAATAACCTTAGAAATATGTACATCACATACATGTAAGTTCATACCTTAATATTTTGTTTGTTGGTTTTTGTAAAAGATGTTCTAGTGAAGTTATAAATATATGACATTTTACATAATGGACGTAGGGGACCTCACACCTGGGACAGAGCTACAAAGCATTTTTTGCATCTGTTGTGACCCCTGGGAGGGAGGGATGAGGGGAGAATTGCGACCTGATCCGGGGGGCGCAAGCTGGGGCGGGGTCCATAACGTTTCCAGATCTACCGCATCCTCCTAACCCCGGCAGTCCCCCATGGTGCCCACTCGGAGCGAAACTTCAGCAGTCAGCATTTGCTTGCGGACCTGGCGAAACCACGAAAATTCCATGCTTTAGAGCGGGCGTCGCCAGGGAACGAACCTGGGACCCCCCGAATGCGAGTCGCACAGTTTACCCTTGTAAGTATATATGACTCAGTTAACACCTGAAAGGGTCACATCTGCAGCTACTTATTGTTGCCGTAATGTTAGCTCTCAACACAGACGAGATTTCTTCAAGCAGGAGTTTACTTTGAAACTAGCGCGAGCAAGATTTTTTTAAATAGACACGTTATAGTGCTTTAAAACATCTGTTTGCAAATGTTTTTCTTTACTGTTAGCTTAAAGGGTTGGTAGTAAGCTAATCTTTTGCGAGTAGGGAGATGAAAGCGAAACAAACATAAAAGAGACGGTTTGCGCACGCATTTGATGAAAACCTTAAAAGAAGGAATTCCTTTCTTCATATTTCAGTGAGGAAATTCATGTTTACATTCACTATACCTTGCTGAAGGAGAGAGTGGCACATTCATACAACTTTCTCTAACCATTGCAGTTTTATAGCTGTGTTATGTTCCCTACAGCCATAAGGTAACCCTAAAACTCAATTCTTAGGTTTCACAACGAATAACGTTTTGAGGTTATGAGAAAAATAAAAATGGAAAGTTATGTATATATAAAATATAGATCATGAAAGAAAGCTCTTTATTATCTTAGTTTTTAAAAAAATATTAGAATGATTTAATATTTGTCCTAAAGTTTCTGGTTGAAGTTTCTTTTTTTAAATCTTATTTAGTGTCTCTTTAACCCTCCTATGTTTTATCATGATCTTTCATGCATAGTTGTTTACATTAATGGATTACAGTATTATACTTACACATTATATATGCATATACAGATTACAATTTGATTAAATGTATTCATGGATATTAATTAATTTAAGAAAATAATTACTTTCTGGATGAAAGTTGCATCATTGAGTCTGCAAAAATATTTCTGGGCATACCAACCTTGAGGCAGTATTTTATATCACAACACTGTGAATGCCAGAGTGATTGTAGTGTAAATTAGCATTATTGAATGACAATGATTTGAGATGTTTGTTACTTATAAGCATTGTTAGGAAATAAGTTTAATAAGTTTAATAAGCCTCACTGAAACTGGCAATAGGAGTTTGTAACAATGAAGCGATGGGGGGAGTTGTTTATCAATTAGAAGAGAAACAAATAACGTCAGGGTAGCGTGCCTTTCTTTAGAAATGGAGGGAATATCTTCCCTAGAGCATATGTTTTAGTAATTATGATTGGCTTATAAAATAGACGCTAATGTTGGCGCGATTTATTAACGAATAGCAGCATATCGGGGTGAGGGAGTATAAATTACAGAGCCAAAGGCAAGTATCGCGCAGTTCTACAGAATCATTCACAAGGTAAACGTCGCGCAGTTCTAAGAAATCTCTCTCGCGAGTTACACGTCAGGCAGTTCTAAGGAAGCATTCATGAGGTACACATTACGTAATTTTCTCTCGCGTCGTAAAGTTAGTTACAAAATGTGAAATACGCGAATTAATAGTACGCGGCAAATAATTGATTGTAGTTACATTCGAAAATATAACAGTTTCAGTCAGGCGTGTATCAAGATTAAATATGTGAAATTCATTAAGTGTGACGGCAATAAAAGTGTAAAAACAAATTCTTTTATCAGTGTTATCTTTTAGTAACAACTCCTTTCCGTTTAAACGCCCTGCTCAAGACATATTTGCTCGATTGAGTAATAACAGCTACCCGAAGGACAAAGAACCCAAAATTCAAAATGGTAAAACAATAACAGGCGCTCAGAAAAAAAGATAACACGACACAATACTGTGACAACCTGACTACGTTTATTTTCAAATTTTGGACATGTTAATATAATATGCACTACTGTTAATGCTGTTTTACATGTTTCACAAATTGGTGGAGAGATTATGTTTAACAAATGAGGGTGTCAGTTTGGTATGCCCGCTGTAGCTGTTTTACTGGATATTTTTGAGTTGAAGTTCCACGTACATCATGTACAGCCATTCTTTCTGTATTTTCTTCTTAAAGTGTGTGAATGCATCTTGGAGGGGAATTTTGATATCAGTATCTTGTGTTGGTATTTCTGTAGCTTGTTTTGCTGCAGTATCGGCTCTTTCATTACCGGGTGTGTTTTTATGAGATGGTATCCACATGAAATTGAGTGACTTTTCTAAGGTATAAAGGATGGTAACAAGATTATGTATACTATTGGTAGAGAACGTATCTTGTATTGCGTTTAAGGCTGATGGTAATTATATAAGAGTGACTACTAGAGCGTATTCTACTGCCTTTATAATAGCATATAATTCACAACTATTTATAGAGAACAAGGATGGTATTGTAGGATGATATCTTTACATATCACAGCACATCCGTTACCTTTTTCAGTTTTGGAACCATCCGTATACTTGCAGAGTTTGGATCTGTATTTTTCCAGTTTTGTTGAAGTTGTATAAACTGCTAAACCACAAAAAACTGACGAAAACCTGAGAAAATCATGAATACTAAAAAACTGTCCATGTTAGTGTAGTTTAGGGTGTGTGGAATTTGCTTAAATATTTTTACTTTCTCTACTACGTATGTATACTAAGTAGGGGAAGTATTGTATTCCACCCAAAAATTCTATACCAAGATTTCACCGAAAATATATGTTTTGAGACTCCCTGAATCCCAAAAAAGCATTTTTGGAAACATGTTCTTGGATGTGTGTGTGTGTGTCTGTGAAAAGCATAACTCAGAAACGAACAGTCGGATAAACACCAAACATGGTATTTAGGTACAGTATCTTCCAGAGATACGACACGAAGGTTTCCAAGAAAATTCCCTCCTCCAGATTACCCTTTACATGGAAGATTTTTCGAAAATTTTAATTTTCTCTAAAATGGTTGTGACGATTTTAATTAAAATATCATATGTTTAAGATATTTTCATGACAAATAAATGTATATCTCGAATTTTTTGGGAATGTCTCCAAAAGTGTTCTTCATTGTGAACGACTTTTGCATAACTGGTAAACCATAAGAGATAGACAAATTTTAACCACAAAAAAATGTAGATCCCGTTAAAAAACCCAATTTATATCATATACATTTTTTTTGTTGAGTGAACCATTTTCGAGATATTGCTTGTTATTCCCTTAAATTTGTCAATACTTATTTTCTCAAATGGGAATTCCTTATTCATTTTTTTGTCTTGGATATGCAAAGAGTATTAATCTGTGGCAAAGGGAATGGTGCTGCACCTAGCAACCAGCTATTAAGAGATATGTATGTGCTTAAAGGCTACTGTATTTCTATATTGCCCTTGCAAATACAAAACAAGGGGAACATAGTACGCCTTAAATGATAGTCAAATATTTTTAGAGCTGGTCGCTATGTGTAAAATGTAATTCTCTTTGCGTGTCAAAAGATCTTTTCTGCAAATGTTTATCTCGATTAATATGAAATAGATGGAGAATAAGAGTTTGTAAAAATAGTTTGTACAAGAGTAGAGAAGGTCATGGCAGTGTAACACATCAGATTTTTTGGAGGGGTTCACGTATACCGGATGAAATTTCGGTATCGAAATATTGGTTGGAATTTAATGGGTAAGTAGTAGAGAAAGTGAATCATACTTTGAATTTACTGTGAATAGGTTGTGAGTTCCCCTTGATTCCGATAAATTTGTATATACCTTTGAAAACATAAGAAATATGCCTTTGTCTAGTTTTTCAACACACTTCTCTCAGTTCTCACTGTCGCTGTTCTAAGTTCTTATCTAGTTCAACTTCACTGGGAGTTTACCTTGTTTACACTTGTCACTTCACAAAGTTGAACTAGTTCAGTTCTCCGAAACTTCACTTCCTTCGTGACGAGGCCTCTTCTTGGTTCACTTCACTCGGGAACACAAGACCTCCGCACGTCACAACAGTCGTCACTAGCTCGCTCGTTCACTCACTGACCGACATAACTCAACTCACACTTCACTCGCACTTATTCGACTGCCGCGAGAGCGCTCGCTTGTATAGTCAGTGCATCCTTCCCACAGGCTTCTCGAACATTCTGGAACCATTTCGACATGCATACTGGGGGAGAGCGGAAGAAGCTTCCAGAAGGTTGGAGTTATCTGCCAATAGCGCAACCAGTATTTATGCTGGTGAGTGGTAGTTATCGTTTTTACGGCATGGTCCTCCCGAAAGCCTTGGACGATAACCGCTGAATCAATATATGTGTGTCTATATATACATATATAATATTAAACCATACATTAGGTGTTAAATCACTATTTTAGTCTTTGCTGTTTACAAGATATTTGTCGTCGTTGGTCCAAATTTTTCACCACTTCAAGCTACGCTAAGATATTATGTGGGTGTTGTTTCTCATCAGGTCATGCACTGAGTATTCAAAATATCAAGTCTAGTATACACTTAGCGAGCTTTTAAACATTTGACTATCGGACTAGCGTCCTATATGTTTCTATATAGATAAAACGTGTGTTTGTGTATTAAAGACAGTTCGCAAAACAGTTGTCATGAGTCATGGTAAACACAAGTAGAAAAGTAAGCTTATTTCCGGAATATGCAGAATAGATATAAAACTAAATAATAATCACGTAATTATGATGTGTAAAGGAAGTGTTGCATTCTTCCGGTAATTGGATACTGACATTTTACTGGAAATATATGTTTTAAAGCCCCCTGAATAAGAAGGTTTCAGAAAACGTCCATGTATCTGCTTATGTATAGGACAAATCAAAAACAAAAAATCGGATAGACACCAAACTTAAATAACAGCTCATTAATTTCCGAAAATGCGATGCGAAGATTTAAAAAAAAAATCAGCTCCTCCCTAAACTTTTCTTTACATGGAAAAATTTTAGATGTAATTTTATTTTCTCTTAAATCTAACGACTTTGATTACAATTTCATATGCTTTTACATGACAATTGAAATGTACACCTTAAATTTTCTGGGAATAGCCTGTAAAGTTAAGAGATGCACAGAAACGTAGATCCATTTGAAACATAAAATTTATTTCTAATAACCTTTTTGTGGTATCAGCCATATCCAACATATTCGTTATTATTGGTATGAATTTTGTAATACTTTGTATTTTTTAAAGTAGTCGCTATTCAGTTGTTTCCGGAGTTGTCAAGGAAGGAATATAGCATTTCAAGGCCAGCGTGCAGCCAATTTCAAACAACTGTTTATTTATTCCGTTTCCTCTATATCCCTTGTATCTACTGTGTTTGACTCAGGAGTTTAGCTATCACCTTGTGGTTGACGTAAGCGAACTTGAACCAGCGCTGTATTGTTCTTCACCCTTGCTCTATTGATTTACACTCTTTTCCAAGGATACTTATCCTTTCTTTCCTGGAACTATGGATATTACGTGAAGTAGCATCAGCAATTGAAGTAGGTTTAAATTTTAGGAGGAGGATTATTTATATTTCGACTTTTGGGGGGGGGACGAACACCTGAAGTAGTTGCAACGTATGGTAAAAAGTTTCCGGTAGCCTTCGCCCCAAGTTTACTTTTCGGTGGCCTTTGCCCCAAGTTTAAAAATATTAACTTTGTAATTTGAATGTTTCTTTAAATATTATACATTTATGTTTGCCTCAGCTGCGTCAGTATTTATACTTTTTTTAGAGACAGAAATGTCTTATCAGGGAGTGGTGCGACTGAAGAATGTAGGCCTACACAGATTATGTGTTTCTTCACTCCATTTATTAATGCTTGACAGGATTTGAATAACACTTCACTGATATAGAGAGAGCTGTGAGATTCTTTTGTTAATTACTTGCACTTTTTAACACGCAAACTATTTTTGCCTCGCACGAATACGTATTAAACTTCTCGAGGACACATCTCGCGTCCGGTTAGTAACACTGTCTACAGGCAATTGACTTCTGAATTTGTAAAATTTGCCCTATTTCAGTTTCTGATTGGCTAATCTTAGTCCAACAGAACACCTTAATTTAACTACAGCTTTTTCTGGTTGTCGACTGTCATAAAAGTTACATTATTGCTTCCAAGAATCACAAGTAGCATTAAGATTTCAAATTTATTATTGCCTCAAGGTTACCTCATTGTTAGCAACCTTTAACCTATTATTCTCACAGCTCCTACATTATTATATTACGTAATACATCCACTTAACATTATTGAACATGTATACAATAATATAAACATATATAATGACTGTAATATACACTTTTTATATATTGTTACATACACATATTGCTTTAAGGCGGGCTGTTATTGAATTTATATATTATATAATTAGACTGAAATCATGTGAGTGTTAAAAATAGTGCCTCATAATACAAAACAATTATGATCATACTTTCAATAAATAAACCTGAGAAACCTGCATGCATGTAAAACAACATAACTATGACCATACACATGTGAAACTACACTTGTTGACAATAATTTTGAACTTCTGGTGTAGTGCATCGTAGGCAAAAAGCTTTCCATTCCACTTGTAGCGAGGTATACTCGCACGAGACTACCACGTGCTATCCCTGTCTCAGAAGTCCTTGAAGTTTTCTGCCGGGCTGTTTGTCGTAGAGCTGAGGATAAATTCCAATCCTAACTTGATATTTCTCAGGATTTTATGTAGGTGAAAGCAAATAATAAGCTGATTTTCCCTTAAAGAGCTTAATTTATTCAAAATATAATGTCCATTGAGGTGGTTAGCAACTTTCCCTTGCTTAATACAAAATGATACAAGATCTGTACATTTAACCTTCCCGCTATTGTTAATTCTTTACGTGGACCTATCTACCTACCTCACGATATTTTCCCACCCACATACGCACACAATCTTCTGCCTGAGTCACATTTGAGAGTAAAATCAGAGAGAGTGTAACTTGTGGCCTCCTCCCCTTTTTATACCTTCCTGCTATGACGCTGTGTAACAATTATTCTTATTGGTTATCTACTTAGTGTGCTACGAAAACAAAATGTTCCAATTTTAGCAGTCACGTTTCCCTCTGATTTCTCTGGTGAAACCCACTATCTCCGTCTCACTTTACAACCCTCGTTTCTCTTTCTGTTTTTCCAACTCTCTTGGCCTCCAGGAATTAGACCACCTTCTCTGTCTCACCCTAATCCCGGACACCTCTCTCTATTTTCTGTGAC
Organism: Deroplatys truncata; assembly: GCA_030765065.1. Taxonomy (NCBI): domain Eukaryota; kingdom Metazoa; phylum Arthropoda; class Insecta; order Mantodea; family Mantidae; genus Deroplatys; species Deroplatys truncata. The sequence goes on from CM060976.1 coordinate 267,417,037, forward strand.
TTTGCCTAAAACCTGTATGCATTAGCGTGTTTGTGCATTTTGACTTTACCCCTGTTGCTCGCTCGCCTGACATTTACTAATTACACTGTTCCTTACATGCTTTCGCATAAATTACATTCTGAGGTACAAATTATTTTACAGTAAAGCTATATCTCAATATTATTTTACATTATTAGTTATTTCTATTATTTCAATATTCTACTCTACTGGGTATATATCCCTTTACATACTCCACGCTTGCAGTTCAAGGACAAAGCCATTCTCCTGAGTCAAGCACAGTATGATGAAATGTGTAACGTAACTATATTGTGATCCAGTCGGTGCCGGGCAGACGGAGTAAACGCAGCTCGCCAGCGTAAACACCGGGCTATCGATAGATAACCAGAGCCTTCTAGAAGTTTCTCCCCTTTTCTCCAAAACGTGTGTCAAAATAGCTCTAAAATGTTCTGTGGAAGATTCCACTACTTATATAAGGAAGCGTTCTCGCAAGTTCAGTTAGTTATTGAGGCCATTATGAGTTGAATTGCGTCGGTCAATTAGTGGGCGAGTCAGTTGAGGAATGGATTTCCCGTGCAACATCCGAGCGAGTTTGTAGCGTGTAACAAGTGCTACTGCGGAGCGAGGGATTGTGGAGGTCTTGTGTTCATTTCCCCGTTCTGAAGAGAAGGCTACGTCACGAAGAAGGCGAAGTGAACTCCCTGTGAAGTTGAGCTAGATAAAAACAAAACAGTGACGAGTATGAGAGTGACAGTTGAAAGCCTGAGTAAAGTCAGAATGTCTACAAAGATTTATCTCGATTAACGTGAAGTAGATATAAAATTTAGCTACATAATACTATTTCGTGGAAGTATAAATGAAGCATTGTGGGTAGAGAAAGTCATATGAGCATAACGCGTCAGACTGCTTCATCTTTACGCTGATCTTTTAGAAAAGTGTTTTAATTCTTGTAAAATATTAAATTGCGGCGCCATAAAGTCTGTTGTACCTTAAAATTCTTTAATTAGAAAACTGCGCAAGGAAAAGAAGGAGGGGATGCAGCAATAACACAATTAACAGCGGAAGAAATGCAATTACAAAGTAATTCATCTTCATTTTGCTTCATTACTTGGACTGATATCCGACAATTCTTAATCAAGCTAGGAAAATTGTTTTTCTTGCCTACAAATCCTGGAGTGTACTTCTCAGAGTTTTTTTTAAGATCTCTCGTTTACCAAATAAACTCTGGACTCAAATTTAGAAACAGTAAATTAGGACACCAAAATGAATTATTTCCAATAAATAAAACGTTTGTATTGTTACCTTTATCTCTGAAGTATTTAAATAAGCCTTTACAGCTTCGCAGCGCCACTAATGCCATTTCCACATATGAAACAACCTATGAACCACAGAAAATGGACGCTAACACTTTAGAAATTGTTTTGAACATCTGCCTTTACCATTGTGATTGCGTACTTAAGTATAGTTTAAAAGTTTGCTGGCAGAGAAAGTACTGTATTTCATCCAAAGGTCATTAAAATATTTTTGGGTAAATAAATAAATATATATAAACAGTAGTTTGTAGTGTGGGATTTTCTAAAAATTATCTGTTGCAGTCTCGGAAGATGCAAAAGTTAAATTTATTCCACATTCTCTTTTGTGTTATGCAGTTCACAAACAAGTGACCCCCCACCACACACTGCTTTTTTATTTTCACTACCACTTGCATTCCGCAGTGTTGCATTCTACCCAAAAACTCAATACTAGGATTCCAGTGAGAATGCACGTTTCTAAGTACGCCGAATAAAAAATCACTGTTTCCATGACATCGCGAGAAACAACTGAAAATCGACAGGACTTTAAAAAAATGGCTGTGTGGAACAATTCTAACCTTCATAACGAATATTTCTGAAATGACTGATGCCACTAGATAGGTATTTGAAAATAAAATGAGCCATGTTTTAAGCAGATCTGCCATATTTATATAGTACGTTTTCGTCTATCACTTAACGTTTACCAGTTATACAAGATTATACAAAGTTGCTTCAGAATGAAATTCCGTCTTAAACCTTAATATATGGTATTGTAAATATAATTCTTACTGAACCTAAATACCAAATTTGGTATCTATTCGAGTTTCCGTTTTTGAGTTATGCTGTTCACAGACACACAAACGTTTTTCTAAAAATCCTTTATACCATAATATATGCATTTATATGGCGCCTCAAAGCATGTATTTCCGGTGAAACTTCGGTGGAATACAATTCTTTCATTACTTACTAGGTACATGGTAAAGAAAGTAAATAGTCATGTTTACTTTCTCTACTACGTATAGTAGGTAGTGCAAAAATTTGTATTCCACCCAAAGTATAACTTTTATAGTTGTCTTAAGCATAATTTTAGACACTCAAAAAACCTCCCCAAATTTTCATTTTTGTTGTTGCATATTTGTTACATTTAGGCTGAAATAAACTCATTACGCACACAAATATAAACAAAAGAGCTAGAATTTGAACTCTGATATCCAGAAGATAAAACATCGATATCACAAAAGTCCGTGTATATGTGTGTGTGTGTGTGTGTGTGTGTGTGTGTGTGTGTGTGTGTGTGTGTCTTCCGTCTGTCAGTCTGTATGTGAACAGCATAAATCAAAAACGCAAACTCGGATAAGTACCAAACTTGGTACTTAGGTTCAGTATCTTATAAGAATGCGACACGAAGATATTCCAGAAAATTTCCCCCACCTCAGACTTCCATTTACAAGGATGGTTTTTCGAAATTTTTGATTCTCTAACAAATGTCTGTAAACATTATTATTAAAATACCATACATTAAATATATTTACATGAAAAATAAAACGTATATCTTGAATTTTCTGGGAATAGCCTGTGAAGTCCTCTTTATTTGGAAGAAGTTTTGTATAACTGGTAAACGTTAAGCGATAGACAAAAGAGTACCACACAAAAAATAAAATGTAGGGCTCTTTAAGACAGACAATTTATTTCAAATTAGTGTTTTGTGGTATAAGATATTTCTGAGATATCTATTATTAAAGCGTTCGAATTGTTCATTTCTTTGTCATTCTTTAAAGTGCTATCAACATTCAGTTGTTTCTCGCGATGTCATGGAAACAGTAAGGAATTTTAAGGCAGCATATAGCGTCCAGTTGTTAAACATTTGACTATCGCTGTTCTCCTTGTTTCTATAACGAAATGTGTAATGTAAGTATTTCCGAAAAGCTTTGTCTCAATTCAAATGAAATAGATGGGAATATAAACATCCATATATGCATTAATGAAGGTTAGAGGGTAGAAAAAGTCATGTGAATGTAACACATCAGATTTTTAGCTGCCTTTATTTTTTGTACTGTGAATCGTGCATCATTTCAGAAAGAAAGAAAAAAAAACACAGCTCCTTCGCACTTTGGTGTAGAGAGGTAAACTTTAGACCACCTTTTAGGGGAAGTTTGAAGAAATTATGTTGTTGTATTGTTATTTTTACGTTGCTATTTGCCCCACGCTTTGGGAGCCAATTTGAAGAAGGTTTGTTGCTGCTACGTATGGAAAACAGTTTGAAGAAGATGTATTATATTTCGACTGTTGGGGAGCCGAAATTGAAGTAGTTGCAACCGCACGTATGGTACCCGTTTTCCGGTAGCCTTCGATCCAAATGTACTTTCAGGTGGCCTTTGCCCCAAGTTTAAAAACATTAATTTTGTAGTTTGACTGTTTCTTTAAATGTTATATATTTATGTTTGCCTCGGCTGCGTCAGTATTATTGTTAGAGACATGGATGTCTTAGCAGGGAGTGGTGCGACTGAAGAATGTAGGCTCACACAGATTATAATTTTACTTCACTCCTTTTATTAATACTTGATACGATTTAAATAACACTTCACTGATATAGAGAGAGAGAGAGAGCTGTGAGATTCTTTTAGTAATTACTTGCACTTTTTAACACGTAAACTATTTTTGTCTCACACGGAATACGTATTAAACTTCTCGAGGACGCATGTTGCGTCCGGTTAGGAGCGCTAACAGCAACTGCATTCTAAATTTGTAAATTTTGCTCCATTTTAGTTTCTGATTGGCTATTTCTAGTCCAATAGAATACTTTCATTTATCTAAAGCTTTTACTGGTTGTTGATTGGCTATTTTATAAACTGTCACAAAAGTTACATTACTGCTTCCAAGAATCACAAGTAGCATTGTTAAATTTTAAAATTCATTATTGCCTCAAGGTTACCTCATTTTATCTCATTGTTAGCAACATTTAACCTATTATTCTCACAGCTCCTACATTATCAAATTACGCAAAACATTGACATAAGATTATTACACACGTATACAATAATATAAACATATACAACGACTGTAATATACACTTTTTATATATTGTTAAATACACATATTGCTTTAAGCCGGGCTGTTATTGAATTTATACATTATATAATTAGACTTAAATCATGTAATTATTAAAAATACTGCCTCAAGTTTAAGGCAGTATTTTATATCATAACATGCTGTGAATGCCAGAGTACTTGTAGTGTAATTTAATGTTATTGTATGTACAGGGTTTTAGATGTTTGTTAGCCATAAGTATTGTAAGGAAATAAGTTTACACGGCCTCACTGAAACTGACAATGGAAGTGGGTAACAATAAAACGAGGGGGTGTGTTGTTTATCACTAAGAAGATACAAACAAATGAATCAGGGTAGCGTGCCTTTCTTTAGAAATGGAGGGAATATCTTCCCTAGAGCATATATGTTAGTAGTAGTGATTGGCTGACAAAACAGACGCTAATGTTGGCGCGATTTTTTAACCAATAGCAGCTCTATTATAATGTTTAGGCAATCCTGGGTGAAGGAGTATATATTCTCGAGTCATAAGCATGTTTCACACAGTCTTGAGGAATCTCTCTCATTTCATACAGTTTGGAAGAATCTCTCGCGTCGTAAAGTTAGTTACAAAGTGTGCAGTACGCGGCAACTAATACGACAGTAATTAGATTCGGAAATATAACAGTTTCAGTCAGGCGTGTATAAAGATTAAATATGTGAATTATTAATTAAGTCTGACGGCAATAAAGGTGTATAAACAAATTATTTTTTCAGTGTTAACTTTTAGCAACAACTCCTTTCCGTTTACACGCCCTGCTCAAAGACACTTGCTTGACTGAGTAATAATAGCTAGCCGGAGGACAAGGAACCCAAAATTCAAAATAAGAAAGCAAAAACAGGCGCCCAGTAAATAAGATAACACGAGCCGATTACCACGACAAGTTTTAATATAAAAATTGGCGCTATTGTTAAACATGACAGCTTATGTATGTTTAAAACATATGGTTTCTTTCTTTCCAGATATATGTGAGTTGGTTTTGTTCAATTTTTGGATATAAATTATCCGTTTCTTCAGAAACTATTTTAGATACCTAAATTCAAGTTTCGGATGATAAAAACAAATTGGTAATTGTTGTGTACGTTATGTTGTTTATTTTTTTAAAGAAGTAATTGCTGATAAACTTTAATCAAAGTGTAGATAGTGCAATCAAGTAAGTTGATAACCAAACTTGCTTTCTAAAGCGAAATCAGTGAACTTACAAGTCAAACATTCAAAGGCTGTTAAATTTCAGTCTGTAGTTTCTGAGATAATGTATTACGAATTTAACAGATTTAACATTAATGGTATAGGACTTTAAATCTCCCCTTAAATGATTAATCGTATCAGCACGTGTTGTATCCCATTTGTTAGGTGGGCGGCTTGAAAGGTTCGTACCCCGGAGCGCATACACTCTGTTCTAGAGCACAATAAAGAACGCGGCGTTTTTGACCTGCAAGTGGTTGATGTAACCCCAGATCCTTTTGCCTCGCGCGCCGGGTGGGGGGGGTTTCAAAAGTACACTTAGCAGGGTTATTAATGAGGTTAAATAATAACCCACAAGTCGATGGTTTCCGGTCTTATTACAGGCTTGTGCCCTCAAATTATAGAAGGCAATCTTCTCGTTAACCGCATCGCTAGAGTCCGGCAAACAGAGAAGAAGCGGCTCAAATTGGAAAATGTGATACTTGGTGGCGCTGTGCAGTCATCTAATACAGATTCTTTCAGAAAAAGTGTGTTACCGGCAGCGGGTTTCATTTCTTTCTTACTGAACCAATAACATTTTATAATGAACATGTTTATCACTTATTGTACATACAAAACCAACACAAAAATCTCCACTCTGTGTTTGTAACCAGATTCTGATCTTTATTTTTGGCATGTTTACCTTCTCTATTACTTACCTACAGTAGGACTAGGTACGGAGGGTGACGCAGACCCTCGGCCTAAAAACTTTTTGTGTCTAATCCCCTGAAGAGGGAGGGAAGTGTGAGGTGAGAGATGAGACAGGGCAGACGGCAGGGTCTCTACCTTTTATAGATATGATCCTTCCGAAACAAATAAAATGCATATCTGAGAATAATGCTCTTCATTTGGAAGGAATGTATAATCTTGTATAACTGGTAAAAGTTAAATGATAGACGAAAATGTACTGCACAAGAAATGTAGATAATTTTAAAACACAATTTATTTCAAATAACGTCCTTTTGTAGCTATAACTGTTACTAGTGGTTTAAATTGTTCAATACCTAGCCATTCTCTTTATGTCCTTGTCAACATTTAGTTGTTTCTCGCGATGTCATGGAACAGTATGGAATTTTAAGGCAGCATATAGCGTCCAGTTGTTAAACATTTGACTATCGCTGTTCTCTTTGTATCCATAACGAAATGTGTAATGTAGCTTTTTCTGGAAAGGTTTATTGGGATTAAAATGTGGTTGATAGAAAAATAAGCTTGGGTAAGAATAGTTTTATACCGACTAATAAACGACAGAGGATAGAGAAAGCAATATAAATGTGTCATATCAGATGTTTTCGAGTGGTGGTTTTTCTCGTGATCATACAAAGAGCATGGAATTTCAGGCCATCACATAGCGATACACTTTTTAAAAATCTATCACTTTTGCCTACTATATTCGTCTTATATTTACAACGAAAGTGTAATGAAAGTTTATGTGTATTAAAAAGGAATGCATAGAAGAATGAGCTTTTGTAAGAAACGTTATACCAGGCGTATTTTTAAAGTAAGTACTGTTTTAATATTTTGCCGCTGCAATTTTGAAGACGCGCGATCACCTTTCATTCATTAGGAAGCCAGACACAGCTGTGAGCCATCGTCAGTTTGTGTTTTCCTGTTGTTAGAGCGTTTCGAAGGGTTCAAAACAATCAAATGACCCGCCGACTGTGAAGAACACGTCAGTGATTTTTTTTTTAATTGGAGAAATTTTAGACCAGCAAACATCCATCGCCATTTTTGTGAGGTTTATGGGGAAGGAATAATGAGTGATAATGCCCGGCCACATAAAGGAAAAAAAACTCAAAATCTGATCGATCATTTGGTTGGGAACAATTTGACCGCAAACCCTACAGTCCGGATTTCGCACCAATCGATTCATCTGTCCACGTCTGAAGAAATTCCTTGGCCGAAAACATCTCAACGACGATGATGTGAAACAAGAAGTGCAGACTTGGCGGCACCATTTTTTGACGAAGACATACAAAACACTGGTTTCCCGACAAGTCCATGAATAAAGGCAGTGAGTATTTGTAGAAGTAGGGCAAGGTAATGAATGATGATAAAGCATTTTGAAAACAATGTGGTGTTATTTTTTACAAAATTATCGGTACTTACTTGTGATCATATTCTTTATATTTTCGATAAAATCCCGGTATCAAATTTTTTAGTAGAATACAATAACTCCTCTACATACTATTGGTAATTACATAGTAGGGAAAGTAAAAATATACTATGTAATAATATTTTTATTTTCTCTACTACGTATAAGTAGGGGAAGTATTGTATTCCACCCAAAAATTCGATACCGAGATTTCACCGGAAATACATGTTTTGAGAATCCCTAAATCCAAAGAAAGCATTTTTGGAAAGATGTCCGTGTGTGTGTGTGTGTGTCTGTGAACAGCATAACTCAGAAACACACAGTCGGATAAACACCAAACTCGGTATTTAGGTTAAGTATCTTCCAGAGATGCGACACGAAGGTTTTGAAGAAAATCCCCTCACACCAGGTTACCCTTTACGTGGAAAATCTTTCTAAAATTTTAATTTTCTCAAAAATGACTCTAATGATTCTGATTAAAATATCATATGTTTAAGATATTTTCATGACAAATAAAATGTATATCTTGAATTTTCTGTGAATGTCTCCAAAAGTATTCTTCATTGTGAACGACTTTTGCATAACTGGTAAACCATAAGAGATAGACAAAATTTTACTACACAAAAAATGTAGATCGCGTTAAAATACACAATTTATGTCATATACATTTTTGTTGATTAGTGAACCATTTTCGAGATATTGTTTGTTATTACCTTAAATTTTTCAATACTTATTTTCTCAAATGGGAATTCGTTATTTATTTTTTTGTCTTGGATATGCAAAGAGTATTAATCTGTGGCAAAGGGAATGGTGCTGCACCTAGCAACCAGCTATTAAGAGATATGTATGTGCTTAAAGGCTACTGTATTTCTATATTGCCCTTGTAAATATATATTCCCCTTACATCTACAAGAAACTTAGCAATAAGATAAGAGTCTGCAAATATTTATCTCGTTTAACATGAAGTAGATGGAGAATAAACGTTTGTAAAAATAGTTTGAGCAAGATTAGAGAAAGTCATGTGAGTGTAACACATCAGATTTTTAATTATGCTAATGACTATAGAAGCGTTGTAACTTTTACATATTAGAAGGTTAAGTAAAGCAGCGAACACTCCCTTGGTCATAACATGCGATGTAATGGTTTTCTCTCCTATGTATAACGTTAGCATCTCTATGGCTTTATAAACATCGATTTAAACATACCTATAATTTTTTTCCCCTGGTGAATAAGGGATGTACTTTATGTGGCTAGCGGTTCAACACTATAAACTATATTCAGCGCTATATTAGCCACTAGTGGTTTAATCGATTTGTGGTTTCTAACCTCAGAAAGGCGGAAGAATTACTAATACAACGGATTACATATTTCAGTGATCGTGTATATTTGTTACCCTTGAGTTTTGTGAGCGCATGGTTTTATTCAGATATCCATGGAGATTCCTCTACCTCCCTTTTCTACTGTCTCTCTCTGTTCTTCTTCCATTCTCTCCCTAATTGTCCGTCTTTATGCCTTTCCTACACACCCAAAGACATAGATATTTTCTCTGTACACATGCAAAGTAAAAAAGAGTGATGTGACAGTTTTGAAAAATTGTTATAATGAACGAATAAATTGAAAAACTAGTGCTATAAATATTGTGACTTTGTCCAGTTTTTCAACTGTCTCTCTCTGTTTTTATCTAGTTCAACTTCACTGATGTCACTTCAGTTCTCATATAGCCTCTTTACGCCGGATGGTTTACTTCACTCGGGAGTTGAACACAGGACTTCCACAACCCGCAGCAGCACTCGCTGCACGTCACCAACTCGCTCTCAGAATTGACTTGATGTTGCACGAGAGTTTCACCAGGCCAACTAGCTCGCTCACTGACTGACCGACGCAAGTCAACACACGCTCGACTCGCACTGACTCCTGCGTGAGTGCTCGCTTATATAGGCAGTGGAGTCTGCCACCGAATATTTTGACACACGTCAGGAGGAGGGGGGAAGAATAAACTTCCAGGGGGTTTGGTTATCTGCCGATTAGTGCGTCCGGTGTTTACTCCGACCGCCCGGCGCCGACCTCTCGATAACCCTGGGTCATAGCAACTGCATTACAATATTATTTTCTTGCCATCAAAATTTAACAGACAAACATGCACTTATTTTAATGTTTATAATTTTGAATTAAAGTAAAACCCAATCTTAGCCGAAACGGCAGTGAAAAAAAATAATAGTAATAAAAGAATAAATTCAGCATTTCGGGATAATTGGCAATGTTTTCCCTCCACCTTGAATTGCAATACAGACACTTGGTATTGCATGCAGTTAATCCTGACCCTTAACCCTACATTCCAAAAAATATTGTTCCATTATTACGAAAAGATGCTAAATCATTTAGATAGTCATATTGCTTTTATTGCCTTTGAAAAAGCATTTGATTTTATGAATAGAAATATTTTATGAAAATAATGAACAAAAGGTGTGAGACAGTATTTTTAACACTTAAATAATATTAGTCAAATTATATAATATAAAATATAATAACAGCCCGCCTTAAAGCAATATGTGTATGTAATAGTATATCAAATGTATGGAACAGTCATTGTGTTATGTTTATATTATGTACATGTATAATAATGTTATGTGAATGTATTACGTGATTTAATAACGTAGAAGCTCTGAGAATGGTGACCGAAAGTTGCTATCAATGAGGTAACCTTGAGGCAATAATGAATTACAAAGTTTAATAATGCTACTAATAATTCTTGGAACAATATTGTAATATTTAAAACAGTATATAAATAGCCGATCACAATTAGATAATCTAAATGTTAAATAAAAGTATTCTATTGGAGTAAAATTAGCCAATCAGAGACTTGAATATAGTAAAAATTAACAAATTTTAGCGGTAGACGGCACATGATACTAGACAGCGTTCCTGAGAAGTTCGATACGTATTGAGTGTGATATACGAATAATATAAAGTTTACGCGTTAAAAAGTGCAATTAAAAAAAACATCTCACAGCTCTCTATATCAGTGAAGAGTTATTTAATCGCGTGAAGGATTAATAAAAGGAGTGAAGTAAAAATTATAATTTCTGTAAGCCTACATATTTTAGCCGCATCACCCCCCGCTAAGAGATACGTGTTTCTGCAAAATTACTGACGCAGCCGAGCCAAACATACATATAAGTAAAATAAATAAAGTAACATTAAAATACAAAGCTGATTTTTAAAAAGTGGGGCAAGGCCACCGGATAGTTTGTATCGTAGTGGTTGCAACTACTTCAAATTTTGGCTCCCCAACAGTGGAACTACAATACACATTCTTCAAATTGGCGCCCAAGCGTGGTGCAAACAATTTAAAGATAGAAATCATCTTCAGGTGATATTCCTGGCACGTTTTACAGGTAATTAAAGTATATACACAAGTGCTAAAGTTATTATCAACTTAGAGACACATTAAAATCTGTACCAATGGTAACATACAAAGGAGTAAGACAAGGATGCAGGCTTTCACCCACTTTATTCAGCACAAATGTTGATGATCTTACCAAAAAATAAGCGCATATAGGAATACAATTAAATAAGAATTCATATTAAAACAATGTTATACGCAATACTACAGAGTAACCAAGAAAAACTACAGGTTCTGTTTCTGAATGGTACCAACTGAACAATAACATAACTTTAAAATCTCCATAAAAAATACAAAATTAATGGCGCACCATGGAAAATATCCATCAGAACAAAACCGTTTATTGGAAACAATATCCTGGAAGAAGTCATAAATTTTAATTATATATTATCCAATGTGAATAAAGGGATAAAAAGTAAGATCAATAAATTTCAACAAAAATGTGTAACCCGAACAAAAGCTCTAGAAAATATAACAATACTGAATTTCTTAGGGCCAAGGGCCATGTATGACAACGAATCGTGGATAATAAAAGAAAAGCACAAAAGTAATATAGAAGAAATGAGATTTTTACGAGGAACTAAAGAATGCATTAGACTAGACTTAATGCGAAATGAAACAAATAGAGAAGAACTGAGTATTTATAAATGTTGATAAATTGAGTAAAGTGAACATAATTGGAAAGTGAGGCAGTATGTTTAACATTTAAATGATATCATTCTAATTATATATAGTATAAAATATAATAACAGCCCACCTTAAAGCAATATGTGTATGTAACAATATATAAAAGTGTATATTACAGTCATTATATATGTTTACATTATTGTATACATGTTCAATAATGTTATGTGAATGTATTACGTAATTTAATAATGTAGGAGCTGTGAGAATAATAGGTTAAAGTTGCTAACAATGAGGTAACCTTGAGGCAATAATGAATTAGAAAGTGTTATAATGCTACTAGTCATTCTTGGAGCAACAATAATGTAATTTTTGTGACAGTTTATAAAATAGCCAATCAACAATCAGAAAAAAGCTTAAGTTAAGTAAACGTATTCTATTGGAGTAGGATTAGCCAATCATAGACTGAAATATGGTAAATTGTACAAATTCAGAAGTCAGTTGCTTGTAGAGGTGTTCCTAACCGCACACGAGATGCGTTCTCGAGAAATTTAGTACGTATTTTGTGGAGACAAAAAATAGTTTACGTGTTAAAAAGTGCAAGAAATTAACAAAAGAATCTCACAGCTCTCTCTCTATATAGTGAAGTGTTATTTAAATCGTGCCAAGCATTAATAAAAGGAAAGAAGTAAAATTATAATCTGTGTAAGCCTATATTCTTCAGTCGCACCACTCATTGTTAAGACATTTATGTCTCTAAAAAATATAAATACTGACACAGCCGAGGCAAATATAAATATATAATATTTAAAGAAACAGTCAAAATTACAAAGTTAATATTTTTTTAAACATTTGGGGCGAAGTCTACCGGAAACTTTTTACGATACGTGTGGTTGCAACTGCTTCAAATTCGACTCCCCAATAGTCGAAATACAATACAACTTCTTCAATGAAACAACTACTTCAAATTGGCTCCCAAACGTGGGGCAAATAACAACACAAAAGTAACAATACATCAAAATTAAACTTCTTCAAAAGAGCTTATGAACCGCATGAGTGAAGAAAAAATGGCGCTTTTAATTAATAAATACAAACCTGCAGGAAAAGGAGACATTGAAGGAAAGTGAAGATTGCAAAGACGGAATAGCTTGAAGTGAAGAAGAACAAGAAGAAGAACATTGTAGCGTTATGACGAGTGTTAACTGCTTGTACACAGAGCCCCAATGTTATTTTACTGTTGGTGTTGATCAGTGTGGTTTATTTGTGTTTAAGATGTCAGAGAAAAGAAAACGCGTTGTAATAAACATTGAACAGAAACTCGAAGCCGACAGTGGACGAGGGATTCAAGGGCATTAGAGGTAAGAAAGAATAAAAACTACCGAGCGGAATGTCTCAGGTGGTAACATCTGTGGTCCGCATTCGGGAGGTCGTGAGTTCGATTCCCGTGGCCGGCCTTCCTGACCTATATCTTTTTAGGGGTTTCCCCGGCTCACCAGGCGAATGCTGAGAAGGATTATTGAATCCCCTGAATCTTCTGTCCCTCCATTTCTTATCCATTTTCATTTCACCTCACCTTTCGTTTAATTACTTGGTGTGTGCATGGCAGGGGAAAAGGATGCTCTGAGTAAACCGTTATTCCCCGGACTGTCAGCGGTGCCTGGGTCCCGGATCCCCAAGGGGATGTGTAAGCCCACAGGTGGGAGGGGGGTGGGCTCTACCATGCACCACCCGAGAAGTTCAAATCTGTAAGTGGCAGGGAATTGCCCTCTGCCTGTCATGCCTCCTGTTTCGGCAGTTCTCTGTCTCCTCTCACCTCATCTCTCTCTTCCGGGACGATCCGACAGGAGCCTATAAGAGAGCTGCGTAGGTGGAGGTCCATATTGAAATGTTAGCGGGAAATATTGAATTACGACACTATCAATAACAAACAACTTTTTGTTTTTAGGTTGTCTTTCGTTTCTTGGAACAAAGCAGTGAATTAACACCAATATACACAATGCTGATATAGCTCCTCGCAAGCGTTGTAAATACCCTAATGCATATTTTAATACTGTCTACAGTAGTATTTGAGATAAAGTAAGTATGAGAAAAATTCAGTTTTAAAATGTGACGATCCACAAGGTGTGCGACGTACCGTATTCGCATTCCGTGTGAAGCTTTTACCTCTCGCATGTACTTAGTTCACAAAACCTCCACGTGGTGCTGCCATGTGCTCGACGGAACGATACATTAAGTTTCGTTTACTTTCACTTTTAACTTAGAGTGAAAAATCAGCTATGACACATTCACATGTCTCTCCCTACCCCCTGTCTTTATTAGTGGGTATACTAATTATTCCTACTAAAGCTTACTCTTTTACGTACTGCATTTTAATCCGGATAAACGTTTGCAGAAACAGCTACATCACACATTTCGTTATAGATACAAAGAGAACAGCGATAGTTAACAACTGGACATGAAAGGGGATATATCACATATACATAAGAATTATACATAATAGTAATAATAAAATTCAGCAAGAAACATGTTAAAATATTCAACAATCAAGAATTATACAAAGCAGATTGTAAGAAACGGGCGAGCTAGCAACTTCCATGTAAAAGATAATTCTAAATAAAGCCCACCTTTCACCAAGCTAATGAACAGGGAGCTGGTAGCGGTAAGGATAAATAGAAAGAGACAGATAGAGAAAAGAAAGAGACGGAGTTACTGAATCCGCTTCATGACGCGCCATGGGGACGCGTAAGCGGAATACTCTGGAGTAGAATATTCTCATACATGTTAAGGTAACGCGGTCTGAGGACCAATTAGAAACGTCGTTACATTTTGAGGCACAGAGGTGAGCGTCACTAGGTTCAGGTATATAAAGACGAACAAAGCCCCAGATTTTCTCTCTCTTCTAGAATTTCGTCGACCCAAAGTGTTACCCTCTTGGCGACAGATGCACGTGTGTGCATATAGGTGGGAAGGCGCGTGCAGTTAGATTAGGCTCCTGATTTATTCACATGGTGGTGTTGGTATAATGGGAAACCTAGCCGCCCATAAACATTTAAATTGGTAACAAACCACGCTTTTAATTTTCCTCACCCACGATAACCCTGAGACTCAAGAATTAGCTATATAGGGAAAGATTAGGAATGGCAAACACAGCCACCGAAGAGCACCCAGAACTGAGGACGAGATCACTGCAGCAGACAGCATCAACCAGAGAAACGACGCTTTCCAGAAGCTACTGATCAACGATTTCCCGCTACAAATGTCGCCCAACAACCGTTTCCCGCTCCAGATGTTATATGCTGGCCTTAAAGTTCTATACTGTTTCCATGACATCGCGAGAAACAACTGCACGCTCAAGAGAATGACAAAGAAATCAACTTTTAATAACAGATATCTCAGAAACAACTTATGCCACAAAAATATTACTTTAAACAAATTGTGTGTCTTAAAGAGATACACATTTTTTTGGCGTAGTGTATTTTCTTCTTTCGCCTAACGTTTTCCAGTTATACGAGATTATACACAACTCCTTCTGAATGAAGAGGATTTCACAGTCTGTTCCCAGAAAAGTAAAAATATACATTTTACTTATATGGTATTACAATCAAAATCATTAGAACCATGTTTTTAGAAAATCAAAAATTTCGAAAGATGTTCATGAAAACGTAGTTTAGGGTGGGGGGATTTTCTTGAAAATCTTCGTGCCGCATTTTTTAAAGTTACTAACTCTACATACGAGGTTTGGCATTTATCTGAGTTTTATTTTCTGAGTTATGCTGTTTAAACATACTCACACACACTAACGTTTTTCTAAAAATGTTTTTTGAATTCAAGGGGCCTCAAAACACGTATTTCCGGTAAACGTTCTTTATACAATTTTTGGGTGGAATGCAATACATTCTTTATGTACGCGGTAGAGAGAGAGAGAGAGAGAGAGAGAGAGAGAGAGTAAAAACAAATTAGGAAGAAGACTCCCAAACTGGGTTTGTTTTATTTTTACCGAGGTCCTGCATTACGGCATTAATCTGCGTCTTAAACTTGGGATAACTTATCATCCCTAGAAAGGAACACAAGCCCTTGTTTATCTGCAAGAGGTTTACCTACCCTCTGATGTAACCGAATCTCACGTCAAGAAGGGTGATTCACCCTGAGTGGTGCTAAGTCGCATTAAAAATGTGCAGCGCAGGAAGAAATTTGGCCGCTATCTGGTCCCAAAAGACATAAAATTTGCATCCTGATATATGATGTATGATTTTGGGCGTGTTGCCCAAGACGATAATGGCACGGCGTCCCTGGGGCTGCTCCCTGATGCGTGAGTCAGGGACGACATGAATGCCTTGGACCTGAATGGTGATACAGATAATGGCTTCCTTCCCCTTCTTCTTCTTCTGCTTTGTGGGTACACGTGTGTGTGAGCGCAAAGTGTTCTTATAAACCCTTCTACAGTTTAATTACGTGGAGATAATTAGTTCACCGACTTAAATTTCGACTTAAACACATTGGTAACAAACTCAACCCAGAAAAATCATATTTATTACATTCACGTGCTTTGTAATACGCATTAAAACCTACCATTAAATCAAGAATAAATGACGAAAAATCCATGACATTTTTACTTCTTTATAAAGTCTTATTAATGGAATTTTTTCTCTAATTATAATTTTAGACCCATAACTTATATTTAAAAGCCTGAAGTGATACGTCCACATGATTTTCTCTACCACAGTATCGTTTACTGGGGGTGTACAAACTATCAGAAACAGCTACATTAACATTTCGTTATAGACACAAAGAGAACAGCGATAGTCAAATGTTTAACAACTGGACGCTATATGCTGGCCTTAAAATTCCATACTGTTTCCATGAAATCGTGATAAACAATTGAAAATCGACATAGATTTAAAAGAATGGCTAAGGATTAAAAAATCGAAACCTAATAACGAATATTTCGGAAATGGCTGATGCCACAAAAAAGGTTATTTCAATTAATTGTGTGTTTTAAATACATCTGCATTTCTTGTATAGTACATTTTCGTCTATATCTTAAGGTTTACCAATTATACAAGATTATACACAATTCCTTCCAAACGCTATTTCCAGGAAATTCAAGATACACATTTTGTTTTCCATGTAAATATCTTTAATATATAGTATCTTAATAAAAATTGTTAGCCAATTTAGAAAATCAAAGGTTTTGAAAAATGTTCCACCTAAAGGGTAGTTGGGAGTGGGGGGAATTTCTTGAAAGTCTTCGTGTCGCATCCTTGGAGGATACTAAACTCAAATACCAAGTTTGATATTTATCTGACCTTAGTTTTTGAGTTATGTTGTTCACATACACACAAAAATGTTTCCAAAAATGATTTTTTAGTCAGGAGCCTCAAAACCTGTATTTCGTGAAACTTCATATCTCATTTTTGGGTGAAATACAATACTTCGGCTACTTACTATACGTAGTAGAGAAAGTAATACGTTCACCCGAGTGATTCGAACCACCTTTACTGCACAAGGATGTTTTACGACTGTACACTTCCTCCAACTCAGTATCTAGAGGCACGAGAGTTTGCTAATCAGGTTAACATAATATGAAATATGTGCTTGTCAGACTAAACATCTTCAGTTGTGTATTACAAATCCATTAAAGGGACACTATAACATCTGCCACATTAATCATCTGGCTAAGTGTGAAACCAAATATATTCATCTCACAGAATTTTCTTAGATATCTACCATGGGTCCCGATGTTTTCATGTTAGAATATAAACTGCGGATGCAAAAAACTGAATGATAGGTGTGGCTGACTCACCTGGTATAGCCCCGCAAACAAGCGGAACTTTTGAGAATAAGAACCTACTGGAACATGCCGAAACAGGTAAGCGGCACATAATGGGATTTTGTTTCACACTGCATATTGTTCTATTGTTTCCTAACTCACTTTTGTTCTGATGACCGGTCATAGGCTCACCCAAGTGCCGGTCCGAAAGGCGCTTACCCACGGCCCGCAGGTCGCAAAATGAATTTTCTTTGTTAGAAGACTTAAAAACAAGGCAAGAAGAAAAGCCAGCTGTTTAAAATATTGTTCTGTTAACAGTTTGTTGAGTTGTAAAGCAATTCACAGTTTTTTACATCATGTTTCACATAAGTCATTTGAAGCCGAAATTATGAAGTCAATAATTATCATAATAATCTGAGAAGGATAGTGATATAAAATAAACAATAAAATATTTAATTTCAGTGTATGTATAAAATGGAGAAGCATTGTGAAAATTGTTGACTGTTAAAAGCGACAGAAAGACCAGTCAGGCACAGTTTAGCTAATTAGGGACCAGCCCCAGGTATAAAGGGTAAATACCATTGAAGCCAGTTTGTCTTGGAGTTATTGGGTGCAGTTGCACTGGCCGGGATGTGAAGGTCATTAGAGGCTTCATGACGCTAAGTTTGAGGAGAGTTTTGAGGGGAGAGAGGGGAAGTTAGGAGTTTTTCCTCTTTGTAGCGCGGTGGTGAAATTTATTCTGTCCTGAGCGATCGGGGAGAGCGGGACGACATTCTCGTCGAGTTGTGAACATTGGCGGCGAACATGCAAGAGGGTAAAACGTTCAGCTGTAGTTAATAATCTTCGGTTTGGTAAAGACACAGTAGCATCGTATGCATTTAAAAGTGATCGACAAACCTTAAGTTTTAGTTTAAATGGTGAAAATAAAAGTGTTCCAAGAAAGTGTTCGTGTTTCTCTGTACACATCCACGCATACCCTTTGATTAAGATCTCATGATCGAGAAGCCGTGGCAAAGTATAAAAAAAAAACAACTAGGAGGAGAAACGCAGCAATCGTGAGGCAAAGGTAGTGCATCAGTGTTGGAGGACGTAGCGTGGCTGCGTCACATTTCACACAGCAAGTGTTTTCGCGGCTTTTATATTCACTAGAACTCCGCTTAATCGAACTAAAAGGGCAGTACCTTTATGGATAACGCATCTTTAGTTTCCCTACTACGTATAGAATTTAGGGAAAGTATTGCATTCCAACCAAATATTCGATAATGAGATTTCACCCGAAATATGTGTTTTGGGATACCCTGAATAAAAAAAACGTTTAGAAAAAGTCCGTGTGTGTGTCCGAAATGTCGAATAAGTACCAAACTCGATACGTAGGTTCAATATCTTTCCAGGTTGCACACGAAAATTTTCAAGAAAATTCTCCCACCCTAGACTACCCTTTACATGGAACACTTTTGGAAGATTTTGATTTTCTCAAAAATGGCTAGAATGATTTTAATTAAAATATCAAATATTTAAAATGTTTTCATGACAAATAAAATGTATATCTTGAATTTTCTGGGAATGCCCAAAACGTCCTTTTCTTTCTGAATGGCTTTTGCATAACTGGTAAACCGAAACAGCTCGCTATTGCCACCCACCGTCTTTTCCTGTTTCGTCAACTGCCCAGTGTTGCGGGACCAGACCGATTTGGCACTATAGGCTCGCTACACTCACGCCATGTGACGTCCAGCTTTCTGTGTACGTGTGAGAGACTTCTGACAACATGCTCCCGCACCTTCACCTACTTCCACCAAGTAGTTTATACGTTATGATACTTTACCCATCTGGTCCTTAGGTTTTCAATACCATTTTATATTACCTTCTCTACTGCGTAAAGTAAGTAGGGGAGGTTTTGCATTCCATACAAAAACTCTATACCGAGATTTCACCGCAAATACATGCTTTGAGGGTCCTGAATCCAAAAAAAATCATTTTTAGAAAAGTTCCGTGTGTGTGTGTCCGTGAACAGCATAACTCAAAAAACGAAAAGTTGGATAAATACCAAAGGTGGTATTTAGGTTCAGTGTCTTTCAAGGATGCGACATGAAGATTTTCAAGGAAAATCTTCCCATCACAGAATACCCTTTACATGGAACATGTCTCGAAAATGTTGATCTTATCAAAAATGCCTCTAACGAATTTGATTAAGATATCATATGTTTAAGATGAATGTCCCCCAAAGTCCCCTTTTCTGAATGACTTTTGCATAACGGTAAAAGCGCAAGAAATAGACAAAATTTTACTACACACAAGTGTACATCTCGTTAAAACACAAATTTATGTCACATGAATTTTTTTGTCGAGTGAGACTATTTCCGAGATATTCCTTGTTATTTGTTTAAATTTTCCCAATACTTATACTTTTTCTGAAATGAGAATTCGTTATTTGTTCTTTTATGTCTTGGACATACAAAGAGAATGGAATGCGCCACATAGCAACCAGTGCTTAAAACATTTGACTATCGCTTAAAGCCTACCATATTCCCCTTGCATCTACAAGAAAATTAGCATTAAGATAGTTTCTGCAAATGTTTATCTCGATTAATATGAAGTAGATGGAGAATAAGCGTTTGTAAAAATAGTTTGTATAAGAGTAGAAAATATCGTGTGAGTGTAACATCAGACTTTTTGTTTTGTAATTTCTTTGCATAAAAATAACCACAAAATGTCATGATGTGAACGGAACTGTTTTATTTAGAGGAAGAGACGACATGATTAGCGGAAAACTTGTAGTTTGCTCACTAGTCAATCGGATGCTCGTTTCTCACGTGTTTTGTTTACAACTCCTTCAATCTTAAAGTGATACCACTTCAGGTAAAAGGGCATAACTATCAGATATGATCGACGTTTAGAAATAATAGAAAGTTGTTAGGTACTAAACCAGTAAATCGTCGCTAACAGAAGATTAAAAGTCGTTAGAAATTGCGACCAACTTGCCAAGCTGGCAACACTAGCTATAGATGTCGTCATCATCATATTTTATGGTTTAAGTCCTTTGGCGTGTTCCGGTCTCAACATTTAAACTGTTCCGTCTATCTTCTTTAGGTTTGTCGATGTTTCTTTGACCTTTTGGTGTATATGTTAAAACCAACTTCGTATAACGGTTATCATCCACATGTTGTTTCCAGTTATTTTGATTTTCTTTAATTCTTTATAGTAATTTGAAAATTCTTAATTCTTTACGCATGTCTACACTTCTCCTTCTGTCTTTTAAAGTACACTACATGATGAAAAGTATCCGGACACCTGGCTAAAAATGACGTACAAGTTCGTGGCGACATCCATCGGTAATGCTTGAAGTCAATATGGTGCTGGCCACCTTTAGCCTTGATGACAGCGTTCACTCTCGCAGGAATACATTCAAACAGGTGCTGGAAGTTTGCTTGGGGAATGGCAGACCATTCTGCACGCAGTGCGGAACTGAGGAGAGGTATCGATGTAGGTCGGTGAGGCCTGCACGAAGTTGGCGTTCCACAATATCCCAAAGGTGTTCTATAGATTCAAGTCAGGACTCTGTGCAGGCCAGTCCATTATAGGGATGTTATTGTCGTGTAACCACTCCGCCACTGCCCGTGCAGCATGAAAAGGTGCTCGATCGTGTTGAAAGATGCAATCGTCATCTCCGAATTGCTCTTCAACAGTGGGAAGCAAGAAGGTGATTAAAATGTCAATGTAGGTCTGCGCTGTGGTCGTGCCACGCAAAACAACAAGGGGTGCAAGCCCCCTCCAGGAAGAACACAACCACATCATAACACCACCACCTCCGAATTTCACTGTTGGCACTACACACGCTGGCAGATGACGTTCACCGGGCATTCGCCAAACCCACACCCTGCCATCGGATCGCCACATTGTGTACCGTGATTCGTCACTCCACACAACGTTTTGCCACTGTTCAATCGTGTAATGTTGACGCTCCTTACACCAAGCGAGGCGTCGTTTGGCATTTTCCTGCGTGACGTGTGGCTTATGAGCAGCCGCTCGATCATGGAATCCAAGGTTTCTCACCTCACGCCTAACTGTCATAGTACTTGTAATGGATCCTGATGCAGTTTGGAATTCCCGTGTGATTTCTGGATAGATGTCTGCCTATTACTCTTTACGACCCTCTTCAAATGTCGGGGTCTCTGTCCTTCAACAGACGAGGTCGACCTGTACGCTTTTGTGCTGACAAGTCCCTTCACGTTTCCACTTCACTATCACATCAGAAACAGTGGACCTAGGGATGTTTAGGAGTGCAGAAATCTCGCGTACAGACTTCTGACACAAGTGACACCCAATCACCTGACCACGATCAAAGTACGTGAGTTCCACGGAGCGTCCCATTCTGCTATTTCACGATGTCTAATGACTACTGAGGTCGCAGATAATGAGTACCAGGAAGTAGGTGGCAGCAAAATACACCTAAGATGAAAAACGTATGTTTGTGGGGGTGTCCGGATACTTTTTATCACATTGTGTATATCCTGCTATGTCTTAAAGAGCGCATCTCTACTGCTTCTATCTTTGTTTCCATTTGTATGGTCATTGCCCAACATTTTGTGTCTTTCTTGATATTTTTATATTTCGTTTGATGGTGCCGCATATTTGGTTGAATTTGTTATTTTATTTATTATGTCATTTTTAAAGTATGAGATGTTACGGTCGAAATAATTAAAAGATTTTATTTGTTCTATGATTGTCTCTTGTATTACTATTTTTGCTCTTAATGTTTCGGGTGCTCTCAATGCCAATGTTTTACTTTTGTGTGGTGATATTTTTATTTTGTAGTTTTGCCTTTTTTTATTTATTAACACTGCTCTCAATTAAGGCCTGCCATATAGACAAAGTATACCTATACAATTAACAACTTTAAATTGACAACAATAATGAAGAGGTTAACGTGTCAAAATAATGAAAATTAACTTAAAATAGAAATGTAAATGAATATAAATCGGAACAGAGAAGTAGTATAAAACAATCCTATTATGCAGTTTAAAAAATGAATATATAATAGTTCAATAATTTCAATGATTTTTAAAGCCACGAATGCTATTTGATAACCTAGGTGTTTATCTAAGCTATAATTTACCCAAGACTTGTGTAGATTTTTGGGTATTATCCCTCTAGCTCCTATCATCAATTATGTGACAGAGATAGTGGGTTCATAAATGGCCTTTTTTTCTGCGTCTACTTCTTCGGGCTGTTGACAGTGGGATTCAAAGCGCACAGTGGGATCCATGATTAACCCGCTACTGTCTGAGGAAGGTTAATATTATTACATTGCTTGCACTACGCTTTGGGCTCCAATTTGAGGAAGTTATATTGTATTTCGACTGTTGGGGAGCCAAACTTGAATTAGTTGCAACCGCACGTAATGGTAAAAAGTTTCCGGTAGCCTTCGCCCCAGGTTTAAAAATATTAAATTTGTAATCTGACTGTTTCTGTAATTATTATACATTTATGTTTGTCTCGGCTGCGTCAGTACTATTGTTAGTAGATATGGATTTCTTTGCAAGGAATGATGAGGCTAAGAATGTAGACTTACACAGATTATAATTTTTACTTCACTCCTTTTTTAGTAATTCTTGACACGATTTAAATAACACTTCACTGATATAGAGGGCTGCAAGATTATTCTTAACACATAAACTATTTTTGTCCCACACTGTATACGTATTAAACTTCTCGAGGACGCATCTCGCGTCCAGTTAGGAACACTGTCTACAAGCAATTGAACTGATTTCTACCGCTTAAATTTGTAAATTTCTGCATTTCAAGTCTCTAATTGGCTATTCCTAATCCAATAGAATACTTTTATTTAGCTTAAGCTTTTTTTTTTGGTTGTTGATTGGCTATTTATAAACTGTCTCAAAAATTACATTATTACTGCTCCAATAATTACCAGTAGCATTATTAAACTTTCTAATTCATTATTGCCTCAAGGTTACCTCATCCTTACCTCATTGTTAGCAACGTTTTA
The DNA here is from genome assembly GCA_030765065.1 of Deroplatys truncata. Classification (NCBI taxonomy): domain Eukaryota; kingdom Metazoa; phylum Arthropoda; class Insecta; order Mantodea; family Mantidae; genus Deroplatys; species Deroplatys truncata. The sequence continues at coordinate 267,440,528 of CM060976.1, forward strand.
CCTATTATTCTCACAGCTCCTACATTATTAAATTACGTAATGCATTCACATAACATTAATAAACATGTACATAATAATATCAACATTTATACAATGACTGTTACATATTTTTATATGTTATTTTTTACACATATTGCTTTAAGGCGGGCTGTTATCATTTAAGTGTTAAAAGCACTGCCTCATGTCAGATTATGTCTTGTAGGCGATGAAGACGATGCGCCTGCTGCTATCAATGTTGGATAATCCATATACCTCCTAGTGGACCTGACAAACTTTTTTTTCTGCATACCTGCTACAATGATGCTTCTTATTTTGTGATGTCTGCTGTTTCGCAGCACTTCAACGTATAAGCAAGCACTCAGAATGTGTGCAAGGGTTTCGTGCTCTCTGCCAGAACGGCGACAGAGGGTATTGTTCTGGGACCTTTTAGGTATTTGATTCTGAGCCACTTATTAAGACCAGATCGTCTACAAATAACATGACATCTAAAATAATATTATTTATTTTAAAATGTTCATTTAAACTATTCTGCCATTCTCTGACAATGTAATCTATATATAACTTAAATAACGTGAGTGACAATTGAAGAATATTTGTTGGTAGTTGCAAGATGCTTCATGTTTATCTGCACCACGTATGGGAGCCAATTTGTCGGTCACTTCGTGTTATCTATTACTGAGCGCCTGTTATTGTATTACTAGTTTGAATTTTGGGTTCTTTGTCCTCCGGCTAGCTATTATTTCTCAGTCGAGCATATATCTTGAACAGGGTGTGTAAACGGAAAGGATTTGTTACTGAAAGATAACACTTATAAAAGAATTTGTTTTTACACTTTTATTACCGTCACACTTCTTTAATTTCACATACTGACTCTTGATACACGCCAGACTGAAACTGTTATATTTTATAATATCACTATAATCACTTATTTGCTGCACATTATTAATTAGCGTATTTCACATGTATAGCTAACTTTATGACGCGAGAGATTCTGTAAAATTACGCGACATATAGCGCGTGAACGATTCTCTTAAACTCTGCGACGTATAACCTTTGTATGATTCTGTTGGACTGAACGACGTATTACCCGCGAATCCTTCTGTTGGACTGAGCGACGTTTGCCTTGTGAATTATTCTGTCAAACTGCACGTTACCGGTCTCTGGGACGGAATTTATACTCCCTCACCCGATATGCCTAAAGATTATAACCGAGCTGCTATTGGTTAATAAAACGCGCCAACATTAGCGTCTATATTTATATCCAATCAAAATTACTAACACATATGCTCTAGGGAAGAAATTCCCTCCATTTCTACAGAAAAGCGCGCTAATCTGACGTCATTTGCTTGTCTCTTCTAATTAATAAACAACTCACCTTCTCGCTACATTGTTGCCCGCTCTTATTGTCAGTTTCAGTGAGGCCGTGTAAACTTATTTCCTAACAATGCTTATAATTAACAAACATCCCAAATCATTGTCATACAATAATGTTAATTTACACTATAATTATTCTGGCATTTATTGTTGTGATATAAAATACTGCGTCACAATGGACACCCTTGTCAGACACCTTCATTTATTGCTGCTTTATCCTTTGGACTTTTTTGGTCGGAATCGATTATTATTGAGTTATCCACATATAAACTTGTAATTATTGTTATCAAATGTTTGGGTATGTCTTTGTTTACCATTATTTCTCATAGTATGTTCCTATGTACATTGTCGAATGCTTTTTCAAAATCTATGAACACCATATGTGTAGGAATATTATACTCTCTATGTTTTTAAAATATCTGATTTAGAACAAATACACAGTCCATACAGGTTATGGATGTGAAATGTGAATTAAATGTCTTGTAGCTTAGTACAATAAACTAGAAATAAAAAAATCTGATGTGTTACACTCACATGACTTTCTCTACTCTTGTATAAACTATTTTTACACACTCTTACTCTCCATCTATTTCATATTAATCGAGATAAACATTTGCAGAAACGATCTTTTGACATGCAAAGGGAATTACATTTTACACATAGCGACCAGTTCTAAAAATACTTGACTATCGCTTAAGGCCTACTATGTTCCCCTTGTTTGGTATTTGCAAGGGCAATATAAGCATAGATATATCTATTAATAGCTGGTTGCTATGTGCAGCACCATTCTCTTTGCCACAGATTAATACTCTTTGCATATCCAAAACAAAAAAATGAATTACGAATTCCCATTTGAGAAAATAAAGATTGAAAAATTGAAGGGATAACAAACAATACCTCGAAAATGGTTCACTCAACAAAAAAATGTATATGACATAAATTGTGTATTTTAACGCGATCTACATTTTTTGTGCAGTAAAATTGTGTCTATCGCTTATGGTTTACCAGTTATGCAAAAGTCGTTCAACAATGAAGAATACTTTTGGAGACATTCCCAGAAAGTTCAAAATATACATTTCATTTGCCATAAAATATCTTAAACATATGATATTTTAATTTAAATCGTCAGAGCCATTTCTGAGAAAATTAAAATTTTCGAAAAATGTTCCATGTAAAGGGTAATCTGGGATGGGGTATTTTCTTGAAAAACCCTTCGTCTCGCATCTCTGGAAGATACTAAACCTAAATATCAAGTTTGGTGTTTATCCGACTGTTCGTTTCTGAGTTATGCTGTTCACAGACACAGACACACACGGACATGTTTCCAAAACATATATTTCCGGTGAAACCTCGGTATCGAATTTTTGGGTGGAATACAATACTTCCTGTACTACGTATAGTAAGTACAGGAAGTAAAAGTATAGAATGAACAAGGAACTAATTAAAAACTAAATGTTTTTTTGTTTATATCAGACATATTCGCTAAGGAATTTAATTTAAGTGTTACACACTTTGTAGCTTCACAATAACCACGTCTATAGAATTAAAGGCATAAAATAAAACAAATAACACAATGCTTTGATTCTAATAAACTTAGGTTACTTCTTCTGGATCTGTTACTGGTTTTGCTAACTTTTAGCTCGTAGAGAACAAATTATTTTCCTCTGATAGCAGTTTTTGTTTTGTGTATAACCATATGTTGCCATCTAGCGCAGACTTGGCGAAGCACATCAAGAACATGACTCCTGCCTGGTTCAAAGTTTACAAAGTCGTTGCTCTTTTTTCTTTTCTCAAAGTTGAAACTTGGACTCCTGTTCTTGGCAGGAAGTTACTTTAACTTACGTAAATTCTATTAGATATTGGAAACTTGTGATCTAATTCCGCCATAACATTAGGAAAAACAGTGGGTAAGTGCTGCCAACCTATGCAAACATGTGTAATTAATGCACAGGTGAAAATAAACAAATCAAATATGTAAACTCATTTATGCATTTCTTTACTGCCATGTTTTTTTGTTTCTCTACCCCGTACCCAGTGTAGGTAGAGAAGGGTTTGAATTCCATCCAAAAATTCTATCACCGGGTAAATTTTGAAACCCACCCCCAAAAAAATAGAAAAAATCCGTGTGTATGTGTGTGTTTGTGAACAGCATAACTCAAAAACGAAACATCGAATAAGTACCAAACTTAATATTTACGTTCAGTACCTTCCACAGATGCGACCATAGATTTTCAAGAAAATCCCTCTACCCCAAACTACGACTTACATGGAACATTTTTCGAAATGCTTAATTTTCTAAAAACTGGCCCTCGCGATTTTAATTAAAATAGTACATTTTAAAGATGTTTGCATGCAAATTAAATGAATTTTTTTAAGTTTATGGGAATAGACCGTGAAGTCCGCTTCATTTGGAACGAATTTTGTATAATCTTGTATAACTGTTAAACTTTAAGCGATAGACGCAATTTATTCCAAATAAATTTTGTTCTGGCTTCAGCCATTTCCGATATATCCGCTATTCGTGATTGGATTTGTTCAATACATAGTCATTCTTTTTAAGTGCCTATGATTTTCAGTTGTTTCTCGCGTTGTCATGGAAACAGTATGGAATTTTAAGGCCAGCATATAGCGTCCAGTTGTTAAACATTTGACTATCGCTGTTCTCTTTGTATCTATAACGAAATTGTAATGTAGCTGTTTCTGTAAAGATTCATTTGAATTAAATGAAGTAGATAGGGAAATTAATTTTCGTAAGATTAATCTGTTCACCCAGTAATGAACGATAGAGGGTACAGAAATTAATGTGAATGTATCAAATGAGATTTTTGTTTCTTTCTACTTCATTTTAATTGGAGTAAGTCCTGTCACAAAAATAGCTACATTACACATTTGGTTATGGATTCAAAGGAAACAGCGATAGTCAAATTTTAAGAATTAGCCGCTATATGCTGGCCTTAGAAACCCATGCTCTTTCCATGCAATCACAGGAAACAATTGAATTTCGACAGGACATGAAAAGTATGCCATAATTAATAACGGATATCTCGGAAATGTTTATGCAAAAAAAATGTTTTTAATACATTATGTGATTTAAAGAGTTATAAAACCTTAGGTAGTGCGTTTTCGTCTATTTCTTAACGTTTACAGTTATACAAGATTATAGCAAATGTCTTCCAAATGAAGACAACTTCACAGGCTATTCCCAGAATATTCAAGGTAGATATTTTACTTGTCATGTATCTTTAATATATGATATTTTAATTAAAATCATTTGAAACTTTTTTGAAAAAAATAAGGGAGTTCGAAAAATCTCCCATGTAAGGGGTAGTTGAGGTGGGGGATCTTATTAAAAATCTTCGTATCGCACCTTTGAAAGGTACAAAAACTAAATACAAAGATTGGTATTTATCCTATTTTCATTTTTGAGTTATGCTCATCACAGACACACACGTGGATATTTTTCTGAAAAAAAAAACCTTTTTACTTTCTCTACTACGTATAGTAAGTAGGGGAAGTATTGTATTCCACCCAAAAATTCCATACCGAGATTTCACAGGAAATATATATTTTGAGACCCCCTGAATCCAAAAAAAAACATTTTTGGAAACATGTCCGTGTGTGTGTATGTGTGCCTGTGAACAGCATAACTCAGAAACGAACAGTCGGATCAACACCAAACTTGGTATTTAGGTTCAGTATTTTCCAAGGATTCGACACGAAGGTTTTGAAGAAAAGCCCCCACGCTAGATTACCCTTTACATGGAACATTTTTCGAAAATTTTAGTTTTCTCAACGATTTTGATTAAAATATCATATATTTAAGATATTTTCATGAGAAATGAAATGTATATCTCGAATTTTCTGGGAATGTCTCCAAAAGTATTGTTCATTGTGAACGACTTTTGCATAACTGGTAAACTATAAGAGATAGAAAAATTTTACTACACAAAAAATGTAGATCGCGTTAAAATACACAATCTATGTCATATACATTTTTTGTTGAGTGAACCATTTTCGAGATATTACTTGTTATTCCCTTAAATTTTCCAATACTTATATTTTTTCTCAAATTCGTTATTCATTTTTGTTTTGTCTTGGTAATACAAAGAACATGGAATACACCACATAGCAACCAGCTCTTAAAATATTTGACTGTAACTTAAAGCCTACCAGTTCCCGTTGCATCTATAAGAAAATTAGCAATAAGATTAACATCTCGATATCTCGATTAATATGTAGTATATGGAGAATAAGTGTTGATAAAAATAGTTTGTGCAAGAGTAGAGAGATTCACGTGAGTGTAACACAGACTTTTTTATGTACTAGACATACAAAGAGAATGGATTACTGAACATAGCAACCAGCTCTTAAAACATTTGACTATCACTTAAAGCCTACCAATTCCCCTTGCACCTACAATAAAATTAGCAATAAGATTAACATCTCGATTAACATGAAGTATATGGAGAATAAGCGTTTGTAGAAATGGTTTGTGCAAGAGTAGAGAAAGTCGGGTGAGTGTAACACATCAGACTTTTTTATTCAGGGGCTTCAAAATATGTATGTATTTCCGGTGAACTCCCAGTATCGAATTTTTGGATGAGATGAAATACCTTCTGTACCTTCTATGCTCGTGCTAGAGAAAGTAAAATGCCTTTATGAACCTTTCGCGTATATCACATTTGTTAAAAATCACCAACCCTGCTGTAATCGGTAAACCGTAAGAGATTGACAAGATTTTACTGCACAAGATATGTAGATCTCCTTAAAGCACATTTAATTGGATTCAAGAATAAGGTCTTTTAGGTATATCTGTAGAATAGTGCGTAAAGAAATTCATATGAATGCAACGGATTTTGGGTGGAATACAATATACCCTCTACCTACTATACGTAAGTGGCAAAGTATTTAAAAGGAAAAGTATTGTATAATGAGATATTAGAACAGGCATCTAATAAATTGCAGCACGTATCAGTCTGGTACACAGGCCTGTCACACCTGCTGCAAGAGCTGGGCCGCGATCAATTTTATGTTCATATAAATGAACTAATTTATTTGTCTGTTTGTTTGCGAGCCGTTGCCAGTGATAAATTTGAACATTGCCCATAATTTACAGTTGGGTGTATGAACTGGAGCGTGCTGTGAATATTACCATGGTACACAGTCGACTGGTTAAGTCTGTCGTGATAACTCCAGCCGTGGCACAGAGCTAATTGTATGTGAGTAGACAACAAACCTTCTTATTTACTAACTCACGGTTATTTAACCCTTCATTCACATGAAGTTATTAGTTTCAAACACTCTTTAGACGAGGCATTACTTCTGGCAATTGATTCTTCCACACAAGCCGTGAGTGAGAAGGTTGGAAAGGTAGAAATAGGCGACTGAAAGTTTCAATGCCATTGCCGTACTTTATCTGAAAAAATGCGAGTCAGATGGGGAATTTAATGTTCTACTGGCATGTGGCCATTTGCTTACAGCAACCAGATGATCTGTGATTCAAATCCCGGATATGCCATTGAATTCTTCAATCGTCCGATTCTACCTTTCCGAGTTATTATTTCGACTTCACATCGGGTCCTCACTCATAATGCAGCTTTTGAGGGCCCCTGTAACTCCCATCCACAGAAATGATTCATCGATATCGTCTGGCTCGCATTCTGGAAGTCTAGGGTTCAAATCCCGTGTATACTCAAATATAAGTGAGCATATACATATATTGATTGTCTAATGAATACCATGCCACAAAATAGCACACAACATATCAATTTTTCCTCTCTACATGTAAAGATCCTAAATCTTGTAGATTCATTTATCTATGCTTACTTTACCAGAAGTGATGTATCCTAACCAAAATTTTGTGAGTATGTTCGTATGAACGCTACAATAAAAAAATCTGATGTGTTACACTCACATGACTTTCCCTACTCTTGTACAAACTATTTTTACAAACGATTATTCTCCATATGCTTCATGTTAATCGAGATGTTAATCTTATTGCTAATTTTCTTGTAGATGCAAGGGGAATTGCTAGGCTTTAAGCGTTTAAGAGCTGGTTGCTATGTAGAGTATTCCATTCTGTTTGCATTACCAGGACAAAAAAAATGAATAACGAATTTTAGAAAAAGTATAAGTATTGGAAAATACTGCATGGGCTGTGACGGAGTGGTTACACGACAATAACATCCCTGTAACGGGCTGGCCTGCACAGAGTCCTGACTTGATTCCTATAGAACACCTTTGGGATGTTTTGGAACGCCGACTTCGTGCCAGGCCTCACCGACCTACATCGATACCACTCCTCAGTTCCGCACTCAGTGAAGAATGGGCTGCCATTCCCCAAGAAAACTCCCAGCACCTGATTGAAAGTATGCCTGCGGGAGTGAACGCTGTCATCAAGGCTAAGTGTGGGCCAACGCCATATTGACTTCCAGCATTACCGATGGAGGGTGCCACGAACTTGTGCGTCATTTTGAGCCAGGTGTCCGGATACATTTGATCACGTAGTGTAGGTATGAATATGGGTAAAATAAACAGTTTTTAGTACCTACATATAAATCGACCTGTCTTACCAATTTTCATATAACAAAACTGCCGTTAAAATTCTTTTCAGATATAGTTTACATGAAATTCTCATTTAAGAATAGTAAGAGCTGTATGTACATTGTGTTTAGAGAAAGCCATGTGAATGTATCATATACGATTTTCTCCATATTTACTGGTCTTAACTCATGGTTAGCTGCAGATACGTCACGTTGGAAGAGAACGATAGAATTAGCAGTGTTGCCACGTGCTTTGTGTTAAAGTATACGTTTTATCGAGAGCTTTGGGGTCACTGAAGCGCAATAAATGACTTATTTCACGTTTATCTTCAGAGTAATCAATGTAAGTCATTTTAAAATATGTACATAACTCTTTGATGTGGTAAGAGATCATATCATGACATGGCGCAAAGAGATGAAGCCCTTAGAGGGGGCACCACATTCAAACCTGACGTTTCTTGAGATTCAGATCAACAAGCTGTAATATTCACATGACTTTTTACCAACATTGGCATTTAACCGACATTATATATTACTACGTATAGTAAGTAGGAGAAGTATTGCATTCCACCAAAAATTCGATACCAAGATTTCACTCGAAATACATGTTTTGAGGCACCTTGAATCCAAATAAAGCAGTTTTGGAAACATGTCCTTGTGTGAACTTGTGTGTCTGAGCACCATAACTCAAAAACGAAACGTCGGACCAACACTAAACTTGGTATTTAGGTTCCATTTCTTCCAGAGATGTCACTCGAAGATCTTCAACAAAATCCCTCCTAACACAAACTACCATTTAATAGAAAATTGTAATATATAATATGTGTATCTTGAATTTCCGGGGAACAGCCTATGAAGTCCTCTTCAATCGGAATGAATTTCCTATCATCTTGTATAAGTGGTAAACGTTAAGCGATAGACGAAAATGTATTACATAGTAAATGTAGATCTCTTTAAAACACCCAATATACTTAAAAAGTTATTTTTGTGGCGTAGGCCGTTTCTGAAATATCCGTCATTAAAGGTTCGAATTGTTGATTTCTTGGTCATCATCTTAAACTCCTTTCAACATTCAGTTGTTTCTCGCGATGTCATGGAAACAGTATGGAATTTTAAGGCAGCATATAGCGTTCAGTTGTTAAACATTTGACTGTCGCTGTTCTCTTTGTATCTATAACGAAATGTGTAGCGTAGTGTTTCTGCAAACGTTTTTTGGATTAAAATAGTAGATATAAATTAAGCTTTGGTAAGAATAATTTCTATACGCACTAATAAATGATAGAGGGTACAGAAAGACATATGAATGTATCACGTAACATTTTCTTACTTTCTCTACTATGTATAGTATAGGAATTTTTACATTCCAACCTAAAATTGGATACCGAAAATTCACCGCAAATGCATGTTTTGAGGCACCAAAATCCAAATAAAGCATTTTTAGATACATGTACGTGCGTTTGTGAACAGGATAACTCAAAAATTAAGAGTTGGATGAACACCAAACTTGGTATTTAGGTCAATATCTTCCAAAGATATGACAGAAAGACTTTCAACAAAATACCCCAAACCCAAACTGCCCTTTACATAGAACATTTTTCCAAATTTTTCATTTTCTAAAAAATGGCTTTAACGATTTTTATTAAAATACCATATATTAAACATATTTGCATAATAAATAAAATACATGTATTGGATTTTCTGAGCATAGGTTAGCAAGTTCTTTTCACTGGGCAGGAATTTTGTATAATCTTGTAAAACTTATAAATAAGCGGCAGACGAAAACGAACTGCATAAAAGATGTAGATCTCTTCAAAACACACCAGTTACTTCAAATAGGTTTATATGGGGTATAAGCCGTTTCTGAGGTATCCGTTATTAAAGGCTCGAATTGTTCAATATTTGTCATTATTCTAAAGTCCTATCGATTTTCAATTGTTTCGCTGGATGTCATGGAAACAGTATGGAGTTTTAAGGGCAGCATATAGCGTCCAGTTAAACATTTGACTATCGCTGTTCTCTTTGTATCTATAACGAAATTTGGAGTGTAGCTATTTCTGGAAATGTTTGTTTGGATTAAAATGGGGTAGATAGAAGCATAAGCTTGAGTGAGAATTATTTCTATGCCCACTAATAAGCGACATAGGGTAGAGAAAGTCTTGTGAATGTATCACTTCAGAATTTTTCTTTCCTTGTTTAGTTCGTTTTCATTTAGTAGACCTCAAAGGTTTCAGTTGCTATCTCAATATACAGGTTAGAGTATAGGAGAGGTTACTACATTTCAACTTTGACATTTTCCCACCATTATGGGATAAGTCACTAGAATCTGGTGATATTTATGTTGTTAGGTTCCACTCACAAGGGCAAGTAATACACAGTGTTACATGTATTGGGAGGGTTAGTTATATTGTTGCCCTGTTTTTATTGTCCAGGTGTTGAAGCCTTACACCCGAACCTCACTAACAGATGCACTAATTATAATGTTAATTATATTGTATTGAGAGTCAATAAATAAGTCCGAAACGTCAGTTTACCGTATAAATTATTCAAATTCCGCGCGTGTATTTCGCCAGCAGATAGCAGCATATGTATGCTTGTCGTAGTGTGTGCACGACATCGCGTAGGCACCTGGTCAGTCAGTGGCAGCCAGAAGAAGATGGTGCGTGTGCTGCAGGAGTGTACAGAAGAAGAACAGCGTGCGGTTGTGTGGGTAAAAGGACTGACCACAGAAGAAGTACAGTGTGATTTTCTCGCCAGAGACCCCAAACATTTGTCTATATGTTGGCCATTTATGTGCGTTTTGTAATGAAAATTTGTGTACACATACCTTGAGCTATGCATTGTCACATACGATGCTGAAAATGGTCCCCTCCCTCATCCAAACAAGTTTGTGCATGCCTCTGGAATACTTTTATTAAAGCCTTCTCGGTAGTGTCTTCAATCTCTTGACGTATAGCACCTTTCAACTCTGCATTGTACGTGGTCCATTTCTGTATACATTTCCCTTCAGATATCCCCACAGGAAGAGGTGGAAGGTCAGGAGATCTTGGTGGCCAAAGAGTTCTTGATATGATTCGACCTTCAAAAAAGCTTTCAATTTCTCTCATGCTTGCACGTCGTGTGTGACTTGTGCACCATCCTGTTGGAAATAACCTTCAGTTAATTCATCATCTGTTAACTTATTGACAAATTCAGTGAATATAATTATTGAAATTAGTGGTTTGTTATATTGTTATTTTTACGTTGTTACTTTCCCCAATTTTTAAAAATATTAACTTTGTAATTTGACGGTTTCTTTAAATATTATATATTTATGATTGCCCCGGCTGCGTCAGTATTATTGTTAGAGACATGTTTCTCTTAGCAGGGCTGTGGTGCGACTTAAGAATGCAGGCTTACACAGATTATAATTTTACTTCTCCTCTTTTTATTAATGCTTGACACGATTTAAATAACACTTCATTGATATAGGGAAAGCTGTGAGATGTTTTTATTAATTAGTTGTACTTTTTAACACGTAAACTATTTTTCGTCAAACACGAATACATATTAAATCTCTCGAGGATGTGTCTCGCGTGCGGTTAGGAACACTGTTTGTAGGCTACTGGACTGATTTCAACCGCTTAAACTTGTATATTTCTGTATTTCAAGTCTGTGATTGGCTATTCCTAATCCAATAGAGTACCTTCATTTAACTTATGCTTTTTCTGATTGTTGAATTGCTATTTTTATAAAGTGTCACTAAAATTACATTATTACTTCCAAGAATCACAAGTAGTATTGTTAAACTTTCATATTCATTATTACTTCAAGGTTACCTCATTGTTACTTCATTGTTAGCAACTTTTAACCTATTATTCTCACAGCCCATTACTAACTTACGTAATACATTCACATAACATTATTACAAATTATACAATAATATAAGCATATGCAATGAATATTACATACATTTTTTATATATTGTTACTTACACATATTGCTTTAAGGCGGGTTGTTATGCATTCATTCATTCATTATCTGTTTACCCTCCTCTTATGTAGGACTTACACCCCCCAGGACTTACAAGCGGGTGCCTGGGATCAGAGGCCCGTCGAGGAGCAGACACTCATGGATCAGACAGAGCATCCAGGATGGGTGATCAGCCCAATGCCTGGTATGGGAGGAAGGAAGTAGAGGAAACGAAATGTTGGTGAAATGGATGAAAGGAAAGGTGATGATGGAGCAGTTGGTGGAATGAATGGCGGGGGAAACCGGAGAACCCGGAGAAAACCCGCCCAGACGCAGCTTCATCCACCACAAATCCCACATGCAGGTCCCTGGGATTGAACCCGGGCTGCCTCGGTGGGAGACGAGCGGTCTAACCGGGTTGTTATTGAATTTATATATTATATAATTGGACTGAAATCATTTTAGTGTTAAAAACACTGCCTCATGATGTATTCTTCAGTGGTTACCGTATTCTCATGAAAAATAGGGCCTATAATACGCCTACGTACCTCACTTCAATTTTCCGAGGATTCTGATTATAAAGGTTTGAAACTATACACAGAACTGCACACGTTTATCATGGTCCGTCGGTTGCAATTCTTAAACACATGTCACCGTGATGTTTGTTTTCTTAGCAGCTCTTTGGCACACAGAATATGTAACATTCATTTCCTGGGAAAGTCGTGGAAAAGATTTTGATGGTGACACCAGGAATCGCTCCTTTACTTCTTCCATTACACCCAAATTAATTTTCCGGCCACCTGCATGCTTTGTGACCAATTTCTGAATACAACATCTTGAGGGCACACGTCACGTACCAAATTCGGCCCAAAATGGCCTTTGACATGATTTAAATGCACCGGTTTGCCAGTAGTTACGAACGAGAAACATACGTTCTGCAATTGGGTGACATTGTCGATGCTGTTTCCAAGCCAAGCGTGAGGAGACGTTCGTGTGACTAGGCAGAGCCAAGGTCAGTGGAACAGTCCAAGCCTATTGGGAGTGGCGTGGCACTACATTACATTGTTCAAGGTATGTGTACACAAAGTTTCATCACAAAACTCACATAATGGCTAACATATAGGCAAAAGTTTGGGGCCTCTAGCGAGAGAATCACACTGTGCAACGCGAAATGCGTCCCAAATATGGTGAGAACTTTTATCACGGAAAGATGTGTTCAGTTAGATTCAGAAGTTTAACACAGGAGGGGGCATCAGAGTTCAGAAGCGTGCGGAGGTGTCAACAGAATGACGCCTTGCGTGTCCCTAAACATAGCGAGAAAAACCCTTCGCCCTAATGGAATCAACTTGAACCTTTTTGTTTTTTTAGGGGGGATGTGGGATGTTTCTCATCGTGCACAAACTTTGCCAAGCTTCAGCTACTCATGGATGGTGTCGTAAGGAGTTCCATGTGAACAACCTACAGCACGCGGCACGTCATCATCCTGTCATTAGGAATGATTTGTTCCACACGCTGCACTGTGGTTTCAGATGCCACCTCCGAAGAACGACAGGACAGTTCTGATCTCTGATGCTTCGCCTTCAGTGTTATACTTCTGAATCTAACTGAACACAGCTTTCTGTGATAGACGTTCTCATCATATACGGGACGCATTTCGCAACGTACGAGGGTGAATCGAAAAGTATCGAACAATACTCTTTTTACAAAAAAGTTTAATAGTTAAAACAACAAAGCAAAATCACAAATGAACTTACACCTTTTATCTACTTTTCGACATAGTCACGAAGTTTCTCAACGCATGCCCTGTTCGTAGAAGTCTGTTTCCTTGTAGTATAGCCATCTTCGGACTGCTGATTTCACTTCCGCATCTGTCGTTGGGCATTATCATGAAGAATATTGACATCTTCGTCATTCATGTTGTGGCGTTTGTCACGAAGGGCACGACGCAACTTCACCAAATATTTCATGTAGGCTGCAGCATTCACAGTGGTCCCGTGTTCAGCAAAGTCCACCAATACAATACCATGCATATCTCAGAACACCGTCACAACCACTTTCCTAGCAGATTGAATCACTTTGAATTTTTTCTTCACTGGGGAATGTTTCCACTTCATATTTGCTCGCTTGGTATCGGATGTGTAGTGGTATGCCCACGACTCTTCACCAGTGACGATTCCTTTGAGAAAGTCATGCCCCTGATCCAAGCTCGTCATCATTCGCTGGCCCTTGTGGTTGTCTGTCAGGTTCTTTGGCACCCAGCGAGCAATAACTTTACGAAATTTCAACGTGTCATGAACAATGTCGTACACTGCACCATAGAAAATGTTGAACTGTTGCGATAAGATTCGCTGTTGCACACGCCGGTCGTTCAAAATTGCCGCCTCAATGCCTCCGACATTCTGCGGGGTTGCAGCTGTTACCGGCCTCCCGGAGCGTGGCGAATCACCTGGAGACATTGCTACGGTCCATACAATCAACCCCATACACGCCACGCATGTCCCTGTGAATATCACTCGGTTTATGCCCTTTGGCCTGGAAATATCAAACCGCACCTCTCTGCTCTTCACACGTGGACGACAGTAACATGAATGTCATGTTTGTTGCGTAGTTCACGGTTCTCTCGCTATTGCTGCGCATGTAACAAAAATACCCTCTGTAGGGAAAACCTCAAACTATATCCGTGTGAAATTGCAGCACTCCAGGTACAACACCAAGGCAGAAACATTATTGTGCGTTGCTTTTCGATCCGCCCTCGTACTTCTTCTGTGGGTAGTCCTTTTGCTCGCAACACGCACAACTGCACGCTGTGCTTCTCGTGTACACACCCGCCATCTTCTTCTGGCTGGTCTTGCAGCGCCCTCAAATGGGCGCTCAAACAGTTTCATGCACATTGCTTACTGAGAATAAACAAGATCATACTGGCATTACTTAAACTGTTATTATTGCTTCCCAACTAGAATTTTCTCTACAAACAGCGACGAGACACCACCCGAATGTGACAACGTGGAAGTCCCTCAGCTGCATCCACGAGAAACCACCATCTGCGGTATCTGTGGTTGTTCAACAGTGCTTTTGCTCAGTATTTTATTTGTTCTTTATTGTATCCTGAGGGTTTTATTAACTCTTCGTTTCAGCTTCTTATAGCTTCAGAAGGAACGGGTGAGGGAGGTAAACGAAATTAATTATATCACCATTCACATTTAAAAAGCAACCCGTAGAACGGAATAAACCTGCTAGTATTAAATAATACATAATTTCAGTTTCAAACAAAATTCAATCTTATGTTTTGTCATTTATGCATTATTTTAGCCGTCTCCCTTTGAAAACATACTCGATCGGTGACGGAGGGGACTCGGGAGTGATCCACAGATCGTACCTACGTCCCACAAGGGGGCGTCCTCGGGAGAAAGAATGAGGCGAGTGGAGAAACCGGGTGGTCGGAACCAGGAGTGACGGCACAGGAATGGCAGAATCCCTAAGACCACATCCCAAACAGAGGGGGCCAACGGCCCTCAAGGGGGTTCGGATATCCCCGGCAATCAGCCGAAAGCCGAGAGACGGGGAGAGTTACAAAAAGAATACTTTTCCCCTGCCACACTGCACCGAAATACCATCGCCAACATTTCCATCTGTGAAAGAGACCAACGGATGATGTGAAATGAGAATGGAAATGAAATGGAAGGACAGGAAATTCGGGGGATGTGAGAATCTTTCCCATTTTCGCTGGCGAACCGGGAAAATCTCCGAAAAAATCTGATGCGTTACACTCACATGGCTTTCTCTACTCTCGTACAAACTATTTTTACAAACTCCTATTCTCCAACTATTTCATATTAATCGAGATAAACATTTGCAGAAACGATCTTTTGACATGCAAAGAGAATTACATTTTACACATAGCGACCAGTTCTAAAAATATTTTACTATCGCTTAAGGCGTACTATGTTCCCCTTGTTTTGTAATTGCAAGGGCAATATAGAAAATGGTTCATTTAACAAAAAATGTATATGACATAAATTGCGTATTTTAACGCGATCTACATTTTTTGTGTAGTAAAATTTTGTCTATCCCTTATGGTTTATCAGTTATGCAAAAGTCGTTCACAATGAAGAATACTTTTGGAGACATTCCCAGAAAATTCAAGATATACATTTTATTTGTCATGAAAATATCTTAAACATATGATATTTTAATCAAAATCGTTAGTCATTTTTGAGAAAATTAAAATTTTTGAAAAATGTTCCATGTAAAGGGTAATCTGGGGTGGGGGTATTTTCTTGAAAATCTTCGTGTCGCATCTCTGGAAGATACTGAACCTGAGTTATGCTGTTCGCAGACACAACACAGACATGTTCCCAAAAATGATTTTTTTTTTATTCAGGGGGCCTTAAAACATGTATTTCCGGAGAAATCTCGGTATCGAATTTTTGGGTGGAATACAATACTTCCCCTACTTACTATATGTAGTAGAGAAAGTAAAAAAGCCCATGGGTCAGGAAGGTCAATCACGGGAATCGATCCACGACCGTTCGGTTTTGAAAACGTGTAACTGATGTTATCCTGTAACATTAGAAATAATAATTGCATTGTTCTATGCTTGCAAGTAACCACACGTAGCATTCACTCACAACGAACGCACCTAAACATGCACCCTCACCCCTTATGTACCTTAACTTACTTACGCCAGGCAGGATTGGATGCAGTGCAAGAGTAATTATGTAAATTAGGATGCAGTGTATTAATGGAGCTCCTGTTACACATCGAATATCCTTGTTTGTACATAATTAATTTCCTGCTATATAAAGGCACGTCATAGCAATATTTGCTATAGTTTTCAAGCGCTTGTATTTTAAACAATAGCGCGGATAATACCCTATTTTACTCTGTATTTGTTTTGAGTTTGGAATTTAAACAACCATATGCTAATATCTGATGAAATAAAAACGTTTTGGATACGAGAAAATGAGGTCAGTTTTAGTTATTTTTGAACGAATATACCTAAAGTGAAGTTAAACACGCAAATATCAGCTAAAGGTCATTTAGGAATCATGTAGTTGTATTTTCCTGAACTATCAAAATTATTAAACGTTAAAGAAAACTCATGTATTACATTCAAATACATTTCTGTCGAGCGCGGTGGCAGGCTTGCGAATCGCATTCAGCAGGTCCCGGGTTTGAAGCCCAGGCGTCCCCACTCTTACCAATGGGCCGGCAGGCGAATGTTGTCGTGGTTAATCTTCTACCATGACCTTTCTGCCCTGCATTACTTGTAACCCTCATCTTCGTTGTCGTTTGTTTCAGGATTGTAGAAGCAGGCGACAGTGTTTGCGGATTGTGGCTGGACGTTGGACTTCGCCCGGAGGTGGGGCACCGGGGTTTTTGCATCCGTCGTCTTCCCTCCTCCTAGGGACTTGAGGCAGTATTTTTTAACACTTAAATGATTTCAGTCAAATTATGTAATATAAAATTCAATAACAGCCCGCCTTAAAGCAATATGTGTATGTAATAATTTGTAAAATGTATGTAACAGTCATTGCATATGCTTATATTATTGTAAACATGTTTAATAATGTTATATGAATATATTACGGAATTCAATAATGTAGGAGCTGTGAGAATATTAAGTTAAAAGGTATTAACAATAAGGTAACCTTGAGTCAATAATGAGTTTGAGAGTTTAATAGTACTACTTCTGATTACTGGAGTAACAATAATGTAATTTTAGTGACAGTTTAAAAAAGTAGTCAATCAACAGCCACAAAAAGCTTCAGTTAAATGCAGTTATTCTATTGGACTAGGATTAGCCAAGCAGAGACTTGAAATACAGAAATCTACAAATTTAGGCGCTAGAAACCTTGTCAGTTGCCTGCAGACAGAGTTACTAACCAGATGCAAAAAGTGTCCTCAAGAAATTTAATATGTATCCGTGCGAGACGAAAATAGTATACGTGTTAAAATTGTAATTAATAATAAAAACAATCTCACAGCTCTCTATATCCGTGAAGTGTTATATGAATCGTGCCAAGCAGTAATAAAAAGCAATGAAGTAAACTTAAAATATTTGTAAGCCTACATTCTTGTCGCATCACGCCCTTCTAAGACTTCCATGTCTCTAACAAATACTGACGCAACCGAGGCAAACATAAATATTAAATATTTAAAGAAACAGTCAAATTATAAAGTTAATATTTTATTTTAAAGTTGGGGCTAAGACCACCTGAAAGTACATTTGGGGCGAAGACTACCGGAAACTGTTTACTATACGTGCGGTTGCAACTACTACAAGTTCGGCTCCCCAACAACAAACCATCTTCTTCAGGCTATGGTAGAAGTAAAAAGGGTCATTGCGACATACTTGAGGTGCTCTGCAAAGTTGCGGGGACCCCGCCGTTCGTCCGCAACTTTACTTTCATCATATAAATTTCTCTACACACTATCGTTTATTTTATATAGTGTATACAAACTATTGTTACAAAGTTCATTCTTATATCTGCTTCAAGTTAATTGCGATAAATAGTTTAAACAGTATACTTAAACCCTGGCCGCTGTATCCTAGCCTTGAAATTCCATACTGTATGTAAGAAACAAAAAACAATAGAGGCAATGTTATCTGTGCATGACTTTCTCTACCCAAAATCGTTTATTTTCATACCATGTTTACTAAGGTTTATTTCTATCCACTTCATGTTAATCAAGATAAACGTTATCAGAAATATCTTCATGACACGTTGCGTTGTAGATACAAGCGGAAAGAGGAAACTGAATCTATAGTCGAATATTTAAAAACGGGTCGCTGATCTTGAATTTCCATACTCCTTCCATGACATCTCGAGAAACAACTGAATATCGACTATGGTTTAAAAAGAAGGCATATGTATTGAAGAATTCAAACCAGTAATAATGAATATATTGGAAATGACTAATGCCACAAAAATGTTACCTGAAATACAGTGCTCTAAATGTTTTGTCGAGCAAGTATTTGTGCATTTTTAAGGATTATCAGTTATAAACAATTGTATAAAGTTTCTTCCGAATTAAGTGGGCATAGTAGGCTATTCCCAGAATATTCAAGATCATACATTTTATTTCTCACGTAAATGTCTTAAATGAATGGTATTCTAAAAACATCGTTAACAATATTTGATAAATTCAAAAATGCCAAAATGGTACCCTATTAACATTAAGTACTTTGGGTTCTTGAACATCCTGGTGCGCATCTTTGGAAAATATTTAAATTAAATACCAAGTTTGGTATTTACCCGACAATTACCGAGTGGGATTGCTCTGGCGGCAACGTCTATGTCCCGGGTTCGATCCCCGACGACTCTAGTCCATTGGTTTTTCGTGGTTTTCCGGGTCGATAGGTGAATGCTGGGAAGTTTTATCTTCTACCACGTCTCATTTCCTCATCTGCTTTGTCATGTGTTGCAGTGTTTAGGACCAGGCGACGGTGTTCGACGGGTTGCGGCTGGGCGGTGGCTGTGTGCCCTGCAGAGTTTCATCCCTGGCTTCGTTGCGGGTCTTCTCAGTTTGTCTCTCCTGGTAGTAGGCTCGGCCCCGGGCACGCTGGAAATTGGTTATTGTGGGCAGGACCGGACGGTATCTGGTATGGTTAGGGACCCCCTTTATGCTTACGCCCACCGTTATCCGGGTCTGGTCGCTCTTGGGGTCCTTCCCATTATCACTCCCTTCTAGAGGTCACATTGGAAGCAACACGGGCTGTTATGGTCTATTTGGGGTGCTCTCTCCCGATTTCGGGTTCCCTCCGTGATAGTATCTTTGGCCTACACTTGTAACTATTGCTGATCTCAGACACATGTATATAAGGAAAATTTTCTATAAAATCTTTTTTATTCAGGTTACCTCGAAACTTGTATTTACGGTGAAATCTCGTTCTAATTACTTTCTCTACTAAGTAAAGTAAGTAGGGGAAGTATTGTATTCCACCCAAAAATTCGATACCGAGATTTCACCGGAAATATATGTTTTGAGACCCCCTGAATCACCAAAAAAAGTATTTTGGAAACATGTCCGTGTGTGTGTCTGTGTGTGTGAACAGCATAACTCAGAAACGAACAGTCGGATGAACACCAAACTTGGTATTTAGGTTCAGTATCTTCCAGGGATGCGATACGAAGGGTTTCAAGAAAATCCCCCCACCCCAGATTACCCTTTACATGTAACATTTTTCGAAAATTTTATTTTCTCAAAAATGGCTCTAACGAATTTGATTAAAATATCATATATTTAAGATATTTTCATGACGAACAAAATGTACATCTCGAATTTTCTGGCAATGTCTCCAAAAGAATTCTTCATTGTGAACGACTTTTGCATAACTGGTAAACCATAAGAGATAGACAAAATTTTACTACACAAAAATGTAGATCGCGTTAAAATACACAAATTATGTCATATACATTTTGATTGTTGAGTGAACCATTTTCGAGATATTGCTTGTTATTCCCTTAAATTTTCCAATACTTATACTTTTTCTAAAATAGGAATTCGTTATTATTTTTTTTGTCCTGGTAATGCAAAGGGAATGAAATACTCCACATAGCAACCAGCTCTTAAAATATTTGACTATAGCTTAAAGCCTAGCAATTCACCTTACATCTACAAGAAAATTAGCAATAAGATTAACATCTCAATTAACATGAAGCATATGGAGAATAAGCGTTTGTAAAAATAGTTTGTACAAGAGTAGAGAAAGTCATGTGAGTGTAACACATCAGATTTGTTTTGATGGAATGCAATACTTCTGGTTATTATAGATAAACAGTAGGGAAAACAAAAAGCATTTATAAAATTACCAGCGTGTGATTGAGTTTATATATATATATATATATATATATATATATACAGCGTAACTTATTCAAAAACACAAATACCAAACTTTATATTGAAGTTCAGCATCTTCTAAGGGTGTGGCACAAGGATTTTTAAAAAATAATTCTCCAAATCCAAACTAGCACTTATGTACGCGGAAAGATTTTCTTTGACTTTGATTTTATCGGAGTGACTCAGACATTTTGGTTAAAATAAACATATCTTAAAGATACTTGTATGACAAATAAAATGTATATCTCGAACTTTGCTAGTAGTTAATGAAGTTCTGTTTATTCTGAGTGAATTCTGTGTAATTTTTTGCAAGGGTTAAGGTTACTTAGGTGAAAAAATCGCCGAAACATTACGTTTTTGGTTTGTACATACTTATTAATTGGAACTTTCTTCTTAATTTGTTAATCAATATTTTATTATTGTAAACAATAATGGGTAGAAAAAGCCATGTGAGTGTAACTCTTCGTTCATTGACTTTTTCACGTCTCCTCGGCATAGATATGTCAGCCAGCCTTGCACGGGCTTTTCTTCCTCGATTACGCAAGGACGTGCAGCTTGTGTTTCAATAATTTCTTGTACGCCACTCGACCTTCACCTGTTTCAGATTGGTTGTTTACTCGCGACGTGTCCATTTTGTCTGACTGTAATTAGCGGGAGTAAGATTTTGTAATTTATTTCAGTGAAACAGAAGCTATAGAATCATTGTGTTGTGTTTAAGGTAATCAGCATCCAGTGTAGAAGAATCTTATGGACCAGCTTTTCGTTGCTAAGTAACCATCGCTTCTAAAAGGTGAGTTGAAGTTCTTTAATCTTGCCTTGGGGTTAATGCATGAGTGTGTGTCCATGTACAAATAGCGCCGTATTCCACAGCGCTACTACTGAATTATATTAAAATCATCGCTAATGATAAATGATTCTTAATAATTCTTATTTATGGGCAGAATAAATTTGAAAAGTTGGCTAAAAATTAAATTTTTACCTTTTCTACCAGTTCCCTATAGTAAGAAGAAGAGGTATTGCTTCTAGCCATAAATTCGATACTGACACTTAGCCAGAAATACGGAAACTCCCTTAATCCACAATAAGCAATTTTGGAAAAAGGTTCGGGTGTGTGTGTGTGTGTGTGTGAATAATATAACTCAAAAACGAAAGTTACTGAAAAATTGGTTTTTGACTTCAGCATCTTACATGTGCATCTTGTCATAAGAAGATTTTCAAAAAAATACCCCACCCCTAACCATCATTTACATAGAAAAATGTGATACATTCAGATGACCTTCTCTACTACGTATAGTAAGTAGGGGAATTATTGTATTCCACCCAAAAATTCGATTCCGAGATTTCACCGGAAATATATGTTTTGAGGACTCCTGGGTCCAAAATAAGCATGCTTAGAAAAAGGCCCGTGTGTGTGTGTGAACAGCATAACTCAAAAACGAAAAGTCGAATACATACAAAACTTGGTATTTAGATTCAGTACTTTACAAGGATACGACACGAAGATTTTCAAGAAAATTTCGCATCCCAGACTACCCTTTACATGGAGGAATGTTCGAAAATTTATATTCTCTAAAAAAGGTCTAAAGAGTTTTATTAAAATACCGTGTATTAAAGATGTTTACATGAAAAATAAAATGTATATCTTGATTTTTTGGGAATAGTCTGTGAAGTCCTCTTATTCGCAGGAATTTTTTATAAAACAACGATAGAAAACAACGTACTATATAAAAAAATGTAGATCTCTTTAAAACACACAATTTATTTCACATCAGCTTTTTTTGGCATAAGCCGTATTCAGTATTAAAGATTTGAATTATTCATTACTTGATCAGTCTCTTAAAGTCCCGTCAATATTCAGTTGTTTCTCGCGATGTCATGGAAACAGTATTGAATTTTAAGACCAGCATATAGCGTCCAGTTAAACATTTGACTATCGCTGTTCTCTTTGTATATATAACGAAATGTGTAATGTAGCTGTTTCTGCAAAGGTTTATTTGAATTAAAATGTAGTAGACAGAAAAATAACCTTTACTAGGATGAGTTTGTATTCCCACAAATAAACAAGAGAAAGCATAGAGAAAGTCATGTGAATGTATTTTTTTCTCGACTTTCTAGTGTCTCCTTGACATAGAACCACATGACCTTGCAGGACTTTTCTTCCTCGATTGCACAAGGACGCGCCGCTTCATGTTTCAACTATTTCCCGTATGCCACTCAACCTTCACCTGTTTCAAATTAGTTGTTTGCTCGCGACGCGTTCGTTTTGTTTGTCTGTAATTAGCGGGAACAAGATTTTATATTTTTTATCAGTAAAACAGAAGCTGTGAAACCATTGCGTCGTGTTTAAAGTAATTAGCATCACAGTGTAGAGGTAACTTATGGACCAGGTTTTCGTTGATAAGCAACCATCGCCTCTAAATGGTGAGTTGAAATTCTTGAATCTTGCCTCGGGGTTAAAACATGAATATGTGTCCATGTATAATTTGTGCCCTATTCGACAGCGCAACTACTGGATTATACATGATTTTAAATGATGGACCCATTTTATACAATTCGTATTTATTAAAGTACAAATCCAACATGAACCATCTTTATACCTATAAACAGAGGAATTTTCAAAGTTTTGTTTAATACATTATAAATGTTCAATGCAAACCGCTGCACGGCAAACTCTACCCGATATTGCACAGCAGCAGTAATGCGGTTCCGCAGTTCGTCCAGAGTTGTAGGTAGAGGCAGGGACGTAAACAGCTTCTTTAACATAACCCCGTAAGAAATATTCACATGGGGTGAGATAAGGAGATCTCGGTGTCCATAAGTGTAGGTCTTGATTTACCCTGCGACATATCCAGCGCTGAGGAAACGATTCATTCAAAGAGCCTTGTAAATCGCTGTGCCAATGTGACGGAGCTCCATCCTGTTGGAAAATGAGGTCCTATGAATTTTCCATAATTTGAGGGAACAGCCATTGATCCAACATGTCCAGGTACGTTATTTCAGTTACAGATTTTTCCGCAAAGTAAAATGGTCCATAAACCTTTGTACGGGAAAAGGCACAGAACACGTTTACCTTCGGTGACTCTCTTTCGTGTTGCAATGTTGAATGTGGATTTTGCAAACCCAATATGCGAACATTGTGTCTTGACTTTTCCACTAAGTCGCTTCATCGCTAAAAATGATACGCTGTAGAAACGCGTCATCCACAAAATCAGAGACACTTCTCTTTGTCTTGTCTTTTCGAAATTTTAACTTTATAAACAATGGCTCTAATGATTTTGCTTAAAATACCGTATAATAAAAATATTTGCAAGATAAATAAACTGTATAACTCAAATTCTTCGTGAAAATTGTATAGAAACTTGGAATAAAGCGATCGTAAACGTACTACACAAAAAAAAATCCAGATCTCTTTAAAGCACAGAATTCATTTCAAACAAGCTTTTTGTGGCATCAGCCATTCCCGAGATATCCTTTATTAATGGTTCGAATTGCTCAATACGGTGACATACTTCTAAAGTCTTGTAGACATTAGTTTTTTCTCGCAATATCATGGGAAGTGTGTGGTATTTTAAGTCTGCCATACAACAAAATGTGTAATTAAATAATGTTTGCAGAGACGATACGAGTATAGTGGATGGAACAAGTAAATGTAAAACATCAGATATTCAAAATGTTTAATTTTGTACTAACACTTTTGCACCACTTCTAAGAAGAAACTCATAACTCCTATACACTTTGGAGTAGAGAGGTAACTTAAACCCTTTTAGGAGATGGTTTGTTCTACAAAGTGGTACTACTGTTAAATATGACACCTGCTGTGTGTTCAAGTCATTTGGTTTCCCTTTTTACTTACTCTACGTAGGGGAAGTATTGTATTCCACCCAAAAATTCGATACCGGGATTTCACCGGAAATACATGTTTTGAGACCCCCTGAATCCAGAAAAGGCATTTTTGGAAACATGTCCGTGTGTGTGTGTCTGTGAACAGCATAACTCAGAAACGAACAGTTGGATAAACACCAAACTTGGTATTTAGGTTCAGTATCTTCCAGAGATGCGACACGAAGGTTTTAAAGAAAATCCCCCACCCCAGGTTACGCTTTGCATGGAACATTTTTCGAAAATTTTCATTTTCTCAAAACTGGCTCTAATGACTTTGATTAAAATATCATATGTTTAAGATATTTTCATGACAAATGAAATGTATATCTCGAATTTTCTAGGAATGTCTCCAAAGTATTCTTCATTGTGAACGACCTTTGCATAACTGGTAAACCATAAGAGATAGACAAAATTTTAGCACACGAAAAAATGTAAATCGTGTTAAAATGCACAATTTATGTCATATTCATTTTTTTTTTTGTTGAGTGAACCATTTTCGAGATATTGCTTGTTATTCCCTTAAATTTTCCAATACTTATACTTTTTCTCAAATTCGTTATTCAATTTTCTTTTGTCCTGGTTATGCAAAGAGAATGGAAGACTCAACATAGCAACCAGCTCTTAAAATATTTAATTATCGCTTAAAACCTACCAATTCCCCTTGCATCTACAAGAAAATTAGCAATAAGATTAACATCTCGATTAACATGAAGCATATGGAGAATAAGCGTTTGTAAAAATAGTTTGTGCAAGAGTAGAGAAAGTCATGTGAGTGTAACACATCAGATTTTTTTAGAAGAAGCCAAAAACGTTTCACAGTGCAATAAAAACAAGCTTTTTATGATAGTGATTGTACAGGTTATGTAACATAACGTAACAGAAAATTCGCATGAATTAACAGTTTAATATGACTTTTATAAGTCATTAAAGATGGGCATGTGTGAAAGGGTAGTTTTTGATTGAAAATTTAAAAATATAAATTAAGATAATCTTGGTGTGAAAATGAGTTTATTATAAAAAATCAAACATTACTACTACAGTAACCCACATGATAACATTACATTTTATGAATGTTTGAACTGAAAAAGATTGTCAACTTTGACCGAAATGAACTGAAAACAATATAACAGCTGATTTTCCGTTCTAATTTCAGTTGTTGTCTGTTGTCTGAATTATCAATGCCTAACTCATCATTAATGTTAGAACTTTCTTCTTCTACTCCTTGCGGCGGTACCCTGGGAGGTGCTATGCGCCAATTTGGCGGCACGGGATTTACAGGAATGGTCCCGGGTTCGATGCTAGCTCAGGGACTCGCATGGATCTTGGATCTAGGTTTGGTGGTTAATACGACTGATTCATCTTCCTGCCCGTTTATTTCCCGTCATCGTTTTAAAATCTACTTCTGATATTGCCTTGCCACACACACACACACACACACACACACACACACACACACACACGCATTTCTTTAGTGCTGTGTTTCATACCATCGCCCCTATCCACCAGCACTCTCACTTGTTTTCAGAGCAACTTCCAAGGAAGTACTACGAAGAAGTGTTTTCTAAACCGTCCTATCTCCCCATTTCAGTACCACATGATTTCTACCTTCTTTCTTATTGGATGTCTGGGGCTATGAGAGCACTGACCTTTTTCTACACAGTGCTTTTCAGGCGACCTAACGGTACACTAACAAAGCGTACTCTCTTCTCATTTGGCTAAATTGAGAGGGGAAAACCAACCTCGTTTCCTACCTGCTGCTGGCACTGTCTTTTCAACCCATATTCACATTTACAGTTATTCTCGCTTCGCCGTCTTATTTAATAATACTATTCCTAGCGTTATAATAATTTATTTTCGCTATGGTTATAATTTTATATTTCGCTACGCAGAGCGTACTGCCTCCTCCTGCTTCTTGTGCCAGAGCTTCAAAAAATTGACGACTTTTTTGTCTTAGAAAATCATAAATTTTTTTCGGATCTTATATTTTAGAAGGTTTTATTTTTGGAGGTTCATTGTACAGGGTTGAACAGAAAGAATAGGAGGATATAAACCGACCGGCGTATATTGTACAGTAATTTATTTGAAGATATCATGAAAACATGGGTAAAGATGTGCCGTTTAGTCATTAGGGACAACAGTTATGTTTCTTGAATATGCCACCAAGTAAATGACCACCATTACATTTTATACATTCCTCCAAGTGCCGAACAAAAGCCTGCATCACACGATGACCAAGGGGATATCGTGCACAGCGTCTCGTATTCGGTCATTAAAGTCTGCCAATGTTTGAGGGCGTGTAGGACAGACTTCACTCTTCAGATTGAGGTAGTATTTTTAACACTTAAATGATTTCAGTCTAATTATATAATATATAAATTCAATAACAGCCCGCCTTAAAGCAATATGTGTATATAACAATATATAAAAAGTGTATATTACAGTCATTCTAAATGTTTATATTATTGTATCCCTGTGTAATAATGTTATGTGAATGTATTGCGTAATTTAATAATGTAGGCGCTGTGAGAAATAGGTCAAAATTTGCTAACAATGAGGTAACAATGAGATAACCTTGATGCAATAATGACTTTGAGATTTTAACAATACTACTTCTGATTCTTGGAAGCAATAATGTAATTTTAGTGACAGTTCATAAAATAGCCAATCAACAACCAGAAAAACCTTTATTTAAATGAACGTTGATGCAGTAATTTGTATCACAAATTACTTAAATGTAAATAATGATTGTAATATGAATATGCATTTTTATGCGACATTGATTTGAGATGTTTCTTGACTATAATTATTGTTGATAAGTAAGTTTATACTGCCTTACTGAAACTGACAATAATAGCGCGCAATAATACAGCGAGGGGGGGGTGAGCTGTTTATCATTATTGGAAACGAGGAAGTTACCTAATGTTGGCGCGTTTTTCCGTTGAGAATCTTCTGGAATATTTCCCTAGAGTATATGTATTCATAATTAAAATAGACGCTAATGTTGGCGCGTTTTATTAGCCAATAGTAACTCAGTTATAATCTTTAGGCATATCGGGGAGTGGGTGTATAAAAAGCCAAGTCAGAGGTAGATCGCGGGCAGTTCATCGAAAATCTCAATACATTACACGTCGCCTTCAGTCGCTCAGTTCATCAAAATTCTTTGTGCACTACACGTCGTCTTCAGTTCGTCAGTTCGTCAAAATATTTGTATGAGATACGTCGGCTATAGATTCACAAGTTACGAAAATCTAAAGTATTATAAAGTTAATTATACACAAAGTTGAAGTACGCGAATTAAGAGTGATTAGTAATGAAGTTGTTATAACAGTTTCAGTTTGGCGAGTGTTAAGATCAAAGTATAAATGTGATAGTTAACGTGTTTGACAATAAATGTGTAAAACAAATTTCTTCATCAGTGTTATATTTGGATAAAAGATTCCTTTCCGTTTACACACTCTGATCAAGAGACATGTTCGAATGAGAAATAATAGCTAGCCGGAGGACAGTAAACAAAACTTAAAATTCTTTCAAACACTAATACTACCACAAATTGCTAACACTAGATGGAGCTACAAACCGAACAAATGAATGACGTCACAAGATGGCTTCACATGAAGTAAACACACATACACAAACATCACAAGCATCAACATTATAAAGAAAACCGTTACAAATTGGCTACCTCAACGTGGGGCTACAATAATGTTAAATAAATATAACATCAAAAACTACTACAACGTATTCTATTGGATTAGGAATAGCCAATCAAAGACTTGAAATACAGAAATTTACAAGTTTAAGCGGTTGAAATCAGTTCAGTTGTCTACAGACAATGTTTGTAACCGGTTGCAAGATGCGTCCTTTATAGATTTAATACGTTTTGGTGTTAAAAAGTACAAGTATTTAATTAATAAAAATAATCTCACAGCTCTCTATATCGGTGAAGTGTTATTTTAATCGTATCAAGTATTAATAAAAGGAGTGAAGTAAAATTATAATCTGTGTAAGCCTTCATTCTTTAGTCACATCACAACCCTGCTAAGAGAAACGTGTCTCTGACAATAAAACTGACGCAGCCGAGGCAAACACACACACACATATATATATACATACATATATATATATAATATTTAAAGAAACAGTCAAATTACAAAGTTAATATTTTTTTTGTTGTTTTTAACTTGGGGCAAAGGCCACCTGAAAGTACATTTGGGGCGAAAGCTACGGGAAACTGTTTCCTATACGTGCGTTTGCAACTACTACAGGTTCTACTCCCCAACAGTTGAACTATAATACAACTCCTTCAATACGACCTACTTCAAATTGACGCCCAAAGCGTGGTGCAAACAAGTTACAACGAAATGCCTTCTTCAAGATACCGCCATAAGAAGAAGTCAAATCTGACGACCGTGCTGGCCACTAGACATTTCAAATCTGGAAATTAATCGCCCCGAAATGCAGCCCGCAAAATATCCTTAGATGGTCGATCCGTATGAGATTTTGCGATGCCTTGTTGGAACCATATCTGAGGTAGGTTGTTGTTGGCCTTTGCTGGAAGAAGAACGGCGTTAACCATAATAACATAATGATCACTAGTAGCTGTAACAGCACGGTCATTGTGTTCCTTAAAGAAATAAGGGCCTATGATGCCAAATGATGTAGCTGCACACCTCACTGTCACACGTTCGCTATGGAGCGGTATCTCATGTGCACACACCTGGTGCAGAGTACCAGAAATTTTGTAGTAAACTTTGGTAAACAGGGCATTAACATTCTGTAAAAGGTAAAGTTACCTAGATACGAGCGGAGGGGTCAGAGCACCGGAAGTGGGCAACAATGGCAATTTTTGCTTCTTCCGTGACCCGGAGGGATGAGGAGAGAGGCCCGAAGGGCGACCAGATTGGAATGGCGACAGGTGCAAGCATGGACGGGGTCCTTAACATTTCTAGATCAAACGCATCCAGCCGCTCGGACCTACAAACAAGCCTCCTAAAACGGCCACCCCCTCGTGGGGCATCTTCGTAGACGAATTCAATTGAGAAGTGTCGCAACGGCGCCTGGGAAGAGACCTCTACATAGCGCACATCCTCCGGCCAGGCGAAACCCGCCGAACACCGTGACCTGGTCCTACTACTCCTAACAGGTGACAAAGAAGATGATGGATACAGGAAAAGAGGGGCAGAGAATCATGGTAGAAGATGAACCACCCGGTAACCACACGGTAATCGCCGACCGACATGGGGAAACAACGAAATACCCATTGGTTCAGAGTGAGCATTCGCCGGGGTTTGAATCCAGGATCTTCCGATAGCGAGTCGCACACCTTGCAGCTCGTAGCACCACCATACTCGGTACGAATATCCTGTAATGGGCGACGTGAACAGTAAAGTAAACTCTCTGCGGAATATGTTTACCAGGTTTTGTTTAAAGTGATGTTATGAATCGTAATATATGGACTACAAATGTGTGTATAGCCTGGGAGACGGGTCTCTTTGCTTTAATAGAGAGCTAATCAGCGAACACTGTGATTGATTTTCAATTTCTCTATTACGTGTAGTAAGTAGAGAAAAATTCTATACTTATATTTCACCGAAAATGCATGTTTAGAGGCGCCCTGAGGCCAAATAAAGCATTTTTGGGAACATGTCCCTGTGCGTGTCTGTCTGTGAACAGCATAACTAAAAAACGAAAAGTAGGATAAATTCCAGAATTGGTATTTGAGTTCAGAAACTTCCAAGGATGTGACACGAATATTTTCAGGAAAATCTCCTACTTTACATGGAATATTCTTCGAAATTTTTTATTTTCTGAGAAGTGGCTCTAACGATTTTCATTAAAATATTTTAAGTTTAAAATATTTTTATGACAAATGAAACGTATCTCTTGAATTCTGTGTGAATGCCCCTACATTCCTCTTCATTCTAAATGACTTTTGCTGACTTGTAAACCGTAAGACATAGACAAAATTTTACTGTACAAAAATATAGATCTTTTTAAAACATAATTTATGTCATATCCATTTCTTTTCCGAGTGACCCATTTCTGAGATATTCCTTATTTGTTTTTTTCCAGTACTTATACTTTTCTCAAATTGGAATTCATTATTCGTTGTTTTTTTGTTCTGGACATACAAAGAGAATGGAATACTCCACATAGCAACCAGCTCTTAAAACATTTGACTATCGCTTAAAGCCTGCCAATTCCCCTTACACCTACAAGAAAATTAGCAATAAGATTAACATCTCCATTAACATGAAGCATATGCAGAATAAGCGTTTGTACAAGAGTAGAGAAACTTATGCGAGTGCAACACATAAGATTCTTTCCTGTAGCTTCCTTGATAGTTTCCTATCTGCACAATCAATATTTGAAAACAGTGGACTTTTATGATAGTGTCCATAAGCGACACCACTCTCGTATCGGCAGGTTGTTAGTAATGCTCTGCTTTGTAGACCCTGCTTGCATTTCGCATACCACAAAATGATTTACCAGCATACAGTTCCCCCTCACACTACTTTTACAGCAGCATACTTCATGTCAATCTTGGCTAAACTGAGGAAGCACATTACAAGTAAACAACCAGAACTTCATCGGACTGGGTGGCGACTTCATTATGACGACGCGCGGCCTCACGTTCAAATCAAGTCATACGATTTTTGGTTAAATGGAGCATTACCTGAATACCGTATCCGCGTTATAGCCCCATCTTGCACGCTATGATTTTGTTTTGTTCGTATCAATAAAGACAAACCTCCGCGGTACTGAATTTGAAAGCTCTGAAGCAGTACTCAAGAAAATTGGGACGATTTTAGAGGCCCTCACACAGAATGGCCTGCAGCATGTTTTCGAGCACTGGTAGAGGTATAGTAACAAGTTAATTGAAGTAGGAGGGGTTTGCTTTGAAAAAGATAATGTAAACATTGAAAAGGAGTAATAAACATGTTGAGGTAGTATTTTTAACACTTAAATAATTTCAGTCTAATTATATAATGTAAATTCAATAACAGCCCGCCTTGAAGCAATATGTGTATGTAATAATTTGTAAAATGCATGTAACAGATTTTAGAGGCCCTCACACAGAATGGCCTGCAGCATGTTTTCGAGCACTGGTAGAGGTATAGTAAAAATTGAATTGAAGTAGGAGGGGTTTGCTTTGAAAAAGATAATGTAAACATTGAAAAGGAGTAATAAACATGTTGAGGTAGTATTTTTAACACTTAAATAATTTCAGTCTAATTATATAATGTAAATTCAATAACAGCCCGCCTTGAAGCAATATGTGTATGTAATAATTTGTAAAATGCATGTAACAGACATTGCATATGCTTACATTATTGTAAACATGTTCAATAATGTTATGTGAATATATTACGTAATTTAATAATGTAGGAGCTGTGAGAATTATAAGTTAAAAGTTGCTAACAATGAGGTAAGCTTGAGGCAATAATGAGTAAGAATGTTTAATAATGCTACTAGTCATTATTGGAGCAACAATAATGTAAATTTTAGTGACAGCTTATAAAATAGCCAATCAACAACCAGAAAAAGCTTTAGTTAAATGAAGGTATTTTATTGGAGTGGGATTAGCCAATCAGAAACTGAAAAGGAGAAACATTTACAAATTCAGAAGTCAGTTGCCTACAGACAGCGTTACTAACAAGACAGAAAAAGTGTCCTCAAGTAATATAATATGTATTCGTGTGAAAATAAAAATATGTTTACTGTTAAAAAGTGTAATTAATTAATAAAAAGAATCTCACAGCTCTCTATATCAGTGAAGTGTTATTTAAATCGTGTCAAGCATTAATAAAAGGAGTGAAGTAAAATTATAATCTGTGTAAGCCTACATTCTTCAGTCGGACCACAACCCTGCTAAGAGAAACGTGTCTCTAAAATAAACACTGACGCAGCCGAGGCAAACATAAATATATAATATTTAAAGAAACAGTCAAATTACAAAGCTAATATTTTTTTTAAACTTGGGACAAAGGCCACCAGAAAGTAAATTTGGGGCGAAGCTACCGGAAAGCGGGTACTACACGTGCGGTTGCAACTACTACAATTTCGGCTCCCCAACAGTTGAAATATAATACAAATACTTCAATAAATACTACTTCAAATTGACGCCCAAAGCGTGATGCAAATAACGTAACAAACCACCTTCTTCAAATTGGCGTCCATACGTGGAGCTAATAAATTATTTTCTTCAATGTATAAAAGCCTCGTTCTTTGTTGACCAGCCCTCGTGCGTGTTTATTGTAATACAAGGAAGAATTCCAGAATGAAGCAGTACTTACAGGTCTTCAAGAATTATTGTAAAACAAAATTTCCGTTTTATTCTACATGTAACTTTTGTGAAATTATTGCACTGAAATTTTAGTTATTCTAAATGTAATATCCGGTTTCAACTTGGGAAGTTAGCAGGTATGTATTGCCCGTTCAACACCCGAGAAGCAGCAATATATTGGTATATCGCAGTGGTTGCTATAGAGTGACGCATGTTTGCACATATAAGAGCGCTATCTATAGAATCCCATCTTTAATTTGTGGTCATACGCAGGAACATTTACTCAAAAATTCAAGGGGAAGGATCGATCACCGTCAACCAAACTTTCGGACGCGAGGTTCTACCAACCTAATGGACGAGCATCAACATTTTACGATACCTCTGACCTTTCTGGACCTAATACGACCCTAATTTAGTGATCGCATGTGTAAATCTTTCAACATTATTTAAGAGTTGCGTAGGCAAAGTAGAAAAATCTGACATGACTTTCCCTTCTCACTCTCCTACAAGCTATTCTTAAAATAGTTAATTATCTATTCTACTTCTTGCTAATCGAGATAAGCTTTCATTACACAGTTAATACAGCTGTCTGTTTACCAGTTTATACGAAAGTTATGTAGAATGCGGATTCTTTACAGGCTTTTTCCAGAAAGTTCAAGATATACGTTTTGTTTGTTATGCAAATAGCTTAAAAATATTGTACTTTAATTATAATCGTCGCAGCCATTTTTGGAAAATAGATAATTAACGAAATAGATTCCATGCAAAAGGTAGTTAGTGGTGGAACAGGATTTGTTTTAAATCTTCTTGTAACATCCTTGGAATATACCTAAATTAAATGCCAAGATTAGTAGTTATCCTACTTTTCGTTTTAGAGTTATGCTGTTCATAGACAGACAGACACGCACACAGACACATAAGCACATAAAAAGGTACACGGACATAGTTCTTTATCTAAAAAAATCGGATGTGTTACACTCACATGACTTTTCTACTCTTGTACAAACTATTTTTACAAACGTTTAATCTCCATATGCTTCATGTTAATCGATATATTTTAAGAGCTGGTTGATATGTGGAGTACTCCATTCTCTTTGCATTACCGGGACAAAAAATGAATAACGAACACCTATTTGAGAAAACGTATAAGTATTGGAAAATTTAAGGGAATTACAAGCAATATCTCGAAAATGGTTCACTCAACAAATAAATGTATATGACATAAATTGTGTATTTTAACGCGATCTACATTTTTTGTGCAGTAAAATTTTGTCTATCTCTTATGGTTTACCAGTTAAGCAAAAGTCGTTCACAATGAAGAATACTTTTGGAGAGATTCCCAGGAAATTCAAGATATACATCTTATTTGTCATAAAAATATCTTAAACATATGATATTTTAATCAAAATCGTTGGAGCCATTTTGAGATAATTAAAATTTTCGAAAAATGTTACATGTAAATTGTAATCTGGGGTAGGGGGATTTTCTTGAAAACCTTCGTGTCGCATCTCTGGAAGATACTGAACCTAAATAGCAAGTTTGGTGTTTATCCGACTGTTCGTTTCTGAGTTATGCTGTTCACAGACACACACACGGACATGTTTTCAAAAATGATTTTTTTTTATTCAGGGGGTCTCAAATCATATATTTCGGTGATATCTCGGTATCGTATTTTTGGGTGGAATACAATACCTCCCCTACTTACTATACGTAGTAGAGAAAGTAAAAATCTGATGTTTTACATTTACATGACCTTCTCTACCTGTATCGTTTATTAAGGTTATACAAACTATTCTTACTAAAGCTTATTTTTCAACGAGGGGTGATCAGAATCTAAGGTTACAAGGCCTGGAGTTTCGCCCGTCATAGAGAAATTAGTAGTGTGCGGTAGCTTTAACATATAGGTTGACAACTGTGCAGAGTTTCAACCAAC
Source organism: Deroplatys truncata (assembly GCA_030765065.1). NCBI lineage: Eukaryota > Metazoa > Arthropoda > Insecta > Mantodea > Mantidae > Deroplatys > Deroplatys truncata. The sequence goes on from CM060976.1 coordinate 267,475,338, forward strand.
CGCCACTTACAGCGCTAGTTGTAAGTAAACACAATTGCCGACTCGTTTGGAGAACTGGTCTCGCGAAGAATTCCGCTAAGTTATTCGATTTCTGTGGACCAAAGATGTAACCGCGGCTGAAGTTCACTGGCAGCTGGTAGAGGTTTACGGAGAGAGGTAATGTCTCGTCAACATGTCGCAGGATGGTGTCGAAGGTTTGGGGCCGGTAGAGAAAACGTCACCGACGAGGATCGCAGTGGCCGACTTAGCACGGCATCAACAGATTTGAACACAACTCGCGTGGAGGAACTGATTCAGGACAACAAGAGTATCACGTACGGTATATGATGGTAGAATTGGGAATGTCGTTCAGAAGCGTTCGTCACATTGTTCACGATAATCTGCAGTACCGGAAAGTTTGTCCCCGATGGGTTCCATCAAATCTGTCCAACCAACACAAGGAGATGCACATGGGGGCAAGTCTGTAACTTCTGCAGCGGTTGTCCATGGAAGGGAACAGTTTTCTCTGCCACATTGTCACGAGTGACGTAACATGGATTCACCACTACACCCAACAGTAAGCGGTCCTCAATGGAGTGGAAATATCCCTCCTCTCCAAAGACAAAGAAGTTTAAGGTGACGCCATCTGCCGGGAAGGCGGAGGGCACACAGTGATCGCTGACCGAAACTGAGAATCCTTGACAGGATTGAGCGAACCAATCAGGAATAAACGGCCAGGACTTCTCACTGAGGGCGTCGTCTACTTTCACGACTACGCGCAACCTCATACAGCCCAAATACTAGCACGCTGTTGAAGCAGTTCCGCTGGGACATCATTGACCACCCTCCCAACAGCCCGAACCTTGCTCCAAGGGACTTTAATCTTTTTCCTCGCTTGAAGGAGCTTCAGACCAGGAGGTGAAACACTTCGCGGCAACGTGGCTGAACACGCAAGGACAGGATTTTTAACAGGAGGGAATGTTCAAATTCATCCCACGAAGCGACAAGTGCCTAAACTGATATGCAGACTATGTCGAAAAATAACCTAATGTATGTGCTATCAGGTGGTTGTATGAAATAAAATGCGCACGTTTTACTGCAGGCTTTGTAACCTTAGTTTCTGATCATCCCTCGTAAAACATTTTAATCCACATAAACCTTTACAGAAACACCTACATTACACATTTCGTTATAGATACACAGAGAACAGCGATAGTCAAATGTTTAACAACTGGACGCTATATGCTGGCCTTAAAATTCCATACTGTTTCCATGATATCGCCATAAATAACTGAATGTTGAAAAGACTAAAGAATGACCAAGTAATGAACAATTCGAACCATTAATAATGGATATCTCGGAAATGGCTAATGTCACAAAAAGTTTATATGAAACAAATTGTGCGGTTTAAAGAGATCTACATTTCTTATGACGTGGTACGTTTTCGTCTATCGCTTAACGTTTACCAATTATACGGGATTATGGAAAACTCCTGAATGAAGAGGACATCAAAGGTTATGCTCAGAAAGTTCAAGATATACATTTCATTTGTCATGTATATATCATTAACATATGGTATTTTAATAACAATCGTTAAAGCTATTTTTATAAAATAAAAGCATTCAAAATGTTCCATGTTAATGTAGTTTGGGGTGGGGGAACTTCTTGAAAATCTTCTCGAACTCAAACCCGGAGGCAGACAATGGATTTTTTGAATCGATAAAGAGGCCTCTGAGTAAAATTCGCGGTCTTTCACTCTCAATATAGAATGGGACGCTAAGAAGCATATAGTTAAATAGCGTCCATAAAATATAATAACTCAATTACATTTTCAATTAATAAGAAGTAGGTAGAATAACAAGCTGTTTTAAGAATAGTTTGTAGAATAGTAAGTAGGGAAATTAATGTGAATGCCACACATCAGTTGTTCTAGTGGAATCTTTCACAAGTTCTGAATAATTAGTCTTGCATAAATGCGCGCATAGCCGCGTTCTTCTTCCTGAATGTAGGGGAGTCGGCATTGATTCATAGGAGACACTGTACTTACGACCCACGAGTAAGGATGAGACGATGGGAGTACAACCCCACACAAAGGGATGCAACCCCGTCAAGAGGGTTCGGATACCTCGTCAGCCAGCCAGGGACGGAGAGAGTTTAAAAAGATAATGCAGTCCTGCCACGCTGCACCGAAACACCATCGACGAAACTTCCGATCCTGAAAGAGATCAACAAGATGAAAGATGAAAGATGAAAGAAATGAAGAATGGAACGAAATGGAGGGACAGAGAATTGGGGGGCTGAAGGAAACCGCTCCAACATTCGCTTGCGACACGGGAAAACCCAAGGAAAAGCCCATGGGTCAGAGCGGGCGGTCGCCATGGATAGAATCCGTGACTTCGGCTCCACAGAATGAGTCATTCCGTCGGTTACATAGCCGCGTTACTGTGGAAACCGAATTAAGAGAAAACCTCAGCAGGCAGGGTGAAGAAGTTATTTTGTTGTATTGTTATTTTTACGTTGTTATTTGCCCCAAGCTTTGGGAGCCAATTTGAAGTAGGAGTTGTATTGTAGTTCAACTGTTGGGGAGCCGAACTTGAAGTAGTTGCAACCGCACGTATGGTACCCGGTAGTCCTCGCCCCAAATGTTTAAAAAATATTAACTTTGTAATTTTGCCTGTTTCTTTAAATATTATGTATTTATGTTTGCCTCGGCTGCGTCAGTATTATTGTTAGAGACATAGATTTCTTTGCAGAGAGTAGTGCGGCTGAAGAATGTAGGCTTACAAAGATTATAATTTTTACTTCACTACATTTATTAATGCTTGATACAATTTAAATAACATTTCACTGATATAGAGAGCTGTGAGATTCCTTTATTAATTACTGGCACTTTTTAAACACGTAAACTATTTTTGTCTCACAATGAATACGTATTAAATTTCCCGAGGACGTATCTCACGTCGGGTTAGGAACACTGTGCACAACCAACTGACTTCTGAATTTGTAAATTTTGCTATATTGCAGTTTCTCATTGGCTAATCCTACTCCAATGGAATACATTCATTTAACTAAACGTTTTTGTGGTTGTTGATTTGATATTTATAAACTGTCTCAAAATTTACATTATTTTTGCTCCAGTAACGACTAGTAGCATTATTAAGCTCTCAAACTCATTATTGCCTCAAGGTTACCTCACTGTTAGCAACTTTTAACCTGTTATTCTCACAGCTCCTACATTATTAAATTACGTAATACATTCACATAACATTATTGAACATATATACAATAATATAAACATATACAATGACTGTAATATACACTTTTTATATATTGTTATATACCCATATTGCTTTAAGGCGGACTGTTATTGAATTTATATATTATATAATTAGACTGAAATGATTTAAGTGTTAAAAATACTGCCTCAAGGGATAAGAGAAACGTTAACTTTAAACAGAATACACGTAGATGTTGTCACTCCATAACTTAGTTTGACAGACACATAAACTGTGTTTAAGGTAAAGCTTATCACAATATAATGAGCGAATTACAGGCTTTACATACCTCGGGCTCACGATGTTTACATCATCACAACGTTTCTGTTCTTCGTTTAGTCATCCAACTAAATTAGAGAACGCAGCAGTTCTGTTCTGCAACAACACCACTATAAAAACATCTTCTGACACATTTTGAACACGTTTCCTTACCGCTTATCTATAGTAGGTAGAGGAACCGTTGTTTTCTGCACAAAAATTGATATCTAGAATTAAATGTTTTGAGGTCCCCTGCACATACCCTTCCACATTTAAGAACAAAGGTCCGTGTATGTACGTATGTGTATGTGTGTTTGTCTATCTGTGTGTCTACGCGCGCCTATCTGTGAACAGCATACGAGTAAATATAAAACCTTAGTGTTACATTCACGTGACTTCCTCTACCCACCATCGTTTATTTTACGAGGGCCACTATTTATATTTTGAACCTTAGCAACCCTGAATTGTAGGTGCCATCTGACGTTTCCATTGGAAAGTTTGACATTTTTTACCACAATCTACTTCAAACGTTTTGTTTACACTACCTTAAACATTGTGTGTCAACAAAAACATGGAATTAACTCGTGAAAATGTTCGTGCAATAATTTATTATGACTTTCGACGTGGATTATCAAGACAAGAGTGCATCGATCAACTAACTTCCACATTTGGTGACGAAGATCCATCCTTTGCCACTGTGAAACGCTGCTATAACGAATTTAATCGCGGCCGCCGTTCGCTCAATCATGAAGTTCGTGAAGGCCGTACAAAATCAGAAAACATTGATGCTGTGCAAAAACTAATAATGAAAGATCGTCATGCGGCAAACTGTGTGATTGGGGCAACCATAGGCGTTAGTTCCACCAGCACATATAAAATATAGCATGATTATTTAGCCGTGAAAAAGGTTGGCTCTCTTGGATCCCATATAATTTGACGCAATCTCAAAAAGATGCGCGTGTCAATTCGTGTACAAAAATGCTCGAGAAATAAAATGTCGGTGGCTCAAAAGACGTATATAAGATTGTAACAGGTGACGAGTCATGGATCTATGCGTATGAACCGGAGCGTAAACAGCAGTCGACTGTATGGGTGTTTCAAGATGAAGCAAATCCAACAAAAGTTGTTCGCACTCGAAGCACTTCGAAGCAAATGGTCGTCTGCTTTTCCAGCAAAACTGGCCTTGTGGCAACAGTGCCTTTAGAGGAACGTAAAACGGTCAGTTCCGAGTGGTACACAACCATTTGCTTGCCGGAAGTCTTCGATGAAGTAAGGAAAACCAACAAGAACCGTAGGATCGTTCTTCATCAAGACAATGTGACCGCGCACACATCTCGTCTAACACCAGAGTATTTGAAGGCTCAAAAATCAAATTAATGGCTCATCCGCCATACAGTGTTGATTTGGCATCCAATGACTTCTTTTTAATCCCGAACATCAAGAATAAATTACGTGGACAATGATTTTCGTTGGCAGAAGAAGCCGTTGATGCCTTCAAAAACCATGTTTTCGAGGTGTCTCAAGAACACTGGAATAAATGCTTTGGCAAATGGTTCAAACGGATGCTACGTATATTGATTATAAAAGAGAATATTTTGAAAAACAATAAAGCAGTTTTCAATCAGAAATTACTGTGTTTTAATTATTAGGCTCAAAATATAAATAGTGCCCCTCGTAATACCGCACCTATATAATCTATAATGCTTATTTTTCTATCTATTTCGTTTGCAATACTTTAATTTTGCATTTCGCTGTAGGTACAGTAAGGTTGAAGAACCGAAAGCGATGTTCATATGTTTGAAAGCAGGTTGCCATACATTGGCCTTGAAATTCTGTATTCTTCTCATGACATTGCGAGGAACAACTAAACACTGGAAAGGTAGAATCAGAGTTCCATAGCCGGGATTTGAGCCACGGTACTCCCGGTCTCCGTCCGGTTGTTCTAACCACTGAGCTAGCATGGCAACGTGCCGGTACGACACACGGATTATGTGGAAGAACAATTAATTCCATTAATTGACCTAATAGTGGTATAAACTATGAAACCCTGGACTTAAAGTACTTACAATGTTTGTAAGTCGCCATTGGGGTATGTCATCTCAATACAATTTGAGATCTCCTTGTGGTTTACCAGGAAAAATGCGAATCGGCTAGAGAATTTAATGTCATATTGCAGCTTAGTGGTTAGAGCAACTGGACGGAGACGGGGAAATTCGTGGTTCAAATTGATGCAGTAATTTGTATCACAAATTATTTAAATGTAAAGAGAGATTATAGTATGAATATGCATTTTTATGTGACAATGATTTGAGATGTTTGTTGATTGTAATTATTGTTGAGAAGTAAGTTTATACGGCCTTACTGAAACTGACAATAATAGCGTGCAATAATGCAGCGAGGGGGTGAGCTGTTTATCATTATTAGAGACGAGGAAGTTACGTAATGTTGGCGCGTTTTTCTTAGAATTTGCTGGAACATTATCCCTAGAGCATATGTATTCATAATTTTCATTGGAGATAAAAATAGACGCTAATGTTGGCGCGTTTTATTAGCCAATTGCAGCTCAGTTATAATCTTTAGGCATATCGGGGTGTAGGAGTATAAAAAGGGCTAGGTTAGAGATAGAGTCCGTCAGTTCACCGAAAATATTTGTATGCTACACGTCACCTTCAGTCCAGCAGAAATATTACACGTCGGCTATCGATTCACAAGTTACGCGTAGCAGAGTTATGAAAAATCTAAAGTGTTGTAAAGTTAATTATACAAAAAGTTGAAGTACGCGAATTAAGAATGATCAGTAAATAAGTTGTTATAACAGTTTCAGTTTGGCGAGTGTCTAGATCAATGTGTAAATGTGATAGTGAAAGTGTTCGACAATAAAAGTGTAAAACAAATTCTTTCATCAGTGTTATCTTTGGATAAAAGGTTCCTTTCCGTTTACACAACCTATATAAAGAGATGTGCTCGACCAAAAAGATCATAGCTAGTCGGAGGACAGTAAACCAAAATTAAATAAAATAACTGTAGCATTCTTTCTAACGAACACTAATACTACCGCAAATTGCTAACACCAGATGGAGCTACAAACCTAACAAAGAATCACGTCACAAAATGGCTTTACAACGTGAAGTAAACACACATACACAAACATTATAAGTATACCGCCGCAAATTGGCTTCCAAAACGTGGGGCTCAACAAAAAAATAAATAATATAACAGAAGTATACCACTTCAAAATCCAGGCTATGACATTGAATTTTTCATTCGTCTGATTCTACCTTTCCAACCCTGTTCAACACACGGCTTGTGTGGAAAAAACAATTAATTCAACTGACTGGCTGCATAGATTCGTTGATAGAGCACCTGCCTGTTGTGCGAGTGGTCCCGTGTTCGATTTTCGGCTGGTGTTGGGAGATTTTCTTTAGCCAAGAGTCTGAAAGTATAGTGACTGTCTAGTTTTTCAACTATCACATTTCTCATTTCTTACTGTCACTGTTTCGTTTTATGTAGTTCAACTTCACTGGTGTAACTTCAGTAAGGTGAACTACTTCAATTCACCGTCACTTCACCTCCTTCGTGACGTAGCCTCTTCACACCGCACGCTTCACTTCAGTCCTGAGTGGAACTAACCCGCAGTAGCAGGCGCTGCACGTCACCAATGCTCTTGATATCGTACCACAGACACGCTCGCTAACTCGGTCGCTCACTGACTGACCGACGCAGTCGTCCCGCACTGACTCGATTCACTCTACTGTCCCCATTGACTCACTCCCGCGAGAGCGCTCGCTTATATAGTCAGCGTAATCCTTCCACAAGATTCTTGAACGTTCTGGAACTATTTCGACATACTTTCTGGAGGAGGGGGAAGAAGCTTCCAGAAAGTTCTAGTTATATGGCGATAACGCGCCCGGTGTTTGCACTGGCAAGCAGACATTATTGTTGTGACCACAGCCGCCCGCGTCGATCTCTCGATAACCTTGGCCCATAGCCGCTGCGTCACACCATGAATGAGAGTGTGAATCTGTGTGTCTGTGAACAACATAACTGAAAAATGAAAATTCAGATAAATGCCAAACTTGGTATTTAAGTTGAGCATCTTCCTCATACTATGGTAGATTTTCAAGAAAATCGTCTTATTGGAAACTATCCTTTACATATAAAATGCTTCTCCGTGTTTAATTCTCTACAAAATTCCTCTAATGATTTTGATTAAAAAACCATATATTAAAGATATTTATATGATAAATGTATATCTTTAACTTTCTGGGAAAAACTTGTGAAGTCCGCTTCATTCGTAAGGATTTTGCATAATCTTATAGAGAGAGTGCCTTCGTTTTATGCCAAGGCCACAACCGCCTTATATGCGCATCGGTCGAGACGGCAGAGACCTCGGTTTTATGCCACTGTGCGGAAGCGGTGCAGGACATGTCAAGAGTACGTTTATCAGCTGTGAGCTTGAAGCCGAAATTATAAAGGCAATAATTATCATAATAATCTGAGAAGGATAGTGATATAAAATAAGTAAAAATATTTAAAATCAGTGTATGTATAAAAAGGAGAAGTATTGTGAAAATTGTTGAGTGTAAAAGCGACAGAAAGACAAGACAGGCACTGGTTAGCTAATTAGGGACCAGCCCCAGGTAGAAAGGGTAAATACCATTGAGCAAGTTTTTCCTGGTAACTAGCAGAGTACAGCTGCACTTAGCCTGGTGAAGGCCACTCTAAGCATCATGACTCTTAAGTTTGAGGGGAGAGAGGGGAAGTTTAGCTTGGTTTTCCTTGTATCAGCGTGGGTAAATTCAGTCTGTCCTGAGTGCCTGGTGAGTGCAGGACGACTATCTCGTCGTGTGGAGAAGAAGGGTGGCGAACATGCTAGAGGGTAGAACGCTTAGCTGTAGTTAATATTCTTCGGTCTTGGTAAAGACAAAGTATCATCGTATGTACTTAATAGTGATCGGCAAACCTATAGTATTATTTTAAATAGTGAATAAAAGTGTTCCAAGACAGCGTTTGTGTGTTTCTCTGTACACACCCACGCAAACCCTGAGGTTAAGGTTTCATGCTGGAGCAGCCATGGCAAAAAAAGAACCAACTGGGAGGAGACAAGCAGCAACCGTGAGGCAAAAGTATTGTTTCATTGTTGGAGGACGGAGCGTGGCTGCGTCATATTGCGCCCCAACGTGGGGCTGAAAGAATTACCTGCGTCAGCTGCCTCAATCGTTGCTTTCTCTTCGTGCTGTGTGTGATTTCCTTAGGCATTTTATTCTCTTGTTAGTCTGCGGAAATGCCTGCTAACAAACTCACCATTGAACAGCTTGTTTTTATGTATATGATACATACGTGACAACTGAATCATGTAGACAGGTGTGTAGACAATGTCAGCAACAATTTCCTGGTTATCCAGTTCCGGGTAGAGACACTGTGAGATGTTTGGCCAATAAATTTAGAACAACGGGGCCGCTAAACGCTAAATAATAAAATTTATAGGAACAATACCCACACCATAGACGAAATTAAGGACAATATAAAAACAGACATTATGAACATTACGCAAGAAGAACTTATTCGTGTGAATGGTAACTTCATGCGACGATGTCACGCAGATGGACATCACTTTCAACAACACTTATAACAAGGTTAGTACTCATTACATATATGTTACTAACACTCGTAAGTGTGCGAAGCATAAAACGAAGGCACTATATAACTGGTAAACGTTAAACGATAGAACAATACGTACTGCATTAGAAATTCAGTTCTCTTTAAAACAAAAATTTATTTTAAATAAGTATTTTGTGACATCATCTACTTCCAGATATCCGCTATTGAAGCTTCGAATTGCTCAACACTTCGCCATTCTTTTAAAGTGGGTTTTCAGTTGTTTCTCGCAATGCCGTGGATACAGTAAGACATTTTAAGGCCAGCATATAGCGTCCAGTTGTTAAACATTTGACTATCGCTGTTCTCTTTGTATCTATAACGAAATGTGTAATGTAGCTGTTTCTGTAAAGTTTTATCTCGATTAAAATGGTTTAGATAAAAAAATAAGCCATAGAGGGTAGAGAAGGTATGTGAATGTAACACATCAGAATTTTTGTTTTCTTATATGAAATAACAGACGGCGTCGTGGCCGAGTGGTTAGACCGCTCGCCTCCCACCGAGGCGGCCGGGTTCAATCCCAGGGACCTGCATGTGGGATTTGTGGTGGACGAAGCGGCGTCTGGGCGGGTTTTCTCCGGGTTCTCTGGTTTCCCCCGCCATTCATTCCACCAACTGCTCCATCATCACCTTTCCTTTCATCCATTTCACCAACATTTCGTTTCATCTACTTCCCTCCCCCCATAGCAAGCATCGGGCTGATCACCCATCCTGGATGTTCTGTCTGATCCACGAGTGTCTGCTCCTCGACGGGCCTCTGACCCCAGGCACCCGCCTGTAAGTCCTGGGGGTGTAAGTCCTACATACAGATAATGAATGAAAATTATATGAAATAACACATCGTTATTTTGAGTATTAATCTGATAAAAGAGCTTCATTTCCATAAGAAAGCTCACTTTTACGTTTTCTTATTTATACATTATTTTAGGCACCTCCCTACCAACTATTTGGGAATATTCTGTCAAGTCCTGTTAATTCTGATTATTATTATTATTCTTTGTTGTAGAAACTGCTGAACAATTTGGATCACCGTCCCGCGTTGTATAGGTGAGTAAAGTTTGGAAACCATTTTAATCTTAGTTTGGTTTTCTGAAAAAGATTGTGATGACGCAGAATCCAGTTCTCTTCTTTTAAAAGAGAAGGTGAACCAGAGGGAAAATCTCCAGAGACTCAAGTCTCCACTGCATAGCAGATCTGCAGTTCGATTTTGTGACAAGCCAGTGGGACGTGGTTATACATCCATAACGAATCAGATTGCATTCAGTCTCGTCAATACTTCACACGGAGAGAGCGCATCTAGGATCGACTGCAGTACCAAACCCTTTAATTAACATCTTTTATTTAAAAGTCTTAGCTCCGGGCTGCGTATTTGAAGCGTGGAATCTTGAGGCCCTTAATTATTACGGCGTTTTACTAAAACATATAACACCCTTTTGGTTTATTCTGAAAAATCTGTAATTTCTTTTTGCTCTATTTTATTTTGCGTCGCTTTAACTCCTTGGTCATATCGCGACGGATCTGTTCGTGGATAACTCTTCGAACGATATATGATGAACATTTAGCCTTCTAGGTCTCATCCCTGGATTTTACTCTTGTTTTAGACTTAAGGTGTAACTTTGGGACGTGCTATTAAATATCTAATCCGGCGACTTAGGAAAACCACGAAAAAACCTCAGACAGATTCGTCGGCCCATGGGATTTGAACCCGGAAGCTCCCGAATGCAGGCCACAGACTTTACCGCCTGAGCCATAGGTGGCTGTAAGTATTGGAATTTGATACGAGTTTTCTGCATCGGATGTGGTTGATCTTGTGGTGCTCTGATGATCTGGTAGTCTCGGATGCTGTAACTTGTAACTGCACGATTTGAATTTACCGCGCTGGTGGTATCGTGCCTGCCTGGTCTGGCAGAAATGATTCTTCGCGGAAAATTGACTCCACTTAGTTATTGTTAGAATTATACAACCTGTGTTGCACTTGCGAATCTTGATAATACTTTATTTTAATTTACTTGATTTGTACGATGTATTTTAAGTGATTTAAAATACGTATAAATTAGTTACTAGTAATCTATTCTTATCCCGGATTAGATTAATTTACGTGTTTTTAAAGTAAGTGGTTTTAAATAAGAATAACAATAATAACCTTCACCGAAAAGTAATTTATTTTCTCACGGTGAAGATGTTAGTTGTATTGTTATTTGCACCAAGCTTAGGGAGCAAATTTTGAAGAAAGATTTGTTGCTGCTACGTATGGAAAGTCAGTTTGAAGAAGATGTATTATATTTCGACTGTTGGGGAGTCGAACTTGAAGTAGTTGCAACCGCACGTATATAACCGGTTTCCGGTAGCCTTCGTCCTTAAATGTTTAAAAAAGTATTAACTTTGTAATTTGACTGTTTCTTTAAATATTATATATTTATGTTTGCCTCGGCTGCGTCAGTATTTTTTGTTAGAGACATGAATTTCTTTGCAAGGCGTTGTGTGACTGAAGAATGTAGGCTTACACACATTTTTAATTTTTCATTCACTCCTTTTATTAATTCTTTACACGATTTAAGTAACACTTCACTGATATAGAGAGCTGTGAGGTTCTTTTATGTATCACTTGCACTTTTTAACACGTAAGTTGTTTTTGTCTCACACGAATACATATTAATATTCTCGAGGACACATCTCGCGTCCGGTTAGAAACACTGTCTGCAAGTAACGCGTCCAGTTCTGAGCGCTGTCTACAAGCAACTGACTTGATTTCTACCGCCTAAATTTGTAATTTTCTGTATTTCAAGTCTCTGATTGGTACTATTCCTAATCCAATAGAATAGTTTTATTTAACTTAAGTTTTTTTCTGGTTGTTGATTGGCTATTTTATAAACCGTCTCAAATTTTACATTATTGTTGCTCCAATAATGACTATTAGTATTTTCAAATTTAAAATTCATTATTGTCTCAAGTTTACCTCAAGGTTACCTCATTGTTAGCAACTTTTAACCTATTATTCTCACAGCTCCTACATCATTAAATTACATAATACATTCACATAACATTATTGAACATGTATACAATAACATAAACATTTACAATGACTGTAATATAAATTTTTATATATTGTTACATACACATATTGCTTTAAGGTGGGCTGTTATTGAATTTATATATTATATAATTTGACTTAAGTGTTAAAAATACTGCCTCAAATGGCAATGTGAATGATAAAACGTAGAATAACGCTTACCTTTTTTATTCAGTTTTACTTACTTACTTACTATTTTATATTTCTGCTTTTTGACTCTTTACATATTGCTTTAACAATTAATTATTGATGATCTCTTGCATACAATGTAATATAATTTGCCTTACAAGTAAATATTAGAATTGAGTGTTGCTCAAGGGGTGTTCTTGAATGTTGTTTGCTTATCCTAGTTTGGTGGATCAGTATAACGGAATAAATTACAATTTATTTACAAATTCTAGAAGTTAAATAAATTACTATTGATATAAATAACGAGTTAACAATTCAAATTCATTTTTACAATATTTCAATTATGGTTTCCTCTTTGGTTGACATTTTTATGTCATACAAGGTTTAAAATATTGCGAATGCGGACTACATAAAAAATGTACACCTCTTTAAAACCCACAATTTATTTCAAATACCTTTTTCGGCATAAGCCATTTCTAAGATTATTAATGATTAGAACTGTTCAAATCTTTGCCATTCTTTTTAAGTGTTGTCAATTTTCAGTTGTTTGTCGCAATGCCATGCATAGAGTATGGAATTTAAGGCTGTTATATAGCGTTCAGTTGTTAAACATTAGACTATCGCTGTTCTCTTTGTGTCTATAACGAAATGTGTAATGTAGCTGTTTCTGTAAAGATTATCTCGATTAAAATGAAGTAAATACAAGAATAGTTTGTATGCGCATTAATAAGCGATAGAAGACAGAGAACGTCAAATGAACGTCACACAACGGATTTTTGCCCACAGCCATGAATGATGTAAATAAATGAAATACATATATGCGGGAATACATATGTTACAATATGCTATGTACGGCAAAGAATTTTCTTTTTAGGGTTTTCTATTCTTAAATAAAGCAGTTTTTTATAACTCCTGAAAACTTGTTCAGGAGTGCGGTTTCTGAAATTCACGATTTAAATGTAATCTGCAGAATCTACAACATTTTTTTATGCAGCTGGCTGTATGTACATTGCGGTTGTCGTTTTTGCATCGGTTGCACCACGTATGGGTGCCAAATTTGCGGTGGTGTTACCCCACGTTTAGGAATCAACTTTTGCGGCGGTGTCGGCTGTTTATAAAGTTTAAAGTTTATGTGTAATAATTATTTTAATGTTTACTTATTTATTATGTATGCCTTGGCTCCGTCTGTAATATCTGGTACAGCATTACCAGGGCTGGTATGGCTGAAGAATGATGTTTGAACACGATACAGAAATCATAACGTAAGTTTTCACTTCTTTATTTATCCTTCTCGACAGTTAAATAACACTTTACTGATGTATCTTAAAATGGAGCTGTGAGATGTTATTCATAATTACACTTTTAAAAGGTCAACGTCTATATACAGGGTGATTGTAAATGATTGACCCATTTTATAAAATTCGTATTTATTAAAGCACAAATCCAACATCGACAACCTGTATAACAATGAAAAGAGGAAGTTTCAAAAGTTTTTTTCGGCGGGCGGTGATGGTTTTGGAAGCGGCCGGTAGAGTGCTCGCGCAATAGGCCGCCATTGCGTTTCACTGTCAGTATGTAGAGAGATGGCTACTGTGGAGCACAAGGTTTTCTGCGTTATTGAGTTCGCAAAAAGTGAGTCGGAAGTTGTAGTGCAGCGGGCATTTCGTAGCAAATTCGGTATTGAACCACCAACTATAAAAAACATTACCGTTGGTTTACGCAATTTAAACAGACTGGAAGTGTGTGTCAGAGGAGGACGTCATATGGAATGAAGACAGTTTTGTTCGCAGTCTACCAATAGAGCTAGTAGAAAACTTGGAATACCCCAACCAACTGTATGGAAAGTTCTGAGACGGCGTTTGCTGTACAAGCCATACCGATTGCAGCTTGTGCAGGCTCTTAAACCTAAAGACAAAGAGAAGCGTCTCGATTTATGTGCTAGGAATGATGGAGGATGACGCGTTTCTACAGCGTACCATTTTTAGCGATGAAGCCACTTTCCACCTTACTGGAAAAGTCAACAGACACAATGTTCGCATATGGAGTTTGCAAAATCCACATTCAACATTGCAACACGAAAGAGACTCACCGAAGGTAAACGTGTTCTGTGCCTTATCCCGTACAAATGTTTATGGACCATTTTTCTTTGCGGAAAAAAAATGTAACTGGAATAACGGACCTGAACATGTTGGAACAACGGCTGTTCCCTCAAATTATGGAAGATTCAGAGGACCTCATTTTCCAACAGGATGGATCTCCGCCCCATTGGCACAGCGATGTACGAGGCTTTTTGAATGAATCCCTTCCTCTGCGCTGGATAGGTCGCAGGGCAAATGAAGACCTGGCTCTACACTTCTGTCCACCGAGATCTCCTGATCTCACCTTATGGGGTTATGTTAAGGAAGCTATTTACGTCCCGCCTCTACCTACAACTCTGGATGACCTGCTGCCGTGCACTCAGTAACAGAAGATACGCTTGCTCGTGTGTGGGACGAGTTTGGCTATCCCGTAGATGTTTGCCGTGCAGCAAACGGTGGACACATTAAACATTTATAATGTATTAAACAAAACTTTGAAAAATCCTCTGTTTATTGGTAAGAAGATGGTTCATGTTGGATTTGTCCTTTAATAGATACGAATTTTATAAAATGGGTCCATCATTTAAAATCAGCCTGTATTGTCTGCACTGTACTGTATTCTCACGTCTACACACTCACTACAACCTCCGAACCCGAACTGCTTGGGTACGCCACTTCCGAGCGTCTACCGTTTAAATTTGTACATTTTTATATTTCTAGTTTGTGATTGGTTAAGCCTACTCCAATACAATACCTTTATCTTTACTTTGGTTTGCTTTCTGCATCCACGTGACCATTTACAAATTGTTTTGAACATTACATTGGTATTGTTCCATGGACTAATAGTAGCCCTTTTGTAACTTTCTAATTTATTGTTGTCTCAAGGTTACCTTATTGTTAGCAACCTTCGGCTTCTACTTTATAACTCTGTTAGCTACTAAAAGCAGCTTGCTTCTATTCTCACAGCTCCTACATTGTTAAACTACGAAATACTTTCACATAACATTTTATACATATACATAATATAATAAACATAATACAATGACTGTAATATACACTTTATATATTATAATATACGCATATTGCTTTAAGGCGGCCTATTATAATTTTTTTATATTATATAATTAGACTGATATAATTTAAGCGATAAAAATACTGCCTCAACATCCAGCCAGGACATGGAAAACTAAACAAGACACAGTCGTCTGGTTTCTTGGCAACAAACGTTAGGAGGGTAAATACCACTGTAACAGTCGGCAGAATCGGCAACATTTTTTGCACTTAGCTGTACGTATATCCAGGCAGGATATGGGAACCTAAACAAGTGACAGTCGTCTGGTTCCTCAGCAACAAACGTTAAAAGGGTAAATACCACTGAAACAATCTACAAAATCTGTAACATTTTTTTGTATTTAGCTGTACGTATATCCAGGCAGGACATGGAAACCTAAACGAGTGACAGCCGTCTGGTTCCTTAGCAACAAACGTTAGAAGGGTAAATATCACTGAAACAATGTACAGAATCTGTAACATTTTTTGTACTTAGCTGTACGTATATCAAGGCAGGCATGGAAACTAAACAAGTGACAGTCGTCTGGTTCCTTAGCAACAAACGTTAGGAGGGCAAATACCACTGAAACAGTCTGCAGAATCGGCAACATTTTTTGCACTTAGCTGTACGTATATCCAGTCAGGAAATGAAAACCTAAACAAACGACAGTCGCCTGGTTTCTTAGCAACAAACAGGCTGCATTACACGGACACACAGTAAACATTTGACGCTAATGCTGGTTATCAAAGTGCATGCTACGATTTCATTAGAGCGAATTATTCATGGCTGTGTGGAAGGTATCCGTCCAACAGTTTACAGAGAAATCACTTTACGTGTGGTTGGGTGCGTCAGGTTGATAAAGTACACCACGCCCAGCAGTACATATATACGCTCACGGTTTTATGTTTTGATCTCCCTCCACAGCTCCTGCTTCTTCTTATTATTATTCAGCGCATCCAATATCTAATTTGTAAGATGCTTCCCACACTATCGTGTTCCTATCTTCTATCTTCTCCTTTTATCTCGAAGGGTCCGCCGAGAAGTTCACCTTAAAGAATACCTGCAGGAGAAAACCTTGCAGCCAATACACTATAATGTTTACATACAAATGGGTGGCCGGTCGTCCCTAGTAACCATTTATCTAAAACAAAAGCAACTCCAAATATAGTATATGTATAATAAAAATAATAATTTAATTTCTGTATTACATTCACAAACGTTTAATAAACGTATTTCCTTGGAAATATAATTTTAAGCACCTTAAAACTCCGCAAAAAAGAGAAAAAATATGTTATATTCACAAGAATTCCTGTACCGACTATAGTTTGGTTTGTATAGCTTCTGTAAACCATTCTTACTAAAGCTAAACTTTCCATAAATAATTTAATTACCAATTCGTTGTACGTACAAGAAAAATACAGCAGACTGAAGTGATAGCTAGATGATTAAAAGCGAGTCGCTATATGTTGTCCTTTGAATTCAGCATTCATCCCATGAGAAACAATTGAAACACTTTTAAAAAGATGTGTTATATTCGCATGATATTCTCTGCCAACCATTCGTTATTAATGGGTATACAAATGATTCCTACGAGAGCTTATTTTTCCACCTACGGCATTTTAATCCAAATAAACGTTTACAAAAACTACTACATTACACACAGCGACAATCAAACGTTTTAGAACTGGACGCTATACGCTGCCTTAAAATTTCAAACTCTTTCCATGCCATCACGAGAAATAACTCAAAATATATAGGTTACAAATTGAACAAATTGAAATATTAATAACAGATATCTCGGAAAAGGATGACGTCACAAAGAGTTATCTAACAAAATTTTGGGTTAAAACATTTCTTCGAATAAAAACGACTTCATAGCCTGTTCCCAGAAATTTTAAGATATACATTTTATTTACTTTAGTTTGTGGTATTTTAACCAAAATCTTAGGACCATCTTTAGGAAATAAACAACTTCGAACATGTCCGTTCATAGAGAATAGTTCGGCTGGGGGGATTTTCCTGTAAATCTTTATCTTAATCTACATTCATTACAGCCCACCTTAAAGCAATAAGTGTATGTAATAATTTGTAAAATGTATGTAACAGTCATTGTATATATTTATATTATTGTATACATCTTCAATAATGCTATGTGAATGTATTACGTAATTTAATAATGTAGGAGCTGTGAGAAATAGGTCAAAAGTTGCTAACAATGAGGTAACAATGAGGTAATCTTGAGGCAATAATGAATTTGAAAGTTTAATAATATACTTGTGATTCTTGGAAGCAATAATGTAATTTTTGTGACTGTTTATTAAAATAGCCAATCAACAACCAGAAAAAGCTTTAGTTAAATGAAGGTATTCTATTGGAGTAGGATTAGCCAATCAGAAACTGGAATAGGGCAAATTGTACAAATTTAGAAATCAATTGCTTGTAGACAATGTTCCTAACCACACGCGAGATGCGTCCTCGAGAAATTTAATATGTGTTCGTGTGAGACGAAAATAGTTTACGTGTTAAAAAGTGCAAGTAATTAATTAAAAAAAATCTCACAGCTCTCTCTCTATATATCAGTAAAATGTTATTTAAATTGTGGATTAATAAATGTAGTGAAGTAAAAATTATAATCTGTGCAAGCCTACATTCTTCGGTCGCACCACAATCCTGCATAGACGAACATGTCTCTAACAATAATACTGACGCAGCCGAGGGAAACATAAATATATAATATTTAAAGAAACAATCAAATTACAAAGTTAATATTTTTTAAACATCTTTGGAGCAAAGGTCACCGGAAAGTACATTTGGGGCGAAGGCTACCGGAAACTTTTTACTATACGTGCGGTTACAACGAACTTCAAGTTCGGCTCCCCAACAGTCAAAATATAATACAACTCCTACTTCAAATTGGCTTTCCATACGTGAAGCAACTAACATCTTCATATCGACGCCCAAAGCGTAGGGAAAATAACAATAAATACAACAAACTGGCTTCATCTCAATCCAAACTACAAGTACTTAGGTGAAAAATTCTCGTAATTTTTACATTTTTACATACCCTACTGCGTATACTAGGTAGCGGAGTATTGCATTCCACCCAAAAATGTTATACCAAAATTTCACCGGAAGTATATGTTTTGAGGCCCCTCGAATCCAAAAAAGCATTCTCTAGAAAAATGTCCGTGATTTCGTGTTTGTGAACAGCATGACTCAAAAACTAAAAATCGGATAAATACCAAACTCGGTATTAAGGCTCACTACCTTCCAAAGATGCTACACCAGATATTCCAGAAAGTCCTGCCGCCCCAAACTACCCTTTACATGGCAGGTTTTTCTATATTTTTGATTTTATAAAAATGGCTCTAACAGTTTATATTTACCTGACAAATAAAATCTATATCTTGAATTTTCTGGGAATAGCCTGTGAAGTCCTGTTCATTCTGAAGAAATTTATATAATCTTGTATAACTGGTAAGCATTAAGCGATACACGAAAACGTAGTACTGCACAAAAGTTAGATCTCTTTAAAACACACAATTTATTTACAATGAGTTTTTCTGTAGCACAAGCCATTTCTGAGATATCGGTTATTAAAAGTTCGAATTGTACATTTCTTGAGCATTCTCTTTAAAGTCCTGTAACATTCAGTTGTTTCTCGCGATGTCATGGAAACAGTATGGAATTTTAAGGCCAGCATATAGCGTCCAGTTGTTAAACATTTGACTATCGCTGTTCTCTTTGTATCTATAACAAAATGTGTAATGTAGGTGTTTCTGTAAAGGTTTATTTGGATTAAAATGTATTAGACTGAATAATAAGCTTTAGTAAGACTAGTTTGTATACCCTCTAATAAAGTATATAGGGTAGAGAAAGTCATGTGAATACATCATATATTTATGAAAACTGTATTTAAACATACACACGAGAAATAAAATGTATACTCTAAATTTTCTCTAAGGTGTATTAAAATAAGTCCCTTTATTGGACTGAAATAATAAATACAGTGGTAGAGAAACTCATGTGAAAGTATCACATCAGAAATTTTTTCTGACAGTGTATACAAAACCAAGTCAACCATAGAGAAAAATATTCTCATGCCCGTCCCGGAAATGAACCGCTGAACCCGGGTCTACCGTACTGGCGCACTGACCGCTGGGCTAACGATGTACGCAGGATATGAGGTAGAGGGGAGTGGCGGTAGCATAATGATTATGGGACGTTATGCCAGAGTTCTGTGGTTCGATTCCTGTCGCGGGAATTTCTCGTTTGCAGCTCCATATGGTATGAATCGCTGGGCGGGACTTCGATCATTACAGATTATAGTATTAATGTAAAAAATGATCTCTCTATACACTTCGTTGTTCATGATATTATTTTATTTTCTCTACACGTACCTCGTAGTAGGTAGAGAAATTATTGCATTGAACCCTAAAATTCTGTTCTGAGAGTTCACCAGAAATACACGTTTTGAAACTACCTGAATAAAAAAAATATCTGATGTATTACATTCATATGACTTTCTCTTCCCTATACCACGTATTAAAAAAGTCTATTTCACTATATATAGAGTAGTTAAATTATATTCGAACCCACTCTCGGACTCTTTCTACTGCGCAAGACAGCCGACAGTCGCCGGGGAAATTACGCTGGCAGGGACGGACTAAAATCCTTGCCTTATAACTTACAGATGCTAGAAATGTAGACGTTCTGCTCTCAAACAGGCAGCATATCTCCTGTAAATATTCTCGCTCACACTCCGAAGATCAGCAGCAGGAATTCTTGTGATAAAACGCCTCATTATGATCAGAAAATTGGAGTGTGATGTGCGATATGTGCTAGAAAAATAATACGGCCCATATTCTTGATGAAACAATAAATGCAGAGCGATATCAGGGGTTAATTGACAGAAGAAGAGAAATCGTGTGGTTGGTTCTGCGGCGATCACCTCCTCATCCGTTGCTGTAGCTTACCTTGATGCTTCTCCCGTTAGTTCCAGAAGTTCTCAGTGGGTTGGTTCTCTTCAATTTATCCTCGGCTAGCTGCAGTAATTTTTCTTAAACTATATGGGAGCATGGACTTATCCTCGGTAAAGGAAAACGTAGATCTCGGGTGGTGATATAGGAAGACATAGACTTGCTTTGTTTATGAAAAGATGACACTGCCGTTTCTTTTTATTTAATTAACACTCGTAGTATACAAAACTGGTATTGCCGCTGTAAAATACTGTCCACCGCTGTTAAACTATGGCGTGGATATGGCACGAAATATAACTATTCTTATTGTCGCTTTCAGAGTAGCGGATCTTAGGTGTGTTGCTAAAACTATTTTGATTCCCTGTTTTGGCGCGATATCTCACACATCCTGCAGCATCTCTCCCTGACCACACATGACAAAAACTGTCTGATAAACTCCCTGCTAAAACTCCATGATAAAACTGTCTTTATTCCCTTTTTGGCGCGATGTCTCACACATCCTGCAGCATCTCTCCCTGACCACACCTGACATAAACTGTCCCGACTTTTCCCCAAACAGATCCATTTATAGTCTCAGGCTTCTGAGACTGCTTCCTTTCCTATTGGTCCACTTTTGGCGCGACTCGACGCGTCTAACTATTTCGAATAAACTTCCAGGGATTTCATTGGTCCAAATTTAATATAAATCGCGGCTTTTCCTACATTTACCGTTAGGTTGTCCATCTCACTCACTTGGTCACGGCGAATTATCAAATAATGGGACAAAGGCTCTACACCCTCGCTGTAGGAATAATAGCACTGCGACCGAAGAGAGGTAATAAAACTAGGTTTTCTGCCTTCGAAAGCACTATTCCTGTAGCTAAAACCTTCCATCGTGGACAGTATTTTAACATAGCGCTTAAATTATTTACATTAAACCATTTATAACTCTACTAATATTAGTAACCTAGATAGATACATAACGTTAAATCACCCTTCTTAAAATATACAAGCAGTATGAGAAAAAAGATATTTACATAGTACGATTTAACATGAATAAAAGTTAATTAATAAATTATCTAGAATTACTGTTCTCGGGCCCGGCCTAGAGTTGCCGTTTCAGTTCCAGCAAGATTCTGCAACAGCACATTCGGCTGCCGAATCATTTCATGCAATAAGAGAGGTGTTTGATGACAGAATAATTAATGTTGATTTGTGGTCCCCTCGTTCTCCTGACCTAACGAGTTGTGATTTTTATTTATGGGGTTCTTTAAAAAACAAAGTGTATCGTTCCAATCCTCGCACACTACAGGAACCTAGAGAACACATTGTGCAAGAAATCACATAAATTCCTGCTGCTGAGCTTCGGAGAGTGAGCGAGAATATTTACACAAGATATGCTGCCTATTTGAGAGCAGAAGGTAAACATTTCCAGCATCTATTATAAGGTAAGGATTTTAGTCCGCCTCTGCCGGCGTAATTTCCCCGGCGAGTGCCGGCTGTCTCACGCAGTAGAGAGAGGCCGCGAGTGGGTTCGAATATGATTTAATTACTCTATACTTTTTTAATCCAAATAAGCCTTTACAGAAATAGCTACACTACACATTTCGTTATAGATACAAAGAGAACAGCGAGTCGAATGTTTATAATCTGGACTCTATATGCTGGCCTTAAAATTCCATTGTTTCCATGCAATCGCGAAAAACAACTGAAAATCGACAGAACTTCAAAAGAAAGACATTGTTAAACAATTGGTACCATTAATACTGGATCTCTCGGAAATGGCTTACGCCGCAAAAACATTTGAAATAAACTGCGTGTTTTAAAGAGAGCTGCATTTTTTATGTAGTACGTTTTCGGCTATCGCTTAACGTTTACCACGTATACAAGATTATACAATCCTCCTTCCGAATGTAGAGAACTTCACAGGCTATTTCCAGAAAATAATAATGTACATCATATTTGTCATGTAAATATCTTTAATATATGCTATTTAATCATAATTCTTATAGCTATTTTTTAGAAAATCAGTTTCGAAAAATCTTCCGTGTAAATTATATTTTTGGGCAGAGGGATTTTGTTGAAAATCTTTGTGTCGTATCTTTGCAAGGTGCTGAGCTGAAATAAAGAATTTGGTATTTATTTGCCTTTTTGTTGTTGAGTTATGCTGTGCAAAGCATGCCCGCGCGCGCACACAGAGATAGAGACAGAGAGAGAGAGAGAGAGAGAGAGACAGAACACATGTGCATTTTTCTAAAAAATACTTTCATAGGATTCAGGGGGCTTCAAAACACGTATTTCCGGTGAAATCTTGACGTCGAGTTTTTTGGTGGAATACAATACTTCCTCTGTCTACTGGGTGTAGTAGAGAAAGTAAAATGCATTTTAGGAAATTTTCCAAGTGTGTGTGTGCGTGCGCATCTATCTGCGTGTACGCTTTGCAAAAATGTTATGGACAATTCTCCAAACTCTAACTATTATTTACATGGAAAATATTCCGAAATGTTTGACTTTCTCAAAAATGCTTCTAACGATTTTAATTAGGATTCCATATTGTCGCGTACCTCAATAATTATTTGTATTTAATTATTTAACTACAGAAGGGAGCTACTCGCTGCGAGAGGTATCGTTATTCAAACACAGGAAACTTTAATTTACGAGGCACCGACAAGGGACGCAGCTAAAGTTAAATTCACAAAATATTCTTACACTGACATAATTCCTGGCTGAAGGAAGAGGCAAGGATTCTATACTACCATAATTGAAAGTCAAGGAAGAAGATTAATTAGAAGAGATTTATTATAATAACTTACCCATGTGTCTGCCAGGACAAGGACGCCATACCGTTGCGCAGTTATCCTTACATGTTTACAACGCGAAGACTAGACACTGACTCTCTCTCGAGAAAACTCGTTAAGCTTGGCGTCCTAACGCCATATCCCCACCAACAAGACTATTTCCCCTCAAACGCCCCTCCTCGGATAAACTGCCAACCTTCCTTGGGTAACCAGAGGGCACCGTTAAAGTTATAATCTGTGCACATGCCACATCTCCCCCTGGCCACCCAAGTCGACGTCCTCGGCGACAGAAAGAATATAAGTACAAAATACAGGAAAAAGACAAAAGAAAGACATACATAGTGACATGTAGTGACATAAAAGTGACATAGAAATGTGTGATGTAAAATAACAGAGCAATACATATATGGGGTTGCACCCAGCCGAAGACAATGGTGCTGGGCGATGAGGCAAGAGAGGAGCGATGTAAGTGCAGTCGACGAAATACTGTTAATGCACTAGCTTTGGCATCCCGCACACGCACACACCACGCTGCCTTAGTTCACAGGCACACTACACTGCGCAAAAAGGGTGATGAACTGCCGTAACTGTTTGTGGGTGGTTTAGACAGTGCCCACAACGACGATTTGTCCCGGTGTAGAATTAGCACCGCAGGTCTCTGGTGATGACAACAGGGTGGGCAGTCGCTGGCTTGGACTGCCCCCCGACATGGTGGCTCCTTATGCCACGGCAGTGTAGTGGCTGCCCGACAGCTTCCCTGTGGTGTTTCTTGACTCCTGGTGTGCTCTGGGGATGCAGGTGCATCTGCTCGCTCTCTGCTCAGTGCAATACTAAAACAAAACCACCACACAATAAACAGGATGCTCCCACAAAGAATCACACATAAAAGAAGGGTATGTCCTTTACAATTAAAGATTTTAAAGTATGAAAAGTGAACACTAAAAATTCTTTTGACATGGGCAAGTAAAGAGAAAAGAAAATTAGAACAAATTGGCATAAGAAAGAAATTTTACATAGTTGCCATCCAAAATTGAACTTACAATGCTGCATAATGCAAATAACAGTAAAACAGACTCAAAGTACATAAACATGACAGAAATGAAACATAACCTTATCTTGGGATCCCAATATTACAACTCAATAACCAGCTGGTATCACTAACAAAAGAAAGTAAGTGCACTTACAAGACAGTCACACATGACGATGAAATGAACTCATTCACACTGACCATGGCCCCAAATTACACACAACACTAACTTAACTATCTACTCAAACTAGTGTATACATCACTACAAGCTACATCCACAATACATTTCTAAGCTACGCCACGTGACATGCTTTCAACTACTAGTGTCCTACTCTTGTCATGAATACAATTTGTTGTCCACATCATTGTCTTTCATCGCAGTATGAGCATCAACTCAATCATAATCATCATGAACATCATCAGCAGGAATAGTGCAATCTCGATCATTACTTCAAGCATCATCGTCTTTCAATTTTCTCTCCAAAACAAAACATCTGCACTTACATCTCTCATTTAGCATGCTGCAAATTCAAAACATCTGACATAGGCATAACCTTCAAGAAATCACATTAACAATTCAGGAATGACACAAATAACATGACACTATAATGTTGCATCTACATCCTCAAAATGAAAATTTAAGCTGGAAAACGGGTGGTATTAACATTTGCTATCTAAGATGGTAATAAACTTGTTGCATAAACAGAAAAAAAATTATTTTCATTACATTCACTTCCATCTATTTAATCTCTCGTGTGAATTCATCACACACGCTATACTGGGCACGTTACCGCAACACCAATAAGCAAAATCAGTACAATCATCACATCAACTTTCCAGGTACATGTAGCCCTCCTGAAAAATCAATACATTCATACACTTCAACTATCGGGGTTACACTGTGGCATTTCCACCGAAGATGACATCATCTCATCTCTTCTCATCTCTCCTCATCAACACCGTCGGGGTTACTCTTTCGCACATCCACCGAGGCAAATCTCAACTATATCACATAACCTCAAATACCACACACATACACACACTATTCATGCAACAAATTTCTGCAAATAAAGATCACAGCATCATTATGGAAATCAAATAGTCAAAATCAAATCGAGTCATATCATATCAAACCAAATCATATCAAATCAAATCGAATGCAACAAAACAACATCACATCATTACTCAAAACAATATTGTCACATAACATTCCTGAAAATGAAAGCTCAATTAAGCACATTGTACACCTAAAACACATTCCTGCAGCATAATACAACAAAACAAATGATTTGCAGTTATCAAAACACAATTCAAAATTTAGATTACACCCACAATAATAATACACTCGTAATTTAGCAGAGACATTCATATCACATATTCCTGAAAAACAAAGCTTAATTAAGCATCAGTCAGCGAAACAATAAAAATTTAGCATACCTGTGTGAGTCGTAAAACTGTTTCATTCATCCAAACTTTAGCACTCACAATGTTTACATACTTACGGGTGATTTTTTTCTTTTCTCTTACTCGTTTACCACAAAATTCTCGTGCAAATTGTCCAAAATCTGGTAACACACGTACAGCTGGTTCATCAACATCCACATCGTACTGGTCCATATTAGAAGCACATCAAACCTAATTAGGTGCAGATACTGGCAAGGTTGGTAGCCCCTGAAACTTTTACTTACATGAGTAACTGCGATAGATTTTTCCTTAAAAATATGCATTGCGGAATTAAACCAAACTTGGCAACGGTAAAGCAAAATTATCATCATTCTCAGAGCGGCCAATAGCAGTAGTAGCCAACATTGCAACAGTCTAAAGTAACTTATACGCTGACAACTCGCTGGAATGCTCCATGTGAGAGGGGTCAATGACCGGCGGCAGCCAGCTGATAACTGAGCAACCAGACGTACCAACACTGGACAGATTCCATCACACTGTGCTCGCCAACTGGAGCAACTACTATATCAACTTTCTGTGCAGTACGTCGCTTATGCATGATTGCAGCACAAAAGATAACGCAACCAATAAACAAACCGTAGGACCAAGCAATTCAGATTACACCACACTAAACACTTATAGCAACACATGAACGTAAGTAGCAAGAGTAGAACATAACCAAATAAAACAGTTGCAGAAAGAATACAATTAAGCGCCCGCGGCGAAATATCAGAAAATTAAACTAACACACGGCTACACAAGCCACTTGGACACAATACCAAGATTTTTAAGCAGAATGGACATATGGAAGATAACAAAATGATAGCTGCAGTGAGAAACCTCGAACTGGAACTTAAAAACTACGTCACACTTACTGTGACCACCGCGAAGATTCTCAAAAGGAGCAGAATACAAACTTGTAATTTAAACTAGCACACAAAACTTCTCTTTTTTTTTTTCTTCTAAAATCAAATGTATATAATCTGATATGCACACGCAAAGAAACGCGCCAAAACACGTGCTGAGGAAGACTGGTTTCACAAGCTAAAAATTGTTGCTGAAATGCACGACACGCGGGAATTACACAACACACGTGCGTACATAAAAGTTACACGAAAAATAACTCAGAAAAGTGCAGTAAATAGCTAGAAATCACAATCACTGGAATATTAAGTTATACATTTCCAAACCACTGCGAATATGCACAGAAAACAAGATTTGCAAACGGATAGCCAACACGTGACGAGCACATTTGAAAACACCTATCTCGCTCGTTTCTTCTCAAATTTCACAAAAACATTTTTTTTTAAAATAACCAGCACGAAGAACGGAACACGGTGATATAATTTAAAGGAAATGAAGCCAAACACAAGGGGAAAATGGAGTAGAAGTTTTTAGCGTCACCCGGCAGACAATGGGAAAATATGCAAAAATGAACTCAAAATTGAAATTTCGACACCAAACTTTCAGAAATGATGGAAACAAAATTTAGAAGAAGAGAACCACAAATAAAAGTATAAAAATCCTTACCCTTCAGCCAGAAAGAACTTTACATTTTTCACGACCACGTGGAGCACAAACCGTTACATTTGGAGGGAAAAAAAAATTTTGCACTTAAAATCTCAAAACAATTCAATTCTACCTGGCGCCCCCCACCAATTTGTCGCGTACCTCAATAATTATTTGTATTTAATTATTTAACTACAGAAGGGAGCTACTCGCTGCGAGAGGTATCGTTATTCAAACACAGGAAACTTTAATTTACGAGGCACCGACAAGGGACGCAGCTAAAGTTAAATTCACAAAATATTCTTACACTGACATAATTCCTGGCTGAAGGAAGAGGCAAGGATTCTATACTACCATAATTGAAAGTCAAGGAAGAAGATTAATTAGAAGAGATTTATTATAATAACTTACCCATGTGTCTGCCAGGACAAGGACGCCATACCGTTGCGCAGTTATCCTTACATGTTTACAACGCGAAGACTAGACACTGACTCTCTCTCGAGAAAACTCGTTAAGCTTGGCGTCCTAACGCCATATCCCCACCAACAAGACTATTTCCCCTCAAACGCCCCTCCTCGGATAAACTGCCAACCTTCCTTGGGTAACCAGAGGGCACCGTTAAAGTTATAATCTGTGCACATGCCACAATATAATTAAGACATTTACATGAAGAATAAAAGGTATATCCTGAATTTTCTCCGAATAGCCTGTGAAGTCCTATTCATTCTTAATTGCTTGGTATAATTTTATACCATTAGAGGTTGACGAAAAGCCAGTCCTCGTAGCCGTGGTCGCTGGAGTGTATAGCTCCGGCGCTCCGCCATGCTGAGAGTCGTGGGTTCTAGTCCCGCCATTGGCAAGCGTGTTTGTGAATTGCGTAAATAAGTGGTAACGAAGACAGTATACAAGCCTAGTAGTTCCCGAGGTCGCGGGTTCAAACCCGGCGAAAGAACATGGATTTTTTCGGGTGTAAAAATCCTTAGCATGGCTTCCTTCGGAAGGAAAGTAAAGCCGGTGGTCCCGTGTTGTAGATTTACGGCACGTAAAAGAACCTCAAGCCTGATAAAAAGACCTCTGAGCAAAATTACCGGTCTTTCACGTCCAATATAGAATGCGGCGCTAAGAATCACAGTAGTTAAAGAGCGACCATAATTAAAACTCAATTTCAATTTTTCTGTGTCGTTTTAAGACTAATTGATTTTCCTGCACTCTTTACCAGGAATACAGTCTCATAACAGATATGGTTTCAAATTCTTCTGGTTCTAAAAACATTCTCCCAAAAACAATATCCCCAAGGCTTCACTGGAGCATATAATGTGCTGGGCTGTTTCAGTTTCTTTCTTACACAATCTGTAATCTAAGTTACCCTGAAACACTCCCGTCGTGTTAGGATGCTTTTTACTTTCTCTACTACGTATAGTAAGTAGGGGAAGTATTGTATTCCACCCAAAAATACGATACCGAGATTTCACAGGAAATACATGTTTTGAGACCCCCTGAATCCAAAAATGCATTTTTGGAAACATGTCTGTGTGTGTGTCTGTGTGTCTGTCTGTGTCTGTGTATGTGTGTGTGTCTGTGTCTGTGTGTGTGTGTGTGTATGTGTGTGTGTCTGTGAACAGCATAACTTAGAAACGAACAATCGGATAAACACCAAACTTGGTATTCAGGTTCAATGTCTTCCAGGGATGCGACACGAAGATATTCAAGAAAATACCCCACTCCAGATTATCCTTTACATGGAACATTTTTCGAAAATTTTAATTTTCTCAAAAATGGCTCTAACGATTTTGATTAAAATATCATATATTTAAGATACTTTTGTGACAAATAAAATGTATATCTCAAATGTTCCGGGAATGTCTCCAAAAGTATTCTTCATTGTGTACGACTTTTGCATAACTGGCAAACCATAAGAGATAGACAAAATTTTACTACACAAAAAATGTAGATCGTGTTAAAATACATAATTTATGTCATATACATTTTTTGTTGTTGAGTGAACCATTTTCGATATATTGCGTGTTAGTCCCTTACTATTTCCAATACTTGATACGTTTTCTCAAAAGCGAATTTGTTATTCATTTTTTTATGTCCTGTACATGCAAAGAGAATGGAATGCGCCACATAGCAACCAGCTCTTAAAATATTTGACTATCGCTTAAAGCCTACCATATTCCCCTTGCATCCACAAGAAAATTAGCAATAAGATTAACATCTCGATTAACATGAAGCATATGGAGAATAAGCGTCTGTAAAAATAGTTTGTTTAAGAGTAGAGAAAGTCATGTGAGTGTAAAACATCAGATTTTTTACTAAACATCAAGATGTTTCTTTAGCCCAATAAATTGTGATAGTGCTCTTTGTGTTGCAAGCTCATCAACTTTTTCATTTTTCTCTATGCCACTATGACCTGTCACCCAAATGAGTTGAACTTCATTCATCATCCTGGTTATGCTATAATCCAGAGTTTGCTTGCCCTTCGACAGCCTACTTACACAAGGCATTCGTTTGTAAGTCCTTGGGGGTACAAGTCCTACAAAGAGAAGGTTAATACATTAATTAAAGAAAGAAAGAAGGAAAGAAAGAAAGAAAGAGGTTGACAAAACATACTACACAAAAAGCAGCCATTTCCGATATTCGTTATTATTGTTGTTTCCTTTAAAGTAATGTGCTATTTAGTTGTTTCCCCAGATGTCATCAACACACTATTTAATTCAACTCCGCATATAGCGTCCACTTCTAAACATCTGACTATTGATCCCTTTTTACCTACAAAGAAATGTGCCTGAATTTAA
Source organism: Deroplatys truncata (assembly GCA_030765065.1). Classification (NCBI taxonomy): domain Eukaryota; kingdom Metazoa; phylum Arthropoda; class Insecta; order Mantodea; family Mantidae; genus Deroplatys; species Deroplatys truncata. The sequence goes on from CM060976.1 coordinate 267,505,369, forward strand.
TTTTGCAAAGATTTGTCCCGATTAACTTGAAGTAGATATAAATATAGGTTTATGTTCCAGAAGTTAGAGATATGATACAGATATATTTATATATTTTATTTTAAGGGTGTATCTATACAAATTTCGAAGCCCACATCACATCAGAAGGCTTCCTCAGCAGGGAGAGGTTTATGATTACAGGCTTCCACTGCATCGCTCTTAGGCGGGGGGGGGGGGAGATGTATTAAACCCAACCCATCGTCACGAAGTTTGGGTGCAGTATAATTAATATAATCGCCCCACGGGATCCATCAATTCTGTAAAACGTGTCAAGTTCTGGACGAAACATCTAAAACCTATTATTAATAGTGTAACACTTTTCCAATCTGATGGGGTGTGTACAAGAAGTGAGGGAAGAAATGTTGTCTGCACTTTAAACCCATATTGATTTCCTGCTCGTTTACTTCGGTATGGGAGGTCTCTCTCTCTCTCTCTCTCTCTCTCTCTCTCTCTCTCTCTCTCTCTCTCTCTCTGGAAATGGAGCACAAAAGCTCATACCACCTTGTGCATAGTCTCCACGTAGATGGCTGACGACATTCTCTCATAAATTGGAGATAGTGTGATTCAAGCAACGTAGAAGCACAATTGTCCAGTATTCATTCCAGGAACAAGCCGAGATGGTGTTCGTGTATGGCCAAGTGTGTAGAAACGGTCGGGAGGCTGCATGGATGTACCGAGCCAGACAGCACTACCAACATCACACAACATTTGCAGCCATTTTGTGTGAGCATGGGTCCTTTGAGACAGACGAATGTTCAGGGTGGCCGTGGACAGATGTTGAGGAACGTGCTCTCCATGATATTGAAAACAACCCTGGTGCAAGCTGTAGGCATTTGGACCGCCAACATGGGCGGTTATCTGTATCCTACATGACAAACTGTTATCCCTAACACCAACATGTGCAGATTTTTCTCTACCTGAAAATTCCTGTGCAACAGGCCATCACCATTGAGGCAGTATTTTTAACAATTAAATGATTTCAGTCTAATTATATAATATATAAATTCAATAACAGCCCGCCTTAAAGCAATATGTGTATGTAACAATATATAAAAAGTGTATATTACAGTTATTGTACATGTTTATATTATTGTATACATGTTCGATAATGTTATGTGAATGTAGTACGTAATTTAATAATGTAGGAGCTGTGAGAATAATAGGATAAAAGTAGCTAACAATGAGGTAACCTTGAGGCAGTAATGAGTAAGGTAGTTTAATAATGCTACTGGCCGTTCTTGGAGCAACAATAATGTAATTTTTGTGAGAATTTGTAAAATAGCCAATCAACAACCAGAAAAAATCTTAAGTTAAGTTAAAGTATTCAATTTTAGTAGGAATAGCCAATCAGAGACTTGAAATACAGAAATTTACAAATTTAGGGGGAGGAAATCAAGTCAGTTGTTTGTAGACAGCGCGCATAACTGGACGCGTTGGTTGTAGACAGTGCTCATAACTGGAAGCGAGATGTGTCCTCTAGAAATTTAATACGTATTTTGTGAGAAAAAAATAGTTTACGTGTTAAAAAGTGCAAGTAATTAACAAAAGAATCTCACAATTCTCTATATCAGTGAAGTGTTATTTAAATCGTGTCAAGCATTAATAAATGGAGTGAAAAAACCGTAAAATCTGTGTAAGCCTACATTCTTCAGTTGCACCGTTCCCTGCTAAGATATTCATGTCTCTAAAAATGTATAAAAACTGACGCAGCCGAGGCAAACATAAATATAACGTATTTAAAGAAACAGTCAAATTATAAGGTTAATATTTTTAAACATTTCTTTTTGGGGGGGGGGCAAAGGCCACCGGAAAGTACATTTGGGTCGAAGGCTACCGGAAAGTGGGTACTATACGTGCGGTTGCAACGAACTTCAAGTTCGACTCCGAACAGTTGAACCACAATACATCTTCAAACTGACTTTCCATACGTAGCAGCTATCAAAAATTCCACTTCAAAACGCAGACTGACATTCAAAGGTGCGCGGTCATTTCGTCCATTGGGAAAACACGTCCATACCACATTTCATAAAAACGGATATTTTATCCATACGATATTTTACTCACGCATTTTTCGTCCATTTAATAATACTTCCACAAAGACATTACGTCCAAAAGTCAAGAAACTAGCAAATACAATAATATTAATCATTTCTTCTTCCTGTTTATCTAACACAGAATACAACTTCAAGTTGTAACTGTTATCCGTAAATATTGCAGTATGGAGTGTGCTTTTGTAGCCTTAATATTTGCTATACTGATTGTATATTAACTATATATTTATTACTTATTTCCTTCATTTTGGTGTTCTACAACCCGTTTTTATGCGTCATTGGACTTTTTGCACTCCTAAGGTGGTGCCATCGATTCGAGTGTGTTTCCTTATCAGAGTGGGCGAGAAGTCCACGTACCCCTAGTATCGAAGCTAATTGATTTATTTTGGAAGAAGTACTTACGTATTAAGTGTCCAATATATCTGTATGTTGCCCATCAGCTCCGAGATGGCAAGGAAGAAGTTACGTAGAGTCATCGAGCCTGCTAAGGCAGGAACGTCTTCTTCTCCTCCGGCAACCGCCGAGAAGAAATCGTCGCAGCCGCCGAAACCCGGGGCAACTCATGCCTCGACCGCCGCTTCGCCGCGACTGCCCTCGCAGTTGCCGCTACCATCACACTGACATGCCAGCCAGGTTCCTCATCAGCGCAGCTCACCAGCAGTGGTCTTCGGCCGCTCGGATCTTCGGAGCCCAGGGACCAACATCGCTCGTCAGGATCGAAGTGGACCACAAAGTGGCCTTGAGGGCGTGCTTGCCCTTGTTAGAGAGGTCCTTACGCATCAAGGCCAGCCGAGTGGAACAACCAGGTGCCCTGCAGGCGCTGCTGTGCCTACGGGAACGTCAAGACAAGCTGCACAGCTCAACCAAGGTGTCACTACTGTGGTGCCGCCAGAACAACCGCATCGTGTAAACAGCACGACCTTCGCCCCCGCCTCCGCTACTGTGTAACCTTTGGAGGGTCAAACCATTTCACCGGCCAAGCGCTCTGCACCCTGCATCCTCGCAGGAAGGCACCGCTGAAGCCACCAACACCAATTCCAACGCCGATCATCCAGGAAGTCCAGGGCCTACGCGACGCCATTCAGGATCTCCACGCGGAGTTCTTGAACACGACGACGAAGCTGACAGCCGTGGAGGAACTCATCAGGGAACTTCAAGTCACGTCAGCCGCTCAGCAAGTTTTTCTAGCTGGGCAGTTCGACAACATCTCATCTAGAATCAACAACATCGACGGCTCGACCAAGAACACATCATCATCTTCAGACACGACTCATCAATGCCTCGAATCCATAGACCAGCATCTCAGATCTCTGTCAATACTTCAACAGCAGTTCAGAAACTACTCTCAGCAGTCATAAACAGAAACGGAGTCCTCCAGTAATCACTGAAGGCCTCCGAGCAGCACAACATAAGCCGAGGAATACCTGAGTCGGGCACGTCAGTTGCCACACAAACACAAGTAAGTTCTACTTCAACCTAACTCTCCTACTAACGCGGGTGCTATGCGGGACCACAAAACCTACACGTTTATTCCACTTTTTCTCATACTATCCTTCTTTCCTCCCGGTGAAGGAGTGTATAGTGGGTATGCCGGCACTCGGTGAGTCCCACACTCTCAGTACCGACTCCCATCGGGCCTGAAGTCAGTGATTAAATCATTTTCTGCTCCACTCGAAAAAAAATACTGTAAACACAGTTCCATACGCCTTCATGTTCTGCTTGACATATTCTTGAGCATCTCACGGTGATATAGTGAGAAATGCATCCTCAACAGCATTCGTTTGTAGCATAATGACCTGAGGATGCATGCGCCTTAATGACTTCCCATAACGAGTTGTCAGGTGTGGTGTGGTCAGGACTTCTTGGTGGCCATTTCAAGGGAGGTGGTGTTGCTGATGAACCATGACCTATCCACCGTCCTGGAAACCGTTCATTACAAGGGATTAGTGAGGAGGTGCTCCATCTTGCTGCAACCATATGCGTTCTGTAAGGCCGTTTACCTCAAGCTGAGGTATTAACCATGTTTGTAACATGTGTAATTAATTTGCACCATTCACAGTCCCTTCAAAATAGTACGGTCCAAGCAGATATTGTGATGTCATCGCGTGAGGCAGGTTTCTTTCTAACTCAACTGTATAATGAGGATTCTCTTTGGCCCAAAATATAATATTTATAGGACGTGAGTGCGATAAATCGAACATTCAACTGAAAACATAACCCTGGCACGGCTCACTGCTTTTGGAAATTGAGTTAACAAAGCACGGGCTCATTCCGATCTCTATCCGAGAACTCGTTTCCGAACTTCGGTCGAAAAGGTCTTATTTCAAGTGATATCGCATTATTGTCCTCGGCATACAGAGTTCCGAAGCACGTTTATGTGTCGACTCCGGCACATGTTTCTTCCTTCCATTCCGCGGCCTGTCTCTAACACTGCCAAATGCAAAAGCACTGTTTCGCAATCCAGAAGTGTAGCTTTTCGCGGTGCAGCCTTAGTAAATCTTTACTGAAGGCACCCATAATCTGTCTCATTGTCTGCCCTGTGTGTGCACCCACACACTTGTCACTAAGCGCTCCTCAATACTGTAAGTGTGACCACTCTCATCTGCCAGGGCTACAAATTAAAACTCGACTACAAAAACATCTAACCATGAATTCCAACAAATAATTCCAACACTGCCCTTTAATAGAACATTTTTCGAAAATTTCGATTTTCACAAAAATTGCTCTAACGATTTTGATTAAAATATCATATATTTAAGATATTTCCATGACACATAAAAAGAATATCTTCAATTTTATGGGAATGTCTCCAAAAGACCTCTTCTTTCTGAATGGCTTTTGCATAACTGACAAACCGCAAGAGATAGACAAAATTCTTCTATACAAAAAAATCCGATGTGTTACACTCACATGACCTTCTCTACTCTTGTACAGACTATTTTTTACAAACGCTTATTCTCCATATGCTTCATGTTAATCGAGATGTTAATCATATTGCTAATTTTCTTGTAGGTGCAAGGGGAATTGGTAGGCTTAAAGCAATAGTCAAATGTTTTTACAGCTGGTTGCTATGTGGAGTATTCCATTCTCTTTGCATGTCCAGGACATAAAAAATGAATAACGAATTCCCATTTGAGAAAAAGTATAAGTATTGGAAAATTTAATGGAATAACAAGCAATATCTTAAAAGGTTCAGTCAACAAAAAAAAATGTATATGACATAATTTGTGTATTTTAACGCGATCTACATTTTTGTGCAGTAAAATTTTTTTCTATCTCTTATGGTTTCCCAGTTATGCAAAAGTCGTTCACAATGAAGAATACTTTTGGGGACATTCTCAGAAAATTCCAGATATACAATTCATTTGCCTTAAAAAATCTTAAACTTATCGTATTTTATTCAAAATTGTTACAGCCATTTTTGTGAAAATTAAAACTTTCGAAAAATATTCCATATGAAGGGTAATCTGGGGGGGATTTTCTTTAAAACCTTGTTGTCGCATCTCTGGAAGATACTGAACCTAAATACCAAGTTTGGTGTTTATGCGAGTGTTCGTTTCTGAGTTATGCTGTTCACAGACACACACACGGACGTGTTTCCAAAAATGCTTTATATGCATTCAGTGTACCTTAAAACACGTATTTCCTGTGAAATCTCGGTATCAAATTTTTGGGTGGAATGCAATACTTCCCCTATTTACTACACGTAGTAGAGAAAGTATAAAGTGTGTACAAGATTAGAGAAAGCCATGTGAGTGCAACACGTCAGATGTATATAATATTTATTATTACCTGCTCGTTGATGAGTTTTATGAGGTCATCTCGTAGCTCGTTTTGCGTTGTCTCGTGGCCAGCTGCTCTAGTGGTGTATATGTCTTTATCTTAACGTATGCGTAAGTGTATTTTGAAAGGATAACACCAGTTTAGTTAGCTGACAAATTTTTCAACTGAGGTGTATTATTATATTGTACACTGATTTAATATACGGAAATTATTTATTGCAATTGTTTCTCTATCGTATTATCATTCCTTTATTTAATTATTTATATATTTTCTCAATAATTACGGTATCAACGTACAAGCTAATGATTTGTGGTCGTTAGCTTATCGAGGAGCGAGAAAACTCTGGATCATAGTATATCCAAGGAGGGTGTTCAGCTCAATGCATAAAGGGTGCATTGTTGTGAATGGATGAAAGGTATTATAGGTTCAAATTACCCAACCCAGCATTCGCACAGCGACTGAACAAAATCACGAAAAAATCTTCGGTCAGATAGGTCGAGCGGGATTTCAATTCGGGACCTCCCAAATGCGATGCAGTGGCGCCACCTCCCTCTGTAAATATTAAATTTGACGTGTCCGAGTATTTTTTAACAACGAGTTAATCTTAGTATTATTTGTATTATTTCTTAATTGTGAAAAAACATTTACCTTCACGATAATACGATGTTTTTGAGATGGGATAGTCTATAAAACCGTATTCCAAAGAGACTTACTGCTCCTATATTTTATTTAAAATTCGCTGTCTAAGACGCCTTGGGAATTCACCCCCATCATGCTTTGCGCTTTACAACCCCTTTCCTACCAACATTCTCAAATTTCTTCTTTATTACTGAACATTCCTTGGTAATAAGGAGAAAATCAATACAGGTTTGCCGTTCTTTTGTTTGGCCGCCAGAAACAGTGCATTTGAATATAGGAGGCCTGGTACAGGTAACAGGCATGTAAATGCCTTTTTATACTTGCAAATAATGCAGGACATTGTTTTCCACGTGCATTTTCAAACCCCGAGGACACAATTCGTCCACTGGCACAGATATGCATATTTCTGTGTGCATGAATAATGTGGTCTGCCCTGATTTTGTGGTTTTTTGTTGCCTCCACTTGATAAAATTGACGTAATTACGTAAACCATACTAAAACAACAATTTTATGCTATGTTTATAAAAATGAACCCTCTTTACGATCACAAATTTTCTCTTAATGATGTCTCATTTTATTTTCAACAGTTATTCGGTATTTTCAAATCATAATTTGAGCAAAAATTGCGTAAATGCAATCCACTACCATATATTAGTTTTTGTACTATGTATTGCATTCCACCCAAAGAAATCGATATGGAGATTTCACCGAATATCCTGAGGTTAGAAAACGATCCATATGTGTGTGTCTATGTTGAGTCTGTGGAGTGCATAACGAAAAGTCAGATATATACCAAACTTGGTATTTAGTTTTAGTAGCTTCAAGAACATCATACGAAGATTTCCAAGAAGATTTCCGCTAGCCACCCTTTAGATTGAAATTTTTTCAAAATGTTATATTTTCTAAACAATGGCTCTAACAATTTTCATTAAAATACAATATTTTAAAGATATTTACATGACAAATAAAACGTATAACTTGAATTTTCTGGGAAGAGATTTTGAAGTCCTCTTCAATCGGAAGGAAGTTGTACAATCTGCCAAAAGTTAAGCGATAGACGAATGTAGATCACTTTAAAACGCAGAATTTAATTGGAATATGTTTTTTTTCTGGCATAAGCCATTTTCGAGATATCTGTTGTTAATGGTTGGAATTGTTTATTTCTTGGTCACTCTTTAGAGTCCTTTTAACTTTCAGTTGTTTCTCGCGATGTCATGGAAACAGTATGGAATTTTAAGGCCAGCATATTGCGTCCAGTTTTTAAACATTTAGCTATCGCTGTTCTCTTTGTATCTATAACGAAATGTTCTATATCGAGATTTCAACGGAAATACATGTTTTGTGACCTCTTGAATCCAAAAGAGTATTTTAACAAAAAAAGGTCCTTGTTTATGTCTGCGAACAGCATAACTGAAAAACGAAAAGTAGGATAGATACGAAACTTGGTATTTGGAAATTTAAAGTGAGTTTCATTTATGGACGCTCTTTAACTACTATGGTTCTTAGCGTCCCATTCCATATTGGGCGTGAAAGACCGGTGATATTGCTCAGAAACCTCCTTATCAGGTTTGAGGTTCTTTTACGTGCCGTAAATCTACGACACGGGACAACCGGCATCGCCCTCCGCCGGGTTTGAACCCGCGACTTTGGGAAGTACAGGCTAGCACGGTACCACTAGTGGGTTGGGTTTTGGATTCAGTGTCTTACAAAGATGCGACACCAAATATTCAACAAGGTATCCCCGTCCCAGATTACGCTTAACATAGAGAGCTTTTCGATTTTTTTTTTATTTTCTAACTAACAGTATTAATTAAAGTACCAATTCAAGATATTTACATAATAAACAAAATGTATATCTGTAATTTCCCAGAAATGACCTGCAAAATCCACACTTCCGAAAGAAACTTTGTATAATCTTATTTAATTGTTAAACATTAAGCAAAAGACGAAATCGTACCGCACAAAAATGTAAATCTCTTTAAAAAACACAATTTATTTCAAATAACTTTTGGTGTGACGTCACCCATTTCCGAGATATCCGTTATTAATGGTTCGAATTGTCATTCTTTTCAAGTCCTTTCGATATTGTGTTGTATCTCGCGATTGCACGCAAATAACATGAAATTTTAAGGCCAGTATATAGCGTCCAGTTGTTAAACATTTTACTGTTGTTATTCCCTTTGTATCTATAACGAAATATGTAATGTTATTTACGCAAACTTTTATCTCGGTTAAAATGAAGTAGTTAGGAAAATAAAACTTAGTAATAATAATTTGTATACCCGCTAATAAGCGATAAAGAGTACAGAAAGAAATGTGAATGTAACACATAAGTGTTTTTTAAAATCAATTATTGATGCATTCGAATAAAAACATTGTATAACTAAGAATAAATTCTATCTTGTGACAGTATTTTATGTTTATTTATTTATTAAGCCCCATGTTTGGGAGCCAATTTGCGACGTGATTCTTTGTTAAGTTTGAAAGAATGCTACTGTTTATTTGCCGCACGTATAAAAGACAATTTGTCGCGGTCACTTCGTGTTATCATTTACTGAGCGCCTGTTATTTTATTTAATTTTGGGTTCACTGTCCTCCGGCTAGCTATGATCTTTTTGGTCGAGCACTTATCTTATACAAGGTGTGTAAACGGAAAGGAGTCTTTTATCCAAAGATAACACTGATGAAAGAATTTGTTTTACACTTTTATTGTCCTAACATATTATGCACTTTCACATATTAATCTTGACACTCTCCAAACTGAAACTGTTATAATAACTTATTTACTGCTCATTCTTAATTCGCGTACTTCAACTTTTTGTGTAATTAACTTTACAACACTTGAGATTTTTCATAACTCTACTACGCGTAACCTGCGAAGCGATAAACTGTGTGATGTATTCAGCGACGTGTAATGCACAAATATTTCCGATGGACTGGACGAATTTGACTATGACTTAGCCCTTTTTATACTCCCACACCCCGATATGCCTAAAGATTATAACTGAGCTGCTATTGGTTAATAAAACGCGCCAACATTAGCGTCTATTTTTATATCCAATGAAAATTACGAAAACATATGCTCTAGGAAAAATGTTCCACCAAATTCTAAGAAAAAACGCCCCAATATTACGTCATTTGCTCGTCTCTAATAATGATAAACAGCTCACCCCCTCGCTACGTTATTGCACGCTATTATTGTCAATTTCAGTAAGGCCGTGTAAACTTACTTCTCGACAATGCTTACAAATCAACAAACATCTAAAATCAATGTCACACAATAATGCATATTCACACTACAATCACTCTTTACATTTAAATAATTTGTGATACAAATTACTGCATCAATCTTCCTTAATAAATTTCAATACTATATAAACGTAGAGCAGTGAATTTGTAAGACATCCATCTACATATTCTAAATGCTTTAATCTCCGCTGAAATAGAAAACGAGTTAGGAAAAACACCGGTATTAAGAATAAATTTAAAATAAATATCAGTATTTTTGTATAATTGTAATTTCAAAGAACTGCGGAATCTGCTTATTTATTCCCTAGTAGCTTGTAGAGTTTTTCTCTCAGTTAAAGCTTGCAATGTAAGTTGATTAATTAAACTCAATCAGAGAAACCACTCGAATAGAATCTAGTTCTTGCTCTGAATGCAATACTCCCTATTAATGTTTGCTGCAAGTTAAATCCTAAGAGCTCGGTAGAGCAAATAGCCTGGTAAACTTCCTCTTTCGAGAGAGCTAAGAAAATCCTCTGAAACGCGAGTTGTTAGAAAAGCCTTTCCTCCTCATTCTGACATTCCCGTGTTGCTTATAGGAACATAGCGTTAACAGGACGATAATAATCTCCTACTACATTGGCAATACATATTACTTTCTCTACTACGTATAGTAAGTAGGGGAAGTATTGTATTCCACCCAAAAATTCGATTACGAGATTTCACCGGAAATACAAATTTTGAGACCCCCTGAATCCAAAAAAGGTTTTTTTGGAAACATGTCCGTGCGTGTGTGTGTCTGTCTGTGTGTGTGTCTGTCTGTGAACAGCTTAACTCAGAAACGAACAGTCGCATAAACACCAAACTTGGTATTTAGTTTCAGTATCTTCCATGGATGCGACACGGAGGTTTTCAAGAAAATCCCCCCACCCCAGATTACCCTTTACATGGAAGATTTTTCGAAAATTTTAATTTTCTCAAAAATGGCTCTAACGATTTTGATTAAAATATAATATGTTTAAGTTATTTTTATGACAAATAGAATGTATATTTTGAATTTTCTGTGAATGTCTCCAAAAGTATTCTTCATTGTGAACGACTTTTGCATAACTGGTAAACCATAAGAGATAGACAAAATTGTACTACACAAAAAATGTAGATCGCGTTAAAATACACAATTCATGTCATATACATTTTTTTTGTTGAGTGAACCATTTTCGAGATATTACTTGTTATTCCCTTAAATTTTTCAATACTTATTTTCTCAAATGGGAATTCGTTATTCATTTTTTGTCTTGGATATGCAAAGAGTATTAATCTGTGGAAAAGGGAATGGTGCTGCACATAGCAACCAGCTATTAAGAGATATGTATGTGCTTAAAGGCTACTGTATTTCCAAATTGCCCTTCTAAATATATATATTCTCTCTGACTCTGCAAATGTTTATCTCGATTAACATGAAGTAGATGCAGAATAAGCGTTTGTATAAATAGTTTGTACAAGAGTAGATAAAGTCATGTGAGTGTAAAACATCAGATTTTTTTGTTGAGTGAACCATTTTCGAGATATTGCTTGTTATTCCCTTAAATTTTCCAATGCTTATGCTTTTTCTCAATTGGGAATTTGTTATTCACTTTTTTATGTTCTGGACATACAAAGAGAATGGAATGCTCCACATTGCAACCAGCTCTTAAAATATTTGACTATCGCTTAAAGCCTACCAATTCCCCTTGCATCTACAAGAAAATTAGCAATAAGATTAACATCTCGATTAACATCAAGCATATGGAGAATAAGCGTTTGTAGAAATAGTTTGTATTAGAGTAGAGAAAGTCATGTAGGTGTAACATATCAGATATATATCTAAACATATATTTCCAGCAATATGTCGGTATCGAATTTTGGATGCAATGCAATACCGTGGTAGAGAAATTAAAAATAGGATTTTATTAGCATATTTTATAGGTCAGTGTGTAGAGAATGCCATATGAATGTAACACAACAGTTTTCTTTTTCTCGTGGTCATGTAAGGATCATAGAATTTCAATGATCATATAGTGACCCGTTTTTGGACAATCTACGACACAAACGTTTTAAAATAAGACAAAAGCTTGTTATATTTAAATAAAACGCTGTAAATAGGATTCATCATTTGAAATGCACAGCAGCACATTAAACTTTCTAAATATAAGATTATTTATTTTGGTGTGAATATTTTATTTGAGAGAGTCAGCCTCGAATACAGACGTGTTACAAAATATAGCCCATTAGACGCGCATATAAAATTGTGCACTCATGAACGGCCTGTACGAAACACTGAGCACATCATTAACGTCGATCATATCCCCCCCAACACGCAAGTAGGGTGTAAACCGACACACAAACAGCAATTATTGTTTTGTCATGGTGTACGCGTCAACTGCCAATAACAATTTTTCGGTTTTGACGCTTTCATTATAATGACGCGCATAACACATCAATCATTTACATTGCCCCGTGATTTGGTTATAACGTTTAAAACGTGACCTGCTTGTTGCAAGCCGGTGGCCTTTCAAATAGCAACACAGTTTTCTCAAATTATTTTGCATCTTCCAAGTTCAAAGATCACAATTTTTAGTACGAGAAAATACTAAGTTATACTAAATATCTGATGTCTTACATTCATATGACTTTGAAGAAGTTTTCTTTACGTTATTATTATTTGCTCCACGTATGGATGCCAATTTTAGAAGATGGTTTGTTACGTTGTTGCTGTTACGTATGGACGCCAATTTGAAGAAGTATTGAAGGAGTTGTATTATAGTTCTCATGTTGGGGAGCCGAACTTGTAGTAGTTGCAACCGCTCGTATAGTAAACAGTTTCCGGTAGCCTTCGCCCCAAATGTACTTTCAGGTTGTTTTTCCCCAAGTTTGAAAAAAATATTAACTTTGTAATTTGACTGTTTCTTTAAATATTATATATTTATGTTTGCCTCGGCTGCGTCAGTATTATTGTTAGAGACATGGAAGTCTTGGCAGGGCGTGATGCGACAAGAATGTAGGCTTACACAGATTTTAAGTTTTAATTCACTCCTTTTTATTAATCCTTGACACAAATTAAATAGCACTTCACTGATATAGAGAGCTGTGAGAATAACTTGCACTTTTTAAACACGTAAACTATTCTCGTCTCACACAAATACATATAAAATTTCTTGAGGACACGTTTTGCGTCTGGTTAGTAACGCTGTCTGGAACCAACTGAATAGATTTAACCGCCCAAACCTGTAAATTTCAGCATTTCAAGTCTCTGATTGGCTAATCCTACTCCAATAGAATACCTTCATTTAACTAAAGCTTTTTCTGGTTGTTGATTGGCTATTTTTAAACTGTCTCAAAATTTACATTATTGCTGCTCTTATAGTATTAGTAAACACCCTTACTCATTATTGCCTCAAGGTTACCTCATTGTTAGCAACTTAAAACCTATTTCTCACAGCTTTTACATCATTAAATTACGTAATATATTCACAAAACATTATTGAACATGTTTACAATAATATAAGCAGATAAAATAACTGTTACATACATTTTACAAATTATTACATACATATTGCTTTAAGGCGGGCTGTTATTGAATTTATATATTACGTAATTAGACTTAAATTATGTAAGTGTTAAAAATACTGCCTCAACTTTCTGTACTCTATATGGCTTATTCTTACGAAAAAGAACTAAAATCGACAGAAATTTAAAAGAAGGATTACCACAGTAGCCTATAGTTCCCGAGGTCGCGGGTTCAAACCCACGTAAAAATCCCTAGCATGGCTTGCTTCGGAAGGGAAGTGAAGTCAGTGGTCCTGTGTCGTAGATTTACGGCATGTCAAAGAACCTCAAGTCTGATAAAGAGCCCTTTAGCAAAATTACCGGTCTTTCACGTCCAATATAGATGCGACGAGGGTCGTCCAATAAGTAAGTTTCCCTATTTTATAAAAAACATTACACAAAATTTGAATTTATATTATTTATATAGTACAATCCCTCTGTAACTTTTCCACATAGTCAACATGCTTTTCCAAGCATTTTTGGGGACGTGTCACAAGTTTTTCCAAGCCAGTGTTGTACCAGGTCGGATCCTGTGCTCGCAACCAGCTGTTCACTGATTTGACTTCATCATCGGTGTTAAAAATGCTTACCTTTGAGTTGGAGGAACATGTGAAAATCACTTGGGGCAAGCTGCGGTGAATACGGAGGATACGAGAAAACTTCCAACTTAAATCTTGACCAGGCGGAGCTCACATCCTCCATATTCACCAGATCTTTTCCCAAATGATTTTCACATGTTCCTCTGACTCAAAGGCCATCATAGAGGTAAGCACTTTAACACTGTGACGAAGATCAATCAGAAGTGAACAGCTGGTTCGAATTTTTGGGTGGAATACAATACTTCCCCTACTTACTATACCTAACATCTTGAATTTTATGGGAATAGCCTATGAAGTCCTTTTCATTCGGAAGTAATTATCTCGTATAACTTGTAAACGTTAAGCGATAGACGTAAACGTACCCCACAAAACTTGTACCTAGATCTCTTTAGAGCATACAATTTAATAATATAATTTTTTGTGGCATGAGCGGTTTGTGAGATATCCGTAATTTAAGCTTCTAATTGTTTAATATTTCTTCTAAAGATCCATAGATTTTCAGTTGTTTCTCACGTTGTCATAGAAACAGTATGGAATTTTAAGGCCAGCATATAGCGTCCAGTTGTTAAACATTTGACTATCGCTGTTCTCTTTGTCTCTATAACGAGATGTGTAATGTATCTGTTTCTGTAAAAGTTTATTTGGATTAAATGTAGTAGATTGAAGAATAAGCTTGAGTAAGAATATATATGCCCACTAATAAAGATAGAGTAGAATAGGTCATGTGAATCTATCATATCACATTCTTTTTAATTATGGTATACACATACACACGCTTACTCGAACCTTTTTCTAAAAATGCTTTTTTTTTGGATTCAGCGGAAGCTGAAAACGTGAAATCTCGACTTGAGGGTGTATATAACTTCTACCTACTCGGTAAGTTGTAGAGAAAGTGTGAATGACCAGGGAAGGAATCTCGATCCAACGCGGAATTTTTGTGCTTACCACCGCCAGTAAGAACAGATGAGGTAAAGGGCACAGGCAGGCCGACCAACACAAACCTTAATAAGACACGACCGACACTACACAGACCCTAAGCCTACTTCAAACATGAAAAGGGAAGTGAAATGATAGGAAATTCTTGGTAGAAAAAAAATAAGTCCAGAATTTGCCTTGCCAACCAGGGAAAACCAAAGAAATATTCATGGTCATAGTGGCCGGTCCCGGGAATCGAACGTAGTACCTCCTGAATGTGAGAATGTTACAGCGGAGTTCCCTCACTCGGTAAAGAAACTACTATCATTACGTAAAAACAGTTTTTAGAAGTCATAAAAAATAAACAATAGTGGAGTCGATAGTCATATGAATGTAACACATGAGATTCTATTCCGGCAATTTCATTACGGCGCACCCTTAAGGAAACAATAGTTTTTCTGACCACGCAACAAAAGTGGGAGAAACCAGCACTGACTTAATCTCGGCTACTTACTGTATTTCTCTTATCTGCTGTTTGCAACACTGCCTTAAGCTCCCAGCAACATAGTTCCAGAAACTTGCAGCAGGAAAAAAGCACCATGTGAGGTAAATTTATGTTGTTTGCTGGAAAGACTAAATAAAGGGATGAGGGATTTAGGAATGTAGTGCACCATTTACTTGGGCGACTGCATCGCTCGACTTCCAGCACAAAAGCAAACAACTGCAAGACAAAGTGGTTCACAAACTTGTGGACTTCGACGTATGCTCTATGAATTTTTATATACTTCCTTCCTTAATCCAGACAAAAGGTTTCTGGCAGTGCTTTTTATTATAGTCTAAGTCGAAATTTACGTGCTTTCAAACAGAAAACACTATACGAAATAAAATCTTAAGGCAGGAGTTTTAACACTTAAATAATATCAGCCTAATTATATAACATAAAATTCAATAACATCCCGACTTAAAACACTATGTGTATGTAATAATATATAATGTGTGTATTACGTTTATATTATTATGTACATATATAATAATGTTATGTGAATGTAGGAGCTGTGAGAATAGAACCAAGCTACCTTTCGTAGCAAACAGAATTATAAAAGCCTAAAGTTGCTAACAATGAGGTAACCTTGAGACAACAATAAATTAGAAAGTTTAATAAAGGCCACTGATACTTCTTGG
This sequence comes from Deroplatys truncata, assembly GCA_030765065.1. Lineage (NCBI taxonomy): Eukaryota > Metazoa > Arthropoda > Insecta > Mantodea > Mantidae > Deroplatys > Deroplatys truncata. Next base: position 267,521,387 of record CM060976.1, read on the forward strand.
AACAATAATAATGTAATATTTAAAACAGCTTATAAATAACCAATCAACAATTATAAAAAGCTTAAGTTAAATAAAAGTATTCTATTGGAGTTGGCTTAGCCAATCAGAGACTTGAAATAGAGGAAATGTACAGATTCAGGCGGGAGACGTTACAAGATAGCGTACCCGATCGGTACGGTACAGGTTCAGTGTGAGAGATAAAAAATTCATTTCGGTGAGATTAATATAAAGTTTATGTGTTTAAAAGTGCAAATAACAGTAACCTCACAGCTCTACAATAGGATACATCAGTGAAGTGTTATTTAATCGTGTGAAGGAATAATAAACAAAGACAATATGAGGCAGTATTTTGAACACTGGAATTTTATAATATATAATTTCAATAACAGCCCGCCTTGAAGCAAGATGTATGTAATAATTTGTAAAATGTATGTAACAGTCATTGTATATGCTTATATTATTGTAAAACATGTTCAATAATGTTAGGTGAATGCATTACGTAGTTTAATAGTGCAAGTGCAGTCAGAATAATAAGTTTAAAGTTGCTAACAATAGGTAACAATGAGGTAACCTTGAAGCAATAATGAGTTTGAGAGTTTAAATGTTACTTGTCATGGTTAGACCAACGATAATGTAAATTTTGTGACAGTATAAAAATAGCCAATCAACAGCCAGAAAAAGCTTTAATTAAATGCAGGTATTCTATTGTACTAGGATTAACCAATCAGAGACGTGAAATACAGAAGCTCACGGGTTTTGGACGGTTGAAATATGTTCAGTTGCCTGCAGACCTTGGTAGTAATCGGATGGAAGATGTGTTCTCTAAAGAAATATTACGTATTCGTGTGAAACGAAAATTAAGTATACGCGATAACAAAATGTAAGTTTTTAATTGAGGAATCTGACAGCTCTTGATATCAGTGTAATGCTATTTAATTTGTGCCAAGGATTAATAAAAAAGAAGTGAATTTAAACTTAAAATCTGTGTAAGCCTACGTTCTTGTCGTATCATGCCATGAAGAAGCGATTTATTAGCCCTGGAGCTAATAAATTAACTTTTTCAATATTTATACTATGCCACGCGGACGAATGGAAGTGTACATCTCGGATAGTATGGCAGCTTTGAAAACCCTTAGGGCGGTTAAATCCAATCCAGACTGTTGTGGCAATGCCAGAGTTGTTGGATAGACTATGTACCAGCTGCCCGGTTACACTTCTTTGGGGACATACTGGTATTAGAGACAATGAGATGGAAGACGGAGGGTATCGGGATGCATTTTATAGGGCCCGAGCCCTTTTACAGAGTGTATGCGAGAAATGTAATGTGTGAGATTACCCAGCTCATGGCGAGGGCTGATCTTGAGATCTGCAGTGAGCAAATCGCTACCAGGCAGGCCCATGATTTTATGTCTAGGCCTGACCGGAGAGTGAGCGAGTTCCTATTCAATTTATCTACAGTTAAGCTCAAAGGAATTGTGGGCTATCTTATGAAGTAGAAGGTTTGTTGTATTGTTATTCGCCCCACGCTTTGGGAGCCAATTAGAAGTAGGTTGTTGCTTCAATAATGGAAAGCCAATTTGAAGTAAGGGTTGTATTGTAGTTAAACTGTTGGGGAGCCGAAATTGAAGTAGTTGCAACAGACGTATGGTACCCGGTACCCTTCGTCCCAAAATTTAAAAAATATTAACTTTATAATTTGACTATTTCTTTAAATATTATATATTTATGTTTGCCTCGGCTGCGTCAGTATTATTGTTAGAGACATGGATATCTTTGCAAGGCGTGGTGCGGCTGAAGAATGTGGGCTTACACAGATTTAAATTTTTTATTCACTCATTTGTATTAATTCTTGACAAGATTTAAGTAACACTTCACTGATATAGGGAGATGTGAGATTCTTTTGTTAAATACTTGCACTTTTTAAACACGTAAAATATTTTCTCACACTGAATACGTATTAAATTTCTCGAGGACACTTTTTTCGTCTGGTTAGGAACGCTGTTTACAAGCAACTGAACTCTGAATTTGTAAATTTTGCTGTATTTCAGTTTCTGATTGGCTAATCCTAGTCCAATAGAATTCCTTCATTTAACTAAAGCTTTTTCTGGTTGTTGATTGGTTATTTTTAAACTGTCTCTAAAATGAATTATTGCTTCCAAGAATCACAATTAGTATTGTTAAACTTTTAAATTCATTATTGCCTCAAGGTTACCTCATTGTTAGCAACGTTTAACCTATTATTCTCACAGCTCCTACATTATTAAATTATGTAATACATTCACATAACATTATTACACATGTATACAATAATATAAACGTATACAATGACTGTACTATACACTTTTCATATCTTGTTACATACACATATTGCCATAACGGGGGCTGTTTTTATATTTTATATTATATAATTTGACTAAAATCATTTAAGTGATAAAAATACTGCCTCACCTACAGGCTACAATACTCTGCGCACATTTATGCAAAATGCATGTTGTACAGGACCCTTTATGTAGGAAATGTGTGAGGGACTTTGAGATCTCACAGCATACACTGTGCGAATGCAAAGGTTCGCTGAGCATTTGTAAGTATCCTTAGTGTCGTTAGGAACCTGAAGATATACTAAAGGCAGACATCAGGGACTTGGTCCCTTTTATTCGGACTATTGAGCTAGAGTAATGCCAGAATATGAGGCACAATGGACTCTTGAGGCTGCGTGCCTGGATTCTTTAATAGGCCACTAATTTATGATCATCATCTGTCATTATGTGGTAATAAAGTGTTTGTATCTGGAATAAGGGCCATTATTCTGGTACTGTCCAGGATAATGTCTGATCTTAAATCTTCTGCGGCCGGGTCCCCAAACTTTTATTCATCGCATAAATCGGTTATAAATGCATTCGTTGTTTATGAAAATTTATAATAATAATCATAATTCACAGCTGCAGTTAACGAGTTGTAACGCAGCGACTATAGCCCAACGTTATCGGGAGGTCGGCGCCGGGCGGTCGGAGTAAACAACAACCATCGCTCGCCAGCGTAATAAACACCGGTGGCGTTATCGGAAGCTTCTTCTCGCAACTTCTCAGGAAGCTGTCTCAAACGTTTTAGAACGTTCGAGAACTTGTGGAAAGGTTTCACTGCCTATGTAAGCGAACGGTCTCGCAAGAGCAGTCAGCGGTTGAGTCAGACAGTTGGCGCGAAGAGGCTACTTTTGAATGAAAGTGAAGTGACGGAGAATTGAACTAGTGAAGTGGCATTACTGAAGTGAACTGAAACAGTGACAGTTGAAAAACTGGACCAAAAAACAGCATGCATTTACTGAAGCAACCTAACACTCCAAGATCCTTTATGCCTTATACGGTTCTTCAGATTTATCCGGCCCTTGCCGCCAGTTGGTTATCTGCGCATGGCACCAATACTTTGAAGCGTGTTTATCACAAGTGCCTCTTGCGAAAGATGAGCGGAAGGGCTGGATATCAACAGTTTCGAGGTCACCTTAGTGAACTGGGACTTGTATCTTACCTTCGCAGCATTTACATTTGGAACGCCTTTCTCTTGCGTTTCGAAAACCCGCAGTCTAAGCAAGTATGTTGATAGACAATTCAAATAATTGGACGGGTTTTGTAGCGTAGAGTGTCTCGGCTAAGCACTCAACCATGCAAACTATGTGATCGGTGGCCACTCCCATCTAGCGTGCAAAGAACGCACAAAATGCCCTAGTGAAAAACAGTTCTTCACCGCTGCAATACATTAACCTGTTTACGAAGTCGAAAACGCATGAAGTCCGAGGTTGAGAAAGATGGTTTGTTACATTGTTTTACCACGCTTTGGGCGTGAATTTGAAGTAGTTTGTATTGAAGGAGTTGTTATATTTCAACTGTTGGGGAACCGAACTTGAAATTCGTTGCAACCACACGTATAGTACCCGCTTTCCGGTAGCCTTCGCCCTAAGTGTACTTTCAGGTGGTCTTTGCCCCAAGTTTAAAAAAAAAATATTAACTTTGTAATTTGACTGAATCTTTAAATATTATATATTTTTGTTTGCCTCTGCTGCATAAGTATTTATTTTAGAGACATGAATGTCTTTGCAGGGTTGTGGTGCGGCTAAGAATATAGGCTTACACAGATTTGAATTTTACTTCACTTCTTTTATTAATACTTGACAAGATTTAAATAACACTTCACTGATATAGGGAGCTGTGAGGTTCTTTTATTAATTACTTGCACGTTTTAAAAATGTAAACTATTTTCGTCGCACATGAATACGTATTATACTTCTCGAGGATGTGTCTCGCGTCCGGTTAGGAACACTGTTTACAGCCAACTGAATTGATTTCAACCGCCTAAACTTGTAAATTTCTGTATTTCATGTCTCTGATTGGCTAATTCTACTCCAATAGAATACCTTCATTGAACTAAAGCTTTTTATGGTTGTTGATTGAATATTTTTAAACTGTATGAAAATTTACATTATTGTTACTCCAATAATGACTAGTAGCATTTAAACTTTCAAATTCATTATTGCCTCAAGTTTACTTCATTGTTTCCTCATTGTTAGCAATTTTAACCTGTTATTTTCACAGCTCCTACATTATTAAATTACGTAATACATTCACATAACATTATTACACATGTATACAATAATACAAACATATACAATGACTGTTATAGGTCGCGCCACGGATTTTGGCATGTGAAAATTTTAATGGAAAGCTTCGATGCGAATCATTTACCGTATGGATGTATGACACATACAGGGCTGCAGCTCGAAGAATGGTGCAAACTGAGACGGGAGTTGTATACGGTGGAAGGAACTGGACATAAGGAATCACGTGCTACTTGCAAGGGAGGTATTGAAACATCAGAGGGCTGGCTGACTGGGCTAGCCCTGAAAGTCATATGCCAATATCCCTGGCGAGACCTATACATACATATTTTATATATTGTTACATACACATATTGCTTCAAGGCGGGCTGTTATTAAATTTACATACTATATAATTTGACTGAAATCATTTTAGTGTTAAAAATACTGCCTCAAGGTCTAATTTCACACCTCCAATTTGAGACAAGGGTCTCGCGAACTAATAGTGACATCATTCATTTAAACCGGTAAAGGCCGATGAATCTGAAGACCTTTTATTTTAGCACCTGTTCTATCACGCCAACTAACCAAGCGAGTTGACTCTCCGGTAACGCGTGAGGCTTACATTCTGGAGGTCCATTGGTTCGATTCCTGTCAGGTAGGCCACTCTAATCATAGGTTTTTACATTGTTTCCCCGGGTCGGTAGGCGAAACCTGGGGTGGTTCCTTTTCTACCACGAATTTCCTGTCCATATTTCCTTTCATCTGCTTCACCTCATCTCAGGGTTGGCCAGGTGATGACAGTTTCTATGTTGCAGTAAAGGTAGGATTTGCGCTATAGAAAGATTTCTCCCTGTTGGGTCCCCTTTCTTTCTGGGAAAGTCTCATCTATTCCTGGCACTCCCAGTTTGTGAGTGGCTAAAGCAACGTCAGGATTGAGTCTATTTTAGAATCGTTACGGACCCCGTCCTTCCTAGAGCCCTTCGGGTCTCCACTTAATTCTTGCCTTCCAGAGGTCACATTGGAAGCAAAAATGTCCTAGTATGGCCTACTCCAGTTCTATGGTCCAGTAACTACGAGGCGTGTTCCGCTTTGATACTTTACCGCTGCAATCGCGACTTTGAACATGCACAATCACTTCCCCCATTCATTACGAAGCCAGACGCAGCTGTGAGCGATAGTCACTTTGTGTTTTTCTATTGTTAGAGAGTTTCGAAATGTTCAAAACAATCGAACGACCTGCCGAATTTGAAATCAGATCAGTGATTCGGTTTTTGAATGCGAGAAATGTTATTCCAGCAAACGTTCATCGCCAATTGGTGAGGTTTATGGGAAACAGTAATGAGTGACAATGTCCGGTCACAGTCAAACAAACGCAAGATCCTACGCATCATTTGGTTGGGAACAATTCGACCAACCTTCCTACAGTCGGGATTTGGCACGAAGCGGTTTTCATCTGAAGAAATTCCTTGGTGGAAAATATTTTAACGATGATAATGTCTAAAGAAGAAGTGCAGACCTGCATTTCATCACAAGTGGCATTATTCTTTGACGAAAGCATACGAAGGGCACACTATATATATATATATATATATATATATATATATATTTTCAGCCTAATAATTAAAACAAAGTAATTTCTGATTGAAAACTGCTATATATATTTTGAGCCTAATAATTAAAACAAAGTAATTTCTGATTGAAAACTGCTAAATAGTTTTTCAAAATATTCCCCTTTATGATCAATACACTTGCATCCGTTTGAACCATTTGTCAAAGCATTTATTTCAATCTTCTTGAGACACCTCCAAAACATGCTTTTTGAAGGCATCCACGGCTTCTTCTGCCAACGAAAATCTTGTCCACGCAATTTATTCTTGATGTTCGGGAACAAAAAGAAGTCATTGGGTGCCAAATCAGGACTGTATGGCGGATGACACATCAATTGGATTTTTTGAGTCTTCAAATACTGTGTTGTTAGACGAGATGTGTGTGCGCTCGCATTGTCTTGATGAAGAACGACCCTACGGTTCTTGTTGGTTTTCCTTACTTCACCGAAGGCTTCCGGCAAACAAAAGGTTGTTTACCATTCAGCATTGACCGTTTTACGTTCCTCTAAAGGCACTGTTGCCACATGGCCAGTTTTGCTGAAAAAGCAGGCGACCATTTACATCGAAGTGCTTCGAGTGCGAACAACTTTTGTTGGATTAGCTTCATCTTGAAACACCCATACAGTCGACTGCTGTTTACGTTCCGGCTCACACGCATAGATCCGTGATTCGTGACCTGTTACAATCTTATATACGTCTTTTGAGGCACCGCCATTGTATTTCTTGAGCATTTTTTGTACACCAATCGACGCAAGCAACTTTTTGAGATTGCGTCAAATTATGTGGGATCCAACGAGAACAAACCTTTTTCACGGCTAAATAATCATGCCATATTTTATATATGCTGATGGAACTAATGCCTAGGGTTGCCTTAATCTCACAATATGTCGCCTGACGATCTTTCATTATTAGTTTTTGCACAAGATCAATGTTTTCTGGCACAACTACTGATTTTGGATGCCCTTCACAAACTTCATCATTGAGCGAACGACGGCCACGATTAAATTCGTTATACCAGCGTTTCACAGTGGCAAAGGATGGAGCTTCGTCGCCAAATGTGGCAGTTAGTTGATCGATGCACTCTTGTCTTGATAATCCACGTCGAAGATCGTAATAAATAATTGCACGAACATTTTCACAAGTTAATTCCATGATTTTGTTGAGACACAATTTTGAAGTTAGTGTAAACAAAACAAATGACGCTCTATTGACAAAATTTTTGAAGTAGGTTATGATAAGAATGTCAAACTTTCCATTGGAAACGTCAGATGGCACCTACAACATTCAGGGTTGCCAAGGCTCAAAATATAAAAAGTGCCCCTCGTACAAAATTGGTTTCCCGTTACGACAAGTCCTGAATAACGACGGTGACTATGTGGAGAAGTAATGTAAGGTAATAAATGATAATAAAGTATTTGAAAAATAATGTGTTATTTTTTAAAAAAATGTCAGTGCTAGGTTTAAAAACACGCCTCGTAGATGCCCCTTCGTCTATCAACTCCTAAAGGTCGCCTGTTTCCTTTCCCCGTTCGCAAGAACAGTGCTTTTCAATACTGAAAGAATTATTAAAGTCTTTACACGTACATGCAGAAATATTTTTTTTCCGTTTATAATATTATTACAGATTTGTTTTAAGCCCGATAGAATATATACAAATGTAATGTATGTTTGTATAAAACTAAAATAAACATATGAAATGAGCAAATCAACATTTTCGAGCTGGAAATGATGAGATAAACATTGTTTGTATGTGATCGTTTTGCACCCGTCGTGCCTGTCTGTATAAATGAAAATTCCTGGCCATGAATTTCGCGTTGTTTTGTTTTCAAGTATCGATGCTCTCCACGTTAAAATATTTGTGTTCCGTTGCATGAGAACACAAACAACATGTTTTTATAAACAACGCTGAATGGATGGATGTATAGCCACACTTATCTCTTTCTGTGACGTGGTACAATTATTACCTAAATACCTCGCCTATTAGATGGATCTGTTGACGTCTGTGATGATACACATATTATACAAGCTTTCATATAATTAGCCTTCTTTTATACCTTCGTACGTTTATTAATAACTGTTTTATTAACATAGATATTTAATCTTTGGATTACTTCTCTATTTGAAAATTAATAGGGGATATATACCAACTAAACCTAAGTGGTATAAAGGCGAAAAAGTGATAAAATTCGACAGATTAAGTTAATTCTGAAGTAGGTGGTTTCTTACGTTATTTACTTCACGCTTTGGGCGTCAATTTGAAGTAGGTCGTATTGAACGAGTTGTATTATAGTTCAACTGTTGGGAGCCGCACACTTGAAGTAGTTGCAGCCGCAGGGTAAAAATTTTCCGGTAGCCTTCGCCCCAAATGTATTTTTATTGTTTCTTTAAATATTATATATTTATGTTTACCTCGGCTGCGTCAGTATTTGTTAGAGACACGTTTCTCTTAGCAGGGTTCTGGTGCGACAAGAATGTAGGCTTACACAGATTATAATTTTACTTAACTCCTTTTATTAATGCTTGACACGATTTAAATAACACTTCTCTGATATAGAGAGCTGTGAGATTCCTTTATGAATTACTTGCTCTTTTTATCACGTAAACTATTTTTCGTCTCACACGAATACGTATAAAATCTCTCGAAGATGCATCTCGCATCCGTTTACAAAAACCGTCTGCAGGCAACTGAATTGATTTCAACCGCCTAAACCTGTAAATTTTTGTGTTTCACGTCTCTGATTGGCTAATCCTACTCCAATAGAATACCTTCATTTAACTTAAGCTTTTCTGGTTGTTGATTGGCTATTTTTATAAACTGTCACTAAAATTGCATTATTGCTTCCAAGAATCACAAGTTTCATTTAAATTTTCTAATTTATTATTGCCTCAAGGTTACCTCATTGTTACCTCTATGTTAGCAACTTTTGACCTATTTCTCATAGCTCCTACATTATTAAATTACGTAATACATTCATATAACATTATTGAACATGTATACAATAATATAAGCATATGCAATGACTGTAATATACATTTTTTATATATTGTTACACACATATTGCTTTAAGACGGGCTGTTATTGAATTTATATTTATATAGTTAGACTGAAATCATTTAAGTGTTAAAACACTGCCTCAATTCCTTCCTGATTAAAAAGGTAATTGGTTAAAACAACTTTTTTTCGGCGTCCTCAAACCACTCCAGGTCTGTTTATACCTATAACTTCTCCCCGTATCTCTTAGGTCACGTTAGTCACCTCTCATTGACCTCGAAATAGTTCCTGATTTAACATGATCATTTACCGTACTATATTCCAAGATAATTATCTAATTTATATTTTCATAACCGTGTGAACGAAATATATTGCGTAGCAGAGTTAATGCGTGTAAATTATTATCAACAAATGAGATGGCAGAATTCTTTGGTCTAAATCTTTCTCTAAGAATGACTAGAGCAGTACATCTATCATGATAGTGTGTTTATATAACTTTTATCGCCTATCCTTGCACTGCACACGCCTTCCTTGTCAGCATTCGAAGGTGTAGATTAGCCAACCAGGAGAAAGGGGAAGGAAATGCAGCGCGGAAGAATACATGTGTACGGGGCAAGATTATAAGAAACAGAGTTTAGGTCATATATTCCTTGTGAATGAGTTTGAAGAAGGTATATCTATAGCTCTACGTATGGAAGCCAATTTGAGAAAGTTGTTATGTTATTTATTAGCACCACGCTTTGGGCGTCAATTTGAAGTAGTTTGTATTGAAGGAGTTGTATCGCATTTCAACTGTTGTACTAGTTGCAACCACACGTAGGGTACGCAGTTTCCGGTAGTCTTCACCCCAAATGTACTTTCAGGTGGCCTTTGCCCCAGGTTTAAAAAAAATATTATTAACTTTGTAATTTCACTGTTTCTTTAGATATTAAATATTTATGTTTGCCTCGGCTGCGTCAGTATTATTGTTAGAGACATGGAAGTCTTGGCAGGGTTGTGATACGAAAAGAATGTAGTCTTACACAGATTATAAGTTTTAATTCAATCCTTTATATTAATCCTTGACACAAATTAAATAGCATTTCACTGATATCGAGAGCTGTGCGATTCCTTTATTTAATGCTTACACTTTTAACACGTATACTATTTTCGTCTCACACGAATATGTAATTAATTTCTCGAGGACACATCTCGAATCTAGATATGAGCACTGTCTAGGAGCAACTCGTCTGGTTATGATCACTGTTTGGAGGCAACTGAATTGATTTCAACCATCTAAACCTTTGAATTCCTGTATTTTGAAGTCTCTGATTGGCTAATCCTACTCCAATAGAATACCTTCATTTAACTAAAGCTTTTTCTGGTTGTTGATTGGGTATTTTATAAACTATCACTAAAATTACATTATTGTTACTCCAAGAATCACAAGTAATATTTAAACTCTCAAACTCATTATTGCCTCAAGGTTTCCTCATTGTTACCTCATTGTTAGCAATCTTTAACTTATTATTCTCACAGCTAATACATTATTAAATTACGTAATACATTCACATAACATTAATGAACATGTTTACAATAATATAAGCATATGCAATGACTGTTACATACATTTCACAAATTATTACATACACATATTCTTTAAGCCGGGCTGTTATTGAATTTACATATTATATAATTAGACTGAAATCATTTAAGTGTTAAAAATACAGCCTCAAGGTATAAATAATTGGTAAGTCCTAGCAGATAGACACTTTAAAACATACAATTTACGTGAAATGAAATTGTTTGGTTTAGCCTTCCATTGGTCGCTAGAGTCCTGATAGACTCCTAGAATTATTTATATATTATGAATTTCGAACGAACGCACCTGCGCAATTGCATGACTATGATATCTAGCAATACGCGTTACTCGATTATTTGCTACAGTGACAACCTTATTTATTTATTTATTCGGCTGAAAGAAGGACTAATCAGCAGTTAAATGTCTAACAATTCTACCGGACTCCGCGCGTCTTCACACATTACCGTTGCTGCATTTGTTTTTCTTCGTTGGTTGTGCAATATTGCTTTTCTACTGCACGGATCTGTTACTGCTGTAATGGTACGATCTACAAAATCCCAAGGATTTAGAAATACATCATCTACTTTGCGATGATAATACTGTGGCGTATGCAGGCATTGTTAGTGCATACGTGTCCATGGTCACCTGGATCGGAGATTACGTAAGAGTGGTGGGGGTAGTAGTTTAGATGGCGTCCTCCACGCGGTAAGATAGCGTGGCTTGGGTTTTGGCTAGGCAGGCAGTCAGTGAGTAGAGGCGAACCGGACAGGACGTGGTGTTACGCTCTCTCCATACAGGAATGTAAGGCGGCCTCGCCCGACAGCCATGCGGCTAAGGAGATAGGTAATGTATCCTCTTTTATCTAATAAACCCTTTACCATCCAGATCTTTCCTGTTACATTTACGATAGTATAAAGCTCCTTTCTCCCATTCTGAACCATGTAGGTATCCTTTTGTCAGATATCCAATAATATTTTGCATTTTCATGGTACCTTTTTAGCGAGTGCTCTACCCCTTGAGCGAGTTGTTTAGAGGCTACGACAATACTTTACCCGTGGATGACAACTTATATGAATCAGATGATTGTGATTCCAAGGATAAAGTCAAAACGGGATCTTTAGGTTCATATAATAATAATAATTAATAAATATAATTCAATTACAATTTTTTTAGACACCAAGGCCTAAAAGTGGAGCTTCTAATACAGAGCATACGAGCTAAAAGATTTAGATTATGGCACTAGTGACCATCTTTGGTTTCAAGTCCACTCACATGGAATTCCCTTTGTATTTGCATATGTTTAATAACTCGAGGTGATATGGTTAAGTTTTTATATTCATTTTTCATTTATCATGATTAATTTCTCATGGCGCTCACATCATCTGTTCAAAATACAAATCGTCACACTTCAATTTATCGCAATGCGTTGTAGAGCTAAACTATATGTTATATTGGCAGCTGATCTGAAAATTACTGTTTTATCAAACCTACATAAAGATTAACTGTCTGAAGTTATGAATTTAGAAGAAACTGAAATGGAAGTGAAATTACAGAAGCAGCAGAAAGAATAACACTAGAAGTACGTAACCAAAATATCCAGAAAGCAATATGATATAGCACTTAATCGCTTCATTGGCGGGTGTAAGGTGAAGTTTTGTTGCTGCTACGCATGGAAAGGCAGTTTGAAGATGTATTATATTTCGACTGTTGGGGAGCCGAACTTGAAGTAGTCGCAACCGCACGTATGGTAAAATGTTTCCGGTAGCCTTCGCCCCAAATCTACTTTACGGTGTCCTTTGCCTTAAATGGTTAAAAAAAATATTAACGCTGTAACTTTAACTGCTTCTTTAAATATTATATATTTATGTTTGCCTCGGCTGCGTCAGTATTTATTTTTAGAGACATGAATGTCTTAACAGGGAGTGATGCGACTGAAGAAAGTAGGCTTACACAGATTATAATTTTACTTCACTCCTTTTATTAATGCTTGATACCATTTAAATAACACTTCACTGATATAATGAGAGAGAGCTGTGACATTTGTTTTATTAATTACTTGCACTTTTTAACACGTAAACTATTTTCGTCTCACACGAATACGTATTAAACTTCTGGAGGACGCATCTCGCGTCCGGTTAGGAACACTGTCTACAAGCAACTGACTCTGAATTTGTAAATTTTGCTATATTTCAGTTTGTGATTGGCTAATCCTAGTCCAATAGAATACCTTCATTTAACTAAAGCTTTTTCTGGTTGCTGATTGGCTATTTTATGAACTGTCACAAAAATTACATTATTGCTTTCAAGAATTACAAGTAGTATTCTTAAACTTTCAAACTCAGTATTGCCTCAAGGTTACCTCATTGTTACCTCATTGTTAGCAACTTTTGACCTATTCTCACACAGCTCCTATATTATTAAATTACGGAATACATTCACATAACATTATTGAACATGTATACAATAATATAAACATATGGAATGACTGTAATATACAAGTTTTATATATTGTTACATACACATATTGATTTAAGGCGGGCTGTTATTGAATTTATGTATTGTATATTTGGACTGAAATTATTTAATTATTAAAAGTACTGCCTCAAAGGCAAAACATTGTGACAATAATTTCACTGAAAATTACTGCTAGCGAATCATCAAAACACCTGACATATCACTTTTTAACGTCATTTCTCTTGTTTGAAGCATCGCATTCTAAACGTCATATCTGTTAGTTTCAGGAATCAATATAATCTTATTGATATTTTACAAATTCGAGCGCCGTCTAAAAACTAGGGTATGCCACACTTTTTGAAAAAAGTGAAAAAGTCGTTCATAATGAAGAATACTTTTGGAGACATTCCCAGAAAATTCAAGATATACATTTTATTTGTAATAAAAGTATCTTAAACATATCATATTTTAATCAAAATCGTTATAGCCATTTTTGAGAAAATTGAAATTTTTGAGAAATGTTCCATGTAAAGGGTAATCTGGGGTGGAGGGATTTTCTTGAAAACCTTCGTGTCGCATCTCTGGAAGATACTGAACCTAAATACCAAGTTTGGTGTTTATCCGACTGTTCGTTTCTGAGTTATGCTGTTCAAAGACACACACACACAGACACACACACACGCACATGTTTCCAAAAATACATTTTTTGGATTCCGGAGGTCTCAAAACATGTATTTCCGGTGAAATCTTGGTATCGAATTTTTGGGTGGAATACAATAGTTACCCTACTTACTATACGTAGTAGAGAAAGTAATAAAAGAAACGGGTATAAGTATGTAACCACAAAAATAATGTGCGGTCTACTAGGTCCCGCGCGACCAAGTGTTCTACAAAAGCGCGTTCCTAACAGAAGGTTAACCATTTCCAAGATATTCTTTTTTATTACCCAATTTCCTGTAGTAATTCTAGGAAAGACGTATTGCATTTACTGAATTACAGTATTATAGTATAACAACTTAGAAAACTTCCATCCTTCTACGGACTGCGCGAGTATTCACGAGGGATAAATCGCCCCCAATGTACTTGTCATTTGCCTTTAGCTACTGAGTTATTCAGTGAGGTGTCTTAAAGAGGAAGTGGGCTGATACGCGGGAAACAATTGTCACGTCACTGTTGTGAACATCAATTTTATAGTGTAGAATAACATAATAGTATCTTGTTTACACGGTGATAACTCAAAAACTAAGATGCTCATTTTCCAGTACCGTAAGAGGTATGTTAAATATCACAGTTTCTAGATGATGATGATGATGATGATGATGTCATTGGTCTCTGTATAAGCGCTAGTTTTCTTTTTAAAACTTCCATTGAAATAATTTGTATTGTGAAAATCAATCCGCGAGGAACTGTTTTCCTTGAGGAGATAGAGGGGGGGGGGGGAGTGAAGGCTATGAAATACCCTAAAAAGTGTGAATTAACTTTTGAAAGATATCCCATGATAATACCGTATGTTTGAGAAATGCTATCGCTAGTTATATGCAAACATTTGCTTTCACACCCGCTGCACCTTGCTCTTTGGGTGGCCTGTCACAGCAATCTTCAAACACACATGTGTGGCAATGGTCTCCTGTCTTTAGTCCTGCTTCTACAGTTGGATAGTTACAACAGTGGTTTGATAAACGATTTTGTGAGAATAAAATAAAACAGGGGTAGGCAAAGTTATGGCTTACGGTTTTTAAGCAGCGACTCGGAGACAGAGCAGTAGCTGCATGCCCGCCCAAGGCAGTTAGAGAGGGCCAGATGAGTTAATCCTTCCAAGTATTTTTCCTAAGTTAACTATATAGAAGTTGTGTTTTTCTGCGAACTGCGTAATTAAAAACGAAGCGTCGCATAAATAAAATTGCAACAAATGATGACTTCATCGTCGCTTAGACACTCACCTGTCCACTGCACTCTAACTGAACTCAAATCGGTCTGCACGAGCAGCCCCCCTAGTATAGCCCTCGTACACACAGTTCCGGAAGGGGAAACTACTCGATAACCGTCGAAAGCAAATTTCCAGTACTGCGGGGAGGCGCACATAAAGAGTTTGTTCTGCGGACCACTTGTTCCAAACGGCCGGTTAACAATCCAGGCAGCTAGGGAGATGAGCCGGCATGATCTCACGCTGCTACATTCCGCCAGAAAGATTGCGCAAGGACAGGAATATATTAAAAAAAAATCCACAACATAAACTACTCTTTTATATGGAATATATTTCGACAATTTTTATTTTCCCAAAAATGTAATCTTGAACTTTTAGTGAATATCCACTTGAAGTCCTTTTGTTTGAACGACTTTGCTATAATTGTTTAATCCGTAAGAAATAGCTAAAATCCGTTAAAGAACACAATTTATGCCAAAATAGTTTTTTTGCATTAACCATTTCGGAGATACTTTTGTTGAAATTTTCAGATACTTATACTTTTTACTTCCTCCACTACTTCCTATGGTAAGTAGATGATCTATTGTATTCCACCCAAATATTCTGTTTAATCAGAAATACGTGTTTTGAGACTCCCTGAAAAAAGAGAGCCTTTTTAGAGAAAAAGCATCCGCGCTTACGCGCTTTTGTGTGTGTGTGTGTGTGTGTGTGTGTGCGCGCGCGCGCGCGCGCGTGTGTGAACAGCATCTCAAAAACAAAAGGTGGTTAAGTATCAAACTTATTTAATTTGAGCCAAGGATGGGACACGAAGATTTGTAAGAAAATCTCCCTACCTCAAATTATTCTTTACACGGAATGAATTTCTTGATAATGGCAAAATAAAAAAATAAATAAATAAAAATACAAAAATAAAATAAGGATTCTGGTGTGATACACTCACATGACTATCTCTACTCCCAATCATTTATAAGTGAGTTTAGAAATTATTATTCCCAAAGTTTATTTTAATTTTAATCGAGATAAACATTTCCGGAAACAGCTACATTAGATGTAAAGGGAATAGTGATAGTCTAATGCTTTAGAACTGAGCGGTATGTACGGATTTTAAAATTCCTTAATCTGGATGAAATCACGATAAACAACTGAATATCGAAAGGATTTGAATGACAAAAATATTGAATAATTCGAACCATTAATGACGGATATCTCGGAAATGGCTAATGCCGCAGAAAAAGTTCTTAGAAATAAATTGTGTGCTTTAAAGAGATCTACATTTTCTTCTATCACTAGACGTTTAGCAATTAAACAAGATTATACAAAATTGATTCCGAATGAAGTGGACTTCACAGGCTATTCACAGAAGTTTTAATATACGATGTTTTAATCAAAATCGTTAGAGGCATTTTTGTGAAAATAAAAAATTCAGAAAAAGGATAGTTGGCTTGGGGGATTTTCTTGAAAATCTTCATGTAGCAACTTTGGAAGACTCTGAGTTCAATTCCAAATTTGGTATTTATCCTACTTTTCGTCTTTGAGTTATGCTGTTCACAGACAGATACACACAGGGACCTTTTCCTAAGAATGCTTTTTTTATCCAGGGACTTCAAAACATGCATTTCCAGTGAAATCTCGGTATCAAATTTTTGGGTGGAATGTAACACCTTCTCCACCTACCAGGTACTGGTAGAGAGGGTAAAAGCAAATAAATCTCATAAAATCATACAATTTATGTTAAATAAAAGGTTAAATGGTTTGAATGTTCAAGTGGTAAGGAACTATTCGTTTTTTCTCTTAGTCATGCTTGAAAGAGCGTGGAATAGCGGCCCCCTTTTAAAACATCTGACTATCGCTTCAGCTGTATTACAATTTTGAATTAAATCGGTTGTTACCGACATCAGTTGTTGAGGTAGCAGAATCTGACCAGTGGCCGGCGCCTCGTCTGTGAAAGGAAGACGGGGAAGGGAAGGGGGTAGCTTTCTCAGTCAACAAAGGGGAAGCAAGGAACCAACCCTCGTGTTACCACAGTCCTTAACTTTCTCTTCAGACCACTAATCATCAGGTGGTCTTGATTGAAACCCAGCCAATGTGGTCGGTCTGCTGTAAGTCTGTCAACTCTATCTGAGTGGCATAGGGTGCTACATAAACACTTCAGCAAGGCTTTATCTGTGCCAGTCTAAGTACCGTTTGGCGCATAAGATAAACAGTAGCAGTTTGCTGGTTAAATACTCTTTTACATCAAGTTGCCCTCCGCGAGAGCCTGAGTTATAGAGATAACACTTCTGCGATTTGTACTGCATGCACCTGCCTGACTCGGCAGGTAGGTTTCCCGCGGGGCATCCTACGCATAGACAGGGACTTTTTATCACTGCTGCGCAGCTTAAGATAAACCTATCCTATACTACTTGGCGTAGGGGCGAAGGTTTAGAGACAGAATTGGGAAATCTGCCACCCATAATCTTGAATACATTATTTCATGCATGTCCTTAGGATACGATAACATCCAAATGCTTACTATTGTTACATTGAAATTGTTATGCATAATTATTATGCTCATAAAATAACAAAACTTCACCTCTTTGGAACTGCTCGGGGAGTTTTCATCGGGATTATTTCAAACAACACGTCCAACAACGGTTTTCGACGTTTTTAAAACAGTTTGAGATATTTGCAAACCATCTACATTTTCCCATTCTTTTTCCAGCCCCATATCTCTGTTATGTATAACATCCTTGCTTCCACCACCGTGATATATCCTTTCCAGCCGCCTAATTTGCATTTCTGTTATTTTTTCACACCTGCTCTGATTACCTGTATGGCTTGTTTCCCCTTTGCTAGTACATATTACTTCTGCTCTCCCCAATCTCCTGCACTACTTAGACTTACTCCTAGATAGTGTTCCTTCCCAGTAACAATTTTCGGTCTTTCTTAGTTTACATCGTTTCTTAAACATCATGATTTTCTTAGACCCCAGTCTTTGCAGTATTTGCCGAAACTGAAATAGAACCTACCACTAGATCATCTGAAAATAATAATCCTGGTATTTCCCTATTATTAAAAACTGGTAAATTGTAATTTTTTTTATATCTCTTCTATAATATCATCTATAAATAGGCTAAATTGCATTAGACTAAGTTTGCAGCCTTGAATAAGGCCTGAATTACTCGCGTTTTCTTCAGGAATTCTGCCCTATTTTCACACAGCACTCATTATTTGCATATAAATGCTTTATATGCTTTATAAATGAATCGCTTACTCCTTTCTTAATTAATTTTAACGACAGTCAAATAAATGTAAATAAATATATGAACGAGTTGGAGTTGATTGGACTTATAAATCACCATTTTCTAATTTGTGTTAGAAATGACGCCACGCATGCCCAGCATTGACAAGTGCTGCCCCCTGCATGGATATAGAATTCCAACTGAACTAAAAACAAAACTGTAGTTATGTATTTTTGCTATTTGGCGCTTTGTGCTGTATTGTGTATAGCGAACGCAAAACATTGTAATTTTCTTGCTATTCCGAAACTAGTACCATCTAGTGCCACTTGAAATCAGACACGTCCATTGAAAACTTCCCTTGTTTCTGTAATAATGTTTCATTTACTTCACACCGCTTCTTGTCACTCATTTCCACACCACACCACTGAGTTTACTCACACTAATTACTACCATAACTATTAGTGCAATAACGCATTATATGTTATGTGATTAACAAAAACCGTTACTTCAGCAAAACGGTAAATTATTATAAATTACTGTGACAGATGGCGGTGGCAGCGTACCTGCACGATTTTAATTTCTCTTTAACTTATCTATTGTGTGTTGAGAAAATGACATATTCTACGCAAAAACTTGCTATCGAAAATGTTGTCTAGTTGATCTTGACTTGATAATGCACGTCGAAAGTCGTAATAAATCATTGCACGAACATTTTCACGAGTTAATTCCATGTTTTTGTTGACACACAATATTCAAGTTAGTGTAAACAAAACAAATGACGCTCTACTGACAAAATATTTGAAGTAGATTATGGTAAAAAATGTCAAACCTTCCATTGGAAACGCCAAATGGCACGTAAAACATTCAGGGTTGCAAGGCTCAAAATATGAATAGTGCCCCTCGTCCTTAAATATACATAATTAAAGCACTGTGTTGTATCTACATTTCTACTCTGCTACAGAGTTTTCATTGTTATAATGTTGCCACCTAAGGGACTTAAACTTGAAGTAGGTGATTGTTGCTCTTGCACCACGTATTGAGGGAGATATGTTTCTAGGAGTGTTCGCCCCACTTACGGTACAAAGTTTCTGGTGGCCTTCGCCCCACTTTTAAAAATCAACTTTGTATTTTAATGTTCATTTACATATTATATATGTATGCCTCGGCTGCGTCAGTAGTAATTTTTCAGAACACGTATCTCTTAGCAGGGTTGGTACGGCTAAATAATGAAGGCCTACACAAATTATAATTGTATTGTAATTTGTTTATTAATCCTTCACACGATTAAATAACACTTCGCTGATGTATCCTACTGTAGAGCTGTGAGATAATTGTTATTTGCACGTTTTACAGGTAAACCTTATATTATGTAGAGCTTGAAATTATATTTCACGCAAGCCTACATCAAATCATTATAATTAGAATGTGTTTAAGTTGTTCGCCTTTGAAGATTTCTTCGTGTCCAAGAATTTCCAGTTAGACGAAAACAGCTATTGGATCCCTTACGGCCCTGCTACGTCAATTCCAATTAGAAACGTAATTTAATGCTCCAAGACACAGGGTGAGAAACCTCTGAGGAAATTAAATCCGCACTAGTTAAATGGTTGTCTGTAGCAGTGTTGTTCAAGAAACAAAATAATCTTGATTAACGCCCGAACGTGACGAATTCTCTGCCTTTTCGCTTACACTTAAATCACCTGGAGCTTATGGGATAGAACTTCTGTGCAAAACTTTGGAATATTTAATTAATTTAACTTATACCCTGAGGCAGTATTTTTAATACTTAGATGATATCAGTCTAATTATATAATATAAAAATAATAACAGCCCAACTTAAAGCAATATGCGTATAATGTAATATATAAAATGTATGTAACAGTCATTGTATTATGCTTATATTATTATGTACATGTATAATAATGTTATGTGGATGTATTACACAGTTTCAACAATGCAGGAGCCGTGAGAATAGAAGCAAGCTGCGTTCCGTAGCAAACAGAAATACAAAGTAGAAGCCGAAAGTTGCTAATAATGAGGTAACCTTGAGGGAACAATAAATTAAAAAGTTTAATAAAGGCTACTAATAGTTCTTGGAACAATAATATAATATTTAAATCAGTTTAAAAATAGTCAATCATAAACTAGAAAATGCTTAAGTTAAATAAAAGTATTCTATTGGAGTAGGCTTAGCCAATCAGAGACTTGAAATAGAGGAAAAGTACAAATTCAGGCGGGACACACTACAAGACAGCGTTCCCAACCAATCCAGTTTAGACTTTGTGCGTGTTCAATGTGAAAATTTTAAGTAGGTTTGTTGCTGCTACGTATGGAAAGTCGGTTTGAAGATGATGTATTATATTTCGACTATTGGGGAGCCGAACTTGAAGTAGTTGCAACCGCACGTATGGTACCCGGTAGCCTTCGTCCCAAATTTAAAAATATTAACTTTGTATTTTTACTGTTTCTTTAAATATTATATATTTATGTTTGCCTCGGCTGCGTCAGTAATATTGCTAGAGACATGGATTTCTTTGCGGGGTGTAGTGCGGATATGAATAGGGTTACACAAATTATAATTCGTAGTTCACTCCGTTTATTAATTCCTTTAAACGATTAAAATAACACTTCATTGATATGGAGAGAGCTGTGAGGTTATTTATTAATTACTAGCATTTTTTAACACGTAAACTAATTTTGTCTCACACAAAATACGTATTAAATTTCTCGATGACGTGTCTCGCTTCCGAGTAGGAACACTGTCTGCCAGCAACGCGTCCAGTTATGAGCACTGTCTACAAGCAACTGACTTGATTTCTACCACCTAAATTTGTAAATTTCTGTACTTCAAATCTCTGATTGGCTATTCCTAATCCAATAAAATACCTTCATTTAACTTAAGTTTCTTTCTAGTTGTTGATTAGCTATTTTATGAACTGTCACAAAAATTACATTATTGTTGCTCCAATAATGACTAGTAGTACTATTAAACTTTCAAATTCATTATTGCGTCAACGTTACCTCCTTGTTAGCAACGTTTAACCTATTATTCTCACAGCTCCTACATTATTAAATTACGTAATACATTCGCATAACATTATTACACATGTATATAATAATATAAACATATACAATAACTTTAATATACACTTTTTGTATATTGTTACATACACATATTGCTTTAAGGCGGGATGTTATTTAATTTGTATATTATATAATTAGTCAGAAATCATCTAAGTGTTAAAAATACTGCCTCATAACGTAAAGATACTCTACTTCAAGTTTGGCTCCCATACGTGGTGCAACAACTACAACAATTAAACCCTTAATAATATCGCTACGAGGGCGACACTTAAAAATTTTAGAAAGTAAAACAAGGATTAGTTTTAAATAAATTTGAATGATTTTATTGACTTTCAAAATATTCCCCTTTAACATCAATACATTCGATGGAACCAGTCCTTAAAGCGATGATGCCGCTCTTCCTGAGGCACTTCAGAAACCATGTTTTTATGTGTTCCACAGCTTCATCTGATGACGAAATAGTGATTCCAGGCATTTTATCTTTAATTTTTGGAAACAAAAATAAATTACAGTGTGCTATGTCAGGTCTGTATGGTGGAGGCTCCATGGTACTGATATTTAGGGCATCCAGTTACTCAGTTGTTAGTTTTGCTGTAAACGACGATGCATTTTCATAATGTAACATTATTTTTCGTTTTCGGCGTTTGAAAAAATTGCGGTAGACAGGCATTTGTGTACTAATCGGTAGCAACAGTTCATCTTCTAATGCTATGTACTATTATGACCCGTTTTAGAAAATCAAAAATCTATCAACCATCTTCTTCTAGCAATGCGAATTCAAAACACCATTGAGCTGATTCACTTTTCTTTTCGGATCATAACAATAAAACCAAGATTCAGTAACAACATTCCAAACCAAACTTTAAACCTTCTGCATTAATCAGTGCATTGTTTTTTTTGATCGGGAGTCACTTAATGTGGAACCTCACATCTTATTGTTGATATAAGATGTCTTGGATTTGGCTCATACTAACGCCCAATGTCTCCCGAATAAATTCATAACATATCCGTGGATTTTCATCAGTAACGGCAGTCCTTGGCCGTCCTTCACGAAATTCATCTCTAAGAGAAAACTTAGAAAACAGAAAGCGCGTGAGGCCTCGCGTTCTCTCCACCCAGTCCGATGAGGTTCTGGTAGTTTCCTCAATATGTTTCCTCAGTTCCAATACTGATCCGCAGTACGTTGCTGTAACAGTAGTGTGAGGAGAAACTCAGTTTGTGGTATGCGAAATGCAAGCAGGGTCAGAGCGATACGAGATTGCTGCTTATATATCAGAACCCGCTCTTTTCAAATATTCAGGGTCAAGACAGAGAACTATCAAGGAAAGTACAAGAAAAATCATTGTTGACCAGCCCTCTTACTTCTGCGCACGCATATGCATTTGTATTATTTTTAGTGCCATACTTTAAAAATCTGATGTGTTACATTTACATGACTTTCTCTGCTCATTCTTCCACAAAACTATTCTTACAAAGGGTTATTCTTCTATCTGCGTCTTGGTAATCCAGATAGACTAACATTATCACTTTTTACACATTTGGTTGTGGCCTAAATCCCATAGTAACGTTTCTTAAAATAGCAGATAGCTTTGTAATGTCTACGAGAAAAAACGATAACCGACTTACCACCTGACAAAGAATATCTGGGAAATGTTGAAGGCAACCAAAAATTTTGTTATGCATGGATTGTGCGCTTGGCGGCGTCGAGGACGAGTGATTAGATCTCTCGCTCCTCACCTGGGTTCGATCCCAGGGACCCGCATGTGGTATTTGTAGTGGCGTCTGGGCGGGCTTTCTCCAGGTTCTCCGGTTTCCCCCGTGAAATATTCTCAGCTACCTGGATTGATAGCGTTGAAGTGCTCCCAGCCACCTGTATTGATAGCCTTAAGACTTAGTTTGTTAAGGATAGTCGTTGGTAAGGAGTCGAACTAGGTCATACTGAAGGAGAGCAGGAGGTGCTTTGGCGGTTTCAGAGACTAAGTCCAGTGAAGAAGAAACAAGAAGAAGATTTATTAAATAAACTGACATAGTGTCCTGTCGACGTCTCATGATGTTAGTCCCCCGTTTTTAGGGCTATTTATACAAATCTGAAGGCAAGTGCTGAGGCTGTTGGCTCTTGGCAACAGATAGTTACATAAGTACATACATTTTAGAATGTTCTAGAACAATATCACGCAGTATTTCCTTATAAGGACATACACACATGTGGATACACACGAGGTTGTACAGCTTCAGCTCTCGACCTCTTGACCTGTGATATGACAATTCCTGAGCAAGAGGACAGCTTTTTAACACTGGTTCGTTTTATACAAAACTACTGAAATCTCCATTAATTACATATTTGTGACATACATTGCATACTGTAGCAGGAATAAACATGGGTTTAGGTCGTTTGGCTTGGCATCGGGTTTCTGATTCGGAAAGGATTTGCTTTTCCGGCTGCTCAGGTAGAGGATTAATGGTTGGTTATGAGGTCTTCTCTCAGGGAGTGTGGATAGGAGGCTAATGACACTCGCATTTTCTTCTTCACTTGCCCGTTTATGATGATCCGCACTGGTTTCCCTTACCGAATCCCCGTCACACAAGACTTGATCCCGCCTATCATTCCTAGCTTCCCCCTTTCTATCTCCCTTCTTACGACGAAAACTATAAAGTTATTATTTTTGACATCCTGAATTTATTCATTTCTACACGCCTTTCCGCACACTAGCCTGACACTAACTTTCACATATATTCTGCCTCGATGCTGGACTTGAAGTCTGATCCACTGTTCGACACGAAGTGAGTGATCCATGGTACCCCCGTCTCAAACAACTCTGCCTCTTAGATAATTTTTCTATTCTCCACCTGGGGTGGGGGATTTTCTTGAAAACCTCCGTGTCGCATCTCTGGAAGATACTGAACCCAAATACCAAGTTTGGTGTTTATCCGACTATCATTTCTGAGTTACGCTGTTAACAGACACACACACGGACATGTTTCCAAAAATGCTTTTTTTGTATTCAGGGGGTCTTAAAACATATATTTCTGGTGAAATCTCGTTATCGAATTTTTGGGTGGAATACAATACTTCCCCTACTGACTATATGTAGTAGAGAAAGTAAAAATTGGTCTTCTAATAACAATTAAAATGCTAAATGTATGAGATGTTTTTATGACTAAGAAACTGTATACTTATCTCTATTATCGCATGTTAAGTTGTTTTCTATATGAAGGTTGTATAAATTTGTACTAAACGTTTAGTGATTGTGTTGCGTTAATATCTCAAGTGGGATGTGAGTGTATTATCATAGAGTAAACAGACCTGTGCTCTACAGCAACATAAGTGAACCACAGCACAGCCAAGCAGCCATCGGCACAACTCTGCTAATGACGTCATAGGACGCCATCATCCGTATCACAAACAGAGGTAAAAGCCTTAATGTACATTGAGATATTTAATTTTAATTCACACCGTATCTAAAATACGCAATACTTAGTCAAGTGCCTCCAATGTATATATATATATATATATATATATATATATACTTATTTTCCGTACGTTTGAGTCGAAAACTTTGCAAGTTCACTGTCGTTCATGAAAGTGAGGCAGTATTTTTAACACTTAAATGATTTCAGTCTAATTATATAACATAAATAACAGCCCGCCTTAAAGCAGTATGTGTATGTAATAATTTGTAAAATGTATATTACAGTCATTGTATTCATATTTATATTATTGTATACATGTTTAATAATGTTATGTGAATGTATTACGTAATTTAATAATGTAGGAGCTGTGAAAATAATCGGTGAAAAGTTGCTAACAATGAGGTAACCATGAGGCAATAATGAGTAAGATAGTTTAATAATGCTACTAGTCATTCTTGGAGCAACAATAATGTAATTTTTGTGACAGTTTAATAGACAATCAACAACCAGAAAAATGCTTAAGTTAAATTAAAGTATTCTATTGGATTAGGAATAGCCAATTAGAGACTTGAAATACAGAAGTTTACAAATTTAGGCGGTAGAAATCAATTCAGTTGCTTGTAGAAAATGTTCCTAACTGGATGCGAGATGTGTCCTCGAGAAATTTAATACCTATTCGTGTTAGACAAAAATAGTTTACGTGTTAAAAAGTGCAAGTAATTACTAAAAAAATCTCACAGCTCGCTTTCTCTATATCAGTGAAGTGTTATTAATAAAAGGAGTGAAGTAAAATTATAATCTGTGCTAGCCTACATTCTTCAGTCGCACCACAACCCTGCCAAGAAATACGTGTCTCTTACAATAATACTGACGCAGCCGAGGCAAACATAAATATATAATATTTAAAGAAACAGTAAAAAATTACAAAGTTTATATTTTTCAAACATTTTTTTGGCAAAGGCCACCAAGAAGTTTATTTGGTGCGAAGGATATCGGAAACTTTTTACCATACTTGCGGTCGCCTCCCCAACAGTCGAAATATAATACACATTCTTCAAATCGGCTTTCCATACGTAGCAGCAACAAGCAAAATTTCTCCAAATGTGACCCATTCCCCTAGATTGCTATAGTGTTTTTCTCTCCGTAAGTTTTTCACCAACTTTTGACTCCACCCAGCAAGTATTAATTCTCTATGCGACTGGTCTGAAAAACAAATAAGGGTTTAAAACCAACCAACGAACGATGTTTATAATCTGTGAAATGGAGGGGTAGTTAGGATACCCTCTATGAAAGAGTGGTACACAAGAAAAGGCTACAACAACTACAAATAATTCGGCCTTCTAGAGGAAGGGGTGAAGAGTTACTTGCATGTGAGGTTAAACTGAACCACAGATACGACATTTATATACAGGGTGAATCACCTAAAACTTGCAGCGCAAATATTTCGAAAATGGAAAGTGCTATTGATGTGCAGTTTTCACAGCATTGATTGGTAGTCAGGAGCTCGAACATTCAGCCTATAAACATATTATAATAATACTGAGTGTATTTTTTTAAGCAAACATACAGTTTTAAATGAAACAGTGCCTAGTTACATCAACAGAATAAAGGTAGTGTAAATTAGAATGTCAGTGGCGTTTGTTGCAAGATTCTAGTGCAAGTGGTTTAAGAGAAATCTTATTTTGAAACTTTTACGCACTGACACTTGTACAACCTGTGGTAGCACAAACTAAAGAAAAACAAAAGGGAATTACAATACTTCTGTGGATTCTTACAAGTAAAGAGAACATAGCCCTTCAAAGGTTGTGTTCAAAATGACCACCGGCAGCTTCAATACGTGCTTCCAGTCTCCTATGGAAAGACTGCTGCACACGTTTTAGCATCTCAGCGGAAATTTCAGGGCAGGCAGCAGAAATACGTCCTTTCATATCGTCTGGTGTAGTAGGTACATCCTTGTAGACAGTGTCTTTCAGTCTTCCTCATAGAAAAAAGTTTAAACTGGCCAAATCCGGTGAACGGGCCGGCCAAGGCACTGGTCCTCTTCGTCCAATCCAACGATTTGGAAACAATCCGCTAAGATAAGCTGTAGTACTTCGTGCACTACGGGCTGGGCAGCCATCATGTTGGTACCACAGGTACCTCCTAGTCTGCAAAGGAACGTCTTCTAGCATATGTAGCAGATGGTCTGTCAGGAGGCTGCGATACTTGTGCGAGTTCATTGTTCCTTCTATGAACAAAGGGCCTATGAGCTGATGGTTCACTATCCCACAACACACGTTTAAACTCCATGGACGCTGACGTTCCACCTGACGAAGCCAACGGGGATTGTCAACAGACCAATAGTGCATGTTTCT
Source organism: Deroplatys truncata (assembly GCA_030765065.1). Lineage (NCBI taxonomy): Eukaryota > Metazoa > Arthropoda > Insecta > Mantodea > Mantidae > Deroplatys > Deroplatys truncata. The sequence goes on from CM060976.1 coordinate 267,548,580, forward strand.
GCGGTTTACCTGGCCATGATTAGTAAATGTTGCCTCATCACTAAACAACATTCATGATGAATCTAGATTATCATGTACAAAAGTTAACACGATTCTCAAAATGGTTTCCATGCAGCTCTTGATGGAGAGAGGTGTGATAGGAATGGAATCTATGTCGATGGAGAATGCGCAGTGCACTTGCCTGACTTATGCCACCTCCACGTGCGATTGTGCGAGAACTAATTTCCGGATCTACTGCACTGGCAGACAGAACATTAATTTCTGCCTCTTTTCCAGTCACTTGTTTGTTTCTGTTACTTTCTCTAGTTTTACAGTACCATCTTCACGTTATTGGTTGAAGAGGATGATAAATAATTGCCGAGATGTTTGACGTCTATTGGGATACGTTTCCACATACACCGTACAGGAACAAACTGCATTCTTCCTACACTTTCCATACACCATGAGCATGTCGACTTTTTCTGCATTAGTAAACCCCATCTTCCACTCATGGCTTACTGCTTGAACTGTCACAAACTAACTGACCAGAAATTCGTAATGCAATCAATGAATAGAAAGCACAATGCAAACAAACATAACAACATCGTACCTAGTAACTAAGCAGGTTAAATGGGACAAACAAGTGTCGGGGTGGAAACTGCTCAAAATACAATTTCTCGTAAACCACTAGCACTAGAATCCTTGAACAAAGATCATTGACATTCTAATTTACATTACCATTATTCTTTTGTTGTAACTATGCTTTGTTTCATTTAAAAAATTGTATGTTTGCTCAAAAATGCACTTTCTCAGTATTATTAAAGTATGTTTATAGGGCAAATATACGAGCCCCTGACTACCAATCAACGCTGTGAAATCTGCACATCGATAGCACTTTCCATTTCCGAAATATTTGCGGTACAAGTTTTAGCTGATTCACTGTGTATATGAGAGCTTTCCTCAGCGACAGGAGACGAAGGTTAAGTTGTTGCTGCTACTAAACGGCAATATAAAAACGTAGTGTAGCATGAATATAGAAAGTTCAAGTTCTAATGTTATCCTTCGGAAGTTTGGCCATACCTACTTTGGGGTAGGTAAAGCACCGGTTAATCCTGTGGCCAATTTATCCTCGAAAAACAGCTGGTCATGCTGGTAGGGGCTGTCCTATATTCTATCAGTACCAGAATAAACAGTTCCATTATGGGCCACATTTTATGTACACGAGTATACATGGGTGTTAGGAGAATACAGTAAGCTTAAGCTAGTCAATGCGTGATGGCTTTGAAGTTCCGTTCTCTTTGTATGGTCACAGAAAAAACAACAAATCCCCAACTCAGAATAGTACATGGTTGTTTTATAAGATCGACATTGAGGAAGTATTTTTAACACTTAAATGATTTCAGTCTAATTATATAATATATAAATTCAATAACAGCCCGCCTTAAAGCAATATGTATACTACAGTGTATACAAAAAGTGTATATTACAGTCATTGAATATGTTTATATTATTGTATACATTTTCAATAATGTTATGTGAATGTATTGCGTATTTTAAAAATGTAGGAGCTGTGAGAATAATAGGTCAAAAGTTGCTAAAAATGAGGTAACAATGAGGTAGCCTTGAGGCAATAATAAATTAGAAGGTCTAATAATGCTAATAGACATTATTGGAGCAACAATAATGTAAATGTTGTGACAGTTTATAAAATAGCCAATCAACAACCAGCAAAAAGCTTAAGTTAAATAAAAGTATTCTATTGGATTAGGAATAGCGAATCAGAGACTTGAAATACAGAAATTTACAAATTTAGGCGGTGGAAATCAAGTCAGTTGCTTGTAGACAGTGTTCCTAACCGGACGCGAGATGCGTCCTCGAGAAGTTTAATACATATTTTGTGTGAGACAAAAATAGTTTACGTGTTAAAAGGTGCAAGTAATTAATAAAAAATCTCACAGCTCTCTCTATATCAGTGAAGTGTTATTTAAATCGTGTCAAGCATTAATAAAAGGATTAACTAAACATATATTCTGTGTAAGCCTACATTCTTCAGTCGTACCACCCCTTGCTAAGACATTCATGTCTCTAAAAAAATAAATACAGACGTAGCCGAGGCAAACATAAGCATAAAATATTTAAAGAAACAGTTTAATTACAAAGTTAATATTTTTTAAAAAATTTTGGGGCGAAGGCTACCGGAAACTTTTTCCCTACGTGCGGTTGCAACTACTTCAAGTTCGGCTCCCCAACATTCGAAATAGAATACAATTCCTCCTAAAATAATACCTTCTTCAACATTTTTGTACAGTAATATTTTGCCTATCTCTAAGTCTTCATCAGTTATGCAAATCATTCAGAATGAAGAAGACTTCCAGAGTATTCGCTGGAAATTCAAGATATACGTTTTATTTGTGATGTCAATATCTTGAGGGACACTGCGACTGAACTTCTAGATGAAAATTACATTTTGTAATTTTTAATTTGAAACCGTAATTATTGAAGGGAAAAATCAAGAAAATAAAGAAGTAATAGTAACATAAAGGAATAATTGCAATAAATAATTTCTGTATACAAGTATTAAATCAATATATAATGTAATAAATTTGAATTGAAAAATTTGTCCGGTAGGAAAGAGGCAATTAGGATTCATGTAAGGAAGCCATTAGCAACAGCCGAATATAAAATACATTAGCTTAAATGTTGCTGAAATGCAGTGAGGGTTAAGTTCACTACATTTAAAAGTCACACAAGCAGCAATACTGTAAACTAGAAAATTGTAAAGGTAAGAGAAGCATACGTAGGAGTTTAAGATTGGACCGCGGGAGAAAGAATGTTGGTAGCGGTAGCCATAGGTGGACAGAGTTTAAACTAAGAAAAGAGTAAGAGACATATTCCTGAACTAGTGTGACTTACTCTCGTGTAGAATTTCTAAGTTGTGAGCGCACACGTTAGGAAGATTTAGCGGCTATTGAGAAGAATCTTTCCGAGTATAATTTCTGCGACTTACGACAACTGTTAATTATTGGTATAGAAGTAATTTAATGCGTAAATTCAACATTCGGCGACTCTTCTCAAACTGAACATTTTAGTCAACATTAAAATTTATCAGCTAACTAAACTGGCGTTATCCTTTTAAAATACACTCTCGCATACCCTGAGATAAAGGAACTCGGCGTTTTACCACTCGACCAGCTGGTGCAACAGAAAACGCAGAACGAGCTACGAGATTACATAAAGCTCATCAACAGAGCAGGTAACACTAAATGTTATAAACAAATCTAATGTGTTACACTCACATGACTTTCTCTACTCTTGTACAAACTATTTTTACAAACGCTTATTCTCCATATGCTTCATGTTAATCGTGATGTTAATCTTCTTGCTAATTTTCTTTTAGGTGCAAGGGGAATTGGTAGGCTTTAAGGGATAGTCAAATGTTTTAAGAGCTGGTTGCTATGTGGCGCATTCCATTCTCTTTGCGTGTCCGGACATAAAAAAATGAATAACGAATTCCCATTTGAGAAAAACTATTTGAAAATTTAAGGGAATAACAAGCATATCTTGAAAATGGTTCACTCAATAAAAAAATGTATATGACATAAATTGTGTATTTTAATGCGATCTACATTTTTATGTGTAGTAAAATTTTGTCTATCTCTTATGGTTTACCAGTTATGCAAAAGTTGTCCATAATGAAGAATACTTTTGGAGATATTCCCAGAAAATTGTATATATAAATTTTATTTGTCATGAAAATATCTTAAACATATGATATTTTAATAGAAATCGTTAGAGCCATGTTTAAAAAACTAAAATTTTCGAAAAATTTTGATGTGAAGGGTAATCTGAGTAGAGATATAATGTATGTTCTGGCGCAGTAGAGAGATGCCGACAAGCGATAAAGTTCTTTGTTCTACGCCGACAAGCCCCGCCCCCTCCCTTTGTGTGCTCACATGCCGCCAGGTCTCGTGTCGTTAGGCCCCGCCCCCTCTCGCTTTGTGTGCTCACCTAATGCCGACAGTGTCTGTGCTAACAGGTCCTACCCCCTCTCCCATGCGTTCTACTGGGGCGTCCTGACTTGAGGGAATTGTTTTCTCGAGTCCTGCCGCCCCCCGGCAAATTAATTAGGTAATGTTCGTCAAACATTTTTTTTATGATTACTAAGGTCTGCACATTGCATCCTCGAGCAATTAAGTTTTTTGAATAATGAATTGTTTTGTTGGGGTGTGAGTATAAGTAGTCTGCTCACGGGAACAGTCTGTCATGTAATGAAACACTGCAGCCTTCTTGTATCTGGGGAAATCGCTTGTCCATTAGCTGAACATGTTAGACGCTTTCAACACATTAATAGGCTTTTAAGTTTACATTCCGGATCTGTTTACATACATTAGCGAACGACCGACTTCCGCCTGGATGTAACGGTGACCTCTATTAGCTGAGACGCTTTCACTCCATTAGCGAACAATGTCAGTAATTGTTTTCCTAAGTGCTCTGCCCAACACTCAACACTTTAGATTTTAGCGATGGAAATGATATAACAAGCAGCAGCTTCTCCAACGAGTTCCAAGTTGACCAGGATGGCCGGGTTCGAATTACAAATTCAGCTTCTAATAACTCAGAGACTAATTACGATAAAGACGTCAAATAAAATTTATTACATTAATGTCATTAGATAGTTTCTTGTGAATGTATATTTGGGTACATGGTGTCCAGGGTTCGAATACCCATAAAATGTAATTTAATTATAAATTTAATAACTCCTAAACTAATTAAGATAAAGACGTCAAATAAACTTTATTGCCTTTATGTTATTAGGTAGTATCTTGTGGAGATGTAATTAGATACCTGACGTTCTGGGTTCGAGCCTGATGCTTAAATCGTCATTATCTCAGAAACTAAGAGAGGTAGAGGAATTGACCAAAGCATGATTGATAGCTCCTATGATGGGTAAATAATACTGTATATAATTTTTAATCAGTTGTCCTTATTTCGAATCCCGATCTTTCAATCACTTACTTATTTTTTCTCTATACTCTAGAATATGTCACTTAGATTGATGCTGTAACTGCATACAGCACCTTTAAACATATCAAACTAATATTGTAAATAATTTTGTTTCTGGTGTCCAGGGTTCGAATACCGATAAAATGTAATTTAATTATAAATTTAATAACTTCTAAACTAATTAAGATAAAGACGCCAAATAAACTTTATTGCCTTTATGTTATTAGGTATTATCTTGTGGATGCGTAATTAGATACCTGACGTTCAGGGTTCGATCCTAATTTTTAAATCGTCATTATCTCAGAAACTAAGAGAGGTAGACGAGTGAACCAAAGCATGATTGATAGCTCCTATAAGGGGTAATTAATACTGTATATAATTTTCAATCATTTGTCCTTACTTCGAATCCCGATCTTTCAATCACTTACTTATTTTTCTCTATACTCTAGAATATGTCACTTAGATTGATGCTGTAACTGCATACAGCACCTTTAAACATATCAAACTAATATTGTAAATAATTTTGTTTCTGGTGTCCAGGGTTCGAATACCGATAAAATGTAATTTAATTATAAATTTAATAACTTCTAAACTAATTAAGATAAAGACGCCAAATAAACTTTATTGCCTTTATGTTATTAGGTATTATCTTGTGGATGTGTAATTAGATACCTGACGTTCAGGGTTCGATCCTAATTTTTAAATCGTCATTATCTCAGAAACTAAGAGAGGTAGACGAGTGAACCAAAGCATGATTGATAGCTCCTATAAGGGGTAATTAATGCTGTATATAATTTTCAATCAGTTGTCCTTACTTCGAATCCCGATCTTTCAATCACTTACTTATTTTTCTCTATACTCTAGAATATATCACTTAGATTGATGCTGTAACTGTATACAGCACCTTTAAACATATCAAACTAATATTGTAAATAATTTCGTTTCTGGTGTCCAGGGTTCGAATACCGATAAAATGTAGTTTAATTATAAATTTAATAACTTCTAAACTAATTAAGATAAAGACGCCAAATAAACTTTATTCCCTTTATGTTATTAGGTATTATCTTGTGGATGTGTAATTAGATACCTGACGTTCTGGGTTCGAGCCTAATTTTAAATCGTCATTATCTCAGAAACTAAGAGAGGTAGACGAGTGAACCAAAGCATGATTGATAGCTCCTATGAGGGGTAATTAATACTGTATATAATTTTCAATCAGTTGTCCTTACTTCGAATCCCGATCTTTCAATCACTTACTTATTTTTCTCTATACTCTAGAATATATCACTTAGATTGATGCTGTAACTGTATGCAGCACCTTTAAACATATCAAACTAATATTGTAAATAATTTCGTTTCTGGTGTCCAGGGTTCGAATACCGATAAAATGTAGTTTAATTATAAATTTAATAACTTCTAAACTAATTAAGATAAAGACGCCAAATAAACTTTATTCCCTTTATGTTATTAGGTATTATCTTGTGGATGTGTAATTAGATACCTGACGTTCTGGGTTCGAGCCTAATTTTAAATCGTCATTATCTCAGAAACTAAGAGAGGTAGAGGAATTGACCAAAGCATGATTGATAGCTCCTATGAGGGGCAATTAATACTGTATATAATTTTCAATCAGCTGTCCTTACTTCGAATCCCGATCTTTCAATCACTTACTTATTTTTCTCTATACTCTAGAATATATCACTTAGATTGATGCTGTAAATGCATACAGCACCCTTAAACATATCAAACTAATATTGTAAATAATATTGGTTCTGGTGTCCAGGGTTCGAATACCGATAAAATGTAATTTAATTATAAATTTAATAACTCCTAAACTAATTAAGATAAAGACACCAAATAAACTTTTATAGGGGAAAGGATGCTCTCCTGAAACATTAGGTCTCTAGATAGAAGTATTTATAGGGGAGAGATAGGGAATACCAGGGCTGATGCTAGGCTAGTCAGATGCTAAAGGAGGGAGGGATATGCTTTATACGAGAGAGATAGGGAACACAAGGAAAGATGCTATACTAAACAGGACTTGAAGGGTAGAATATGAGCGATATAGCAAACCGAGGAGAGGTATTAGGATAGGAGTTTTGAATGATGGAGTAGGCGTTTATATGCGAGAGATAGGGAATACGAGGGTCGATGCTAGGCTAGACGGTGTTGAATGAGGGAATGCATCTTATATGAGAGAGGTAGGGGAATATGAGGAGAAGTGCTAGGCTAGTCGGGAAGGTCTGAATGAGAGAGTATACGTCTATATGGGAAAATATAGGGAAAACGAAGGTAGGTGCTAGGTTGAGAGAGTCTTCAAGGAGGAAAATGCATTTATATGAGAGCCGTAGGGTATACGAGGAGAGGTGCTAGTCTAGACATGGTTTGAGGATTAGAGTATACGTTTATATGGGAGAAATATGGAAAACAGGAGAGATACAAGGATAGACAGAGATTGAAGGAGGAGGAATGTAGGTTTATACTGTAATATAGAGAGTAATTCGATTATAAAACTTTTCTCATCCAGCCTTACAACACTTTTTATATACTTAATTTCTAAACCTTACAAACTTTATATTTGTTAAACAGTAGTGCGCGAGACGGAGAGGGACAAACAGTATAGACAAACAGTATATCGGTTTACAGTGAAGTATACGTCCTAACCTATTCCCACCTTGTTTGTTCTGGATCTTCTCATTGTCTGTCATCTAACGTAACCACGTAACAAGACGTAACACAGGAAATCATACATATGGCACATTAAAAAAAAAAATAAAGGTATATATAATGAAACATAAACAAGTAGACAGACGGTCGTCGATACATAGAAAACCAGGAGTTGTATGTACTGAGACCATAGATTAGTATAGGCAAACAACAAAGAAGTGAATTTATAGTGTAAATAGCCTAATATTTTCAAATATTATTATAGTCTAAAAGTATATAACTTAATTATGTATCGAGTATTGAGAAATAAACGTTATTCATTATTCACTAATCTCAGATCACTGCAATTGTATTGAATCAATTCACAATTGCTAATGCCATTCAACTTTCATTTTTCTCTGATACATAAACAAATTGCAAAATGGAGAAGGACGAAAGTAATAAAAAAACTCAGGCAGCAAACTTTAAGAAAGAAGAGAAAGATATATGACCGACATTGTTTTAGAACACAAATTAGTGTTGAAAATAAAATGACTGATAGCTCTGCTAAGCGTAAGGAAGAGACATGGAAATAAATTGCAAATGAATACAATTCTAGGTTAGAAAAAGAAGATAAACAACATTCATGTAAACCAATTTTTAAAAATCAGTTTAACTGAATACATGTAAAAAACATATCACTTTACAAAAAGTAATGCAGACAACATTTATTTTTTATAAACATTATCCTATTACATTCCTTTACAAAAAACCATTCATATTTCCTAAAGGCAAAGGTGATAGTCTAGACATTCTAAACACTCAGTTATATAATCATATACATCACACAGAAAGAGACCATCATTATCAGTAAAAAAACTAAACATCTCAACAATGTCTGAATGATGTATTTTATAAGTACAAGTTTTTTGATATTTCAAAGTTCCTGTTAACCATGGCAGTAATTGATTAACACAATTTCTCGATCCTGTCATGCTATAACTTTAGATGCTTTCAGCTTACTTATAATTTCCTCAATCTCTTGTGTGTGTCTATTATTACCAGCATCCCTCGACGCAATTAGTAACCTCAATATATTTACTAGTCTATTCGGATTTTCAAGCGTTGATATCACTGAATCATCATCATATGAAGATTTCATATTCTCGCAACTTCCGATGTATCCAGATTTTTCACCAACAGTAGTCTCCAGTGAAGGACAGAGGCTTGATACGGTATAACATTCCCGAATCTTCAAGTGCAGGTGAGAGAGTCGATTCAGTATAACATGTTGCTCTATGAAACTTAAATCTTGACAAAGAACGATTCTTAAAAATCCGCCCGCATACACAGCATCTAATAACGCGTTTTCCTCCATGTGTAATGTATGACAAATCGAGTTTCTCATTCGTCAGTTGCACAGATTTTCTCGGGCAGTAGCTCATGCTAAAACTAAAAGAAATTAAATGAATACGTGAATGCTAACGCTCGAAGGAATTAAAAGCGAATGAATGAATTCATAACACGCACCTATGTATATATCCACGATGAGGACGACGGAGGGAATTGCGATCAATGCATAGCAGGGAGAAAGGATACTCTCTTGAAACATTAGTCATCTAGACAGCTATTGTTCACGGAGCCTGTAGACGTCAGGTTGAATGGGACAGACCACAGGTTCAAATCTTTAAGGGCACGGACCCCGCCTTTTGCCTGTCATGTATACTAAACCATCCTAACAGCGTAACATTACGTTACAACGACACGTAACCAGAACATGGCGAGTGCGAGCATGGAAAAAGGATGCTCTCTGGGAACATTACTGGAAAAGGATGCTCTCTGGAAACACTAGTCATCCACACAACGGGTTGTCCCTAACATTTCCAGATTTCGGGTCGTTCAACATCGTGACGCGTCCCTGTCATCTACATTTCGATGAAATTTTACCTCCTGAATTAAAGTTTGGTGATCTGTATAGACCTGTACAACATGCATTACGCTATGTAACAGACTCATCACGTTATGTAACAACACGATCACGCTAGGTAACAACATGTTCACGCTATGTAACAACATGATCACGCTATGTAACAACATGATCACGCCATGTAACAACATGATCACGCTATGTAACAACATGATCACGCGATGTAACAACATGATCACGCTAAGTAACAACATGACCACGCTATGTAACAAAACGATCAAGCTATGTAACAACTGATCACGCTATGTAACAACATGATCATGCTATGTAACAACCTGAGCACGCTATGTAACAACATGATCACGCTATGTAACAAACTGAGTACGCTATGTAACAACATGATCACGCCATGTAACAACTGATCACGCTATGTAACAACATGCTCAAGCTATGTAACAACTGATCACGCTATGTAACAACATGATCACGCTATGTAACAACCTGAGCACGCTATGTAACAATCTGATCACGTTATGTAACAACTGATCACGCTATGTAACAACATGATCACGCTATGTAACAACATGATCACGCTATGTAACAACATGATCACGCTATGTAACAACATGTTCACGCTATGTAACAACATGACCACGCTATGTAACAAAACGATCATGCTATGTAACAACACGATCACGCTATGTAACAACACGATCACGCAATGTAACAACTGATCACGCTATGTAACAACCTGATCAAGATATGTAACAACTGATCACGCTATGTAACAACATGATCACGCTATGTAACAACCTGAGCACGCTATGTAACAACATGATCACGCTATGTAACAACCTGAGTACGCTATGTAACAACATGATCACGCCATGTAACAACTGATCACGCTATGTAACAACATGCTCAAGCTATGTAACAACTGATCACGCTATGTAACAACACGATCACGCTATGTAACAACCTGATCAAGCTATGTAACAACATGATCACGCTATGTAACAACCTGAGTACGCTATGTAACAACATGATCACGCCATGTAACAACTGATCACGCTATGTAACAACATGCTCAAGCTATGTAACAACATGTTCACGCTATGTAACAACATGATCACGCTATGTAACAACATGTTCACGCTATGTAACAACATGATCACGCTATGTAACAACATGACCACACTATGTAACAACATGATCACGCTATGTAACAAAACGATCAAGCTATGTAACAACACGATCACGCTATGTAACAACCTGATCAAGCTATGTAACAACTGATCACGCTATGTAACAACCTGAGCACGCTATGTAACAACCTGATCACGCTATGTAACAACTGATCACGCTATGTAACAACATGCTCAAGCTATGTAACAACATGATCACGCTATGTAACAACATGTTCACGCTATGTAACAACATGTTCACGCTATGTAACAACATGATCAAGCTATGTAACAACATGACCACACTATGTAACAACATGATCATGCTATGTAACAAAACGATCAAGCTATGTAACAACATGATCACGCTATGTAACAAAACGATCAAGCTATGTAACAACCTGAGCACGCTATGTAACAACATGTTCACGCTATGTAACAACATGATCACGTTATGTAACAACATGATCACGCTATGTAACAACATGTTCACGCTATGTAACAACATGAACACGCTATGTAACAATACGATCACGCTATGTAACAATATGATTACGCTATGTAACAACTGATCACGCTATGTAACAACACGATCACGCAATGTAACAACTGATCACGCTATGTAACAACCTGATCAAGCTATATAACAACTGATCACGCTATGTAACAACATGATCACGCTATGTAACAACCTGAGCACGCTATGTAACAACATGACCACGCTATGTAACAAAACGATCACGCTATGTAACAACTGATCACGCTATGTAACAACCTGAGCACGCTATGTAACAACCTGAGCACGCTATGTAACAATACGATCATGCTATGCAACAACCTGATCACGCTATGTAACAACCTGATTACGCTATGTAACAACTGATCACGCTATGTAACAACATGATCACGCCATGTAACAACCTGAGCACGCTATGTAACAACATGATCACGCTATGTAACAACATGAACACGCTATGTAACAATACGATCACGCTATGTAACAATCTGATTACTATGTAACAACGGATCATGCTCTGTAACAACATGATCACGCTATGTAACAACATGGACACGCTATGTAACAACATGAACACGCTATGTAACAATACGATCAAGCTATGTAACAACCTGAGCACGCTATGTAACAACATGATCACGCTATGTAACAACATGAACACTCCATGTAACAACCTGAGCATGCTATGTAACAACATAATCACGCTATGTAACAACCTAATCACGCTATGTAACATGATCACGCTATGTAACAACATGATCAGGCTATGTAAATAGGGTGGAACATTTAAGTTGAGGCTATACAATATATCCAAAACTAAGCGTTGTAGAAAGAAATGTCTTTAATAAAACTTGATTGATATTATGGCGAAAGTAAATGCTGCTAGTCGTATTTCGTTTGGAGGACGTAGTGAGGGTCATTTCAGGGTCTTTATAAATGGGACCCTAATTGTAGGTTCCCATTTAAAAAAAATAAATTGACCCAAAATGACCCTCATAACGGCCTCCAAACGAAACACGACTAGCGGGATTTACTTTCGTCATAATATCAGTCAAGTTTTATTAAAGACATTTCTTTCTACAACGCTTAGTTTTGGATATATTGTATAGCCTCAACTTAAATGTTCCACCCTATTTACATAGCCTGATCATGTTGTTACATAGCGTGATCATGTTACATAGCGTGATTAGGTTGTTACATAGCGTGATCATGTTGTTACATAGCATGCTCAGGTTGTTACATGGAGTGTTCATGTTGTTACATAGCGTGATCATGTTGTTACATAGCGTGCTCAGGTTGTTACATAGCTGTGATCGTATTGTTACATAGCGTGTTCATGTTGTTACATAGCGTGTCCATGTTGTTACATAGCGTGATCATGTTGTTACAGAGCATGATCCGTTGTTACATAGTAATCAGATTGTTACATAGCGTGATCGTATTGTTACATAGCGTGTTCATGTTGTTACATAGCGTGATCATGTTGTTACATAGCGTGCTCAGGTTGTTACATGGCGTGATCATGTTGTTACATAGCGTGATCAGTTGTTACATAGCGTAATCAGGTTGTTACATAGCGTGCTCAGGTTGTTACATAGCGTGATCAGTTGTTACATAGCGTGATCGTTTTGTTACATAGCGTGGTCATGTTGTTACATAGCGTGCTCAGGTTGTTACATAGCGTGATCATGTTGTTACATAGCGTGATCAGTTGTTACATAGCTTGATCAGGTTGTTACATAGCGTGATCAGTTGTTACATTGCGTGATCGTGTTGTTACATAGCGTGATCAGTTGTTACATAGCGTAATCAGATTGTTACATAGCGTGATCGTATTGTTACATAGCGTGTTCATGTTGTTACATAGCGTGAACATGTTGTTACATAGCGTGCTCAGGTTGTTACATAGCTTGATCGTTTTGTTACATAGCGTGATCATGTTGTTACATAGCGTGATCATGTTGTTACATAACGTGATCATGTTGTTACATAGCGTGAACATGTTGTTACATAGCGTGCTCAGGTTGTTACATAGCTTGATCGTTTTGTTACATAGCGTGATCATGTTGTTACATAGCTTGATCGTTTTGTTACATAGCATGATCATGTTGTTACATAGTGTGGTCATGTTGTTACATAGCTTGATCATGTTGTTACATAGCGTGAACATGTTGTTACATAGCGTGAACATGTTGTTACATAGCGTGATCATGTTGTTACATAGCTTGAGCATGTTGTTACATAGCGTGATCAGTTGTTACATAGCGTGATCAGGTTGTTACATAGCGTGCTCAGGTTGTTACATAGCGTGATCAGTTGTTACATAGCTTGATCAGGTTGTTACATAGCGTGATCGTGTTGTTACATAGCTTGATCGTTTTGTTACATAGCGTGATCATGTTGTTACATAGTGTGGTCATGTTGTTACATAGCGTGATCATGTTGTTACATAGCGTGAACATGTTGTTACATAGCGTGATCATGTTGTTACATAGCGTGAACATGTTGTTACATAGCTTGAGCATGTTGTTACATAGCGTGATCAGTTGTTACATGGCGTGATCATGTTGTTACATAGCGTACTCAGGTTGTTACATAGCGTGATCATGTTGTTACATAGCTTGATCAGGTTGTTACATAGCGTGATCGTGTTGTTACATAGCGTGATCAGTTGTTACATAGCTTGAGCATGTTGTTACATAGCGTGATCAGTTGTTACATGGCGTGATCATGTTGTTACATAGCGTACTCAGGTTGTTACATAGCGTGATCATGTTGTTACATAGCGTGCTCAGGTTGTTACATAGCGTGATCATGTTGTTACATAGCGTGATCAGTTGTTACATATCTTGATCAGGTTGTTACATAGCGTGATCAGTTGTTACATTGCGTGATCGTGTTGTTACATAGCGTGATCGTGTTGTTACATAGCATGATCGTTTTGTTACATAGCGTGGTCATGTTGTTACATAGCGTGAACATGTTGTTACATAGCGTGATCATGTTGTTACATAGCGTGATCATGTTGTTACATAGCGTGATCATGTTGTTACATAGCGTGATCAGTTGTTACATAACGTGATCAGATTGTTACATAGCGTGCTCAGGTTGTTACATAGCGTGATCATGTTGTTACATAGCGTGATCAGTTGTTACATAGCTTGAGCATGTTGTTACATAGCGTGATCAGTTGTTACATGGCGTGATCATGTTGTTACATAGCGTACTCAGTTTGTTACATAGCGTGATCATGTTGTTACATAGCGTGCTCAGGTTGTTACATAGCATGATCATGTTGTTACATAGCGTGATCAGTTGTTACATAGCTTGATCGTTTTGTTACATAGCGTGGTCATGTTGTTACTTAGCGTGATCATGTTGTTACATCGCGTGATCATGTTGTTACATAGCGTGATCATGTTGTTACATGGCGTGATCATGTTGTTACATAGCGTGATCATGTTGTTACATAGCGTGAACATGTTGTTACCTAGCGTGATCGTGTTGTTACATAACGTGATGAGTCTGTTACATAGCGTAATGCATGTTGTACAGGTCTATACAGATCACCAAACTTTAATTCAGGAGGTAAAATTTCATCGAAATGTAGATGACAGGGACGCGTCACGATGTTGAACGACCCGAAATCTGGAAATGTTAGGGACAACCCGTTGTGTGGATGACTAGTGTTTCCAGAGAGCATCCTTTTCCAGTAATGTTCCCAGAGAGCATCCTTTTTCCATGCTCGCACTCGCCATGTTCTGGTTACGTGTCGTTGTAACGTAATGTTACGCTGTTAGGATGGTTTAGTATACATGACAGGCAAAAGGCGGGGTCCGTGCCCTTAAAGATTTGAACCTGTGGTCTGTCCCATTCAACCTGACGTCTACAGGCTCCGTGAACAATAGCTGTCTAGATGACTAATGTTTCAAGAGAGTATCCTTTCTCCCTGCTATGCATTGATCGCAATTCCCTCCGTCGTCCTCATCGTGGATATATACATAGGTGCGTGTTATGAATTCATTCATTCGCTTTTAATTCCTTCGAGCGTTAGCATTCACGTATTCATTTAATTTCTTTTAGTTTTAGCATGAGCTACTGCCCGAGAAAATCTGTGCAACTGACGAATGAGAAACTCGATTTGTCATACATTACACATGGAGGAAAACGCGTTATTAGATGCTGTGTATGCGGGCGGATTTTTAAGAATCGTTCTTTGTCAAGATTTAAGTTTCATAGAGCAACATGTTATACTGAATCGACTCTCTCACCTGCACTTGAAGATTCGGGAATGTTATACCGTATCAAGCCTCTGTCCTTCACTGGAGACTACTGTTGGTGAAAAATCTGGATACATCGGAAGTTGCGAGAATATGAAATCTTCATATGATGATGATTCAGTGATATCAACGCTTGAAAATCCGAATAGACTAGTAAATATATTGAGGTTACTAATTGCGTCGAGGGATGCTGGTAATAATAGACACACACAAGAGATTGAGGAAATTATAAGTAAGCTGAAAGCATCTAAAGTTATAGCATGACAGGATCGAGAAATTGTGTTAATCAATTACTGCCATGGTTAACAGGAACTTTGAAATATCAAAAAACTTGTACTTATAAAATACATCATTCAGACATTGTTGAGATGTTTAGTTTTTTTACTGAAAATGATGGTCTCTTTCTGTGTGATGTATATGATTATATAACTGAGTGTTTAGAATGTCTAGACTATCACCTTTGCCTTTAGGAAATATGAATGGTTTTTTGTAAAGGAATGTAATAGGATAATGTTTATAAAAAATAAATGTTGTCTGCATTACTTTTTGTAAAGTGATATGTTTTTTTACATGTATTCAGTTAAACTGATTTTTAAAAATTGGTTTACATGAATGTTGTTTATCTTCTTTTTCTAACCTAGAATTGTATTCATTTGCAATTTATTTCCATGTCTCTTCCTTACGCTTAGCAGAGCTATCAGTCATTTTATTTTCAACACTAATTTGTGTTCTAAAACAATGTCGGTCATATATCTTTCTCTTCTTTCTTAAAATTTGCTGCCTGAGTTTTTTTATTACTTTCGTCCTTCTCCATTTTGCAATTTGTTTATGTATCAGAGACAAATGAAAGTTGAATGGCATTAGCAATTGTGAATTGATTCAATACAATTGCAGTGATCTGAGATTAGTGAATAATGAATAACGTTTATTTCTCAATACTCGATACATAATTAAGTTATATACTTTTAGACTATAATAATATTTGAAAATATTAGGCTATTTACACTATAAATTCACTTCTTTGTTGTTTGCCTATACTAATCTATGGTCTCAGTACATACAACTCCTGGTTTTCTATGTATCGACGACCCTCTGTCTACTTGTTTATGTTTCATTATATATACCTTTATTTTTTTTTTTAATGTGCCATATGTATGATTTCCTGTGTTACGTCTTGTTACGTGGTTACGTTAGATGACAGACAATGAGAAGATCCAGAACAAACAAGGTGGGAATAGGTTAGGACGTATACTTCACTGTAAACCGATATACTGTTTGTCTATACTGTTTGTCCCTCTCCGTCTCGCGCACTACTGTTTAACAAATATAAAGTTTGTAAGGTTTAGAAATTAAGTATATAAAAAGTGTTGTAAGGCTGGATGAGAAAAGTTTTATAATCGAATTACTCTCTATATTACAGTATAAACCTACATTCCTCCTCCTTCAATCTCTGTCTATCCTTGTATCTCTCCTGTTTTCCATATTTCTCCCATATAAACGTATACTCTAATCCTCAAACCATGTCTAGACTAGCACCTCTCCTCGTATACCCTACGGCTCTCATATAAATGCATTTTCCTCCTTGAAGACTCTCTCAACCTAGCACCTACCTTCGTTTTCCCTATATTTTCCCATATAGACGTATACTCTCTCATTCAGACCTTCCCGACTAGCCTAGCACTTCTCCTCATATTCCCCTACCTCTCTCATATAAGATGCATTCCCTCATTCAACACCGTCTAGCCTAGCATCGACCCTCGTATTCCCTATCTCTCGCATATAAACGCCTACTCCATCATTCAAAACTCCTATCCTAATACCTCTCCTCGGTTTGCTATATCGCTCATATTCTACCCTTCAAGTCCTGTTTAGTATAGCATCTTTCCTTGTGTTCCCTATCTCTCTCGTATAAAGCATATCCCTCCCTCCTTTAGCATCTGACTAGCCTAGCATCAGCCCTGGTATTCCCTATCTCTCCCCTATAAATACTTCTATCTAGAGACCTAATGTTTCAGGAGAGCATCCTTTCCCCTATAAAAGTTTATTTGGTGTCTTTATCTTAATTAGTTTAGGAGTTATTAAATTTATAATTAAATTACATTTTATCGGTATTCGAACCCTGGACACCAGAACCAATATTATTTACAATATTAGTTTGATATGTTTAAGGGTGCTGTATGCATTTACAGCATCAATCTAAGTGATATATTCTAGAGTATAGAGAAAAATAAGTAAGTGATTGAAAGATCGGGATTCGAAGTAAGGACAGCTGATTGAAAATTATATACAGTATTAATTGCCCCTCATAGGAGCTATCAATCATGCTTTGGTCAATTCCTCTACCTCTCTTAGTTTCTGAGATAATGACGATTTAAAATTAGGCTCGAACCCAGAACGTCAGGTATCTAATTACACATCCACAAGATAATACCTAATAACATAAAGGGAATAAAGTTTATTTGGCGTCTTTATCTTAATTAGTTTAGAAGTTATTAAATTTATAATTAAACTACATTTTATCGGTATTCGAACCCTGGACACCAGAAACGAAATTATTTACAATATTAGTTTGATATGTTTAAAGGTGCTGCATACAGTTACAGCATCAATCTAAGTGATATATTCTAGAGTATAGAGAAAAATAAGTAAGTGATTGAAAGATCGGGATTCGAAGTAAGGACAACTGATTGAAAATTATATACAGTATTAATTACCCCTCATAGGAGCTATCAATCATGCTTTGGTTCACTCGTCTACCTCTCTTAGTTTCTGAGATAATGACGATTTAAAATTAGGCTCGAACCCAGAACGTCAGGTATCTAATTACACATCCACAAGATAATACCTAATAACATAAAGGGAATAAAGTTTATTTGGCGTCTTTATCTTAATTAGTTTAGAAGTTATTAAATTTATAATTAAACTACATTTTATCGGTATTCGAACCCTGGACACCAGAAACGAAATTATTTACAATATTAGTTTGATATGTTTAAAGGTGCTGTATACAGTTACAGCATCAATCTAAGTGATATATTCTAGAGTATAGAGAAAAATAAGTAAGTGATTGAAAGATCGGGATTCGAAGTAAGGACAACTGATTGAAAATTATATACAGCATTAATTACCCCTTATAGGAGCTATCAATCATGCTTTGGTTCACTCGTCTACCTCTCTTAGTTTCTGAGATAATGACGATTTAAAAATTAGGATCGAACCCTGAACGTCAGGTATCTAATTACACATCCACAAGATAATACCTAATAACATAAAGGCAATAAAGTTTATTTGGCGTCTTTATCTTAATTAGTTTAGAAGTTATTAAATTTATAATTAAATTACATTTTATCGGTATTCGAACCCTGGACACCAGAAACAAAATTATTTACAATATTAGTTTGATATGTTTAAAGGTGCTGTATGCAGTTACAGCATCAATCTAAGTGATATATTCTAGAGTATAGAGAAAAATAAGTAAGTGATTGAAAGATCGGGATTCGAAGTAAGGACAACTGATTGAAAATTATATACAGTATTAATTACCCCTCATAGGAGCTATCAATCATGCTTTGGTTCACTCGTCTACCTCTCTTAGTTTCTGAGATAATGACGATTTAAAATTAGGCTCGAACCCAGAACGTCAGGTATCTAATTACACATCCACAAGATAATACCTAATAACATAAAGGGAATAAAGTTTATTTGGCGTCTTTATCTTAATTAGTTTAGAAGTTATTAAATTTATAATTAAACTACATTTTATCGGTATTCGAACCCTGGACACCAGAAACGAAATTATTTACAATATTAGTTTGATATGTTTAAAGGTGCTGTATACAGTTACAGCATCAATCTAAGTGATATATTCTAGAGTATAGAGAAAAATAAGTAAGTGATTGAAAGATCGGGATTCGAAGTAAGGACAACTGATTGAAAATTATATACAGTATTAATTACCCCTTATAGGAGCTATCAATCATGCTTTGGTTCACTCGTCTACCTCTCTTAGTTTCTGAGATAATGACGATTTAAAAATTAGGATCGAACCCTGAACGTCAGGTATCTAATTACACATCCACAAGATAATACCTAATAACATAAAGGCAATAAAGTTTATTTGGCGTCTTTATCTTAATTAGTTTAGAAGTTATTAAATTTATAATTAAATTACATTTTATCGGTATTCGAACCCTGGACACCAGAAACAAAATTATTTACAATATTAGTTTGATATGTTTAAAGGTGCTGTATGCAGTTACAGCATCAATCTAAGTGACATATTCTAGAGTATAGAGAAAAATAAGTAAGTGATTGAAAGATCGGGATTCGAAATAAGGACAACTGATTAAAAATTATATACAGTATTATTTACCCATCATAGGAGCTATCAATCATGCTTTGGTCAATTCCTCTACCTCTCTTAGTTTCTGAGATAATGACGATTTAAGCATCAGGCTCGAACCCAGAACGTCAGGTATCTAATTACACATCCACAAGATAATACCTAATAACATAAAGGGAATAAAGTTTATTTGGCGTCTTTATCTTAATTAGTTTAGAAGTTATTAAATTTATAATTAAACTACATTTTATCGGTATTCGAACCCTGGACACCAGAAACGAAATTATTTACAATATTAGTTTGATATGTTTAAAGGTGCTGCATACAGTTACAGCATCAATCTAAGTGATATATTCTAGAGTATAGAGAAAAATAAGTAAGTGATTGAAAGATCGGGATTCGAAGTAAGGACAACTGATTGAAAATTATATACAGTATTAATTACCCCTTATAGGAGCTATCAATCATGCTTTGGTTCACTCGTCTACCTCTCTTAGTTTCTGAGATAATGACGATTTAAAAATTAGGATCGAACCCTGAACGTCAGGTATCTAATTACGCATCCACAAGATAATACCTAATAACGTAAAGGCAATAAAGTTTATTTGGCGTCTTTATCTTAATTAGTTTAGAAGTTATTAAATTTATAATTAAATTACATTTTATCGGTATTCGAACCCTGGACACCAGAAACAAAATTATTTACAATATTAGTTTGATATGTTTAAAGGTGCTGTATGCAGTTACAGCATCAATCTAAGTGACATATTCTAGAGTATAGAGAAAAAATAAGTAAGTGATTGAAAGATCGGGATTCGAAATAAGGACAACTGATTAAAAATTATATACAGTATTATTTACCCATCATAGGAGCTATCAATCATGCTTTGGTCAATTCCTCTACCTCTCTTAGTTTCTGAGATAATGACGATTTAAGCATCAGGCTCGAACCCAGAACGTCAGGTATCTAATTACATCTCCACAAGATACTACCTAATAACATAAAGGCAATAAAGTTTATTTGACGTCTTTATCTTAATTAGTTTAGGAGTTATTAAATTTATAATTAAATTACATTTTATGGGTATTCGAACCCTGGACACCATGTACCCAAATATACATTCACAAGAAACTATCTAATGACATTAATGTAATAAATTTTATTTGACGTCTTTATCGTAATTAGTCTCTGAGTTATTAGAAGCTGAATTTGTAATTCGAACCCGGCCATCCTGGTCAACTTGGAACTCGTTGGAGAAGCTGCTGCTTGTTATATCATTTCCATCGCTAAAATCTAAAGTGTTTAGTGTTGGGCAGAGCACTTAGGAAAACAATTACTGACATTGTTCGCTAATGGAGTGAAAGCGTCTCAGCTAATAGAGGTCACCGTTACATCCAGGCGGAAGTCGGTCGTTCGCTAATGTATGTAAACAGATCCGGAATGTAAACTTAAAAGCCTATTAATGTGTTGAAAGCGTCTAACATGTTCAGCTAATGGACAAGCGATTTCCCCAGATACAAGAAGGCTGCAGTGTTTCATTACATGACAGACTGTTCCCGTGAGCAGACTACTTATACTCACACCCCAACAAAACAATTCATTATTCAAAAAACTTAATTGCTCGAGGATGCAATGTGCAGACCTTAGTAATCATAAAAAAAATGTTTGACGAACATTACCTAATTAATTTGCCGGGGGGCGGCAGGACTCGAGAAAACAATTCCCTCAAGTCAGGACGCCCCAGTAGAACGCATGGGAGAGGGGGTAGGACCTGTTAGCACAGACACTGTCGGCATTAGGTGAGCACACAAAGCGAGAGGGGGCGGGGCCTAACGACACGAGACCTGGCGGCATGTGAGCACACAAAGGGAGGGGGCGGGGCTTGTCGGCGTAGAACAAAGAACTTTATCGCTTGTCGGCATCTCTCTACTGCGCCAGAACATACATTATATCTCTACTAATCTGTGGTGGGGAGATTTTCTTGAAAACCTTCGTGTCGCATCTCTGGAAGACACTGTACGTAAATACCAAGTTTGGTGTTTATCCGACTGTTCGCTTCTGAGTTATGCTGTTCACACACACGGACATGTTTCCAAAAATGCTTTTTTTTTGGATTCAGGGGGACTCAAAACATATATATTTCCTGTGAAATCTCGGTATCGAATTTTTGGGTGGAATACAATGCTTCTCCTACTTACTATAACTAGTAGAGATAGTAAAAATTGCATCAGCGTCAGGTATCAAGGTTGTTGCAGCACGAACGGTTTTGAATCATTTTCGCCAAACACTTTACAGATCTGCCGGTTTTAAATCCCAGCAACAAGTTTAAACTACCTATGGGTGCCCTTTTAACCCCAAATGCACTAGTCCTTTTCCTACTATCCGTATGTGTTAAACTTTTGCACACAGAATGTGTTCCTTACGTTTTATTTTTGCTCCGATTTGTATGCAAATTTGCATACAGAATCTAAGATGTTCTGTTTAAAGATTCAAGCATATATTTTATGATTTCTTTAGTGATTTGATCACAAAAAACTAATTTGTACTGTAAAGAAGTAAAATTTTCTCACCATCTTCATACAAACAAAAATTTATTTATCTCCAACTAATAACATAACGTTTAATAAAATTTAGTACAGTTTTGCTGTACTAAAACAGAAGGAAATTCCACTGTCATATTTCTCTGACAAATTTGAATGCGCCAGACAGTTTTTTGTTTTTCTTGTTGTTTGCTAATTAAGCAGTTTAATTGTACTATATGAGAAATTAAATCAGCTAGAGCCTTCATACAGTCATTTCTATATTTATCCATATTAACCGTACCAATTATCACGTAAATAACTTTAAGAATAAAAAGTTAGAAAATTCAGGCCCGGTATTCCTTAAACATTGATAGTTTAATCAAAACCGCTGCGGCTATTTTTCAGGAAATAGTTGTTTTTTTTTCATGTACGGGAATCGTAAAATGTGGCTTTCACTGAAATTTCGAAATCGAAAGTTTGAATATAATAGAGTACGTCCTTCACCTACTGTAGATAAGTGATAGGGAAGGTATATTGCAAATGTTTCCTGGTAACCTAGCAACGGTTTGCAGAGGTCAGCCTATGAAAGGTTTATCGCCTTTTCTCTTTCTTTACTTCCCCGACCTCGCGAGAAGAAGTGCTCAAATGGGTTTATGGTAATCATCTCATAGTTTACAATGTAAATTCCTGCACCCTCTCTACGCACTCAATTCACACAGCGCACCATCCATAATACCTACCACTTTTACAAGGGCTTGTCCCCTGTCTGGTTTGCACACATTTTATTTAAATTTTATTAGATCCTCGCTTTTGTTAACGGAGCCTGGATATGAAAGAACAAAAGAAAATGGAGAAAATGGAAGTTTTGGAGGGAGCTAAAAGCATTTCGAGCTGCGTTTAGAGGCACATACTGCATACAAATATTACTGACACGGCTGCTTGAGACTACAAGATTTGTTACAAAACATCCCTTAGTGGGGACACTTCTCGGAGACTTGTGTGCTTCTGGAACGTTTATCACGTTCCTTTAACATGTATTAATAGCTGTTTACGTAACTAGTGCGTTATCCTTAGATTATATCACAAGCGAATGTTTAATTCTCACAAGTGGCTTCAAGAGTTGGATGCAAACTGTAATCCTAGCTTTGTAAATTTAAAGTACGTTATAAAGTAAAGCTTCATTCACTGTTATTTTTACAAAATAAATGTGAAATGATGTCATGGTTGCAAAGGAAGAGTGATAACAATTTGGTTTGCTTACTTAAACAATGAATGAACTATTTTTGCACACCTTTACCTCGATTAACCTGGCGTAGACAAAAAAAGGTTTTGGTATGAATATCACTTCACTAATGCCATTTAGTTCAGTTCTCATGTCACTTCACTAATGTGATTCAGTTCAGTTCTCACTGTCACTTCACTAATGTGATTTAAGTTCACTTCTCACTGCCACGTCATTAATTTCATTTAGTTCAGTTGTCACTGTCACTTAACTGCTGCGATTCAGTTCAGTTTTCGTGTCACTTCACTAATATGATTTAGTTCAGTTCTCATTGTCTCTTCACAAATTTGAACTGGTTCAGTTTTCGCTGTCACCTCACTTTTCCTCTTGACGTAGTGGCGTAGTGAATTCCACAAGAAGCAGCTTCTTTCTTTCGCTTAACTTTCTGGGGCATCGAACAAAACACCTCTCTAATCTCTTGCAGTAGCAGCAACTACTGTAGATAACAACTGTCGTCACAACCTCACTCGTAGAAAAACACTATTATTCGCATGAGAAACGCACTCATTTATTAAGTAACTCACTAGCACGTATCCTCCTTTCTATAACAGCTGCACTTTTTGAAGGACATCTAGAATGTTCCCGAGGCGGGGAGAATCAAGGTTCCAGAACAATCCCTTTAACTCTCGATAACGCTTCTAATGTTTACGCTGGGTGCGAGTGCTTATCTCTTCACCCGGCGCCTTGTAGCCGATAATTGGGACCAATGGCTGCACCACGGTAGTCACTAGAAAGTATATTAAAGTAAACAATTGTGGGTCGAGGACTTTTACTTTTTCTACCACGTACCTTGTAGGTGAAAAAGATATAGCATTCCACCCAAAAATTTCATACCAATATTTTGGGGACCCGTGAAACAAAACAAAAAAAAACGTTTTAGAAAAAAGGTCCGTATATGTGTGTGTGCCTGTGAACAGCATAACTCAAAACCGAAAATTCGGTTAAGCACCAAACTTGGTATTTAGGTTCAGAATCTTCCAAGGATGTGCCACGAAGGTTTTCAAGAAAATCCACATACACAAAACTAACTTTTACATGCAAAGCCTTTCCTTAATTTTGCTTTTCTCAAAAATGGTTGACACGAAGATTTTCCTGAAAATGTGATGTGTTATATTCATATGATTTTCTGTACTTCCATAGTTTATTAGTGGGAATGTAAATTATTCTTCTTAAGGCATATTTTTCTGTCTACCTCATTTTAATCCAAATAAATCTTTACAGAAACAGCTACATTACACATTTCGTTATAGATACAAAGAGAACAGCGACAGTCAAATGTTTAACAACTGGACGCTATATTGTAGCGAGGTTCGAACACAGTATCAAGAATTACGTTAGTATTGTTAATAGATGATAACATGTAGAAACCCTGAAGACACGTCATCGTAGACACGGACTGCTCTTTCAGCAATCGAAACAATATTTACTGACCGCGAATTGAGGTCACCGGAATTTTCACTCAGTCTCGTCGGAGTCAACAGCGAAGCCCTGCGCAACAAGGGGTGCTTCACACCTTCAGCATAATTAAGTTAATTGTTAGTAAGATACACATCCAGTCTCAGCTACGTACAGATAAGATGCACAAGTCTCGCTTGTACTGACCGACACCCTACACCTTCGCCCTAACTGCAACCATACACCTTAAGCATAAATACAACGCTTAGTTTTTTATACACCACCCGTGGACCTTTTATTTGACGCCTTGCCTTATAGGGTACCCGCCTACGACCTACATACATCCCCGGGTACTATCCGACCTTCCCATCTGAGCCTACAGCCCCGCTATGTATACCACCCCTTGGCAGCCACCCCAGATAGGTGTGCTACAATATGTTGGGCTTAAAATTCCACACCTTTTCCAAGCAATCGGGAAACAATTGGAAATCGACAGGTCTTCAAAAGAAAAGGTATTAATTGAACCAATACTAACTCATAACTGATAACTCGGAAGTGGCTTATGCCATAAAAAAGTTACTGGAAATAAAATTGTAGGTTTTAAAGAGATCGACATTTCTTCTGTAGTATATTGAGCAGTATTTTTAACACTTAAACGATTTCAGTCAAATTATATATTATATATATATATATGTTCAATAACAGCCCGCCTTAAAGCAATATGTGTACGTAACAAGATATAAAAAGTGTATGTTACAGTCAATATATATGTTTATATTATTTTATACATGTTCAATAATGTTATGTGAATGTATTATGTAATTTAATAATGTAGGAGCTGTGAGAATAATAGGTTAAAAGTTGCTAACAATGAGGTAACAATGAGGTATCTTTGAGGCAATAATCAGTAAAAATGTTTAATAATGTTACTAGTCATTATTGGAGCAACAATAATGTAAATTTTGAGACAGTTTATAAAATAGCCAATCAACATCGAGAAAAAAACTTAAGTTAAATAAAAGTATTCTTTTGGATTAGGAATAGCCAATCACAGATTTGAAATACAGAAATTTACAAATTTAGGCGCTAGAAATCAAGTCAGTTGCTTGTAGACAGCGCTCATGACTGGACGCGTTGGTTGTAGACAGTGTTTCTAACCGGACACGAGATGCGTCCTCGGAAATTTAATGCGTATTCAGTGTGGCATGAAAATAGTTTACGTGTTAAAAAGTGCAAGTAATTAATTTAAAAAATCTGACAGCTCTCTCTCTCTCTCTCTCTCTCTCTCTCTCTATATATATATATATATATATATATATATGCTCGTATATATATATCAGTGAAATGTTACTTAAATCGTATCAAGCATAAATAAAAGGAGTGAAGTAATTTTATCCATAAACTGTGGGTCATTTTGTAGCTGTTCTTTAAGATCTGCGCAGGCAATCACACGGCTTTCCTTTTGGTTATTTGAAAGCATGTGGGGCACGAACTTGGCGGCAATTCTTCTCCTGTCCAAATTGCCTTTCAAAATGCTTTGAACACTTCCAAAGGAGAGCCCTAATGTGTGAAAAAGTTCTTTTATTGTAATGCGCCTATCATTTAAGACCATTTCCCTCACCTGATTGATATTTTCATCAGTTTTGCTGGAACAGGGTCGCCCCGAACGATCTGCATCTTTAACTGATGTCACACCACTTTTAAATTTCGAAAACCACTCAAATGTTTGAGTTTTGTCCATAACTACCTCCCCATAAGCTGTTCTTAACATTTCATAGGCTTCTGTTGTAGTTTTACCGAGTTTAAAGCAAAATTTTATGTTCGTTCTTTGTTCTTCGTAATCCGATATTTTTGCTACGCGGAAAAATCGCAGCACGTACAAACACGTGTTCACTTCAGAGCGTCTACCTCGTCACTGTATCGTCACAGGAACTCTCATTTTTATCGGGAAGGAACGCTGCATGTACAGTTTGGGTAAGAATTAAAGAAATCTCAGCGTCAGCATTGTTGAAAAGCCATTCCGGAAACTTTTTGATCACACCTCGTATACATTTTTTGTGGAGTGAACCATTTCCGAGATATTCCTTGTTCTTTCTTTGAATTTTCCGATACTTAGACTTTTTCTCAAATGGGAATTCGTTATTCGTTTATTTTATGTACTGGACATACAAAGAGAATGGAATGCTCCACATAGCAACCAGGGCTTAAAATATTTGACTATCGCTTACAGCCTACCAATTCTCCTTGCATCTACAAGAAAATTAGCAATAAGATTAACATGAAGTGTATGGAGAATAAGAGTTTCTAAAAATAGTTTGTACAAGGGTAGAAAAAGTCATGTGAGTGCAACACATCAGATTTTTACTATAGGTAAGAAGTAGAGAAGGTAAAACCCGTAGTAATGGGAAGTTATTCTGTTGGCAGCACTTCTCTGTCAAACAGTATGTAAAACAAATGTAAGCTACACCCAGCCTCTCTGATTCTGTTTCTATAATTCAACACGACTGTCAAGTGTTAATTCGCTGTTTTAACCAACATGTTTATTACTCTGTGGCGCGGGGGTTGTCCATTTTGTTATATGTAAAACTACTGAATACATTTACTTGTTTGTCTAGTACGTCAAAAGGCAGTCGTATATTCCATAGCTTCTGTGTTAAGATAAATGTTTGTTTGTTAGCTTATAACTCAAGAACAACTGCACTGGCTGTTACGAAACTTGGTACACAATTTGAAGAAGGTTTGTTTGTGCTCCACGTATGGAAACAAATTTGAAGATATTTTTTTTATTGAATTTCGACTATTGCAGAGCCGAACTTGAAGTAGTTGCAGCCGCACGTATAGTAAAAAGTTTCCGGTAGCCTTCGCTCCAAATGTACTTTCCGGTGGCCTTTGCCCCAAATGTTTAAAAAAAATGTTAACTTTGTCATTTTTGACTGTTTCTTTAAATATTATATATTTATGTTTGCCTCAGCTGCGCCAGTATTTATATTTTTTTTAGAAAAATGCATGTCTTATCAGGGAGTGTTGCGACTGAAGAATGCAGGCTTACACACTCCTACTTCACTCCTTTTATTAATGCTTGATAAAGATTTAAATAACACTTCACTAATATAGAGAGCTGTGCGATTTTTTTTTATTAACTACTTGCACTTTTTGACACGTAAAACTATTTTCGTCTCAGACTGAATACGTATTAAATTTCTCGAGGACGCATCTCGCGTCCGGTTAGAAGCGCTGTCCACAAGTAACTGACTTCTGAATTTGTAAATTTTGCTATATTTCAGTTTCTGATTGGCTAATCCTAGTCCAATAAAACACTTTCATTTAACAAAAACATTTTCTGGTTGTTGAATGGCTATTTTATAAACTGTCACAAAAATTACCTTATTGTTTACAAGAATTATAAGTAGTATTGTGAAACTTTCAAATTCATTATTGCCTCAAGGTTACCTCATTGTTAGCAACTTTTAACCTATTATTCTCACAGCTCCTACATTATTAAATTACGTAATATATTCACATAACATTATTACAATAATATAAACATATATAATGACTATAATATACACTTTTTATATATTGTTACATACATATATTGCTTTAAGACGGGCTATTATTGAATATATATATATATGTATATATATTATATAATTAGACTGAAATCTTTTAAATGTTAAAAATACTGCCTCTATTTTATAAAAAAATTATCATATAATGACTGAGGTTGTAATATCCGCCGTAGTAAATATAAATTAAAGAGACTCCAATAGCGAAAATGTTATAAAGAATGAAAGGGAGAGCGTAGCGCTAAAAAAAAATCTGATGTGTTACACTCACATGACTTTCTCTACTCTTGTACAAACTACTTTTACAAACGCTTATTCTCCATATGCTTCATGTTAGTCGAGATATCGAGATGTCAATATTATTGCTAATTTTCTTGTAGATGCAAGGGTAATATGGTAGTATTTAAGCGATAGTCAAATATTTAAGCGCTGGTTGCTATGTGGTGCATTCCATTCTCTTTGCATGTCCAGGACATAAAAAATGAGTAACGAATTTGAGAAAAAGTGTAAGTATTGGCAAATTTAAGGGAATAACAAGCAATATCTCGAAAACGGTTCACTCAACAAAAAACATGTATATGACATAAATTGTGTATTGTAACGCGATCTACATTTTTTGTGCAGTAAAATTTTGTCTATCTCTTATGGTTTACCAGTTATGCAAAAGTCGTTCAGAATGAAGAACACTTTCGGAGACATTCCCGGAAAATTCGAGATATACATTTCATTTGTCATGAAAATACCTTAAACATATGATATTTTAATCAAAATCGTTAGAGCCATTTTTTAAAAAATTAAAATTTTCGAAAAATGTTCCATGTAAAGGGTAGTCTGGGGTGGGGGATTTTCTTGAAAACCTTCGTGTCGCATCTCTGGAAGATACTGAACCTAAATACCAAGTTTGGTGTTTATCCGACTGTTCGTTTCTGAGTTATGCTGTTCACAGACACACACACACACACACACACACACACACACAGACACACACACGGACATGTTTCCAAAAATGCTTTTTTTGGATTCAGGGAGTCTCAAAACATGTATTTCCGGTGAAATCTCGGTATCGAATTTTTGGGTGGAATGCAATACTTCCCCTACTTACTATACGTAGTAGAGAAAGTAATATGGTGTTATACATCCACATGACTTTCCTTACCCTCTATCATTTATTAGTGGGTATGCAAATTATTTTTACACAGGCTTATTACTTTCTCTACTACGTAGAGAACGTAGGGGAAGTATTGTATTCCATCCAAAAATTCGATAGTGAGATTTCACCGAAAATATAAGTTTTGAGTACCCTGAATCTAAATAAACCATTTTTGGAAATATGTCCGTCTGTCTGTGTGCCGGACTGTGAACAGCATAACCCGAAAACGAAAAGTCGGATAAATACCAAACTTGGTGTTTGAGTTTAGTATGTTCCAAGGTTGTGACACTAAAATTTTCAAGACAATCCTTCGCCCATACTACCTTTTACATGCAACATTTTTCGTTAATTTTGATTTTCTCAAAAATGGCTCTAGCAATTTTGATTATAATAATATATATTTAAGATATTTTTATTACAAATGAAATGTACATCTTGAATTTTCTAGGAATGTTCCCAAAAGACCTCTTCATTCTGAAAGGCTTTTGTATAACTGGTAAATTTTAAGAGATAGGTAAAATTTTACTCCACAAAAAATGTAGACCTTGTTAAGACACACAATTTATTTTATATACATTACTTTTGTGTAGTGTACCATTTCCGAGATATTCCTTGTTATTTGTTTGAATTTTCCAATATTTATACTTTTTCTCAAATGGGAATTCGTTATTCATTTTTTTATGTCCTGGACATACAAAGAAAATGGAATGCTTCACATAACAACCAGCTCTTACAATAATTGACTATCACTTAAAGCCTACCAATTCCCCTTGCATCTACAAGAAAATTAGCAATAAGAACGTAGGCTTTCACGGCCGGTGTCACAATTATAACTAATATAATTTTCCGGGCTGTTATGCCGTGGTCTGCTGAAGAAAGATTTCCCAGACGTTTCGTCCACAACTGCGGTGGACATCTTCAGTGGCGCGGACGAAGTCTTCTCGGTGAAAGTATCGCAGCGTCTGATGCGTTGGCCGTTAGTGCCGCTCTCTTTATAGTGTGGACGCTCTCTGCTGATTGGCCCGCTGGTATGAGGGGGCTGGCGCCGGCTGTGTTGTTGCTCTCTTCTGATTGGCTCGCAGTGTTTTTCGGTTTTGTATGACCTTTCTTGTTTTTGATGACTAGATGCCAGTTACTGTTGAGTTTCAATGCTTCTTCTTTCCTATTGAAATTATTGGGATGTTTGTAAATCTCTATTGCTTCGCGTTGTAGCCGGGTATGGTAATGCTTTATGGAGGAAAGAATGTTGGTGTCCTGAAATCTAATAATGTGTTCGCCCTCGGCTTCAATGGCATGTTTGGCGACTGCCGATTTTTCTGTATGGCCCAGGCGGCAGTTTCTTTTGTGTTCGCTGAGTCTGGTGTTAGCGCTCCGCTGTGTGGTACCAATGTACACTGAACCACAGGAACAAGGAATACGGTAAACACCGGCCGATGACAGGGGATCTCGGGGGTCTTTGGAAGAGCGCAGTAGGCTATTTAATTGTCTTGTAGGTTTGAATACTCTTTTGACGTTATGACGTTGAAGTATATGTTCAATACGGTCAGTGACATTTCTGAAATACGGCAGAAAGACAATGGACTTGCTTTTGGGTTGGTCCTGAGTAGCCGGTCGGGGCTTGGCCGGACGGCAGGCTCTTCTCACCTCTTGGACTGAATAACTATTTGATTGTAGAGCTGTTTCTAGGTGTCGGATTTCTTGTGGAAGTAAGTGTGGTTCACAAATACGGGAAGCACGGTTTGCGAGTGTCTTAATCATAGCACGTTGCACTAGTTAGTTGCACTAAACTCAGCTCCACTGAAACCAACAGCCTGGTTCCGCTATGTGGATGACACCTTCGTCATCTGGCCCCATGGTGAACAAGCTCTTCAAGATTTTTTGTTACATCTAAATAGCATCAATCAGCGTATACAGTTCACAATGGAACAAGAAAAGGATGGCCAACTAGCCTTTCTAGATGTACTCGTTAGCAGGAAGGCTGACGGCACGCTGGGTCATACTGTCTACCGCAAACCCACACACACAGACCGTTACCTTAACAAGTACTCCAACCACCATCCTAGACAAAAACGTGCTATGATTAAGACACTCGCAAACCGTGCTTCCCGTATTTGTGAACCACACTTACTTCCACAAGAAATCCGACACCTAGAAACAGCTCTACAATCAAATGGTTATTCAGTCCAAGAGGTGAGAAGAGCCTGCCGTCCGGCCAAGCCCCGACCGGCTACTCAGGACCAACCCAAAAGCAAGTCCATTGTCTTTCTGCCATATTTCAGAAATGTCACTGACCGTATTGAACATATACTTCAACGTCATAACGTCAAAAGAGTATTCAAACCTACAAGACAATTAAATAGCCTACTGCGCTCTTCCAAAGACCCCCGAGATCCCCTGTCATCGGCCGGTGTTTACCGTATTCCTTGTTCCTGTGGTTCAGTGTACATTGGTACCACACAGCGGAGCGCTAACACCAGACTCAGCGAACACAAAAGAAACTGCCGCCTGGGCCATACAGAAAAATCGGCAGTCGCCGAACATGCCATTGAAGCCGAGGGCGAACACATTATTAGATTTCAGGACACCAACATTCTTTCCTCCATAAAGCATTACCATACCCGGCTACAACGCGAAGCAATAGAGATTTACAAACATCCCAATAATTTCAATAGGAAAGAAGAAGCATTGAAACTCAACAGTAACTGGCATCTAGTCATCAAAAACAAGAAAGGTCATACAAAACCGAAAAACACTGCGAGCCAATCAGAAGAGAGCAACAACACAGCCGGCGCCAGCCCCCTCATACCAGCGGGCCAATCAGCAGAGAGCGTCCACACTATAAAGAGAGCGGCACCAACGGCCAACGCATCAGACGCTGCGACACTTTCACCGAGAAGACTTCGTCCGCGCCACTGAAGATGTCCACCGCAGTTGTGGACGAAACGTCTGGGAAATCTTTCTTCAGCAGACCACGGCATAACAGCCCGGAAAATTATATTAGTTATAAATTAGCAATAAGATTAACATCTTGATCGATATGAAGCATATGGAGAATAAGCGTTTGTAAAAATAGTTTGTACAAGAGTAGAGAAAGTCATGTGAATGCAACACATCAGAGGTTTCTTTTTCTCTGGATAGACTTTATTTGCGCGAGAAACAGGAACATTGGAATATTTTATAAATGAATCACAAAACTTGCATGTTGACGAAATGAAAGCAATAAATGCATTTGAGCCATGAAAATTAATTTCAAAATCCGATATCAATTTTGATTTGGTAAAATTTATGTTTAAGCAACTCCTGAATTTCAGAGTGAAAATGATGTGTACTTTTCTTATATCCTGAATTCTGCAAGTATGTTTTAAACTTGTACCAGGACAGTAATGAAACTCTTCTGTAGGCTTTTAAATTACATTGAGTTTCAGTTACGGACGCTCTTTAACTGCGGCATGGTTTAGGCAGGAACGTCTGTGGCTCACATTCGGGAGATCGTGGGTTCGATTTCCGCGGCCAATCTTCCTGACCCATGGTTTCTTTTAGGTTTCCCTGGGTCACTATGTGAGTGCTGGGAAGGGTCATTACACCCCCCGAACTTCCAGCCCCATTATTTCATTTCACCTTTCATCTGATTGGTTTATTTCAGAGTTGCAAGTGTCGGCGGGAGGTTTCGGCGTGTGCATTGCAGAGGAAAAGGATGCTCTGAGTAAACCTTCCTCACCCGGAATGGTGGCGATCTGCGGATCCCGGGCCCCTGAGCCCACAAGAGTGAGGGGGTTTCGGCTGCCATCCGGGGAGTTTAAATCTGTAAACGCTTGGGACCATCTCCTCTGCCTGTCTGCCTCCTGGTCCGGCCGCCTTCTCTGTCCTCTTACCTCAACCCTCTCTCGCAGGGGCTAAATCCCCCTCCGCTTCTAGTGCTATCCTATCATAACTGCTATGATTCTTAGCGTCCCATTCTGTATTGAGCGTGAAAGATTGGAAATCTTTACTCAGTGGCCTCTGTCAGACTTTAGGTCGTAAATCTACGAAACGGGACCACCCTTCCGAAGGAAGCCTTGCTAAGGATATTTACGCTGCAGAATATCCATCGCCTTCCGCCAGATTTGAACCCGCGACCTCGGGATTGACATTGAAAGCTAAAGGTAACCAGTTTCTTAGATTATGTGAGATATTTGTTCAAGGCATATGACTACTTTCAAATGCGGACACTGAGAGATACGAAGTGTTTTTAAAGTACTCATATTTTTTTACTTTCTCTACTACGTATAGTAAGTAGGGGAAGTATTGTATTCCACCTAAAAATTCGATACCGAGATTTCACCGGAAATATATGTTTTGAGACCCCCTGAATCCAAAAAAAGCATTTCTGGAAACATGTCCGTGTGTGTGTGTGTGTCTGTGAACAGCATAACTCAGAAACGAACAGTCGGATAAACACCAAACTTGGTATTTAGGTTCAGTATATTCCAGAGATGCGACACGAATGTTTCCAAGAAAATCCCACCACCCCAGATTACCCTTTACATGGAAGAGTTTTCGAAAATTTTAATTTTCTCAAAAATGGCTCTAACCATTTTGATTAAAGTATCATATGTTTAAGATATTATCATGAGAAATGAAATGTATATCTCGAATTTTCTGGGAATGTCTCCAAAAGTATTGTTCATTGTGAACGGCTTTTGCATAACTGGTAAACCATAAGAGATAGACAAAATTTTACTACAAAAAATGTAGATCGCGTTAAAATACACAATTTATGTCATATACATCTTTTGTTGTTGAGTGAACCGTTTTTGAGATATTGCTTGTTATTCCCTTAAATTTTTCTATACTTATTTTCTCAAATGGGAATTCGTTATTCATTTTTTGTCTTGGATATGCAAAGAGTATTAATCTGTGGGAAAGGGAATGGTGCTGCACCTAGCAACCAGCTATTAAGAGATATGTATGTACTTAAAGGCTACTGTATTTCTATGTTGCCCTTGTAAATATATATTCCCCTTACATCTACAAGAAAATTAGCAATAAGATAGGGTCTGCAAATGTTTATCTCGATTAACATGAAGTATATGGAGAATAAGCGTTTGTAAAAATAGTTTGTACAAGAGTAGAGAAAGTCATGTGAGTGCAACACATAAGATTTTTTTAAACAACAGAGCATTAGTTTTAAATACTTTACTATCATTCATTACATTACACTATTTCTCCACATTCAGGCACTTGTCGTAACTGGAAACCAGTTTTTGTATACCTTCGTCAAAGAATGATGAAAGTCAACTAAGCACTTCTTGTTACACAACATCATCGTCGTTGAAACGTTTTCCACCAAGAAATTTCCTCAGATGAAGAAACAGATGAAAATCCTTAGTTCCAAATCCGGACGATAGGGAGGGTGGTCGAATTGTTCCGAACCAAATAATGCGATCAGTTCGTAAGTTTGTTTGGCTGTGTGTGGCCGGGCATTATCACTCAGTGTTTCCCTCTAAACCTCATACAATTGCCGATGAATGTTTCCTGGCGTTAAATTTTTTCCAAACAACAGGAAAGCACAAAATGACGATCGCTCCGTCTAGCATCCTAATTAATGGAGGAAGTGATCGCAACGGCAGTGGCAAAATATTAAAACGTCTGACTTTAAAAAAAACGCCACCCCTTTTTCGCGCTATAATTTAGTAGCTACTGATGAGATCTTAATGGCCCGAAGACACAGTAACTTGTATGTTGCAATTTTATGTCATGGAATAAATACTTGGGCTAAATAATGAATTTAATAATTCTTACCAAACGTTAGCATTCTATCTTGCATCTCTGTTAAATCTCGCATAAACTATTAGGTTTATTAATAATTCGGTTTTATGGATAGTATAATATTTGTAGTGTTAATATTTTATCCAAAATGAATTTCAAAATCGGTTTTTATACGAAGCACACATCTATTTGTTTTTATTTTTCACGAAATTCTATTGTATTATTAAAACAAAACTACGAAGGTTTAAAAATTATACATAAGAAAGGACTTGTATTGTATTTCAAATGTTGGGGAGGCGAACTTGAAGTAGTTGCAACTACACGTATGGTAAAAAGTTTCCGGTAGCCTTCATTCCAAATGTTTAAAAAATATTATGTTTGTAATTTTCACTGTTTCTTTAAATATTTGTCTTAGCAGGGAGTGGTGCGACGGAAGGATGTAGGCGTACACAGATTATAACTTTACTTCACTCCTTTTATTAATGCATGACACGATTTAAATGACACTTCGCTGATATAGAGAGACAGCTGTGAGATTTTTTATTAATTATTTGCACTTTTTAACACGTAAACTATTTTGTCTCACACGAATACGTATTAAATTACTCGAGGACGCATCTCGCGTCTGGTTAGGAACACTGTCTACAACCAACTGACTTCAGAATTTGTAAAGTTTGCTCCATTTTAGTTTCTAATTGGCTAATCCTAGTCCAATAGAATACCTTCATTTAACTAAAGGTTCTTCATGTTGTTGATTGGCTATTTTATAAACTGTAACAAAAATTATTATTGTTGCTTCCAAGAATGACCAGTAGCATTTTTAAACTTTCAAATTCTGTATTGCCTCAAGGTACCTCATTGTTAGCAAATTTTAACCTATTATTCTCACAGCTCCTACATTATTAAATTACGTAATACATTCACATAACATTATTACACATGTATACAATAATATAAACATATACAATGACTGTAATATACACTTTTTATATCAATAAGCGTTAAAAATACTGCCTCATATATGAATTCTGTAGAACATTATCACCAATAAAACTCCCCCTGCTCATACTTTACCACACGGACATCTCGACGACGGCAACCCGAAGGTGTGTTAGACGTGTACGCTGGTTCGACCTTCATGGCTTTGTATCGGATGAAGTACCTAAATGAAAGAGTAAGTTCTTATAACAATAGTTTGCAGAAATTGTATACAAATAAACGACAGTGTGTTTAGAAAGTGACATCGGAATTTTACGAATGCGTTCTTCCGCCTTTAACACAAGGAACTTCCGGTTTGTTTTGTTAGATTCTGCGTTAAGTGTGTTTTGAACTTGACTCACGTAAGGCAGTGCCATCTGTTGGTGAAGTGCACACGTTGCCAATTTATGTACTAGCTGCAGCAGTAGCAGCCGTTTTACTCTCGACTTGGAGAGACTGCCAATGATGCGACTACGTGTTGGGGGTCATTTCGAGCACCTGCCGGGCAAAGGGCGAACACATAAAGGTTTTTATTTACACATTTCTGTAATATCTGCCGTAGTTCTCAAACTGTGCTACACGGGCCGCTGGAGGGACACAAAGAAAATTCAATAAAGCTTTAACGAGTACCTTCAAGTGATTCGGAAACATCAAAGAAAATACTCTATTCTACTAAATATTCTTAAAAAGGGTATTTTTCTATCTACTTATTATAAAGTGATAGATTTTAATGAAAGTGTCGCTATGTGAAGCCACTGAAATTCCATTCTCTTTGCAAAACCAAGAAAAAATCGAATGTGTTACACTCACATGATTTTCTCTTCTCTATTCTTTATTTCCCTGTATACTTTATTTCAATCGAGATAAACCTTTACAGAAACAGCTACATTACACATTTCGTTATAGAGAACAGCGATAGTCAAATGTTTAACAACTGAACGCTATACGCTACCTTAAACTTCCATACTGTTTCCATGACATCACGAGAAACAAATGAATGTTGAAAGTACTTTAAAAGAATGACCAAATATGAACAATTCAAACCATTAATAACGGATAACTTAACAAATGCTTTTGAAATAAATGAAATAAATTTTTGAGATAAATTGTGTGTTTTAAAGAGATGTACATTTTTACTTTGTCTACTACGTACAGTAAGTAGGGGAAGTATTGTATTCCACCCAAAAATTCGATACCGAGATTTCACCGGAAATACATGTTTTGAGATCCCTGAATCCAAAAAAGCATCTTTGGAAACATGTTCGTGTGTGTAGCTGTGTGTCTGTCTGTCCGTGTGTGTCTGTGTCTGTGAACAGCATAACTCAGAAACGAACAGTCGGATAAACACCAAACTTGGTATTTAGGTTCAGTATCTTCCAGAGATGCGACACGAAGGTTTTCAAGAAAATCCCCCACCCCACATTACCCTTTACATGGAACATTTTTCGAAAACTTTAAATTTCTCAAAAATGGCTCTAACAGTTTTGATTAAAATATCATATGTTTAAGATATTTTCATGATAAATAAAATGTATATCTTGAATTTTCTGGGAATGTCTCCAAAAGTATTCTTCATTGTGAACGACTTTTGCGTAACTGGTAAACCATAAGAGATAGACAAAATTTTACTAAACAAAAATGTAGATCGTGTTAAAATACACAATTTATGTCATATACATTTTTGTTGTTGAGTGAACCATTTTCGAGATATTGCTTGTTATTCCCTTAAATTTTTCAATACTTATTTTCTCAAATGGGAATTCGTTATTCATTTTTTTTGTCTTGAATATACAAAGAGTATTGACCTGTGGGAAAGGGAATGGTGCTGCACCTAGCAACCAGCTATTAGGAGATATGTATGTGCTTAAAGGCTACTGTATTTCTATATTGCCCTTGTAAATATATATTCCCCTGACATCTACAAGAAAATTAGCAATAAGATTAACGTTAAGTAGATGGAGAATAAGCGTTTGTAAAAATAGTTTGTACAAGGGTAGAGAAAGTCATGTGAGTGTAACACATCAGATTTGTTGAATAGTACATTTTCGCCTATGGCTTGACGTATACCGGTTATACAAACAGAAAATTTAGTATATACTAGATTTTGTTTGTCATGTGAATATCTTTTAGTATATGGTAGTTTAATGACTTTTTTTAGAAATTAAAAAAATTCGAAAAATGTTTTATGTAAGGGTTAGTTGGGTGGGGATTTTTTTTTAAATCTTCATGCCACATCTTTGGATGTATTAAACCTAAATCCCAACTTTGCTATTTACCTCATTTTTCGTTTTTGAGTTATGCTTTTCACGGAAACACACACGATGGTTTTTTAAAAAAGTTTTTTTTTTTGGGGGGTGCTTCAGGGGACCTCAAAAAATGTATTTTCGGTAAAATATTGGAATAGAATTTTTGGATGGAATTAAGTACATTCTCTAAGTAGTATAGGGAGCGAAGTGTTTATATTTAACTAAGGTAGATATTGGTAAATATATATCTTTTAAACATTTCAGGAACAGAGTTCGATAACAGAAATAATTAATCCATGAACCATACTTGATTATGAACCAACGCTACTTCAGTAAACTCCAAGTGGTGTTGTTAAAACGAAAAGAAGATTTTAATTTGTGTTACAGTCCAGGACTGTTTTGATATCCCCTGACCCGAATGAGCATATCACAAAAACACACAGATGTTCTGAAGTAAGTTATCCGAATGTGTCTAATGTGCTTAGCAGTAATTTATAACTCCAACTCCATATTAAAGAACATAACGAAGCATCGCTAACGAGTGCCTGTTCTTCTTTTGTTTGCTTACTGTAGCGGCAACTACATTAGGCGTGTGTTTTATAGGCAGTTCAACTGTCTCGGGGTTTAAGATGTTGTTCTAACGACTCTGCTTAAACTAATGAAAACTTGTAGAAAATGACTTCCACTAAAAGCACTTAACTTTAGTTATTTTAACAAGTAACTAAGCGATAAGTTTGCATTCACTTTGATTTTCTTGCAAGCTAGTAGATTAAATTAGTAGTTACTCAAGACGGTGCGGGCATACTTAAGTTTTATTTTCTTTGCAGATTATTTACGTGATGCGTTACATTCACAAACATTTATCTATTCACTCTTCTACAATCAGTGCTTATAAAACCCTTATTCTCATGTTTATTTTATTTAAACTACCGCATTATAGGTACACAGAGTGCCAGAGAGAATCTTGGGCAGATTTTGTATCGTTTTCTGGGATGTTTTGAGGCAGTATTTTTATAACTTAAAAGATATGTCTAATTATATAATATAAAATATAATAACAGCCCGCCTTAAAACCAATATGCGTATAATATAATATATAAAGTGTATATTACAGTCATTGTATTATGTTTATTTTATTATGTACACGTGTAAAATATTACGTGAATGTATTATGTAGTTTAACAATGTAGGAGCTGTGAGAATAGAAGCAAGCTGCCTACCATAGTAAACAGAATTACAAAGTAGAAGCCGAAAGTATTAACAATAAGGTAACCTTGAGACAACAATAAATTATAAAGTTAAAAAATATGATGTG
The DNA here is from genome assembly GCA_030765065.1 of Deroplatys truncata. Lineage (NCBI taxonomy): Eukaryota > Metazoa > Arthropoda > Insecta > Mantodea > Mantidae > Deroplatys > Deroplatys truncata. Next base: position 267,588,662 of record CM060976.1, read on the forward strand.
TTACATTCACATGACTTTCTGTACTCTTGTATAAACTATTTTTACAAACACTTATTCTCCATCTATGTCATATTTATCGAGATAACATTTTTGCAGAAACGATCTTATTGCTAATTTTCTTGTAGGTGCAAGGGGAATATGGTAGGCTTTAAGCAATAGTCAAATATTTTAAGAGCTGGGTGCTATGTGGAGCATTCCATTCATTATGTATTACTAGGACCCAAAAAAATGAATAACGAATTTCCATTTGAGAAAAATTATAAGTATTGGAAAATTTAAGGAAATAACAAGCAATATCTCGAAAATGTTTCACTCAACAACAAAAATGTATATGACAAATTGTGTATTTTAACACGATCTACATTTTTTGTGTAGTAAAATTTTGTCTATCTCTTATGGTTTACCAGTTATGCAAAAGTCGTTCACAATGAAGAATACTTTTCTAGACATTCCCAGAAAATTCAAGATATACTTTTTATTTGCCATGAAAATATCTTAAACATATGAGATTTTAATAAAAATCGTTATATCCATTTTTGAGAAAATTAAAATTTTCGAAAAATGTTCCATGTAAAGGGTAATTTGGGGTGGGGGGATTTTCTTGAAAACCTTCGTGTCGCATCTCTGGAAGATACTGAACCTAAATACTAAGTTTGGTGTTTATCCGACTGTTCGTTTCTGAGTTATGCTGTTCACACACACACACACACACAGACATACACACGGACATGTATCCAAAAATGCTTTTTTTTGGATTCAGGGGGTCAAAACATGTATTTCCGGTGAAATCTCGGTATCGAATTTTTGGGTGGAATGCAATACTTCCCCTACTTACAATACGTAGTAGAGAAAGTAAAAAAGTCCAAAAAATGCTCCATGTAAAGGGTATGCTTAGATTGGGGGATTTTCTTGAAAATCTCCGTGTCGCAACTTTGGAAGGTACTGAATTTAAATACCAAGTTTGGTGTTTATCCGACTTTTCATTTTTTAGTATAAACAGCTATAAATACTAATTTTTATTTTCTCTACCGTACGTAATGGTTAGAAAAGGTATTGCATTCCACTTAAAAATTTGAACTGAAATTTCACTGGAAATACATGGTTTGAGGCGCCCTGAATAAAAAAGAAGCAAAACATGTTTACAGAAAAAAGCGCGTGAGTGCGTTGGTGTATCTTAGTATCTGGAACAGCAGATACAGGTGGTGGTTAATGTACTGTAGATGTTAAAAACATGCCGATAAAACACTACCTGGCGTAGGAAATTGTAATGTATGCACAGCATTCTATTATTTATTCACCTTTTTAAATAAATAACAACTTAGACGCATAGAACATATTTGGTATTCCTAAATTCACGACAAAAGACGGGGAGGGCCCAAGTAGAATAACCGGTGTGATAGCACGCCTGGATGTTGACGGAGTTACATGGGAAATGCAATTAAGAACTGAATCCTCGTGTTTGTTTTCATAATTGAGTCTATTCTTGAGGAGTGGCGTGTGGAGCAGCAGTGAGGTCTGCTGATAGGGTTTCACCAACGAGAAAACATTTGGGTACATCTACAATTTCAGTAAGAAAAGAAACGTTTTATAGGATCGAGGAAATGAATGGAAACACGTGTATCGAATTGTCCGGTTTTGAGACAAAAAAGTAAATAGAAAAATTATCACTTGTGTGGTAAGGTGTGATTGCTAATACCACCTTTACATAACCTTTTCTCATGAAGTGATCGCTTTTTAACAAAACCAGTTACAAATTCCGATTGCTGCATATGTAAAGCTACCGAAACCATAAAAAACTTATTTTTTTAATTTTTGTTGAAATGACTGGTTATGTTCGTTTACTTTGTGTATAATAAAAGCATTTTGCAAATATTTATCTCAAATAACATGAGGTATTTAGACGAATACGCCTTAGTAATGGTGGATTCTTGAAAATGGTTAGAGAGAGATATGTGAATGTAGCATACTAGATGTCTTGTGGTTGTTATGTATTTTGGGTTTTAAATTTAAGTGATTTTATAACTAATTTTTCTGAAACTCCGGGCTCTGATATATGAATTTGTGTTCAGACACTGCACCTTAGAGATAGCGCCTCATGAATTATAAGTTTGATGTGGAGACGGGTGTAAACGAAAAGTGTGGTTTTGCTGTAATTAGCACGTTCATTACACCGGCATACCCAGAGCACGTAGTGCAGGTCCCCAGCTGTGTTCTCCCGCAGATTGATCGAGTAACGTTTATATCACCATCGCAAATGACGACTGACACTCAAAGCGTGAATGCGATGGCGCCACAGTACAACTTCCTTTGATGTGGCGAGCTCCAAAGAGGAGAAAAAACAAGCTGCTAGATGATATTGGCACACACACAGTTCAAGAAATATATACGTGCACTTAGAAAGGAGAGAATGTTTCACTGGAATCAAACGCGTTCCTTTTTAAATACACGTCTGCGTTTATTTCTCAGGCAAAACTTTTTTAGTACTAGTGGAAAAGTTAATGCTTAGCGAGCAATAATATACTTAACTATAGCAAGTAGTGGAAGTACATCATTCTACCCAAAATTAAATACCGAGATTTTAGTAGAAATACAGTTTTCGAGGTCCCCTGAATAAAAATCTCAAAGAAGAAAACTCTGAAAAATTTACGTAATTACCGTTACTATAGCTACCCAAAAATTTGATGTCAAGATTTTACCAGAAATGTATGTTTTAGGCTCCTGAAACAAAAAGAAAGTATTTTTAGAAAAACACCCGTGTCTGTGTGTAAACAGCGTAACTCTAAAACTAAAGGTTGGATAAATACCAAACTTGGTAGTTTTATTCAGTATCTTCCAGATATGCGACACGAGAATTTTCAGTTAAATCCCTCCAATCCAGCTACCCTTTAAATGGAACATGTTTTCTATAATTTTGATTTTCCAAGAATATCTCCTCCGATTTTGATTACAATCCCAAATATGGTAGATATTTACATTAAAAATAAAGTGTAAAGCTTGAATTTTCTGGAAATAGCCTGTGAAGCCCAATTCCTTCTGAAGGAATTTTCTATAATCTTTTATAACTGCGATAGACGAAAACGTACCTCACAAAATATGTAGATATCTTTAAAACTGCACAGTTTATTTAAAATAATTTGTTGGGCTTAAGACGTTTCAGGAAATCCGTTATTAAATGTTCAAAGTGTTCAATGGTTGTTTTTCAGTCCATCGATTTGAAGTTGATATTGCCTTCAACTGTTGTAGTTTATTGTTATTGAAGGTTTGCCTCACGTTTGGGATACCAGTTTGAAGATAATGTGTTCTTGTTACTCTCCAAGTTTAAAAAATAATATTATCTTTGTTATTAAACTGGTTCTACACATATTATTTATGTTTATGTTTATGCCTCGGCTGCTTCAGTACTACTTTAGAGACACGTTTCTCTTAATCAGGGCGTGGTGTGACAAGAATGTAGGCTCACACAAATTTTAAGTTTAAATTCACTTCTTTTCATTAAACCTTGACAGAAATTAAATAGCACTACACTGATATCAAGAGCTGTGAGATTCTTTAATTTAATACGTTTCACACGGATACGTAATATTTCTTTACAGAACACATCTTCCATCCGATCGCTACCAAGGTCTGCAGGCAACTGAACTTATTTCAACCGTCCAAACCCGTAAACATCTGTATTTCAAGTCCGTGATTGGCTAATCCTAGTCCAATAGAATACCTGCATTTAATTAAAGCTTTTTCTGGCTGTTGATTGGCTAATTTTAAACTGTCACAAATTTTACATTATTGTTGCCCTAATCATGACTTGTAGCATTCAAACTTTCAAACTCATTATTGCCTCAAGGTTACCTCATTGTTACCTCATTGTTACCAACGTTTAACTTATTATTCTCACAGCTCTTACACTATTAAACTAGGTAATGCATTCACATAACATTATTAAGCATGTTTACAATAATATAAGCATATGTAATGACTGTTACATCCATTTTTATAGATTATTACATACATATTGCTTCAAGGTGGGCTGTTATTGAATTTACATATTATAAAATTTAATTGAAATTATTCAAGTGTTAAAAATACTGCCTCAGATTTTCAGTTGTTTGTCGCGATGTCATGGAAACAGTATGGAATTTTAAGGCCAGCATATAGCGTCCAGTTGTTAAACATTTGACTATCGCTGTTCTCTTTGTATCTATAACGAAATGTGTAATGTAGCTGTTTCTGTAAAGGTTATTTGCATTCAAATGTAGTAGATAGAAAAATAACCTTTAGTAGGAACCCATAATAAGGATTACAGGTGGAGATATGAGAATTTCTGTTTTAGAATATCCACATTTATTTATATAGGTATAGACTTGGTGTTCAAATTCAGCCTCTTCTAAAGATTGCACTAAAAGATTTTAAAGAGAATGCAATAAAGAAAATTTTTGGAAGTTTTGGATTTCTTCAAAAGTAGCTTTAAAGATTTTTATTAAAATATCATGTATATAAGATAGTAGCATAATCAATAAAATTTGCATCTCGAATTATATGGACAGAGCAAGGTGGCACCGCAGTAATTTATGACTCGCATTCAGGAAGTCCCGGGTTCAAAACCCGTGACAGACCAATCTCGTCGAAGTATTATTCGCGGTGTTGCTTGGTCGCTAGGCGAATGCTGGGTTGGATATTATGGTCTGTGAATTTTCCTATCATCCCTTTCCTCACTGCATTACTTTTCTTCTTCTTCACCGCCATACCAGACATTGGACTGAACACACATCCTGGATATGCTATGATCCAGAGTTTGCTTGCTCCGTGACAGGCATTTAGTTGTAAGTCTTACAAAGGGGAAGGTATCAGTTAACAAGAAGGCGAATTATGTGGAAATAATCTCTGAGAAGCTCTCATTTCAGAATTCAACTTGTGTAATTTGTAAATTTGTGAACCGTAAGAGATATATAAAATATTTACTGTACCAAAAATGTAGATGTCGTTAAAACACACAGACTGTACTTCAATAAATGGTTTTGTCATTTGATATATTTGTCCGAGATATAAAAAGAAAACTGATTAGTCGCTATTCGCTTTTTCTGGTAGTCATGTCATCATATAGACACACGTTCTTTAAACATATGAATATCACTTTAGCCTAAAACAAATGCGCAGTGAAACTACCACTGTAAACGATTATCTCGATTAACATGAAGCTGATAGAAAGAAAGATATGATGTGTTACATTTACTTGACTTTCTCTACCCATTCTTAAATAAAATACTCTTAGAAAGCTCATTCTTTTACCTACTTTATGGTAATCGAGATAAAAATATCTAGAAATACGTTTATTAGATATTTTCTTGTAAGTACAACCAAAATAAGCGGATACAGTAGCCTTAAAGTTATAGTGAAACCTTTAAGAGCTGGTGGGTATATGGTGACTATGAAGTACCGTTCTATTTGCTTAACCATGAGGAGAGAAAAAGGTATAACCACTTCGCAAACGATAGAAGTATTAGAAAATTCAAACCCATAACAAGCAATATCTTGGAAATCATTAACTACAAAAAAATCATGTGCTTTAACGAGGTTTACATTTTTGGGGCATACGTTTTCGTCTATTCCTTAAAGTTTATCAGCTACACAAGAGTATACAAAGTTCTTCCAAATGAAGTGGGCTTCACAGGCTATTTTCAGAAAATTCAAGATATACATTTTATTTGTAATGTAAGTACCTTTAATATATATCTACTGCTTTATTCAATATAGTTGGAGCCACTTTTTGGAAAATAAAAAATTTCGAAAAATCTTCCATGTAAAGGGTAGTCTGGAGTTGGGGCCTATTTTGAAGGTTTTTGTGTTCCATTTTTGGAATGCACTGAACCTAAATGTCATGTATGGTATTAATCCGACATTTTGTTTTTGAGTTACGCTGTTCACAGGCACACTTACATTCATACACGTAGATAGACAGACAAACGGACCTTTTTCTAACAATGGTTGTTTTGAGGGGGATTAAGGGGTTCTCTCAAAACATGTATTTCTGTGAAATCTCGCCATCGAATTTCTGGGTGGAATGCAATACCTTCTCTACGTACTATACGGAGAAAGTAAAAATGCTTTTGGGGGGGGCATTCAGGCGGCCGTAAGACATTTAAGCTTTTTGGAATTTGGGTATCGAATTTTTAGGTGGAATAAAATACCTCTCCTAGTTACTAAACGTAGCAGAGAAAGCAATAATAATTGAGACTAAAAATGGATTCATATTTTAAAAGTGTTCACAAATGATTATTTGCAGGCTATCCTATAGTTGACATATTTGCGAGGGATGTAACCTAACTTATGTTGAGATAATTAAAGAAACAATGGAAACCCGACTTGTCAGAGGCAAACAAATGCCGTGAGAGTTGCCACAAAAGACGATCACGTATGCTAATGAATTGCCCACGCGTCCTCTTTGCAGGTGTTTTCCTTACGTCACATCGCCCCAACATGATGTCTGTATTCACTAATAACCACCTTCCCTCTAATTACATACGTGGCAAGTTCACTCAGAAATTACATTAGCATAGATAAATCAGTTTTCATATTAAGTTGCCAGTTACCAACTTTACACGTTTAGTGCAAGTTCGCTAACGAGCCCTATCCATTTATGTTCATCGTCCTCCCACGTTTAAATATAGTATTAGTCTGGGTTTCCTATTTCTGTTGAAAACAGGACTTTGTGACGTAGATCTAACATATCTCCATAATTAGAACTCATTCTGCGTCATATTGTGGTGACATATACACGAGGAGTATTTTAAAAGCAAGGGCTATTTTGCAATAAAATACGAACCAGTAAATATTTAATTTCTCTACTGCGCATAGTAAATACAGAAAGTATTGCATTCCACCCAGAAATTTGACACCGAAATTCCACTGCAAATACATATATTGAGGCGCTCTGAATCCAGAAAACAGCGTATTTAGAAAAACATCCGTGTGTGTCTGTGTATCTGGAACAGGATAACTCAAAAACAAAAAATCGAATAAACACCAAACTTGGTATTTGAGTTTGGTATCTTTCAAGGATGCAACACAATACTAAGATTTTTAATAACATCTCCCACCCCAGACTACTCTTTATATGATTTTCTATCTATCATATATTTAAAATATTTTTATGGCAAATGAAATGTATATCTTGAATATTCTCAGAATGTCCCCAAAACACAAAATTTGACTGCACAGAAAATGTGGATATCCCTAAAACACACAATTTATGTCATCTTGAGGCAGTATTTTTGACACTTAAATGATTTCAGTCTAATTATATAATATAAAATATAATAACAGCCCGCCTTAAAGCAATATATGAATGTAACAATATATAAAATGTGTATATTACAGTCATTGTAAATGTTTATATTATTGTATACATGTTTAATAATGTTATGTGAATGTATTACATAATTTAATAATGTAGGAGCTGTGAGAATAATAGGTTGGAGGGTTGCTAACAATGAGGTAGCCTTGAGGCACTAATGAATTTGAAAGTTTAATGCTACTAGTCATTCTTGGAACAAAACTAATGTAGTTTTAGTGACAGTTTATAAAATAGCACATCAACAACTAGAAAAAGCTTCAGTTAAATGAAGGTATTGAATTGGACTAGGATAAGCCAATCAGAAATTCAAATATAGCAAAATTAACAAATTTAAGCAGTAGAAATCAAGTCTGTTTGTTGTAGACAGCGCTCATAACTGGACGCGTTGGTTGTTGACAGTGTTCCTAACCGGACGCCAGATAATTCCTCGAGAGATTTAATACGTATTTTGAGTGAGACAAAAATAGTTTGTGTTAAAAAGTGTAAGTAGTTAATAAAAAAAATCTCACAGCTCTCTATATCAGTAAAGTGTTATTTAAATCGTGTCAAGCATTAATAAATGGAGAGAAGTAAAATTATAATCTGTGTCAGCCTACATTCTTCAGTCGCACCACAACTCTGCAAACAGAAACATGTCTCTAACAATAATACTGACGCAGCCGAGGCAAAAATAAATATATAATATTTAAAGAAACAGTCAAAAGTTAATATTTTTTAAACTTGGGACAAAGGGCAGCGGAAAGTGCATTTGGGGCGAAGGCTACCGGAAACTTTTTACCATACGTGCGGTTGCAACTACTTCAAGTTCGGCTCCCCAACAGTTGAACTACAATACAACTCCTACTTCAAACTGACTTTCCATACGTAGAAAAAAATAATACACCTTCTTCAATATACATTTATTTGTCGAGTGATTCATTTCTGAGATATTCCTTGTTAATTGTTTGAATTTTCCAATACTTAAACGTTTTCTCAAATGGGAATTCGTTATCTCCATTAACATGAAGTAGGTGGAGAATAAGCTTTTGTACAAATGGCTTGTATAAGAGTAGAGAAACTCATGTGAGTGCAACACATAAGGTTTTTTTAGAAAAAGATGCATGTGAGTGACTGTGAACAGCATAGCTCAGAAACGAAAAATCAATCTTGGTTTTTGAGTTTAGTATCTTCCAAGTATGCAGCAGGAGGATTTTCAAGGAAATATCGCCACCCCAAACTACCATTTATACGAGAAATTTTATTTTCTTAAAATTGGCCCTAACGATTTACATTCAAATCCGGAATGTTTAATAAATATGCTTGAAAAATAAGTTATGCAAATCCTGAAATTTCCGCGAATAGCTATGAAGTTCACCGCCTTTGTACAAATAGTAGCAAGAGATAGAAAATGAGGCAGTATTTTTAACACTTAAATGATTTTAGTCAAATTATATAATAAAAATACAATAACAGCCCGCCTTAAAGCAATACGTGTATGTAACAATATATAAAATGTGTATATTACAGTCATTATATATGTTTGTATTATTGTATACATGTAATAATGTATTACGTAATTTAATAATGTAGGAGCTCTGAGAATAATAGGTTAAAAGTTGCTAACAATGAGGTAAGGCAATAATGACTAAAAAAGTTTAATAATGCTACTAGTCATTATTGGAGCAACAATAATGTAATTTTTGAAACAATTTATAAAGTAGCCAATCAACAACCACAAAAAACTTAAGTTAAATGAAAGTATTCTATTGTATTAGTAATAGCCAATCAGAGACTTCATTTCTACCGCCTAAATTTGTAAATTTCTGTACTTCAAGTCAGTTTCTTGTAGACAGCGCTCATAACTGGACACGTTGCTTGTAGATAGAGTTACTAACCGGACGCGAAATTTAATACGTATTCGTGTGAGACGAAAATAGTTTACGTGTTAAAAAAGTGCAAGTAATTAATAAAAAAAAATCTCACAGGTCTCTCTATATCAGTGAAGTGTTATTTAAATAGTGTCAAGCATTAATAAAAGGAGTGAAGTAGAATTATAATCTGTGTAAGCCTACATTCTTAGTCGCACCACTCCCTGCAAAGAATTTCATGTCTCTAACAATAATACTGATGCAGCCAGGCAAACATAAATATATAATATTTAATGAAACAGTCAAATTACAAAGTTAATGTTTGTTTAAACATTTGGGGCAAAGGCCACCGGAAAGTACATTTGGGGCGAAGGCTACCGGAAACTTTTTACCATACGTGCGGTTGCAACTACTTCAAGTTCGGCTCCCCAACAGTCGAAATATAATACACCTTCAAACTGACTTTCCATACGTAGCCTCAAACAATTCTTCTTCAAATTGGCTCCCAAAGCTTGGGGCAAAATAACAATACAACAAAATAAAACTTCTTCAAAGATGTTACTAATCAAAACATGTACATTTCGTAAAAGTACAAAAGGTATGTGAAATAGAATTTTGTTACGGCGTTAATTTGTTCGTTATTGGTTTGAATTTTCGAATACTTACACCGTTTTCAAGTGACAAGTCCTTACTCGTTTTATCTCATGATCATGGAATTTCGAAGACATCATATAGTGATCTGCCTCTAAAAAGACTATACCTACACCGAAATATGCAAATATAATTTTATTTGTCATGTAAATTTGTTTAATATAGGGCATTTTAAACAAAATCGTTTCAGCCATTTTTATAAAATAAAATATTTCTTAAAGTGTTCCATATAAATTATAATTGGGATGGGGAATTTTCTTAAAATTCTTTGTGTTGCATTTTTGGAAGATGTTGAAGCTAAATAGCATGTTTGGTGTTAGCCTTTTTTGTAAAATTACTTTTCGGGGCGGTTCAAGAGGCCTCAAAACATGCATTTTCGGGGAAATCTGGGTATTGAATTTTTGGCTGGATTGCAATAGCTTCTCTACCTAAAAGTAGTGTGGCATAAAGGTTGAAGCTACTGCTTTATGTGCTGAATTATGCCACCAAAACTGTTTAATGCTTTATGGCAAGTCGATCGTTTCACAAGTTTTAAATATGCACGTCGCATTACCCTTCGCCTTATTTGTTTAATATTCAGAAGGCGACGACTACGGTGACATTTGGACTGGGTAGAACCCCCAGGTTAATAAGACGGTCACGACGGGGTGTGTTCGTTCTCATAACAACACCCCCAGCAGGCGTTACGACCAAATTTATGTCTCTCCACAAAAACAAGGGGTGGTCTACCTTGTAATGGACAAGGAAGACAAACGACGGATGTAAACGAAGGGGATTATATTCCGGAGATGTTCTTTAATTAATGCTGAAGAAGATGCGCGCGCTTCTTCTACCCTGCTGCTCCTTGCGACGGGTACAAATCAACGCAACCACCAACAATAAAAAACAACTGTACAAGAGACAATGCCGACTCGAACTACTGTTGCCAACTCACACTGTTACACTCTAGCGAAGACTCATCCATTACCTATGCTCTAGCGGAGTTTAAGAAAACTAAATTAATGTTGCAAAAATCTACGCCACAGATAATATACTAGGAGTAGGGGCGGAGAGGGGACTTAGCAAGTCGACATGTGAAGATCTTTGTGCCTAAACCCCTGAAGTGGATCCCCGAGAGGGAGGGCTGAGAGGAGACAGAGGTCCGTCGGACCAAGAGGTACGACAGGGCAGAGGGCAGGGTCCCTATTTTTTACAGATTGGATCTCCCCTGCAGGCTTGCACTTCTCACTGGGAGGTCCGGGACTCGGAGACTGCCCCTATTTCAGGGGACAAAGTGTTACACAGAGAACCCTTTTCCCCTGCCCTACAGCACCGAAACTCCCAGCGACACTTGTAACCAAACAGATTAAAGATGAAGTAAAATGGAGGGACAGGAAATTCGGGGGATGTACTGGACCATCTCTCCGCTGGAATCGAACCCACGACCTCCCGAATGCGGGTCATAGACTTTGCCGCTTGAGCCATCTCCCTGGGTATAATGCGAGTACACTTGAGACACTTTTGACATACACTCAGAACTGATCTGTCGAATCCAATCACAATGAACTGCTGAGTCACAACTAACAGCTGGACGGCACTCGGGCCAAACTCTTCGACTTCTTGATGACACTTCACAACTTCTTAACTAACTGCATTTCACGCAAGGGCAAGAGCAGCCTCCCCATACAGGCCCGGTATACAAATCGGAATGTTCTAAAACGGGAATCTACTCGAACTGCCCAAAGAAGTCCTCTGGGGCGGGAAAGCACATAATGGGCTATTGTTCCGCATGAAGACCGGTTGATGGCCCGACCCACTTACCGGCGGTACGCAGATAGGTTCGCGCGCGCGGTCACAATATTAATGGAAAGTTTTCCAAAAATAGTTTCATTACTCATTTCTTTGTAGTTACAAGAGAAACAAAGAATGGTCTCTTGGCTCTTAAAAATATTGGAAAATCAAAACTAATTGCAACGAATATCTCGGAAGTGAACGTATGTTTTAAAGGGTTTTACATTTAGGTGGTAAGGTTTTGTCTATCTTTTATGGTTTATTAGTAATAAAATATTAACAATGTCTGCAGAATGAGGAAAACCACACATTGGTAGAAAATTCTGGATTTACATTTTATTAGTCATGTAAATGTCTTAGCTGATGGTATTGTAACAAATGAGAACATTCAACATAGCACAACACATTATATGTCAGTTACTGTTGTCACATACTCAGAACACAATGCAACTGATCCGTCTAATACAACTCACAAGTGAACTGTCCAAACTCGTCAACTTGTAACTGCTTCATTAACTGAGCTGAACTCATTAGGCAGAGCAGCTCCTTATAATACAAAGTGGAACGTTCTAAAAGAGGAGCTTACTAGAGCATGCCGAAAGGAATATTCTGGAGTAAAAACTGCGGAGAAGCGGATCATAGTAGGTTCGTGGTGTTGTTGTTGTCTAAAAGCAGGTCGAGGGCACCATCCAGGCGTCAGACCGGGATGCAATTACCGGCGGCCCGCAGGTAATTTCGCGCGCGCGATCACAGTATTATAATAAAAATCGTTAATCGTTTTTACTGTCCCCACCACGTACCTAGTAGCTATGTATATCTGTTTAAGACACATAATTTCCTTTAAATAACTTTTTTTTGCGGCATTAGCCATTTCCGAGATATCTGTTATTAATGGTTCTAATTGTACTTAGACATTCTTTTAAAGTGTTGTCAACAATAGCAAGTCTCTTGGATATTGAGTGTACTTGCGATTGCACGCAAAGAGCATTGAATTTTAAGGCCGGTACTTAGCTTCCAGTTCTTAAACATTTGACTGTCCTATTCGCTTTATACAGATGACTTATGAAGAACTGACACATTTCTTTCTTTAATTATTCTGTTCGAAATTCACTTAATGCCACAATTTTAGCACCAAATTAAGCAGAATGATCTGGAGTATATTTGTAGTTGTAGTATGAAAATGGAGTATACATTAAATGAAAAACTCTTCCTTGTAAAGCAATACTGTATTACGAATTCAATTACAGCTACCCAAAGGGCGGGCATAACAGAGAGAATTTTGTGTTCGGAATGCTCCCCAGAGAAACACAATACCGGGAGTGGTAAACAAACTGGAAACCACTGGAACTCTCGTGAGGTAAAAGGGCAAAACTCGTTTATCCAGGCTTCCCACGGTTGTTGTTGACGTAAGAGCACGACTGGATCATTAAGACGTTAGTCGCAGGGGACAGGGTACAGCTACTCAATGTGTCAGAGAGCTGTGAAAAGTGCAGGCCTAAAGCCGTATAGGATTACGGTTGTCCATCAGTTACAGGAACCACATAAGGATAGACGACTGAATTATTGTCGTTGGTTTCAGGCCTTCATTGTAGAAAATCCTGCCGTGTTGTCCACCACATGGTTCACAGATGAAGCATGGTTCCATTTATCCGGCTATGTGAACTCAAATAACACACGCTATTGGCTGTGACCGTACTTCTACCGCACTTTAAAATAACATCTGGTCAGTCCATCGTAAACAACAAGCAGGTAGTTTTCCCCATTCCATTAACTAGCCGGCCAATTTCTTTTGTAACATATCCCTACGTGCTCAAGATAATATGTACATGGTTTAGCTCGGGTTCGAAGCCTGCGTGCCTTATCTTACATGTCAGACACCAGCGTGGGAAACCTAAAGATCTGTGTGTATAATAAAATATATAAACTGAGCAACCAAGAAAAATATAATAATCTTGAAAAGTGAATAAATGCACAGAAATAACACCACGTGACTTGAGAAAGTAAAATCAGGAACGAGAGAAGAGGAAAATCGTGTCATGGCGATTTTAGGTTTTTCTTGTTAAGAACACTCCACCAACATACCTTCACAAACCAGGACGTCGCACCAACACTCTACCAAAATACCTTCGCGAACCAGAACGGCGCACCAACACTCTACCAAAATACCTTCGCGAACCAGAACGACGCACCAACGCTCTACCAAAATACCTTCGCGAACCAGAACGGCGCACCAACACTCTACCAAAATACCTTCGCGAACCAGAACGGCGCACCAACGCTTTACCAAAATACCTTCGCGAACCAGGACGTCGCACCAGGACACTCTACGTAAATACCTTCGCGAACCAGGACGTCGCACCAACACACTACCAAAATACCTTCGCGAACCAGGACGTCGCACCAACACTCTACCAAAATACCTTCGCGAACCAGGACGTCGCACCAGGACACTCTACGTAAATACCTTCGCGAACCAGGACGTCGCACCAACACTCCACTAAAATACCTTCGCGAAACAGGATGTCGCACCAACACTCCACTAAAATACCTTCGCGAACCAGGACGTCGCACCAACACTCCACTAAAATACCTTCGCGAACCAGGACGTCGCACCAACACTCCACCAAAATACCTTCGTTAACCAGGACGTCGCACCAACACTCCACCAAAATACCTTCGTTAACCACGTCGCACCAGCATTCCACCAAAATACCTTCGTTAACCAGAACGGCGCACCAACACTCTACCAAAATACCTTCGCGAACCAGAACGGCGCACCAACGCTTTACCAAAATACCTTCGCGAACCAGGACGTCGCACCAGGACACTCTACGTAAATACCTTCGCGAACCAGGACGTCGCACCAACACACTACCAAAATACCTTCGCGAACCAGGACGTCGCACCAACACTCTACCAAAATACCTTCGCGAACCAGGACGTCGCACCAGGACACTCTACGTAAATACCTTCGCGAACCAGGACGTCGCACCAACACTCCACTAAAATACCTTCGCGAAACAGGATGTCGCACCAACACTCCACTAAAATACCTTCGCGAACCAGGACGTCGCACCAACACTCCACTAAAATACCTTCGCGAACCAGGACGTCGCACCAACACTCCACCAAAATACCTTCGTTAACCAGGACGTCGCACCAACACTCCACCAAAATACCTTCGTTAACCACGTCGCACCAGCACTCCACCAAAATACCTTCGTTAACCAGGACGTCGTACCAACACTCCACCAAAATACCTTCGTTAACCAGGATGTCGCACCAACTCTCCACCAAAATACCTTCGTTAACCAGGACGTCGCACCAACACTCCACCAAAATACCTTCGTTAACCAGGACGTCGCACCAACACTCCACCAATATACCTTCGTTAACCAGGACGTCGTACCAACACTCCACCAAAATACCTTCGTTAACCAGGACATCGTACCAGCACTCCACCAAAATACCTTCGTTAACCAGGACGTCGCACCAACACTCCACCAAAATACCTTCGTTAACCAGGACGTCGCACCAACTCTCCACCAACATATCTTCCTTAACCAGGACGTCGCACCAACACTCCACCAACATACCTTCGTTAACCAGGACGTCGCACCAACTCTCCACCAAAATACCTTCGCGAACCAGGACGTCGCATCAGCTCATTACCATAACGAAACCATTTTCATCACATCACGCGGTGGCGAGTGTTACGACAGATAAAGAATAAATCTTATGATACAAAGGAACTACAGTGCATTCATGTAACTGAGCGGCCAACCATAGCCAGGGTAACCACTCCTGAGACCAATAGAAGAAACCTTATGCAAAACTCAGAAAACCTCCCACGCCAAAGAACCTGTCGTAAGCGCCTACCCCTCCCGCGTACCCATAACAATCATAAATTGTGAGACGACGAATGCACCGCCTCATGGCCCAGCGAAAATCCACGTTATTCATGAAGCACTTATGCATCTGGATTATGGTGCGCAATATCCGCACAAAGAATAGTGGAACCAATTTTTTTTAAAACAATGTGAACACTGCAGAGAAAGGACGGATTTTCATGGAGTTTGCTGAGCAACTAGACGATGTAGAGCTGAGTCAAGGATATTTTCAGCAGGATGGCGCTACATGTCATACATCAAATAAATCCATGGTACTAACTGCAAGTTTCTCTGACGACGGATTAATTTCTAAGAATCTGTGGCCACCGACATCTCCAGATTTGACATTGCCGGACTTTTTTCTAAGGGAATACTTAAAACACAGAAGTTTAAGTCACACGTCCCCAGACATTGGAAGATCTGAAGCACAACATTACACAGGAGATTCAAGCTATTGACAACAGAGTCCTGCAACGACATGTTGAGTTGTGCCTTATGCAGGATGGAGGACATTTACAACATTTGCTACAAGGTAAATAATCTCCCAAAATTCCTCTACATTTCAGGTATAATAAGTTGTTGCTAGCATAACTCGTTTTGAAACAATTAAGGGAATAAGTATGTCAGTTCTTCATAAATCACCTTGTATTTATTGTAACGAAATATGTAATGCAGTCATTTACGGAAAGCTCTATCTCAATAAAATGAAATAGATACGAAAGTAAACGTTCTAATTTGTATACCCTCTAATAAGTGCTTACAGGTTAGAGTCATGTGAAAGTAACACATCACATTTTTCTTACCCTACTACGTAGAGTAGGTAGAGGAATTATTACATTCCACCCAAAAATTCGATATCGCGATTTCACTGGAAATACATGTTTTGAGGTGCCCTGAATTCAAATAAAGCATTTTTGAAAATATTAGCGTGTGTGTGTCTGTCAGACTGAGAACTACATAACACAAAAACCAAAATTCGGATAAATACCGAACTTGGTACTTGAGTTTACTATATTTCAAGGATGTTAAACAAAGATTTTAAAGAAAATCCTCTCAACCCAAACTACCCTTTATGGAAAATGTTTCGAAAATTTTAACTTTTTCAAAAATGACCCTTAACGATTCTGACTAAAATAGCATATGCTTAAGATCTTTTCATGGCAAGTAGTATATCTTTAATTTTCTGAGAATATCCCCAGAAGTCGTCTTCATTCTGAATGACCTTCGCATAAGTGGTAAACCGTAAGAGATAGACAAAGTTTTACTAAACATAAAAGGTAGATGTTATTAAAACACAAAATGTATAACATATACATTTTTTTTGTCGGGTGAACCATTTCCGAGATATTTGTTGTTATTTGTTTGAATTTTTCAATGCGTGTACTTTTTTGTTTAAATTGGAATACATTATTCGTTTTTCTATGTCCTGGACATACAAAGAGAATGAAATACTCCACATAGCAAAAATATCTTAAAATATTTGACTATCGCTTAAAGGCTACCATATTCCCCTTGCACCTACAAGAAAATTAGCAATAAGATCGTTTCTGCAAATGTTTATCTCGATTAATATGAAATAGATGGAGAATAAGCATTTGTAAAAATTGTTTGTACAAGAGTAGAGAAAGTCATGCGAGTGCAACACATCAGATTTTTTTTCTATTTACTTCATGTTAATCCTTAGAAAGTCGGTCGCTATTTACTGGCCTTGAAATTCCCTAGTCTTTCCATTACATCGCGATAAATTTGTTGAATGGAACAGCACTTTAAAAATGAAATGTATTCGTAAATACTACTGTTTCTCAATACTTGCTATCGATATTGATTTTTGAGCACCGATATTCGATACACGCTTTATAAAAGTAACTGTAAAGGCCTGTTCAGTGAATTATATTCTTATTACTAGTTTTTTGTGTATAAACACATGCAACCAATTTTGTATGTATTCTTTCCAAAAATTGTTCCTGTTAGACATTTTGCAATTGGCAGCAATTTTCTTATGTTGATAATGCCAGAGATTATAACTGAGGCAGTATTTTTAACACTTAAATGATTTTAGTCAAATTATATAGTATATATATTCAATAACAGCCCGCCTTAAAGCAATATGTGTATGTAACAATAATTTGTAGAATGTATGTAACAATCATTGTATAAGTTTATATTATTGTATACACGTGTAATAATGTAATGTGAATGTATTACGTAAGTTAATAATGTAGGAGCTGTGAGAATAATACGTTAAAAGTTGCTAACAATGAGGTAACAATGAAGTAACCTTGAGGCAATAATCAATTTGAAAGTTTAACAATACTACTTGTAATTCTTGGAAGCAATAATGTAATTTTTGTGACAGTTTATAAAATAGCCATCAAACAACCAGAAAAAGCTTTAATTAAATGAAGGTATTCTATTGGACTAGGATTAGCCAATCAGAGACCTGAAATACAGAAATTTACAAATTTAGGCGGTAGAAATCAAGTAAGTTGCTTGTAGACAGCGCTCATAACTGGACGCCTTGGTTATAGACAGTGTTCCTAATCGGACGCGAGATGCGTCCTCGAGAAATTTAATATGTATTTTGTGTGAGACAAAAATAGTTTACTGTATTAAAAAGTGCAAGTAATTAGTAAAAGAATCTCACAGCTTTCTATATCAGTGAAGTGTTAGTTAAATTGTGTCAAGGATTAATAAACGCAGTGAAGTAAAAATTATAATCTGTGTAAGCTTACATTCTTACCCGCACGACAACCCTGTAAAGAAATTCATATCTCTAACAGTAATACTGACGAAGCCGAGGCAAATATAAATATATAATATTTAAAGAAACATTCCAATTACAAAGTTAATATTTTTAAATTTGGGACGAAGGCTACCGGGTACCATACGTGCGGTTGCAACTACTTCAAGTTCGGCTCCCCAACAGTTGAACTACAATACAACACCACCGTAAAGTTATCCTGCTTCAGATTGGTTCCCAAAACGTGGGGCAGATAACAACGTAAAAATAACGTTTTGACAATTAACTTCTTCATATCACATGCCCTTCTATTTGTCAAGGATGATGATAATAATAATAATAAT